>CAWUFW010006295.1:0-600000 GCA_963921515.1 Calotriton arnoldi
CACCTAGGTGGCCCCTAGGTCCCCAGAGGTTTACTCTTGGAAATAAGGGTGCAGTGACCCTGTCTTCCCTAGGAAGTGGTGGAGGTGGAGTTACCATCCCCATCCTCCTCACTCCTTTCACTCCTCTGCGTGGTCATCACCATGCTCAGAGGGTGGGCCTTAGCATACTCAGCCAGGAGCTCCTGGAGCCCTTGTTTGGTTGGATGCTGGCCCATTGGTATATTTTTAAAAGTTTACATAAGGACCTTATCTCTTTGAAAAGACAAATGAAGATAAGGGGTGAGGTCGAGGCTCCTCAGCCATGTCCTGTATGTCATTATTATTTTCACTAATAGCTGGGTTGTTTTCTTGAGACATTCTAACAAAAGTTCTAACCCCTCTACCCTTGACTATAGTGACTTTTATTTTCTACAATTTTAAAGGGACTTAAGCAAGGCCCTAACAAGACTTTTAGTAATTTTGGTAAAAAATGCCAATTTGAAAAATCAGAATTCTAAAGGCAATTTAGGAGTTCTGTCGTGTGATCAGATGGTAACCAAGTAGTCCCAACAATGCAAGTTTGTATCCCACCGCTGATCCACCAATGTAAGAAAGTGGCTCTGTATATACTGCACAAAGTAAGGTTCAGTGTGCACAGAGTCCACAGTCCCCAGAGGTTTGGCAGAGGCTAAAAGTTAGATATAGCCTTACTCTCTAAAGTGGTAGCTTGGTCGAGGCAGTAAGGCAGTATCCAGAGGACAGTGTAAAGCATTTGTTGTACACCTCAGTCAGCAAATGAAGCCACACACTCAAGAACTGAACTCTAGGCCAATGGTTTGTATATAAAAATATAGTTGTTTTATTTTAGAACCAACAATGGGTGTCAAAATATAGCTTTCTCAGAATGGGATGCTTTAGTTAACTACTGTTCCAAGTGGCAATAGACTTTTGAATGCAATAGTTACAGTTGTTGCAATATGCAACACAATTTTAAACACAATTATACATTGAGCTCAATGGAAATTTCTGGTTAAATGCAATAGGTTACTTTTGGATTACTTTTCTAACCACGGGACTGGATCTTGGATTCAGTCCCGGGACTTCACTGTAAACAGGTGAGAAAAAGCGTTTTGGTTATGGTAGTGATTTTTGAGGAATATTACTGTATTTCAAAAGTTGACACTTAGAAACTTTTCTGGGTAAAATTACCAATGTTATCCTAGGGAAGGAAATACAGTTTGCAAGCAAAGTATGTTTACATTACTTTTGTAATCCAGTGCTGGACTCCTAGGTTCAGCACTGGGACATTACTTAAAACAGGTAAGTAATTACGTTTTTGTAGTTTGTACGATTTTTAAAGAATATTTGTATGATTCAGAAATCGACACTTAGAAACTCTTTCAACAAAAAGCAGGCAATGATATCCTATGAGAGGAATTTCCAGTTACTGGTAAGTACGGTAAGAGTCACTTTTCATGAGTCGGTACTGGACTAAAAGATGCAGTACTGAGGTCTCTCCTGATAGTAGGTGGTAATTCGGAGTTCGTTACTGTTGTGATTTTTAAGCAATATTTTGGTATTTCAAAAGTGGACACTTAGAAGAAATTTCACAGAAAACCAGTCAATGGATCCCTATGTAAGAAAATTCAATTCGCCGGTAAGTTACTTTCAACGTTACTTTTGTAATCCAGTGCTGGACTCCTAGGTTCAGCCCTGGGACATTACTTAAAACAGGTAAGTAATTACGTTTTGGTAGTCTGTGCGATTTTAAAGAATATTCTTGTTTTCAAAAGTCGACACTTAGAAACTTTGGAAGAAGAGTGCCCATGTTATCCTATGAGGAGAAAATGAGTTATCGGTCTCGAGGTAAGTAATCGGTCTTTTGAGTTAGGGTTCTGGGGTTAGACTCAGGGGTCTCCCAGGAGTCAGTGATGCACTGTTGTTGCACCCTCCAGCGGCACTAGGGCGGCCGGGTGCAGAGTGTTGAGGCCCAATGTTATCCTATGGAGGATAGGGGACTCCGGTTGGTGGCGGCTGGCAAGCAGGCCACGGGGTTGTGGGAGCAAAGCTCCTAGGGTTAAGCTCAGGGCACGTTGGGGACCAAGTTAGCACCAAGAGGCACCCTCAGCGGCACTAGGGCGGCCGGGTGCAGAGTGCTGTTTTGAGGTCAGGGTGCCCTGTTGATTTCAATGGAAATTTTCGGTTTTGGTTTTCAGCTGCAGGCTCGGTCCAGGAAGACTTCCAGGAGGAACCAACAGCTGGGCAGGTAAGTTGGAGGGCTCGGGGACGTGAGGTGCACCTCGGGTTCCTTTCTCCAGGGCGCAGGGCGTCTGGATGCAGGGGTGTCTTTTGAGGTCGGATTTCACGCCTACCGGGCCACTCGCGGTTGGGGGTTCTCCGTGCAGAGGCTGCAGGCGACGTCGGGGAGTCCTGGAGGGGTCAACCCACGGTGGACTCGGACTCTGGAGAGCTGGGGGACCTCGCTGGGACCGGTGGGCCACTTGAACTCGGGCTGTGGCGACGGGTGCAGTGGTGGTTCCAGGCGTCGGGTTTCTTTCTCCTCAGCAGGCTCGGAGTCTTTGTTTGGTGTTTCTTTTGAACAGAGCTGCTGTTCACAGGAGATCCGGTCTTTGTTGAAGGCAGTCAGTCCTCCCTGGGGTTCTGGAGGTCGCTGGCTGCAGGACAAGACTATTTTTGGCGCAGGATCTCTGGAAAGCTGCAGACGGGCCGGTAGGGCTGGGGCCAAGTCAGTTGTTCTCTGCAGTCTCCTCTGCTGGGCGTCTTCTTTCGTCCTTTTTCTTCTTAGGTTGCGGGAATCTAAGGAAGGAAGGTTCAGGGTGCCCCTAAATACTAGATTTAGGGGCGTTACAGGTAGGTAAAGGGCAGGGACCAATGGGTCCCTGCCCTAGGGTGGGTACACCCCTATCCTGCCACTCTCCTGTGGGAGGGGGCAGGAGCCTGGTCCTGATTGGGCAGGGCTCCCCATCTTCAAGATGGCGAGAGCCCGGAGATGTGCTTCACCTCGCCTCCCCCACCTGAGGGTGGGGTTGGCAGAGGGTGGCACACCCCCTTTCCTCCCTTGGTGTTTCCCGCCAGTCTTCCCGCCAGGATGGGGGAGGAACCGGTGGGGACCAGTTGCTGGGTACAGCAAGTGGTCTGGGGAAGCTCACAAAGGCGGAATGCCGCTGAAGCTTCCCCCTGCCCATCCTGGGGGAGGGGCCTAGCACCTCACCCAGGACGTGCATGTTGCAGGCCCGGGAGAGCGGATGGCTCTCTGCAGGGGTCCAGCAACATGTCTGCTGTGTGGCAGCCTAGGCAGCCCCTCAGACAAGACGTGGATTGTAGGTTAGGGTTCAGGGGGCAGCTCTAAGTTGCCCTCTGGCGGTGCATTTACAGTAAATCCCACACTGGCATCAGTGTGGGTTTACTGATGCTGAGAGTTTGATACCAGACTTCTCAGTCGTTCAGTGCAGCCATCATGGTGCTGTGGAGTTCGTGCTGACGACCTCCCAGCACCATATACTCGAGAATGGCAGCCCTGCACTTACAGTGCCCAGGAATGGGCCTGGGTGCTGTAGGGGCACAGGGCTCATGCACCTGTACCCTCACCACTGGCATAGGGCACCCAGCTAGAGGGGTGACTGAGGTATGCCAGGGCAGTGTGTTTGTGGGCATGGCACACAGGGATGTGTGCCATGTCGACTCTCTGTTTTGTTCTGCACCAAGACACTCAGCCTGCAAGGGCAGTGTATGTGTGTCAGGGTACAGGGCCTCTAAGGGTGGCACAATAAGTGCTGCAGCCCTTAGGGGTCTTCTCTGGTCACAGTGCCTGGGTACCTGGGGTACCATTTACCAGGAGCTTACCTGTGGCCAGAGATGCCAATTGGGTTTAGGCTGAGTACAGTTTTTAGGGAAGGAACACAGGCCCTGGGTACCTGATTGGCAGGGATCCAGGGCACACCAAGGAAAAGTGCATCAGTTATCAGGCAAAAAGTGGGGGGGTTACTGCAACAGAAACCCACTTTCCTACACGGGCCCAGAGGCAGGATGGACAGCCGGGAGGAAGGATGGACGGGCCTGCAGGAAGGAGGGACAGGCACCGAGGCAGGATGGACGGGCCCGGAGGAAGGATGGACGGGCCCAGAGGCAGGATGGACGGGCCCGGAGGAATGATGGACGGGCCCGGAGGCAGGATGGACGGGGCCCGGAGGCAGGAAGGACGGGCCTGGAGGCAGGATGGACAGCCGGGAGGAAGGATGGACGGGCCTGCAGGAAGGATGGACGGGCCCGGAGGAATGATGGACGGGCTCGGAGGCAGGATGGACGGGCCCGGGAGGCAGGATGGACGGGCCCGGAGGCAGGATGGACGGGCCCGGAGGCAGGAAGGACGGGCCTGGAGGCAGGATGGACGGGCCAAGAGGTAGGATGGTCGGGCCTGGAGGCAGGATGGACGGGCCAGAGGCAGGATTGACGGGCCTGGAAGAAGGATGGAAGGGCCTGGAGGCAGGATGGACGGGCCTGGAGGCAGGATGGACGGGCCTGGAGGCAGGATGGACGGGCCTGGAGGAAGGATGGACAGGCCTGGAGGAAGGATGGACGGGCCTGTAGGCAGGATGGATGGGCCTGGAGGCAGGATGGATGGGCAAGGTCGGGCCTTGAGGCAAAATGGACGGGCCTGGAGGGCAAGCTGGACGGGCCTGGAGACAGGATGGACGGGCCTGGAGGAAGGATGGACGGGCCTGGAGGAAGGATGGACGGGCCTGGAGGCAGGATGGATGGACCTGGAGGAAGGATGGATGGGCCTGGGGAAGGATGGACGGGCCTGGAGGCAGGATGGACGGTCCTGGAGGCAGGATGGATGGGCCTGGAGGGCAGGCTGGAAGGGCATAGAGGCTGGATGGACGGGCCTGGAGGAAGGAAGGACGGGCCTGGAGAAAGGATGGATGGGCCGGAGGAAGGATGGACGGGCCTGCAGGAAGGAGGGATGGGCCCGGAGGCAGGATGGATGGGCTCGGAGGAAGGATGGACGGGCCCAGAGGCAGGATGGACGGGCCCGGAGGAAGGATGATCGGGCCCGGGGGCAGGATGTACAGGCCCGGAGAAAGGATGGACGGGCCAGGAGGCAGGATGGACGGGCCCGGAGGCAGGATGGACGGGAGGCAGGATGGATGGGCCTGGAGGAAGGATGGACGGGCCCGGAGGAAGGATCGTTGGGCCCAGGGGCAGGATGGTCGGGCCCGGAGGAAGGATGGACGGGCCCTGATGCAGGATGGATGGGCCCGGATGCAGGATGGACAGGCCTTGAGGCAGGATGGACAGTCCCTGAGGCAGGATGGGCAGGCCAGGAAGCAGGATGGAGGGTTCAGGAGGCAAGATGAGACGGGCTCGTAGGAAGGATCAGCGGGCCTGGAGTAAGGATCGACGGGCCTGGAGGCAGGATGGACGGGCCTGGAGGCAGCATGGACGGGCCTAGAGGAAGGATGGATGGGCCAGGAGGAAAGATGGACGGGCCCGGAGGCAGGATGGACGGGCCCGAAGGCAGGCTGGACGGGCCTGGAGGCAGGATGGACATGCCTGGAGGCAGGATGGACGTGCCTGGAGGAAGGCTGGACGTGCCTGGAGGCAGGATGGACGGGCCCGGAGGAAGGATTGACGGGCCCGGAGGAAGGATTGACGGTGCCGGAGGAAGGATGGACGGGCCCGGAGGCAGGATGGACAGGCCTGGAGGCAGGATGGACGGGCCTGGAGGAAGGATGGATGGGCCCGGAGGCAGGATGGACGGGGCCTGGAGGCAGGATGGACGGGGCCTGGAGGCAGGATGGACGGGGCCTGGAGGCAGGATGGACGGGCCTGGAGGCAGGAGGCAGGATGGACAGGCCTGGAGGAAGGATGGACGGGCCTGAAGGAAAGATGGACGGGCCTGGAGGAAAGATGGATGGGCCTGGAGGCAGGATGGACGGGCCTGGACGCAGGATGGACTGGCCTGGAGGAAGGCCGGACGGGCCTGGAGGCAGGATGGACGGGCCTGGAGGCAGGATGGACGGGCCTGGAGGCAGGATGGACGGGCCTGGAGGCAGGATGGACTGGCCTGGACGTGCTTGGAGGCAAGATGGATGGGCCTGGAGGAAGGATGAACGGGCCCGTAGGAAGGATCGGCAGCCCTGGAGGCAGGATGGACGGAGCCGGAGGCAGGATGGACGGGCCTGGAGGCAGGATGGACAGGCGTGGAGTGCAGGCTGGAAGGGCCCGGAGGCAGGATGGATGGGCCCGGAGGAAGGATGAACGGGCCCGGAGGAAGGATGAACGGGCCCGGAGGCAATATGGACGGGCCCGGAGTAAGGATGGACGGGCCCGGAGGCAGGATGGACGGGCCCGGAGGAAGGATATACGGGCCACGGGCAGGATGGACAGGCCCGGAGGAAGGATTGACGGGCCTGGAGGAAGGATGGACGGGCCCGGAGGAAGGATGGACGGGCCCGGAGGCAGGATGGATGGGCCCGGTGGAAGGATGGACGGGCCCGGAGGCAGGACAGACAGGCCTGAGGGCAGTATGGACGGGCCTGGAAGAAGGATGGACGGGCCTGGAGGAAGGATGGACGGGCCCGGAGGCAGGATGGACGGGCCCAGAAGCAGGATGGACGGGCCTTCAGGAAGGTTGGACTGGCCTTGAGGAAGGATGGACGGGCCTGGAGGAAGGATGGACGGGCCCGGAGGAAGGATGGACGGGCCTGGAGGCAGGATGGACAGGCCTGGAGGAAGGATGGATGGGCCTAGAGGAAAGATGGATGGGCCTGGATGCAGGATGGACGGACCAGGATGCAGGATGGACGGGCCTTGAGGAAGGATGGACGGGCCTGGAGGAAGGATGGACAGGCCCGGAGGAAGGATGGACGGGCCTGGAGGAAGGATGGACAGGCCTGGAGGAAGGATGGACGGGCCTGGAGGCAGGATGGATGGACCTGGAGGAAGGATGGATGGGCCTGGGGGAAGGATGGACGGGCCTGGAGGCAGGATGGACGGTCCTGGAGGCAGGATGGATGGGCCTGGAGGGCAGGCTGGAAGGGCATAGAGGCTGGATGGACGGGCCTGGAGGAAGGAAGGGCGGGCCTGGAGGAAGGATGGATGGGCCGGAGGAAGGATGGACGGGCCTCCAGGAAGGAGGGACGGGCCCGGAGGCAGGATGGATGGGCTCGGAGGAAGGATGGACGGGCCCAGAGGCAGGATGGACGGGCCCGGAGGAAGGATGATCGGGCCCCGGGGCAGGATGTACAGGCCCGGAGAAAGGATGGACGGGCCAGGAGGCAGGATGGACGGGCCCGGAGGCAGGATGGACGGGAGGCAGGATGGATGGGCCTGGAGGAAGGATGGACGGGCCCGGAGGAAGGATCGTTGGGCCCAGGGGCAGGATAGTCGGGCCCGGAGGAAGGATGGACGGGCCCTGATGCAGGATGGATGGGCCCGGATGCAGGATGGACAGGCCTTGAGGCAGGATGGACAGGCCTTGAGGCAGGATGGACAGGCCTTGAGGCAGGATGGACGGGCCAGGAGGCATGATGGACGGGCCAGGAAGCAGGATGGAGGGTTCAGGAGGCAGGATGGACGGGCTCGTAGGATGGATCAGCGGGCCTGGAGTAAGGATCGACGGGCCTGGAGGCAGGATGGACGGGCCTGGAGGCAGCATGGACGGGCCTAGAGGAAGGATGGATGGGCCAGGAGGAAAGATGGACGGGCCCGGAGGCAGGATGGACGGGCCCGAAGGCAGGCTGGACGGGCCTGGAGGCAGGATGGACATGCCTGAAGGCAGGATGGACGTGCCTGGAGGAAGGCTGGACGTGCCTGGAGGCAGGATGGACGGGCCGGAGGCAGGATGGACAGGCTTGGAGGCAGGATGGACAGGCCTGGAGGAAGGATGGATGGGCCTTAAGGAAGGATGGACGGGCCCAGATGCAGGATGGACTGCCCTGGAGGCAGGATGGACGTGCCTGGAGGAAGGCTGGACGTGCCTGGAGGCAGGATGGACGGGCCGGAGGCAGGATAGACAGGCTTGGAGGCAGGATGGACAGGCCTGGAGGAAGGATGGATGGGCCTTAAGGAAGGATGGACGGGCCCGGAGGAAGGATGATCGGGCCCGGGGGCAGGATGTACAGGCCCGGAGAAAGGATGGACGGGCCAGGAGGCAGGATGGACGGGCCCGGAGGCAGGATGGACGGGAGGCAGGATGGATGGGCCTGGAGGAAGGATGGACGGGCCCGGAGGAAGGATCGTTGGGCCCAGGGGCAGGATGGTCGGGCCCGGAGGAAGGATGGACGGGCCCTGATGCAGGATGGATGGGCCCGGATGCAGGATGGACAGGCCTTGAGGCAGGATGGACAGGCCTTGAGGCAGGATGGACAGGCCTTGAAGCAGGATGGACGGGCCAGGAGGCATGATGGACGGGCCAGGAGGCATGATGGACGGGCCAGGAGGCATGATGGACGGGCCAG
The DNA here is from genome assembly GCA_963921515.1 of Calotriton arnoldi. Lineage (NCBI taxonomy): Eukaryota > Metazoa > Chordata > Amphibia > Caudata > Salamandridae > Calotriton > Calotriton arnoldi. Next base: position 8,463 of record CAWUFW010006295.1, read on the forward strand.
GAGGCATGATGGACGGGCCAGGAAGCAGGATGGAGGGTTCAGGAGGCAGGATGGACGGGCTCGTAGGAAGGATCAGCGGGCCTGGAGTAAGGATCGACGGGCCTGGAGGCAGCATGGACGGGCCTAGAGGAAGGATGGATGGGCCAAGAGGAAAGATGGACGGGCCCGGAGGCAGGCTGGACGGGCCTGGAGGCAGGATGGACATGCCTGGAGTGCACGCTGGAAGGGCCCAGAGGCAGGATGGATGGGCCTGGAGGAAGGATGAACGGGCCCGGAGGAAGGATGGATGGGCCCAGAGGAAGGATGGACAGGCCGGGAGGAAGGAGGGACGGGCCCGGAGGCAGGATGGACGGGCCCGGAGGAAGGATGGACGGGCCCGGCGGCAGGATGGACTGGGCCGGAGGAAGGATTGACGGGCCCGGAGGAAGGATTGACGGGCCCGGAGGAAGGATTGACGGGCCCGGAGGAAGGATTGACGGTGCCGGAGGAAGGAAGGACGGGCCCGGGAGGCAGGATGGACAGGCCTGGAGGCAGGATGGACGGGCCTGGAGGAAGGATGGATGGGCCCGGAGGCAGGATGGACGGGGCCTGGAGGCAGGATGGACGGGGCCTGGAGGCAGGATGGACGGGGCCTGGAGGCAGGATGGACGGGCCTGGAGGCAGGAGGCAGGATGGACAGGCCTGGAGGAAGGATGGACGGGCCTGAAGGAAAGATGGACGGGCCTGGAGGAAAGATGGATGGGCCTGGAGGCAGGATGGACGGGCCTGGACGCAGGATGGACTGGCCTGGAGGAAGGCCGGACGGGCCTGGAGGCAGGATGGACGGGCCTGGAGGCAGGATGGACGGGCCTGGAGGCAGGATGGACGGGCCTGGACGTGCTTGGAGGCAAGATGGATGGGCCTGGAGGAAGGATGAACGGGCCCGTAGGAAGGATCGGCAGGCCTGGAGGCAGGATGGACGGAGCCGGAGGCAGGATGGACGGGCCTGGAGGCAGGATGGACAGGCGTGAAGTGCAGGCTGAAAGGGCCCGGAGGCAGGATGGATGGGCCCGGAGGAAGGATGAACGGGCCCGGAGGAAGGATGAACGGGCCCGGAGGCAATATGGACGGGCCCGGAGTAAGGATGGACGGGCCCGGAGGAAGGAGGGACGGGCCCGGAGGCAGGATGGACGGGCCCGGAGGAAGGATATACGGGCCACGGGCAGGATGGACAGGCCCGGAGGAAGGATTGAGGGGCCTGGAGGAAGGATGGACGGGCCCGGAGGAAGGATGGACGGGCCCGGAGGCAGGATGGATGGGCCCGGTGGAAGGATGGATGGGCCCGGAGGCAGGACAGACAGGCCTGAGGGCAGTATGGACGGGCCTGGAGGAAGGATGGACGGGCCTGGAGGAAGGATGGACGGGCCCGGAGGCAGGATGGACGGGCCCAGAAGCAGGATGGACGGGCCTTCAGGAAGGTTGGACTGGCCTTGAGGAAGGATGGACGGGCCTGGAGGAAGGATGGACGGGCCCGGAGGAAGGATGGACGGGCCTGGAGGCAGGATGGACAGGCCTGGAGGAAGGATGGATGGGCCTAGAGGAAAGATGGATGGGCCTGGATGCAGGATGGACGGTCCAGGATGCAGGATGGACGGGCCTGGAGGAAGGATGGACGGGCCCGGAGGCAGGACGGACGGGCCTGGAGGCAGGACGGACAGGCCCGGAGGCAGGACGGACAGGCCCAGAGGCAGGACGGACAGGCTCGGAGGCAGGACGGACAGGCCTGGAGGCAGGACGGACGGGCCTGGAGGCAGGATGGACGGGCCTGGAGGAAGGATGGACGGGCCTGGAGGAAGGATGGACGGGCCTGGAGGAAGGATGGATGGGCCCGGAGGTAGGATGGACGGGCCTTGAGGAAGGATGGACGGGCCTGGAGGAAGGATGGACAGGCCCGGAGGAAGGATGGACGGGCCTGGAGGAAGGATGGACAGGCCTGGAGGAAGGATGGACGGGCCTGGATGCATGATGGACGGGCCTGCAGGAAGGCCGGACGGGCCTGGAGGCAGGATGGACGGGCTTGGACGTGCCTGGAGGCAGGATGGACAGGCCTGGAGGCAGGATGGACTGGCCTGGACGTGCTTGGAGGCAGGATGGACGGGCCTGGAGGGCAGGCTGGAAGGGCCTGGAGGCAGGATGAACGGGCCTGGAGGAAGGATGGAGGGGCCCGGAGGCAGGATGGATGGGCCTGGATGCATGATGGACGGGCCTGGAGGAAGGCCGGACGGGCCTGGAGGCTGGATGGACGGGCCTGGACGTGCCTGGAGGCAGGATGGACAGGCCTGGAGGCAGGATGGACGGGCCTGGAGGCAGGATGGACGGGCCTGGAGGCAGGATGCACTGGCCTGTAGTCAGGATGGATGGGCCTGGAGGAAAGATGGATGGGCCTGGAGGCAGGATGGATGGGCCTGGAGGAAGAATGGACAGGCCTTGAGGAAGGATGGACGGGCTTGGAGGCAGGATGGACGGGCCTGGAGGCAGGATGGACGGGCCTGGAGGCAGGATTGACTGGCCTGGAGGAAGGATGGACGGGCCTGGAGGAAAGATGGACAGGCCTGGAGGCAGGATGACCGGGCCTCGAGGGCAGGCTGTAAGGGCATAGATGCAGGATGGACGGGCCTGGAGGCAGGATGGACGGGCCTGGAGGCAGGATTGACTGGCCTGGAGGAAGGATGGAAGGGCCTGGAGGAAGGATGGACGGGCCTGGAGGCAGGATGGATGGGCCTGGAGGCAGGAAGGATGGTCCTGGAGGAAGGATGGACGGGCCTGGAGGAAGGATGGACGGGCCTGGAGGAAGGATGGACGTGCCTGGAGGCAGGATGGACAGGCATGGACGGGCCTGGAGGCAGGATGGACGGGCCTGGAGGGCAAGCTGGACGGGCCTGTAGACAGGATGGACGGGCCTGGAGGAAGGGAGGACAGGCCTGGAGGCAGGATGGGCGGGCCTGGAGGAAGGATGGATGGGCCTGGGGGAAGGATGGACAGGCCTGGAGGCAGGATGGACGGGCTTGGAGGAAGGATGGATGGGACTGGGGGAAGGATCGATGGGCCTGGAGGCAGGATGGACGGTCCTGGAGGCAGGATGGACAGGCCTGGAGGGCAGGCTGGAAGGGCATGGAGGCTGGATGGACGGGCCTGGAGGAAGGATGGACGGGCCTACAGGAAGGAGGGACGGGCCCAGAGGCAGGATGGACAGCCGGGAGGAAGGATGGACGGGCCTGCAGGAAGGAGGGACAGGCCTGGAGGCAGGATGGACGGGCCCGGAGGAAGGATGGACGGGCCCGGAGGAAGGATGGACGGGCCCGGAGGAAGGGTGAACGGGCCCGGAGGCAGGATGGACGGGCCCGGAGGCAGGATGGACGGGCCCGGAGGCAGGATGGACGGGCCAAGAGGTAGGATGGACGGGCCTGGAGGCAGGATGGATGGTGTTGGAGGAAGGATGGACGGGCATGGAGGAAGGATGGACAGGCCTGGAGGCAGGATTATGGGCCTGGAGGCAGGATGGACGGGCATGGACGGGCCTGGAGGGCAAGCTGGACAGGCCTGGAGACAGGATGGACGGGCCTGGTGGAAGGATGGACAGGCCTGGAGGCAGGATGGACGGGCCTGGAGGAAGGATGGATGTGCCTGGGGGAAGGATGGACGGGCCTGGAGGCAGGATGGACGGTCCTGGAGGCAGGATGGACGGTCCTGGAGGCATGATGGACGGGCCCAGAGGCAGGATGGACAGCCGGGAGGAAGGATGGACGGGCCTGCAGGAAGGAGGGTCAGGCACCGAGGCAGGATGGACGGGCCCGGAGGAAGGATGGACGGGCCCAGAGGCAGGATGGACGGGCCCGGAGGAATGATGGACGGGCCCGGAGGCAGGATGGACGGACCCGGAGGCAGGATGGACGGGCCCGGAGGCAGGAAGGACGGGCCTGGAGGCAGGATGGACAGCCGGGAGGAAGGATGGACGGGCCTGCAGGAAGGATGGACGGGCCCGGAGGAATGATGGACGGGCCCGGAGGCAGGATGGACGGGCCCGGAGGCAGGATGGACGGGCCCGGAGGCAGGATGGACGGGCCCGGAGGCAGGAAGGACGGGCCTGGAGGCAGGATGGACGGGCCAAGAGGTAGGATGGACGGGCCTGGAGGCAGGATGGACGGGCCAGAGGCAGGATTGACGGGCCTGGAAGAAGGATGGAAGGGCCTGGAGGCAGGATGGGCGGGCCTGGAGGCAGGATGGACGGGCCTGTAGGCAGGATGGATGGGCCTGGAGGCAGGATGGATGGGCAAGGACGGGCCTGGAGGCAAAATGGACGGGCCTGGAGGGCAAGCTGGACGGGCCTGGAGACAGGATGGACGGGCCTGGAGGAAGGATGGACGGGCCTGGAGGAAGGATGGACGGGCCTGGAGGCAGGATGGATGGACCTGGAGGAAGGATGGATGGGCCTGGGGGAAGGATGGACGGGCCTGGAGGCAGGATGGACGGTCCTGGAGGCAGGATGGATGGGCCTGGAGGGCAGGCTGGAAGGGCATAGAGGCTGGATGGACGGGCCTGGAGGAAGGAAGGACGGGCCTGGAGGAAGGATGGATGGGCCGGAGGAAGGATGGACGGGCCTGCAGGAAGGAGGGACGGGCCCGGAGGCAGGATGGATGGGCTCGGAGGAAGGATGGACGGGCCCAGAGGCAGGATGGACGGGCCCGGAGGAAGGATGATCGGGCCCGGGGGCAGGATGTACAGGCCCGGAGAAAGGATGGACGGGCCAGGAGGCAGGATGGACGGGCCCGGAGGCAGGATGGACGGGAGGCAGGATGGATGGGCCTGGAGGAAGGATGGACGGGCCTGGAGGAAGGATGGATGGGCCCGGAGGCAGGATGGACGGGGCCTGGAGGCAGGATGGACGGGGCCTGGAGGCAGGATGGACGGGGCCTGGAGGCAGGATGGACGGGGCCTGGAGGCAGGATGGACGGGCCTGGAGGCAGGAGGCAGGATGGACAGGCCTGGAGGAAGGATGGACGGGCCTGAAGGAAAGATGGACGGGCCTGGAGGAAAGATGGATGGGCCTGGAGGCAGGATGGATGGGCCTGGACGCAGGATGGACGGGCCTGGAGGAAGGCCGGACGGGCCTGGAGGCAGGATGGACGGGCCTGGAGGCAGGATGGACGGGCCTGGAGGCAGGATGGACTGGCCTGGACGTGCTTGGAGGCAAGATGGATGGGCCTGGAGGAAGGATGAACGGGCCCGTAGGAAGGATCGGCGGGCCTGGAGGCAGGATGGACGGAGCCGGAGGCAGGATGGACGGGCCTGGAGGCAGGATGGACAGGCCTGGAGTGCAGGCTGGAAGGGCCCGGAGGCAGGATGGATGGGCCCGGAGGAAGGATGAACGGGCCCGGAGGCAATATGGACGGGCCCGGAGTAGGGATGGACGGGCCCGGAGGAAGGAGGGACGGGCCCGGAGGCAGGATATACGGGCCACGGGCAGGATGGACAGGCCCGGAGGAAGGATTGACGGGCCTGGAGGAAGGATGGACGGGCCCGGAGGAAGGATGGACGGGCCCGGAGGCAGGATGGATGGGCCCGGTGGAAGGATGGACGGGCCCGGAGGCAGGACAGACAGGCCTGAGGGCAGTATGGACGGGCCTGGAGGAAGGATGGACGGGCCTGGAGGAAGGATGGACGGGCCCGGAGGCAGGATGGACGGGCCCAGAAGCAGGATGGACGGGCCTTCAGGAAGGTTGGACTGGCCTTGAGGAAGGATGGACGGGCCTGGAGGAAGGATGGACGGGCCCGGAGGAAGGATGGACGGGCCTGGAGGCAGGATGGACTGGCCTGGAGGAAGGATGGATGGGCCTAGAGGAAAGATGGAAGGGCCTGGATGCAGGATGGACGGGCCAGGATGCAGGATGGACGGGCCTGGAGGAAGGATGGACGGGCCCGGAGGCAGGACGGACGGGCCTGGAGGCAGGACGGACAGGCCCGGAGGCAGGACGGACAGGCCCGGAGGCAGAACGGACAGGCCCGGAGGCAGGACGGACATGCCTGGAGGCAGGACGGACGGGCCTGGAGGCAGGACGGACGGGCCTGGAGGCAGGATGGACGGGCCTGGAGGAAGGATGGACGGGCCTGGAGGAAGGATGGATGGGCCCGGAGGTAGGATGGACTGGCCTTGATGAAGGATGGACGGGCCTGGAGGAAGGATGGACAGGCCCGGAGGAAGGATGGACGGGCCTTGAGGCAGGCTGGACGGGCCTGGAGGAAGGATGGACGGGCCTGGAGGAAGGATGGACGGGCCTGGATGCATGATGGACGGGCCTGGAGGAAGGCCGGACGGGCCTGGAGGCAGGATGGACGGGCCTGGACGTGCCTGGAGGCAGGATGGACAGGCCTATAGGCAGGATGGACTGGCCTGGACGTGCTTGGAGGCAGGATGGACGGGCCTGGAGGGCAGGCTGGAAGGGCCTGGAGGGCAGGCTGGAAGGGCCTGGAGGCAGGATGAACGGGCCTGGAGGAAGGATGGAGGGGCCCGGAGGCAGGATGGATGGGCCTGGATGCATGATGGACGGGCCTGGAGGAAGGCTGGACGGGCCTGGAGGCAGGATGGACGGGCCTGGACGTGCCTGGAGGCAGGATGGACAGGCCTGGAGGCAGGATGGATGGGCCTGGAGGCAGGATGTACGGGCCTGGAGGCAGGATGCACTGGCCTGTAGGCAGGATGGATGGGCCTGGAGGAAAGATGGATGGGCCTGGAGGCAGGATGGATGGGCCTGGAGGAAGAATGGACAGGCCTTGAGGAAGGATGGACGGGCTTGGAGGCAGGATGGACGGGCCTGGAGGCAGGATGGACGGGCCTGGAGGCAGGATTGACTGGCCTGGAGGAAGGATGGACGGGCCTGGAGGAAAGATGGACAGGCCTGGAGGCAGGATGACCGGGCCTCGAGGGCAGGCTGTAAGGGCATAGATGCAGGATGGACGGGCCTGGAGGCAGGATGGACGGGCCTGGAGGCAGGATTGACTGGCCTGGAGGAAGGATGGAAGGGCCTGGAGGAAGGATGGACGGGCCTGGAGGCAGGATGGACGGGCCTGGAGGCAGGATGGATGGGCCTGGAGGCAGGAAGGATGGTCCTGGAGGCAGGATGGACGGGCCTGGTTAAGGATAGAAGGGCCTGGAGGCAGGATATACGGGCCTGTAGGAAGGCTGGACGGGCCTGGAGGCAGGATGGACGGGCCTGGAGGCAGAATGGACGGGCCTGGAGGCAGGATGGACGGGCCTGGAGGCAGGATGGACGGGCCTGGAGAAAAGATGGACGGGCACGGAGGAAAGATAGACGGGCACGGAGGCAGGCTGGATGGGCCTGGAGGCAGGATAGATGGGCCTGGAGGCAGGATAGACGGGCCTGGAGGAAGGATGGACGGGCCTGGAGGAAGGATGGACGGGCCTGGAGGCAGGATGGACGGGCCTGGAGGCAGGATGGACAGGCATGGACGGGCCTGGAGGCAGGATGGACGGGCCTGGAGGCAGGATGGACGGGCCTGGAGGGCAAGCTGGACGGGCCTGTAGACAGGATGGACGGGCCTGGAGGAAGGGAGGACAGGCCTGGAGGCAGGATGGACGGGCCTTGAGGAAGGATGGATGGGCCTGGGGGAAGGATGGACAGGCCTGGAGGCAGGATGGACGGGCTTGGAGGAAGGATGGATGGGCCTGGGGGAAGGATCGATGGGCCTGGAGGCAGGATGGACGGTCCTGGAGGCAGGATGGACAGGCCTGGAGGGCAGGCTGGAAGGGCATGGAGGCTGGATGGACGGGCCTGGAGGAAGGATGGACGGGCCTGCAGGAAGGAGGGACGGGCCCAGAGGCAGGATGGACAGCCGGGAGGAAGGATGGACGGGCCTGCAGGAAGGAGGGACAGGCCTGGAGGCAGGATGGACGGGCATGGAGGAAGGATGGACAGGCTTGGAGGCAGGATTATGGGCCTGGAGGCAGGATGGACGGGCATGGACGGGCCTGGAGGGCAAGCTGGACAGGCCTGGAGACAGGATGGACGGGCCTGGAGGAAGGATGGACAGGCCTGGAGGCAGGATGGATGGGCCTGGAGGAAGGATGGATGTGCCTGGGGGAAGGATGGACGGGCCTGGAGGCAGGATGGACGGTCCTGGAGTCAGGATGGACGGGCCCAGAGGCAGGATGGACAGCCGGGAGGAAGGATGGACGGGCCTGCAGGAAGGAGGGACAGGCACCGAGGCAGGATGGACGGGCCCGGAGGAAGGATGGACGGGCCCAGAGGCAGGATGGACGGGCCCGGAGGAATGATGGACGGGCCCGGAGGCAGGATGGACGGGCCCGGAGGCAGGAAGGACGGGTCTGGAGGCAGGATGGACAGCCGGGAGGAAGGATGGACGGGCCTGCAGGAAGGATGGACGGGCCCGGAGGAATGATGGACGGGCCCGGAGGCAGGATGGACGGGCCCGGAGGCAGGATGGACGGGCCCGGAGGCAGGAAGGACGGGTCTGGAGGCAGGATGGACAGCCGGGAGGAAGGATGGACGGGCCTGCAGGAAGGATGGACGGGCCCGGAGGAATGATGGACGGGCCCGGAGGCAGGATGGACGGGCCCGGAGGCAGGATGGACGGGCCCGGAGGCAGGAAGGACGGGCCTGGAGGCAGGATGGACGGGCCAAGAGGTAGGATGGACGGGCCTGGAGGCAGGATGGACGGGCCAGAGGCAGGATTGACGGGCCTGGAAGAAGGATGGAAGGGCCTGGAGGCAGGATGGACGGGCCTGGAGGCAGGATGGACGGGCCCGGAGGAAAGATAGACGGGCCCGGAGGCAGGATGGACGGGACCGGATGCAGGATGGATGGGCCTGGAGACAGGAAGGACGGGCCTGGAGGCAGGATGGACGGGCCTGGTTAAGGATAGAAGGGCCTGGAGGCAGGATATACGGGCCTGTAGGAAGGCTGGACGGGCCTGGAGGCAGGATGGACGGGCCTGGAGGCAGAATGGACGGGCCTGGAGGCAGGATGGACGGGCCTGGAGGCAGGATGGACGGGCCTGGAGAAAAGATGGACGGGCACGGAGGAAAGATAGACGGGCACGGAGGCAGGCTGGATGGGCCTGGAGGCAGGATGGATGGGCCTGGAGGCAGGATAGACGGGCCTGGAGGAAGGATGGACGGGCCTGGAGGAAGGATGGACGGGCCTGGAGGCAGGATGGACGGGCCTGGAGGCAGGATGGACGGGCCTGGTTAAGGATAGAAGGGCCTGGAGGCAGGATATACGGGCCTGTAGGAAGGCTGGACGGGCCTGGAGGCAGGATGGACGGGCCTGGAGGCAGAATGGACGGGCCTGGAGGCAGGATGGACGGGCCTGGAGGCAGGATGGACGGGCCTGTCGGAAGGATGGACGGGTCGGGAGGAAGGATTGACGGGCCCGGAGGCAGGATGAATGGGAGGCAGTATGGATGGGCCTGGAGGAAGGATGGACGGGACCGGAGGGAGGATGGTCGGGCCCGGGGGCAGGATGGATGGGCCCAGAGAAAGGATGGGCGGGCCCGGAGGCAGGATGGACGGGCCTGGAAGCAGGATGGACAGGAGGCAGCATGGATGGGCCTTGAGGAAGGATGGACGGGCCCGGAGGCAGGATCGGCGGGCCTGGAGGAAGGATGGACGGGCCTGGAGGCGGGATGGACGGGCCTAGAGAAAGGATGGATGGGCCTGGAGGAAAGATGGACGGGCCCGGAGGCAGGATGGCCGGAGCCGGAGCCAGGCTGGACGGACCTGGAGGCAGGATGGACAGGCCTGGAGTGCAGGCTGGAAGGGCCCGGAGGCAGGATGGATGGGCCCGGAGGAAGGATGAACGGGCCTGGAGGCAGGATGGACGGGCTCGGAGGCAGGATGGTCGGGCCTAGAGGAAGGATGGATGGGCCCGAGGCAGGATGGACGGGCCAGAGGCAGGATGGAAGGGCCTGGAGGCAGGATGGACGGGCCTGGAGGCAGGATGGACGGGCCTGGAGGCAGGATGGACGGGCCTGGAGGCAGATGGTTGGGCCTGGAGGCAGGATGGTTGGGCCTGGAGGCAGGATGGACGGGCCTGGAGGCAGGATGGACGGGCCTGGAGGCAGGATGGACGGGCCTGGAGGGAGAATGGACAGGCCTGGAGAAAAGATGGACGGGCACGGAGGAAAGATAGACGGGCACGGAGGCAGGATGGATGGGCCTGGAGGCAGGATGGATGGGCCTGGAGGCAGGATAGACGGGCCTGGAGGAACGATGGACGGGCCCGGAGGCAGGATGTACGGGCCTGGAGGCAGGATGGACAGGAGGCAGGATGGATGGGCCTTGAGGAAGGATGGACGGGCCCGGAGGATGGATGGAAGGGCCCAGGGGCAGGATGGTCAGGCCCGGAGGAAGGATAGACGGGCCCAGAGGAAGGATGGACGGGCCCAGAGGCAGGATGGACAGGCCTTGAGGCAGGATGGACGGGACAGGAGGCAAGATGGACGTGCCAGGAGGCAGGATGGACGGTTCAGGAGGCAGGATGGACGGTTCAGGAGGCAGGATGGACGAGCCCTGAGACAGGATGGACGGGCCCGTAGGAAGGATCGGCGGGCCTGGAGGCAGGATGGACGGAGCCGGAGGCAGGATGGATGGGCCTGGAGGCAGGATGGACAGGCCTGGAGTGCAGGCTGGAAGGGCCCGGAGGCAGGATGGATGGGCCCGGAGGAAGGATGAACGGGCCCGGAGGCAATATGGACGGGCCCGGAGTAAGGATGGACGGGCCCGGAGGAAGGAGGGACGGGCCCGGAGACAGGATGGACGGGCCCGGAGTAAGGATGGATGGGCCCGGAGGCAGGATGGACGGCCCGGAGGAAGGATATACGGGCCACGGGCAGGATGGACAGGCCCGGAGGAAGGATTGACGGGCCTGGAGGAAGGATGGACGGGCCCGGAGGAAGGATGGACGGGCCCGGAGGCAGGATGGATGGGCCCGGAGGCAGGATGGACGGGCCCAGAGGCAGGATGGACGGGCCTTCAGGAAGGCTGGACTGGCCTTGAGGAAGGATGGACGGGCCTGGAGGAAGGATGGACGGGCCTGGAGGAAGGATGGACGGGCCTGGAGGAAGGATGGACGGGCCTGGAGGAAGGATGGACAGGCCCGGAGGAAGGATGGACGGGCCCGGAGGAAGGATGAACGGGCCTGGAGGCAGGATGAACGGGCCCGGAGGCAGGATGGACGGGCCTGGAGGCAGGATGGACGGGCTCGGAGGCAGGATGGACGGGCCTAGAGGAAGGATGGACGGGCCCGAGGCAGGATGGACGGGCCAGAGGCAGGATGGAAGGGCCTGGAGGCAGGATGGACGGGCCTGGAGGCAGGATGGACGGGCCTGGAGGCAGGATGGACGGGCCTGGAAGCGGGGTGGATGGGCCTGGAGGCAGGATGGCCGGGCCTGGAGGCAGATGGTTGGGCCTGGAGGCAGGATGGACGGGCCTGGAGGCAGGATGGACGGGCCTGGAGGCAGGATGGACGGGCCTGGAGGGAGAATGGACAGGCCTGGAGAAAAGATGGACGGGCACGGAGGAAAGATAGACGGGCACGGAGGCAGGATGGATGGGCCTGGAGGCAGGATGGATGGGCCTGGAGGCAGGATAGACGGGCCTGGAGGAAGGATGGACGGGCCTGGAGGAAGGATGGACGGGCCTGGAGGCAGGATGGACGGGCCTGGAGGCAGGATGGACGGGCCTGGTTAAGGATAGAAGGGCCTGGAGGCAGGATATACGGGCCTGTAGGAAGGCTGGACGGGCCTGGAGGCAGGATGGATGGGCCTGGAGGCAGAATGGACGGGCCTGGAGGCAGAATGGACGGGCCTGGAGGCAGGATGGACGGGCCTGGTTAAGGATAGAAGGGCCTGGAGGCAGGATATACGGGCCTGTAGGAAGGCTGGACGGGCCTGGAGGCAGGATGGATGGGCCTGGAGGCAGAATGGACGGGCCTGGAGGCAGGATGGACGGGCCTGTCGGAAGGATGGACGGGCCTGGAGGAAGGATTGACGGGCCCGGAGGCAGGATGAATGGGAGGCAGTATGGATGGGCCTGGAGGAAGGATGGACGGGACCGGAGGGAGGATGGTCGGGCCCGGGGGCAGGATGGATGGGCCCAGAGAAAGGATGGACGGGCCCGGAGGCAGGATGGACGGGCCTGGAGGCAGGATGGACAGGCCCGGAGGAAGGATGGAAGGGCCCAGGGGCAGGATGGTCAGGCCCGGAGGAAGGATAGATGGGCCCAGAGGAAGGATGGACGGGCCCGGAGGCAGGATGGACAGGCCTTGAGGCAGGATGGACGGGACAGGAGGCAAGATGGACGTGCCAGGAGGCAGGATGGACGGTTCAGGAGGCAGGATGGACAGTTCAGGAGGCAGGATGGACGGTTCAGGAGGCAGGATGGACGGGCCCTGAGGCAGGATGGACGGGCCCGTAGGAAGGATCGGCGGACCTGGAGGGAGGATGGACGGACCCGGAGGCAGGATGGACGGGCCTGGAGGCAGGATGGACAGGCCTGGAGTGCAGGCTGGAAGGGCCCGGAGGCAGGATGGATGGGCCCGGAGGAAGGATGAACGGGCCCGGAGGCAGTATGGACGGGCCCGGAGTAAGGATGGACGGGCCCGGAGGAAGGAGGGACGGGCCCGGAGGCAGGATGGACGTGCCCGGAGTAAGGATGGATGGGCCCGGAGGCAGGATGGACGGCCCGGAGGAAGGGATATACGGGCCACGGGCAGGATGGACAGGCCCGGAGGAAGGATTGACGGGCCTGGAGGAAGGATGGACGTGCCCGGAGGAAGGATGGACGGGCCCGGAGGCAGGATGGATGGGCCCGGTGGAAGGATGGACGGGCCCGCAGGCAGGACAGACAGGCCTGGGGGCAGTATGGATGGGCCTGGAGGAAGGATGGACGGGCCCGGAGGAAGGATGGACGGGCCCGGAGGCAGGATGGACGGGCCCAGAGGCAGGATGGACGGGCCTTCAGGAAGGATGGACTGGCCTTGAGGAAGGATGGACGGGCCTGGAGGAAGGATGGACGGGCCTGGAGGAAGGATGGACGGGCCTGGATGCAGGATGGACGGGCCTGGAGGAAGGATGGACGGGCCCAGAGGCAGGATGGACGGGCCCAGAGGCAGGATGGACGGGACCAGAGGCAGGATGGACGGGCCCGTAGACAGGATGGACGGGCCCGGAGGCAGGATGGACGGGCCCGGAGGCAGGAAGGACGGGCCTGGAGGCAGGATGGACGGGCCAAGAGGTAGGATGGACGGGCCTGGAGGCAGGATGGACGGGCCAGAGGCAGGATTGACGGGCCTGGAAGAAGGATGGAAGGGCCTGGAGGCAGGATGGACGGGCCTGGAGGCAGGATGGACGGGCCTGGAGGCAGGATGGACGGGCCCGGAGGAAAGATAGACGGGCCCGGAGGCAGGATGGACGGGACCGGATGCAGGATGCATGGGCCTGGAGACAGGAAGGACGGGCCTGGAGGCAGGATAGACGGGCCTGGAGGAAGGATGGACGGGCCTGGAGGCAGGATGGACGGGCCTGGTTAAGGATAGAAGGGCCTGGAGGCAGGATAGACGGGCCTGTAGGAAGGCTGGACGGGCCTGGAGGCAGGATGGACTGGCCTGTAGGAAGGCTGGACGGGCCTAGAGGAAGGATGGACGGGCACGAGGCAGGATGGACGGGCCAGAGGCAGGATGGAAGGGCCTGGAGGCAGGATGGAAGGGCCTGGAGGCAGGATGGACTGGCCTGGAAGCAGGGTGGATGGGCCTGGAGGCAGGATGGCCGGGCCTGGAGGCAGATGGTTGGGCCTGGAGGCAGGATGGATGGGCCTGGAGGCAGGATGGACGGGCCTGGAGGGAGAATGGACAGGCCTGGAGAAAAGATGGACGGGCACGGAGGAAAGATAGACGGGCACGGAGGCAGGATGGATGGGCCTGGAGGCAGGATGGATGGGCCTGGAGGAAGGATAGACGGGCCTGGAGGAAGGATGGACGGGCCTGGAGGAAGGATGGACGGGCCTGGAGGCAGGATGGACGGGCCTGGAGGCAGGATGGACGGGCCTGGTTAAGGATAGAAGGGCCTGGAGGCAGGATATACGGGCCTGTAGGAAGGCTGGACGGGCCTGGAGGCAGGATGGACGGGCCTGGAGGCAGAATGGACGGGCCTGGAGGCAGGATGGACGGGCCTGGAGGCAGGATGGACGGGCCTGTCGGAAGGATGGACGGGCCGGGAGGAAGGATTGACGGGCCCGGAGGCAGGATGAATGGGAGGCAGTATGGATGGGCCTGGAGGAAGGATGGACGGGACCGGAGGGAGGATGGTCGGGCCCGGGGGCAGGATGGATGGGCCCAGAGAAAGGATGGACGGGCCCGGAGGCAGGATGGACGGGCCTGGAAGCAGGATGGACAGGAGGCAGCATGGATGGGCCTTGAGGAAGGATGGACGGGCCCGGAGGAAGGATGGACGGGCCCGTGAGGCAGGATCGGGCGGGCCTGGAGGAAGGATGGACGGGCCTGGAGGCGGGATGGACGGGCCTAGAGGCAGGATGGACGGGCCCGTAGGAAGGATCGGCGGACCTGGAGGCAGGATGGACGGACCCGGGAGGCAGGATGGACGGGCCTGGAGGCAGGATGGACAGGCCTGGAGTGCAGGCTGGAAGGGCCCGGAGGCAGGATGGATGGGCCCGGAGGAAGGATGAACGGGCCCGGAGGCAGTATGGACGGGCCCGGAGTAAGGATGGACGGGCCCGGAGGAAGGAGGGACGGGCCCGGAGGCAGGATGGACGGGCCCGGAGTAAGGATGGATGGGCCCGGGAGGCAGGATGGACGGCCCGGAGGAAGGATATACGGGCCAAGGGCAGGGATGGACAGGCCCGGAGGAAGGATTGACGGGCCTGGAGGAAGGATGGACGTGCCCGGAGGAAGGATGGACGGGCCCGGAGGCAGGATGGATGGGCCCGGTGGAAGGATGGACGGGCCCGCAGGCAGGACAGACAGGCCTGGAGGCAGTATGGATGGGCCTGGAGGAAGGATGGACGGGCCCGGAGGAAGGATGGACGGGCCCGGAGGCAGGATGGACGGGCCCAGAGGCAGGATGGACGGGCCTTCAGGAAGGATGGACTGGCCTTGAGGAAGGATGGACGGGCCTGGAGGAAGGATGGACGGGCCTGGAGGAAGGATGGACGGGCCTGGAGGAAGGATGGACGGGCCTGGAGGAAGGATGGACAGGCCCGGAGGAAGGATGGACAGGCCCGGAGGAAGGATGGACGGGCCTGGAGGCAGGATGGACTGGCCTGGAGGAAGGATGGATGGGCCTAGTGGAAAGATGGATGGGCCTGGATGCAGGATGGACGGGCCTGGATGCAGGATGGACGGGCCTGGAGGAAGGATGGACGGGCCCAGAGGCAGGATGGACGGGCCCAGAGGCAGGATGGACGGGACCAGAGGCAGGATGGACGGGCCCGTAGACAGGATGGACGGGCCCGGAGGCAGGACGGACAGGCCCGGAGGCAGGACGGACAGGCCCGGAGGCAGGACGGACAGGCCCGGAGGCAGGACGGACAGGCCCGGAGGCAGGACGGACGGGCCCGGAGGAAGGATGGACAGGCCTGGAGGAAGGATGGACGGGCCTGGAGGAAGGATGGACGGGCCTGGAGGAAGGATGGACGGGCCCGGAGGTAGGATGGACGGGCCTGGAGGCAGGATGGACGGGCCTTCAGGAAGGATGGACTGGCCTTCAGGAAGGATGGACTGGCCTGGAGGAAGGATGGACAGGCCCGGAGGAAGGATGGACGGGCCTTGAGGCAGGATGAACGGGCCTGGAGGAAGAATGGACGGGCCTGAAGGAAAGATGGACGGGCCTGGAAGAAAGATGGATGGGCCCGGAGGCAGGATGGACGGGCCTGGATGCATGATGGACGGGCCTGGAGGAAGGCCGGACGGGCCTGGAGGCAGGATGGACGGGCCTGGACGTGCCTGGAGGCAGGATGGACAGGCCTGGAGGCAGGATGGACTGGCCTGGACGTGCTTGGAGGCAGGATGGACGGGCCTGGAGGGCAGGCTGGAAGGGCTAGGAGGCAGGATGAACGGGCCTGGAGGAAGGATGGAGGAAGGATGGAGGGGCCCGGAGGAAGGATGGACAGGCCTGGAGGCAGGATGGACGGGCCTGGAGGAAGGATGGATGGTCCTGGAGGAAGGATGGATGGGCCTGGGGGAAGGATGGACGGGCCTGGAGGCAGGATGGACGGTCCTGGAGGCAGGATGGACGGGCCCGGAGGGCAGGCTGGAAGGGCATGGAGGCTGGATGGACGGGCCTGGAGGAAGGATGGACGGGCCTGCAGGAAGGAGGGACGGGCCCAGAGGCAGGATGGACAGCTGGGAGGAAGGATGGACGGGCCTGCAGGAAGGAGGGACAGGCCCCGAGGCAGGATGGACGGGCCCGGAGGAAGGATGGACGGGCCCAGAGGCAGGATGGACGGGCCCGGAGGAATGATGGACGGGCCCGGAGGCAGGAAGGACGGGCCTGGAGGCAGGATGGATGGGCCAAGAGGTAGGATGGACAGTCCTGGAGGCAGGATGGACGGGCCAGAGGCAGGATTGACGGGCCTGGAAGAAGGATGGAAGGGCCTGGAGGCAGGATGGACGGGCCTGGAGGCAGGATGGACGGGCCTGGAGGAAGGATGGACAGGCCTGGAGGAAGGATGGACGGGCCTGTAGGCAGGATGGATGGGCCTGGAGGCAGGATGGATGGGCAAGGACGGGCCTGGAGGCAGGATGGATGGGCCTGGAGCGCAAGCTAGACGGGCCTGGAGACAGGATGGACGGGCCTGGAGGAAGGATGGGCGGGCCTGGAGGCAGGATGGATGGACCTGGAGGAAGGATGGATGGGCCTGGGGGAAGGATGGACGGGCCTGGAGGCAGGATGGACGGTCCTGGAGGCAGGATGGATGGGCCTGGAGGGCAGGCTGGAAGGGCATAGAGGCTGGATGGACGGGCCTGGAGGAAGGAAGGACGGGCCTGGAGGAAGGATGGATGGGCCGGAGGAAGGATGGACGGGCCTGCAGGAAGGAGGGACGGGCCCGGAGGCAGGATGGATGGGCTCGGAGGAAGGATGGACGGGCCTGGAGGCAGGATGGACGGGCCTGGTTAAGGATAGAAGGGCCTGGAGGCAGGATAGACGGGCCTGTAGGAAGGCTGGACGGGCCTGGAGGCAGGATGGACTGGCCTGTAGGAAGGCTGGACGGGCCTAGAGGAAGGATGGACGGGCACGAGGCAGGATGGACGGGCCAGAGGCAGGATGGAAGGGCCTGGAGGCAGGATGGAAGGGCCTGGAGGCAGGATGGACGGGCCTGGAAGCAGGGTGGATGGGCCTGGAGGCAGGATGGCCGGGCCTGGAGGCAGATGGTTGGGCCTGGAGGCAGGATGGATGGGCCTGGAGGCAGGATGGACGGGCCTGGAGGGAGAATGGACAGGCCTGGAGAAAAGATGGACGGGCACGGAGGAAAGATAGACGGGCACGGAGGCAGGATGGATGGGCCTGGAGGCAGGATGGATGGGCCTGGAGGAAGGATAGACGGGCCTGGAGGAAGGATGGACGGGCCTGGAGGAAGGATGGACGGGCCTGGAGGCAGGATGGACGGGCCTGGAGGCAGGATGGACGGGCCTGGTTAAGGATAGAAGGGCCTGGAGGCAGGATATACGGGCCTGTAGGAAGGCTGGACGGGCCTGGAGGCAGGATGGACGGGCCTGGAGGCAGAATGGACGGGCCTGGAGGCAGGATGGACGGGCCTGGAGGCAGGATGGACGGGCCTGTCGGAAGGATGGACGGGCCGGGAGGAAGGATTGACGGGCCCGGAGGCAGGATGAATGGGAGGCAGTATGGATGGGCCTGGAGGAAGGATGGACGGGACCGGAGGGAGGATGGTCGGGCCCGGGGGCAGGATGGATGGGCCCAGAGAAAGGATGGACGGGCCCGGAGGCAGGATGGACGGGCCTGGAAGCAGGATGGACAGGAGGCAGCATGGATGGGCCTTGAGGAAGGATGGACGGGCCCGGAGGAAGGATGGACGGGCCCGTAGGCAGGATCGGCGGGCCTGGAGGAAGGATGGACGGGCCTGGAGGCGGGATGGACGGGCCTAGAGGCAGGATGGACGGGCCCGTAGGAAGGATCGGCGGACCTGGAGGCAGGATGGACGGACCCGGAGGCAGGATGGACGGGCCTGGAGGCAGGATGGACAGGCCTGGACTGCAGGCTGGAAGGGCCCGGAGGCAGGATGGATGGGCCCGGAGGAAGGATGAACGGGCCCGGAGGCAGGATGGACGGGCCCGGAGTAAGGATGGACAGGCCCGGAGGAAGGAGGGACGGGCCCGGAGGCAGGATGGACGGGCCCGGAGGTAAGGATGGATGGGCCCGGAGGCAGGATGGACGGCCCGGAGGAAGGATATACGGGCCAAGGGCAGGATGGACAGGCCCGGAGGAAGGATTGACGGGCCTGGAGGAAGGATGGACGTGCCCGGAGGAAGGATGGACGGGCCCGGAGGCAGGATGGATGGGCCCGGTGGAAGGATGGACGGGCCCGCAGGCAGGACAGACAGGCCTGGAGGCAGTATGGATGGGCCTGGAGGAAGGATGGACGGGCCCGGAGGAAGGATGGACGGGCCCGGAGGCAGGATGGACGGGCCCAGAGGCAGGATGGACGGGCCTTCAGGAAGGATGGACTGGCCTTGAGGAAGGATGGACGGGCCTGGAGGAAGGATGGACGGGCCTGGAGGAAGGATGGACGGGCCTGGAGGAAGGATGGACGGGCCTGGAGGAAGGATGGACAGGCCCGGAGGAAGGATGGACAGGCCCGGAGGAAGGATGGACGGGCCTGGAGGCAGGATGGACTGGCCTGGAGGAAGGATGGATGGGCCTAGTGGAAAGATGGATGGGCCTGGATGCAGGATGGACGGGCCTGGATGCAGGATGGACGGGCCTGGAGGAAGGATGGACGGGCCCAGAGGCAGGATGGACGGGCCCAGAGGCAGGATGGACGGGACCAGAGGCAGGATGGACGGGCCCGTAGACAGGATGGACGGGCCCGGAGGCAGGACGGACAGGCCCGGAGGCAGGACGGACAGGCCCGGAGGCAGGACGGACAGGCCCGGAGGCAGGACGGACAGGCCCGGAGGCAGGACGGACGGGCCCGGAGGAAGGATGGACAGGCCTGGAGGAAGGATGGACGGGCCTGGAGGAAGGATGGACGGGCCTGGAGGAAGGATGGACGGGCCCGGAGGTAGGATGGACGGGCCTGGAGGCAGGATGGACGGGCCTTCAGGAAGGATGGACTGGCCTTCAGGAAGGATGGACTGGCCTGGAGGAAGGATGGACAGGCCCGGAGGAAGGATGGACGGGCCTTGAGGCAGGATGGACGGGCCTGGAGGAAGAATGGACGGGCCTGAAGGAAAGATGGACGGGCCTGGAAGAAAGATGGATGGGCCCGGAGGCAGGATGGACGGGCCTGGATGCATGATGGACGGGCCTGGAGGAAGGCCGGACGGGCCTGGAGGCAGGATGGACGGGCCTGGACGTGCCTGGAGGCAGGATGGACAGGCCTGGAGGCAGGATGGACTGGCCTGGACGTGCTTGGAGGCAGGATGGACGGGCCTGGAGGGCAGGCTGGAAGGGCTAGGAGGCAGGATGAACGGGCCTGGAGGAAGGATGGAGGAAGGATGGAGGGGCCCGGAGGAAGGATGGACAGGCCTGGAGGCAGGATGGACGGGCCTGGAGGAAGGATGGATGGTCCTGGAGGAAGGATGGATGGGCCTGGGGGAAGGATGGACGGGCCTGGAGGCAGGATGGACGGTCCTGGAGGCAGGATGGACGGGCCCGGAGGGCAGGCTGGAAGGGCATGGAGGCTGGATGGACGGGCCTGGAGGAAGGATGGACGGGCCTGCAGGAAGGAGGGACGGGCCCAGAGGCAGGATGGACAGCTGGGAGGAAGGATGGACGGGCCTGCAGGAAGGAGGGACAGGCCCCGAGGCAGGATGGACGGGCCCGGAGGAAGGATGGACGGGCCCAGAGGCAGGATGGACGGGCCCGGAGGAATGATGGACGGGCCCGGAGGCAGGATGGACGGGCCCGGAGGCAGGAAGGACGGGCCTGGAGGCAGGATGGATGGGCCAAGAGGTAGGATGGACAGTCCTGGAGGCAGGATGGACGGGCCAGAGGCAGGATTGACGGGCCTGGAAGAAGGATGGAAGGGCCTGGAGGCAGGATGGACGGGCCTGGAGGCAGGATGGACGGGCCTGGAGGAAGGATGGACAGGCCTGGAGGAAGGATGGACGGGCCTGTAGGCAGGATGGATGGGCCTGGAGGCAGGATGGATGGGCAAGGACGGGCCTGGAGGCAGGATGGATGGGCCTGGAGGGCAAGCTAGACGGGCCTGGAGACAGGATGGACGGGCCTGGAGGAAGGATGGACGGGCCTGGAGGCAGGATGGATGGACCTGGAGGAAGGATGGATGGGCCTGGGGGAAGGATGGACGGGCCTGGAGGCAGGATGGACGGTCCTGGAGGCAGGATGGATGGGCCTGGAGGGCAGGCTGGAAGGGCATAGAGGCTGGATGGACGGGCCTGGAGGAAGGAAGGACGGGCCTGGAGGAAGGATGGATGGGCCGGAGGAAGGATGGACGGGCCTGCAGGAAGGAGGGACGGGCCCGGAGGCAGGATGGATGGGCTCGGAGGAAGGATGGACGGGCCTGGAGGCAGGATGGACGGGCCTGGTTAAGGAGATAGAAGGGCCTGGAGGCAGGATAGACGGGCCTGTAGGAAGGCTGGACGGGCCTGGAGGCAGGATGGACTGGCCTGTAGGAAGGCTGGACGGGCCTAGAGGAAGGATGGACGGGCACGAGGCAGGATGGACGGGCCAGAGGCAGGATGGAAGGGCCTGGAGGCAGGATGGAAGGGCCTGGAGGCAGGATGGACGGGCCTGGAAGCAGGGTGGATGGGCCTGGAGGCAGGATGGCCGGGCCTGGAGGCAGATGGTTGGGCCTGGAGGCAGGATGGATGGGCCTGGAGGCAGGATGGACGGGCCTGGAGGGAGAATGGACAGGCCTGGAGAAAAGATGGACGGGCACGGAGGAAAGATGGACGGGCACGGAGGCAGGATGGATGGGCCTGGAGGCAGGATGGATGGTCCTGGAGGAAGGATGGACGGGCCTGGAGGAAGGATGGTTGGGCCTGGAGGCAGGATGGACGGGCCTGGAGGCAGGATGGACGGGCCTGAGGAAGGATGGACGGGCCTGGAGGCAGGATGGACGGGCCTGGAGGCAGGATGGACGGCCTGGAGGCAGGATGGACGGGCCTGGAGGCAGGATGGACGGGCCTGGAGGCAGGATGGACGGGCCTGGAGGCAGGATGGACGGGCCTGGAGGCAGGATGGACGGGCCTGGAGGCAGGATGGACGGGCCCGGAGGCAGGATGGACGGGCCTGGAGGCAGGATGGACGGGCCTGGAGGAAGGATGGACGGGCCTGGAGGAAGGATGGACGGGCCCAGGAGGCAGGGATGGACGGGCCTGGAGGAAGGATGGACGGGCCTGGAGGAAGGATGGACGGGCCCGGAGGCAGGATGGACGGGCCCGGAGGAAGGATGGACGGGCCCGGAGGCAGGATGGACGGGCCCGGAGGAAGGATGGACGGGCCCGGAGGAAGGATGGACGGGGCTGGAGGCAGGATGGACGGGCCTGGAAGCAGGATGGACGTGGGCCTGGAGGAAGGATGGACGGGCCTGGAGGCAGGATGGACGGGCCCGGAGGCAGGATGGACGGGCCTGGAGGAAGGATGGACGGGCCTGGAGGCAGGATGGACGGGCCCGGAGGCAGGATGGACGGGCCTGGAGGCAGGATGGACGGGCCCGGAGGCAGGATGGACTGGGCCTGGAGGAAGGATGGACGGGCCTGGAGGAAGGATGGACAGGCCCGGAGGCAGGATGGACGGGCCTTGAGGCAGGATGGACGGGCCTGGAGGAAGGATGGACGGGCCTGGAGGAAGGATGGACGGGCCTGGAGGAAGGATGGACGGGCCCGGAGGCAGGATGGACGGGCCTGGAGGCAGGATGGACGGGCCCGGAGGCAGGATGGACGGGCCTGGAGGCAGGATGGACGGGCCTGGACGGCCTGAGGCAGGATGGACAGGCCTGGAGGCAGGATGGACGGGCCTGGACGTGCTGGAGGCAGGATGGACGGGCCTGGAGGGCAGGATGGACGGGCCTGGAGGAAGGATGGACGGGCCTGGAGGAAGGATGGACGGCCGGAAGGATGGACGGGCCCGGAGGCAGGATGGACGGGCCTGGAGGCAGGATGGACGGGCCTGGAGGAAGGATGGACTGGTCCTGGAGGAAGGATGGACGGGCCCGGAGGAAGGATGGACGGGCCTTGAGGCAGGATGGACGGGCCTGGAGGAAGAATGGACGGGCCTGAAGGAAAGATGGGCGGGCCTGGAAGAAAGATGGATGGGCCCGGAGGCAGGATGGACGGGCCTGGATGCATGATGGACGGGCCTGGAGGAAGGCCGGACGGGCCTGGAGGCAGGATGGACGGGCCTGGACGTGCCTGGAGGCAGGATGGACAGGCCTGGAGGCAGGATGGACTGGCCTGGACGTGCTTGGAGGCAGGATGGACGGGCCTGGAGGGCAGGCTGGAAGGGCTAGGAGGCAGGATGAACGGGCCTGGAGGAAGGATGGAGGAAGGATGGAGGGGCCCGGAGGAAGGATGGACAGGCCTGGAGGCAGGATGGACGGGCCTGGAGGAAGGATGGATGGTCCTGGAGGAAGGATGGATGGGCCTGGGGGAAGGATGGACGGGCCTGGAGGCAGGATGGACGGTCCTGGAGGCAGGATGGACGGGCCCGGGAGGGCAGGCTGGAAGGGCATGGAGGCTGGATGGACGGGCCTGGAGGAAGGATGGACGGGCCTGCAGGAAGGAGGGACGGGCCCAGAGGCAGGATGGACAGCTGGGAGGAAGGATGGACGGGCCTGCAGGAAGGAGGGACAGGCCCCGAGGCAGGATGGACGGGCCCGGAGGAAGGATGGACGGGCCCAGAGGCAGGATGGACGGGCCCGGAGGAATGATGGACGGGCCCGGAGGCAGGATGGACGGGCCCGGAGGCAGGAAGGACGGGCCTGGAGGCAGGATGGATGGGCCAAGAGGTAGGATGGACAGTCCTGGAGGCAGGATGGACGGGCCAGAGGCAGGATTGACGGGCCTGGAAGAAGGATGGAAGGGCCTGGAGGCAGGATGGACGGGCCTGGAGGCAGGATGGACGGGCCTGGAGGAAGGATGGACAGGCCTGGAGGAAGGATGGACGGGCCTGTAGGCAGGATGGATGGGCCTGGAGGCAGGATGGATGGGCAAGGACGGGCCTGGAGGCAGGATGGATGGGCCTGGAGGGCAAGCTAGACGGGCCTGGAGACAGGATGGACGGGCCTGGAGGAAGGATGGACGGGCCTGGAGGCAGGATGGATGGACCTGGAGGAAGGATGGATGGGCCTGGGGGAAGGATGGACGGGCCTGGAGGCAGGATGGACGGTCCTGGAGGCAGGATGGATGGGCCTGGAGGGCAGGCTGGAAGGGCATAGAGGCTGGATGGACGGGCCTGGAGGAAGGAAGGACGGGCCTGGAGGAAGGATGGATGGGCCGGAGGAAGGATGGACGGGCCTGCAGGAAGGAGGGACGGGCCCGGAGGCAGGATGGATGGGCTCGGAGGAAGGATGGACGGGCCCAGAGGCAGGATGGACGGGCCCAGAGGCAGGATGGACGGGCCCAGAGGCAGGATGGACGGGCCAGAGGCAGGATGAACAGACCTGGATGTAGGATGAACGGGCCTGGAGGCAGGATGGACAGGCCTGGAAGAAGGATGGACGGGCCTGGATGCAGGATGGACGGGCCTGGAGGCAGGATGGACGGGCCAGGAGGCAGGATGGATGGTCCAGGAGGCAGGATGGACGGGCCCGGAGACAGGATGGACGGACCCGGTGGCAGGATGGTCTGGCCCGGAGGCAGGATGGACGGGCCCGGAGGAACGATGGACGGGCCCTGAGGAAGGATGGATGGACCCGGAGGAAGGATGGACGGGCCCGGAGGAAGGATGGACGGGCCTGGAGGAAGGATGGACGGGCCTGGAGGCTGGATGGACGGGCCTGGAGGAAGGATGGAGGGGCCTGGAGGCAGGATGGGCGGGCCAGGAGGAAGGATGAACGGGCCCGGAGGCAATATGGACGGGCCCGGAGTAAGGATGGACGGGCCCGGGAGGAAGGATGGACAGGCCCGGAGGCAGGATGGACGGGCCCGGAGGAAGGATATACGGGCCACGGGCAGGATGGACAGGCCCGGAGGAAGGATTGACGGGCCCGGAGGCAGGACAGACAGGCCTGAGGGCAGTATGGACGGGCCTGGAGGAAGGATGGACGGGCCTGGAGGAAGGATGGACGGGCCTAGAGGAAGGATGGACGGGCCTGGAGGCAGGAGGCAGGATGGACAGGCCTGGAGGAAGGATGGACGGGCCTGAAGGGAAGATGGACGGGCCTGGAGGAAAGATGGACGGGCCTGGAGGAAAGATGGACGGGCCTGAAGGAAAGATGGACGGGCCTGGAGGAAAGATGGATGGGCCTGGAGGCAGGATGGACGGGCCTGGATGCAGGATGGACTGGCCTGGAGGAAGGCCGGACGGGCCTGCAGCAAGGAGGGACGGGCCCGGAGGCAGGATGGACAGGTCTGGAGGCAGGATTGACTCGCCTGGAGGCAGGATGGACGGGCCTGGAGGCATGATGGATGGGCCTGGAGGCATGATGGACGGGCCTGGAGGCAGGAGGCAGGATGGACGGGCCCAGAAGCAGGATGGACGGGCCTTCAGGAAGGATGGACTGGCCTTGAGGAAGGATGGACGGGCCTGGAGGAAGGATGGACGGGCCCGGAGGAAGGATGGTCGGGCCTGGAGGCAGGATGGACGGTCCTGGAGGCAGGATGGATGGGCCTGGAGGGCAGGCTGGAAGGGCATAGAGGCTGGATGGACGGGCCTGGAGGAAGGAAGGACGGGCCTGGAGGAAGGATGGATGGGCCGGAGGAAGGATGGACGGGCCTGCAGGAAGGAGGGACGGGCCCGGAGGCAGGATGGATGGGCTCGGAGGAAGGATGGACGGGCCCAGATGCAGGATGGACGGGCCCAGAGGCAGGATGGACGGGCCAGAGGCAGGATGGACGGGCCAGAGGCAGGATGAACAGACCTGGATGTAGGATGAACGGGCCTGGAGGCAGGATGGACAGGCCTGGAAGAAGGATGGACGGGCCTGGAGGCAGGATGGACGGGCCTGGAGGCAGGATGGACGGGCCAGGAGGCAGGATGGATGGTCCAGGAGGCAGGATGGACGGGCCCGGAGACAGGATGGACAGACCCGGTGGCAGGATGGTCTGGCCCGGAGGCAGGATGGACGGGCCCGGAGGAACGATGGACGGGCCCTGAGGAAGGATGGATGGGCCCGGAGAAGGATGGACGGGCCCGGAGGAAGGATGGACGGGCCTGGAGGAAGGATGGACGGGCCTGGAGGCTGGATGGACGGGCCTGGAGGCAGGATGGAGGGGCCTGGAGGCAGGATGGACGGGCCAGGAGGCAGGATGGACGGGCCAGGAGGCAGGATGGAAGGCCCGGAGGCAGGATGGACGGGCCCGGAGGCAGGATGGACGGGCCCGGAGGCAGAATGGTCAGGCCCGGAGGCAGGATGGACGAGCCTGGAGGAACGATGGACGGGCCCAGAGGAAGGATGGACGGGCCCGGAGGGAGGATGGGCGGGCCTGGAGGGCAGGCTGGAAGGGCCCGGAGGCGGGATGGATGGGCTCAGAGGAAGGAAGGGCCCGGAGGAAGGATGGATGGGCCCAGAGGCAGGATGGATGGCCCGGAGGAAGGATGGACGGGCCTGCAGCAAGGAGGGACGGGCCCGGAGGCAGGATGGACAGGCCTGGAGGCAGGATGGACTCGCCTGGAGGCAGGATGGACGGGCCTGGAGGCATGATGGACGGGCCTGGAGGCATGATGGACGGGCCTGGAGGCAGGAGGCAGGATGGACAGGCCTGGAGGAAGGAAGGACGGGCCTGGAGGAAGGATGGACGGGTCTGGAGGAAGGATGGACGGGCCCAGAGGCAGGATGGACTGCCCTGGAGGCAGGATGGACGTGCCTGGAGGAAGGCTGGACGTGCCTGGAGGCAGGATGGACGGGCCGGAGGCAGGATAGACAGGCTTGGAGGCAGGATGGACAGGCCTGGAGGAAGGATGAATGGGCCTGGAGGAAGGATGGACGGGCCCGGGAGGAAGGATGGTCGGGCCCGGGGCAGGATGTACAGGCCCGGAGAAAGGATGGACGGGCCAGGAGGCAAGATGGACGGACCCGGAGGCAGGATGGACGGGAGGCAGGATGGATGGGCCTGGAGGAAGGATGGACGGGCCCGGAGGAAGGATCGTTGGGCCCAGGGGCAGGATGGTCGGGCCCGGAGGAAGGATGGACGGGCCCTGATGCAGGATGGATGGGCCCGGATGCAGGATGGACAGGCCTTGAGGCAGGATGGACAGGCCTTGAGGCAGGATGGACGGGCCAGGAGGCATGATGGACGGGCCAGGAAGCAGGATGGAGGGTTCAGGAGGCAGGATGGACGGGCTCGTAGGAAGGATCAGCGGGCCTGGAGTAAGGATCGATGGGCCTGGAGGCAGGATGGACAGGCCTGGAGGCAGCATGGACGGGCCTAGAGGAAGGATGGATGGGCCAGGAGGAAAGATGGACGGGCCTGGAGGCAGGATGGACGGGCCCGGAGGCAGGCTGGACGGGCCTGGAGGCAGGATGGACATGCCTGGAGTGCACGCTGGAAGGGCCCAGAGGCAGGATGGATGGGCCTGGAGGAAGGATGAACGGGCCCGGAGGAAGGATGGATGGGCCCAGAGGAAGGATGGACGGGCCCGGAGGCAGGATGGACTGGGCCGGAGGAAGGATTGACGGGCCCGGAGGAAGGATTGACGGGCCCGGAGGAAGGATGGACAGGCCCGGAGGAAGGATGGACAGGCCCGGAGGAAGGATGGACGGGCCCGGAGGCAGGATGGACAGGTCTGGAGGCAGGATGGACAGGTCTGGAGGCAGGATGGACGGGCCTGGAGGAAGGATGGATGGGCCTGGAGGAAGGATGGACGGGCCCGGAGGCAGGATGGACGGGGCCTGGAGGCAGGATGGACGGGGCCTGGAGGCAGGATGGACGGGCCTGGAGGCAGGAGGCAGGATGGACAGGCCTGGAGGAAGGATGGACGGGCCTGAAGGGAAGATGGACGGGCCTGAAGGAAAGATGGACGGGCCTGGAGGAAAGATGGATGGGCCTGGAGGCAGGATGGACGGGCCTGGATGCAGGATGGACTGGCCTGGAGGAAGGCCGGACGGGCCTGCAGCAAGGAGGGACGGGCCCGGAGGCAGGATGGACAGGTCTGGAGGCAGGATTGACTCGCCTGGAGGCAGGATGGACGGGCCTGGAGGCAGGATGGACGGGCCTGGAGGCATGATGGACGGGCCTGGAGGCAGGAGGCAGGATGGACAGGCCTGGAGGAAGGAAGGACGGGCCTGGAGGAAGGATGGACGGGTCTGGAGGAAGGATGGACGGGCCCAGGGGCAGGATGGACTGCCCTGGAGGCAGGATGGACGTGCCTGGAGGAAGGCTGGACGTGCCTGGAGGCAGGATGGACGGGCCGGAGGCAGGATAGACAGGCTTGGAGGAAGGATGGATGGGCCTTAAGGAAGGATGGACGGGCCCGGAGGAAGGATGGACGGGCCCGGAGGAAGGATGGTCGGGCCCGGGGGCAGGATGTACAGGCCCGGAGAAAGGATGGACGGGCCAGGAGGCAGGATGGACGGGCCCGGAGGCAGGATGGACGGGAGGCAGGATGGATGGGCCTGGAGGAAGGATGGACGGGCCCGGAGGAAGGATCGTTGGGCCCAGGGGCAGGATGGTCGGGCCCGGAGGAAGGATGGACGGGCCCTGATGCAGGATGGATGGGCCCGGATGCAGGATGGACAGGCCTTGAGGCAGGATGGACAGGCCTTGAGGCAGGATGGACGGGCCTGGAGGCATGATGGACGGGCCAGGAGGCATGATGGACGGGCCAGGAGGCAGGATGGACGGGCCAGGAAGCAGGATGGACGGGTTCAGGAGGCAGGATGGACGGGCTCGTAGGAAGGATCAGCGGGCCTGGAGTAAGGATCGACGGGCCTGGAGGCAGCATGGACGGGCCTAGAGGAAGGATGGATGGGCCAAGAGGAAAGATGGACGGGCCCGGAGGCAGGATGGACGGGCCCGGAGGCAGGCTGGACGGGCCTGGAGGCAGGATGGACATGCCTGGAGTGCACGGCTGGAAGGGTCCAGAGGCAGGATGGATGGGCCTGGAGGAAGGATGAACGGGCCCGGAGGAAGGATGGATGGGCCCAGAGGAAGGATGGACAGGCCGGGAGGAAGGAGGGACGGGCCCGGGAGGCAGGATGGACGGGCCCGGAGGAAGGATGGACGGGCCCGGAGGCAGGATGGACTGGGCCTGGAGGAAGGATGGACGGGCCCGGAGGAAGGATGGACGGGCCCGGAGGAAGGATTGACGGGCCCGGAGGAAGGATGGACGGGCCCGGAGGAAGGATTGACGGTGCCGGAGGAAGGATGGACGGGCCCGGAGGCAGGATGGACAGGCCTGGAGGCAGGATGGACGGGCCTGGAGGAAGGATGGATGGGCCTGGGGGAAGGATGGACGGGCCCGGAGGAAGGATCGGACGGGCCTGGAGGCAGGATGGACAGGCCTGGAGTGCAGGATGGACGGGCCCGGAGGCAGGATGGACGGGCCCGGAGGAAGGATGGACGGGCCCGGAGGAAGGATGGACGGGCCCGGAGGCAGGATGGACGGACCCGGAGTAAGGATGGACGGGCCCTGAGGAAGGAGGGACGGGCCCGGAGGCAGGATGGACGGGCCCGGGAGGAAGGGATGGACGGGCCACGAGGCAGGATGGACAGGCCCGGAGGAAGGATGGACGGGCCTGGAGGAAGGATGGACGGGCCTGGAGGCAGGATGGACGGGCCTGGAGGCAGGATGGATGGGCCCGGTGGAAGGACGGACGGGCCTGGAGGCAGGACGGACAGGCCCGGAGGCAGGACGGACAGGCCCGGAGGCAGGACGGACGGGCCTGGAGGCAGGACGGACGGACCTGGAGGCAGGACGGACGGGCCTGGAGGAAGGATGGACGGGCCCGGAGGAAGGACGGACGGGCCTGGAGGCAGGACGGACAGACCCGGAGGTAGGATGGACGGGCCTGGAGGCAGGATGGACGGGCCTTCAGGAAGGATGGACTGGCCTTGAGGAAGGATGGACGGGCCTGGAGGAAGGATGGACAGGCCCGGAGGAAGGATGGACGGGCCTGGAGGCAGGATGGACGGGCCTGGAGGCAGGATGGACGGGCCTGGAGGAAGGATGGACGGGCCTGGATGCAGGATGGACGGGCCCGGAGGAAGGACGGACGGGCCTGGAGGCAGGATGGACGGGCCTGGACGTGCCTGGAGGCAGGATGGACAGGCCTGGAGGCAGGATGGACTGGCCTGGACGTGCTTGGAGGCAGGATGGACGGGCCTGGAGGGCAGGCTGGAAGGGCCTGGAGGCAGGATGAACGGGCCTGGAGGAAGGATGGACGGGCCCGGAGGCAGGATGGATGGTCCAGGAGGCAGGATGGACGGGCCCGGAGACAGGATGGACAGACCCGGTGGCAGGATGGTCTGGCCCGGAGGCAGGATGGACGGGCCCGGAGGAACGATGGACGGGCCCTGGAGGAAGGATGGATGGGCCCGGAGAAGGATGGACGGGCCCGGAGGAAGGATGGACGGGCCTGGAGGAAGGATGGACGGGCCTGGAGGCTGGATGGACGGGCCTGGAGGAAGGATGGAGGGGCCTGGAGGCAGGATGGACGGGCCAGGAGGCAGGATGGACGGGCCAGGAGGCAGGATGGACGGGCCCGGAGGCAGGATGGACTGGCCCGGGAGGCAGGATGGACGGGCCCGGAGGCAGAATGGTCAGGCCCGGAGGCAGGATGGACGAGCCTGGAGGAACGATGGACGGGCCCAGAGGAAGGATGGACGGGCCCGGAGGGAGGGATGGGCGGGCCTGGAGGGCAGGCTGGAAGGGCCCGGAGGCGGGATGGATGGGCTCAGAGGAAGGAAGGGCCCGGAGGAAGGATGGATGGGCCCAGAGGCAGGATGGATGGCCCGGAGGAAGGATGGACGGGCCTGCAGCAAAAAGGGACGGGCCCGGAGGCAGGATGGACAGGCCTGGAGGCAGGATGGACTCGCCTGGAGGCAGGATGGACGGGCCTGGAGGCAGGGAGGCAGGAGGCAGGATGGACAGGCCTGGAGGAAGGAAGGACGGGCCTGGAGGAAGGATGGACGGGTCTGGAGGAAGGATGGACGGGCCCAGAGGCAGGATGGACTGCCCTGGAGGCAGGATGGACGTGCCTGGAGGAAGGCTGGACGTGCCTGGAGGCAGGATGGACGGGCCGGAGGCAGGATAGACAGGCTTGGAGGCAGGATGGACAGGCCTGGAGGAAGGATGAATGGGCCTGGAGGAAGGATGGACGGGCCCGGAGGAAGGATGGTCGGGCCCGGAGGAAGGATGGTCGGGCCCGGGGCAGGATGTACAGGCCCGGAGAAAGGATGGACGGGCCAGGAGGCAAGATGGACGGACCCGGAGGCAGGATGGACGGGAGGCAGGATGGATGGGCCTGGAGGAAGGATGGACGGGCCCGGAGGAAGGATCGTTGGGCCCAGGGGCAGGATGGTCGGGCCCGGAGGAAGGATGGACGGGCCCTGATGCAGGATGGATGGGCCCGGATGCAGGATGGACAGGCCTTGAGGCAGGATGGACAGGCCTTGAGGCAGGATGGACGGGCCAGGAGGCATGATGGACGGGCCAGGAAGCAGGATGGAGGGTTCAGGAGGCAGGATGGACGGGCTCGTAGGAAGGATCAGCGGGCCTGGAGTAAGGATCGACGGGCCTGGAGGCAGGATGGACGGGCCTGGAGGCAGCATGGACGGGCCTAGAGGAAGGATGGATGGGCCAGGAGGAAAGATGGACGGGCCTGGAGGCAGGATGGACGGGCCCGGAGGCAGGCTGGACGGGCCTGGAGGCAGGATGGACATGCCTGGAGTGCACGCTGGAAGGGCCCAGAGGCAGGATGGATGGGCCTGGAGGAAGGATGAACAGGCCCGGAGGAAGGATGGATGGGCCCGGAGGAAGGATGGACGGGCCCGGAGGCAGGATGGACTGGGCCGGAGGAAGGATTGACTGGGCCGGAGGAAGGATTGACGGGCCCGGAGGAAGGATTGACGGGCCCGGAGGAAGGATGGACAGGCCCGGAGGAAGGATGGACAGGCCCGGAGGAAGGATGGACGGGCCCGGAGGCAGGATGGACAGGTCTGGAGACAGGATGGACGGGCCTGGAGGAAGGATGGATGGGCCTGGAGGAAGGATGGACGGGCCCGGAGGCAGGATGGACGGGGCCTGGAGGCAGGATGGACGGGGCCTGGAGGCAGGATGGACGGGCCTGGAGGCAGGAGGCAGGATGGACAGGCCTGGAGGAAGGATGGACGGGCCTGAAGGAAAGACGGACGGGCCTGAAGGAAAGATGGACGGGCCTGGAGGAAAGATGGATGGGCCTGGAGGCAGGATGGACGGGCCTGGATGCAGAATGGACTGGCCTGGAGGCAGAATGGACTGGCCTGGAGGAAGGCCGGACGGGCCTGCAGCAAGGAGGGACGGGCCCGGATGCAGGATGGACAGGTCTGGAGGCAGGATTGACTCGCCTGGAGGCAGGATGGACGGGCCTGTAGGAAAGATGGACGGGCCTGGAGGCATGATGGACGGGCCTGGAGGCAGGAGGCAGGATGGACAGGCCTGGAGGAAGGAAGGACGGGCCTGGAGGAAGGATGGACGGGCCTGGAGGAAGGATGGACGGGTCTGGAGGAAGGATGGACGGGCCCAGATGCAGGATGGACTGCCCTGGAGGCAGGATGGACGTGCCTGGAGGAAGGCTGGACGTGCCTGGAGGCAGGATGGACGGGCCGGAGGCAGGATAGACAGGCTTGGAGGCAGGATGGACAGGCCTGGAGGAAGGATGGATGGGCCTTAAGGAAGGATGGACGGGCCCGGAGGAAGGATGATCGGGCCCGGGGGCAGGATGTACAGGCCCGGAGAAAGGATGGACGGGCCAGGAGGCAGGATGGACGGGCCAGGAGGCAGGATGGACGGGCCCGGAGGCAGGATGGACGGGAGGCAGGATGGATGGGCCTGGAGGAAGGATGGACGGGCCCGGAGGAAGGATCGTTGGGCCCAGGGGCAGGATGGTCGGGCCCGGAGGAAGGATGGACGGGCCCTGATGCAGGATGGATGGGCCCGGATGCAGGATGGACAGGCCTTGAGGCAGGATGGACAGGCCTTGAGGCAGGATGGACGGGCCTTGAGGCAGGATGGACGGGCCTGGAGGAAGGATGGACGGGCCAGGAGGCAAGATGGACGGGCCTGGAGGCAGGATGGACGGGCCAGGAGGCAGGATGGACGGGCCAGGAAGCAGGATGGACGGGTCCAGGAGGCAGGATGGACGGGCTCGGAGGAAGGATCGGACGGGCCTGGAGGAAGGATCGACGGGCCTGGAGGCAGCATGGAGGGGCCTAGAGGAAGGATGGATGGGCCAAGAGGAAAGATGGACGGGCCCGGAGGCAGGATGGACGGGCCTGGAGGCAGGATGGACAGGCCTGGAGTGCAGGCTGGAAGGGCCCAGAGGCAGGATGGATGGGCCTGGAGGAAGGATGGACGGGCCCGGAGGAAGGATGGATGGGCCCGGAGGCAGGATGGACAGGCCGGGAGGCAGGATGGACGGGCCCGGAGGCAGGATGGACGGGCCCGGAGGAAGGATGGACGGGCCCGGAGGCAGGATGGACTGGGCCGGAGGAAGGATTGACGGGCCCGGGAGGAAGGATTGACGGGCCCGGAGGAAGGATGGACGGGCCCGGAGGAAGGATGGACGGGCCCGGAGGAAGGATGGACGGGCCTGGAGGAAGGATGGACGGGCCTGGAGGCAGGATGGACAGGCCTGGAGGCAGGATGGACGGGCCTGGAGGAAGGATGGACGGGCCCGGAGGCAGGATGGACGGGGCCTGGAGGCAGGATGGACGGGCCTGGAGGCAGGATGGACGGGCCTGGAGGCAGGATGGACGGGCCTGGAGGCACGAGCAGGATGGACGGGCCTGGAGGAAGGATGGACGGGCCTGGAGGAAAGATGGATGGGCCCGGAGGCAGGATGGACGGGCCTGGACGCAGGATGGACTGGCCTGGAGGACAGGCCGGACGGGCCTGGAGGCAGGATGGACGGGCCTGGAGGCAGGATGGACGGGCCTGGAGGCAGGATGGACTGGCCTGGACGTGCTTGGAGGCAGGATGGACGGGCCTGGAGGAAGGATGGAACGGGCCCGGAGGAAGGATGGACAGGCCTGGAGGCAGGATGGACGGAGCCTGGAGGACAGGATGGACGGGCCTGGAGGCAGGATGGACAGGCCTGGAGGCAGGATGGACGGGCCCGGAGGCAGGATGGATGGGCCTGGAGGAAGGATGAACGGGCCCGGAGGAAGGATGAACGGGCCCGGAGGCAGGATGGACGGGCCCGGAGGAAGGATGGACGGGCCCGGAGGAAGGATGGACGGGCCTGGAGGCAGGATGGACGGGCCTGGAGGAAGGATGGACGGGCCACGAGGCAGGATGGACAGGCCCGGAGGAAGGATTGACGGGCCTGGAGGAAGGATGGACGGGCCCGGAGGAAGGATGGACGGGCCTGGAGGCAGGATGGATGGGCCCGGTGGAAGGATGGACGGGCCTGGAGGCAGGACAGACAGGCCTGAGGGCAGTATGGACGGGCCTGGAGGCAGGATGGACTGGCCCTGGAGGCAGGATGGACGTGCCTGGAGGAAGGCTGGACGTGCCTGGAGGCAGGATGGACGGGCCTGGAGGCAGGATGGACAGGCCTGGAGGCAGGATGGACAGGCCTGGAGGAAGGATGGATGGGCCTGGAGGAAGGATGGACGGGCCCGGAGGCAGGATGGACGGGCCCGGAGGAAGGATGGATCGGCCCGGGGGCAGGATGTACAGGCCCGGAGAAAGGATGGACGGGCCAGGAGGCAGGATGGACGGGCCCGGAGGCAGGATGGACGGGAGGCAGGATGGATGGGCCTGGAGGAAGGATGGACGGGCCCGGAGGAAGGATGGACGGGCCCAGGGGCAGGATGGTCGGGCCCGGAGGAAGGATGGACGGGCCCTGATGCAGGATGGATGGGCCCGGATGCAGGATGGACAGGCCTGGAGGCAGGATGGACAGGCCTTGAGGCAGGATGGACGGGCCGGGAGGCAGTGATGGACGGGCCAGGAGGCAGGATGGACGGGCCAGGAGGCATGATGGACGGTTCAGGAGGCAAGATGGACGGTTCAGGAGGCAGGATGGACGGGCCCGTAGGCAGGATCGGCGGGCCTGGAGGAAGGATGGACGGGCCTGGAGGCAGGATGGACGGGCCTAGAGGAAGGATGGACGGGCCTAGAGGAAGGATGGACGGGCCCGGAGGCAGGATGGACGGGCCCGGAGGCAGGATGGACGGGCCCTGGAGGCAGGATGGACAGGCCTGGAGGCACGCTGGACGGGCCCAGAGGCAGGATGGACGGGCCCGGAGGAAGGATGGACGGGCCCGGAGGAAGGATGGACGGGCCCGGAGGCAGGATGGACGGGCCCGGAGGAAGGATGGACGGGCCCGGAGGCAGGATGGACGGGCCTGGAGGAAGGATGGACGGGCCTGGAGGAAGGATGGACGGGCCTGGAGGAAGGATGGACGGGCCCGGAGGAAGGATGGACGGGCCCGGAGGCAGGATGGACGGGCCTGGAGGCAGGATGGACGGGCCTGGAGGAAGGATGGACGGGCCTGGAGGAAGGATGGACGGGCCCGGAGGCAGGATGGACGGGCCTGGAGGCAGGATGGACGGGCCTGGAGGCAGGATTGCCGCACCTAGAGGCAGGAAGGCCGGGCCTAGAGGCCGGAAGGCCGGGCCCGGAGGCAGGATGGACGGGCCCGGAGGAAGGATGGACGGGCCCGGAGGAAGGATGGACGGGCCCGGAGAGGACGGGCCTGGAGGCAGGATGGACGGGCCTGGAGGCAGGATGGACGGGCCTGGAGGAAGGATGGACGGGCCCGGAGGCAGGATGGACGGGCCTGGAGGAAGGATGGACGGGCCTGGAGGCAGGATGGACGGGCCTGGAGGCAGGATGGACGGGCCTGGACGTGCCTGGAGGCAGGATGGACGGGCCTGGAGGCAGGATGGACGGGCCTGGAGGCAGGATGGACGGGCCTGGAGGCATGATGGACGAGCCAGGAGGTAGAATGGCCGGGCCTGGAGGAAGGATGGGCGGGTCTGGAGGCAGGATGGCCAGGCCTGGAGGCAGGATGGACGGGCCCGGAGGCAGGATGGACGGCCCCGGAGGCAGGATGGACTGGCCCGGAGGCAGGATGGACGGGCCCGGAGGCAGGATGGACGGGCCCGGAGGAAGGATGGACGGGCCTGGAGGAAGGATGGACGGGCCTGGAGGAAGGATGGACGGGCCTAGAGGAAGGATGGACGGGCCTGGAGGAAGGATGGACGGGCCTGGAGGCAGGATGGACGGGCCCGGAGGAAGGATGGACGGGCCCGGAGGCAGGATGGACGGGCCCGGAGGCAGGATGGACGGGCCCGGAGGCAGGATGGACGGGCCCGGAGGCAGGATGGACGGGCCTGGAGGAAGGATGGACGGGCCCAGAGGACAGGATGGACGGGCCCGGAGGAAGGATGGGCGGGCCTGGAGGCAGGATGGACGGGCCTGGAGGAAGGATGGACGGGCCCGGAGGAAGGATGGACGGGCCCGGAGGCAGGATGGACGGCCTGGAGGAAGGATGGACGGGCCCGGGAGGCAGGATGGACGGGCCTGGAGGCAGGATGGACGGGCCTGGAGGCAGGATGGACGGGCCTGGAGGCAGGAGGCAGGAGGCAGGATGGACGGGCCTGGAGGCAGGATGGACGGGCCTGGAGGAAGGATGGACGGGCCTGAAGGAAGGATGGACGGGCCCAGAGGCAGGATGGACTGGCCCTGGAGGCAGGATGGACGTGCCTGGAGGAAGGCTGGACGTGCCTGGAGGCAGGATGGACGGGCCGGAGGCAGGATGGACAGGCTTGGAGGCAGGATGGACAGGCCTGGAGGAAGGATGAATGGGCCTGGAGGAAGGATGGACGGGCCCGGAGGAAGGATGGTCGGGCCCGGAGGAAGGATGGTCGGGCCCGGGGGCAGGATGTACAGGCCCGGAGAAAGGATGGACGGGCCAGGAGGCAAGATGGACGGACCCGGAGTCAGGATGGGACGGGAGGCAGGATGGATGGGCCTGGAGGAAGGATGGACGGGCCCGGAGGAAGGATCGTTGGGCCCAGGGGCAGGATGGTCGGGCCCGGAGGAAGGATGGACGGGCCCTGATGCAGGATGGATGGGCCCGGATGCAGGATGGACAGGCCTTGAGGCAGGATGGACAGGCCTTGAGGCAGGATGGACGTGCCAGGAGGCATGATGGACGGGCCAGGACGCAGGATGGAGGGTTCAGGAGGCAGGATGGACGGGCTCGTAGGAAGGATCAGCGGGCCTGGAGTAAGGATCGACGGGCCTGGAGGCAGGATGGACGGGCCTGGAGGCAGCATGGACGGGCCTAGAGGAAGGATGGATGGGCCAGGAGGAAAGATGGACGGGCCCGGAGGCAGGATGGACGGGCCCGAAGGCAGGCTGGACGGGCCTGGAGGCAGGATGGACATGCCTGGAGTGCACGCTGGAAGGGCCCAGAGGCAGGATGGATGGGCCTGGAGGAAGGATGAACAGGCCCGGAGGAAGGATGGATGGGCCCAGAGGAAGGATGGACGGGCCCGGAGGCAGGATGGACTGGGCCGGGAGGAAGGATTGACTGGGCCCGGAGGAAGGATTGACGGGCCCGGGAGGAAGGATGGACGGGCCCGGAGGAAGGATGGACAGGCCCGGAGGAAGGATGGACAGGCCCGGAGGAAGGATGGACGGGCCCGGAGGCAGGATGGACAGGTCTGGAGGCAGGATGGACGGGCCTGGAGGAAGGATGGATGGGCCTGGAGGAAGGATGGACGGGCCCGGAGGCAGGATGGACGGGGCCTGGAGGCAGGATGGACGGGGCCTGGAGGCAGGATGGACGGGCCTGGAGGCAGGAGGCAGGATGGACAGGCCTGGAGGAAGGATGGACGGGCCTGAAGGAAGGATGGACGGGCCTGAAGGAAAGATGGACGGGCCTGGAGGAAAGATGGATGGGCCTGGAGGCAGGATGGACGGGCCTGGATGCAGAATGGACTGGCCTGGAGGCAGAATGGACTGGCCTGGAGGAAGGCCGGACGGGCCTGCAGCAAGGAGGGACGGGCCCGGAGGCAGGATGGACAGGTCTGGAGGCAGGATTGACTCGCCTGGAGGCAGGATGGACGGGCCTGGAGGCAGGATGGACGGGCCTGGAGGCATGATGGACGGGCCTGGAGGCAGGAGGCAGGATGGACAGGCCTGGAGGAAGGAAGGACGGGCCTGGAGGAAGGATGGACGGGCCTGGAGGAAGGATGGACGGGTCTGGAGGAAGGATGGACGGGCCCAGAGGCAGGATGGACTGCCCTGGAGGCAGGATGGACGTGCCTGGAGGAAGGCTGGACGTGCCTGGAGGCAGGATGGACGGGCCGGAGGCAGGATAGACAGGCTTGGAGGCAGGATGGACAGGCCTGGAGGAAGGATGGATGGGCCTTAAGGAAGGATGGACGGGCCCGGAGGAAGGATGATCGGGCCCGGGGCAGGATGTACAGGCCCGGAGAAAGGATGGACGGGCCAGGAGGCAGGATGGACGGGCCAGGAGGCAGGATGGACGGGCCCGGAGGCAGGATGGACGGGAGGCAGGATGGATGGGCCTGGAGGAAGGATGGACGGGCCCGGAGGAAGGATCGTTGGGCCCAGGGGCAGGATGGTCGGGCCCGGAGGAAGGATGGACGGGCCCTGATGCAGGATGGATGGGCCCGGATGCAGGATGGACAGGCCTTGAGGCAGGATGGACAGGCCTTGAGGCAGGATGGACAGGCCTTGAAGCAGGATGGACGGGCCAGGAGGCATGATGGACGGGCCAGGAGGCAGGATGGACGGGCCAGGAGGCAGGATGGACGGGCCAGGAAGCAGGATGGAGGGTTCAGGAGGCAGGATGGACGGGCTCGGAGGAAGGATCAGACGGGCCTGGAGTAAGGATCGACGGGCCTGGAGGCAGCATGGACGGGCCTAGAGGAAGGATGGATGGGCCAAGAGGAAAGATGGACGGGCCCGGAGGCAGGCTGGACGGGCCTGGAGGCAGGATGGACATGCCTGGAGTGCACGCTGGAAGGGCCCAGAGGCAGGATGGATGGGCCTGGAGGAAGGATGGACGGGCCCGGAGGAAGGATGGATGGGCCCAGAGGAAGGATGGACAGGCCGGGAGGAAGGAGGGACGGGCCCGGAGGCAGGATGGACGGGCCCGGAGGAAGGATGGACGGGCCCGGCGGCAGGATGGACTGGGCCGGAGGAAGGATTGACGGGCCCGGAGGAAGGATTGACGGGCCCGGAGGAAGGATTGACGGGCCCGGAGGAAGGATTGACGGGCCCGGAGGAAGGATTGACGTGCCGGAGGAAGGATGGACGGGCCCGGAGGCAGGATGGACAGGCCTGGAGGCAGGATGGACGGGCCTGGAGGAAGGATGGATGGGCCCGGAGGCAGGATGGACGGGGCCTGGAGGCAGGATGGACGGGGCCTGGAGGCAGGATGGACGGGCCTGGAGGCAGGAGGCAGGATGGACAGGCCTGGAGGAAGGATGGACGGGCCTGGAGGAAAGATGGATGGGCCTGGAGGCAGGATGGACGGGCCTGGACGCAGGATGGACTGGCCTGGAGGAAGGCCGGACGGGCCTGGAGGCAGGATGGACGGGCCTGGAGGCAGGATGGACGGGCCTGGAGGCAGGATGGACTGGCCTGGATGTGCTTTGAGGCAAGATGGATGGGCCTGGAGGAAGGATGAACGGGCCCGTAGGAAGGATCGGCAGGCCTGGAGGCAGGATGGACGGAGCCGGAGGCAGGATGGACGGGCCTGGAGGCAGGATGGACAGGCGTGGAGTGCAGGCTGGAAGGGCCCGGAGGCAGGATGGATGGGCCC
Organism: Calotriton arnoldi; assembly: GCA_963921515.1. NCBI lineage: Eukaryota > Metazoa > Chordata > Amphibia > Caudata > Salamandridae > Calotriton > Calotriton arnoldi. The sequence continues at coordinate 47,870 of CAWUFW010006295.1, forward strand.
GGAGGAAGAATGAACGGGCCCGGAGGAAGGATGAACGGGCCCGGAGGCAGTATGGACGGGCCCGGAGTAAGGATGGACGGGCCCGGAGGAAGGAGGGACGGGCCCGGAGGCAGGATGGACGGGCCCGGGAGGAAGGATATACGGGCCACGGAGGCAGGATGGACAGGCCCGGAGGAAGGATTGACGGGCCTGGAGGAAGGATGGACGGGCCCGGAGGAAGGATGGACGGGCCCGGAGGCAGGATGGATGGGCCCGGTGGAAGGATGGACGGGCCCGGAGGCAGGACAGACAGGCCTGAGGGCAGTATGGACGGGCCTGGAGGCAGGATGGACGTGCCTGGAGGAAGGCTGGACGTGCCTGGAGGCAGGATGGACGGGCCGGAGGCAGGATAGACAGGCTTGGAGGCAGGATGGACAGGCCTGGAGGAAGGATGGATGGGCCTTAAGGAAGGATGGACGGGCCCGGAGGAAGGATGATCGGGCCCGGAGGCAGGATGGACAGGCCCGGAGAAAGGATGGACGGGCCAGGAGGCAGGATGGACGGGCCAGGAGGCAGGATGGACGGGCCCGGAGGCAGGATGGACGGGAGGCAGGATGGATGGGCCTGGAGGAAGGATGGACGGGCCCGGAGGAAGGATCGTTGGGCCCAGGGGCAGGATGGTCGGGCCCGGAGGAAGGATGGACGGGCCCTGATGCAGGATGGATGGGCCCGGATGCAGGATGGACAGGCCTTGAGGCAGGATGGACAGGCCTTGAGGCAGGATGGACAGGCCTTGAAGCAGGATGGACGGGCCAGGAGGCATGATGGACGGGCCAGGAGGCATGATGGACGGGCCAGGAGGCATGATGGACGGGCCAGGAAGCAGGATGGAGGGTTCAGGAGGCAGGATGGACGGGCTCGTAGGAAGGATCAGCGGGCCTGGAGTAAGGATCGACGGGCCTGGAGGCAGCATGGACGGGCCTAGAGGAAGGATGGATGGGCCAAGAGGAAAGATGGACGGGCCCGGAGGCAGGCTGGACGGGCCTGGAGGCAGGATGGACATGCCTGGAGTGCACGCTGGAAGGGCCCAGAGGCAGGATGGATGGGCCTGGAGGAAGGATGAACGGGCCCGGAGGAAGGATGGATGGGCCCAGAGGAAGGATGGACAGGCCGGGAGGAAGGAGGGACGGGCCCGGAGGCAGGATGGACGGGCCCGGAGGAAGGATGGACGGGCCCGGCGGCAGGATGGACTGGGCCGGAGGAAGGATTGACGGGCCCGGAGGAAGGATTGACGGGCCCGGAGGAAGGATTGACGTGCCGGAGGAAGGATGGACGGGCCCGGAGGCAGGATGGACAGGCCTGGAGGCAGGATGGACGGGCCTGGAGGAAGGATGGATGGGCCCGGAGGCAGGATGGACGGGGCCTGGAGGAAAGATGGATGGGCCTGGAGGCAGGATGGACGGGCCTGGACGCAGGATGGACTGGCCTGGAGGAAGGCCGGACGGGCCTGGAGGCAGGATGGACGGGCCTGGAGGCAGGATGGACGGGCCTGGAGGCAGGATGGACTGGCCTGGACGTGCTTGGAGGCAAGATGGATGGGCCTGGAGGAAGGATGAACGGGCCCGTAGGAAGGATCGGCAGGCCTGGAGGCAGGATGGACGGAGCCGGAGGCAGGATGGACGGGCCTGGAGGCAGGATGGACAGGCGTTGAGTGCAGGCTGGAAGGGCCCGGAGGCAGGATGGATGGGCCCGGAGGAAGAATGAACGGGCCCGGAGGAAGGATGAACGGGCCCGGAGGCAATATGGACGGGCCCGGAGTAAGGATGGACGGGCCCGGAGGAAGGAGGGACGGGCCCGGAGGCAGGATGGACGGGCCCGGAGGAAGGATATACGGGCCACGGGCAGGATGGACAGGCCCGGAGGAAGGATTGACGGGCCTGGAGGAAGGATGGACGGGCCCGGAGGAAGGATGGACGGGCCCGGAGGCAGGATGGACGGGCCCGGAGGCAGGATGGATGGGCCCGGTGGAAGGATGGACGGGCCCGGAGGCAGGACAGACAGGCCTGAGGGCAGTATGGACGGGCCTGGAGGAAGGATGGACGGGCCTGGAGGAAGGATGGACGGGCCCGGAGGCAGGATGGACGGGCCTTCAGGAAGGTTGGACTGGCCTTGAGGAAGGATGGACGGGCCTGGAGGAAGGATGGACGGGCCCGGAGGAAGGATGGACGGGCCTGGAGGCAGGATGGACAGGCCTGGAGGAAGGATGGATGGGCCTAGAGGAAAGATGGAAGGGCCTGGATGCAGGATGGACGGACCAGGATGCAGGATGGACGGGCCTGGAGGAAGGATGGACGGGCCCGGATGCAGGATGGACGGGCCTGGAGGCAGGACGGACAGGCCCGGAGGCAGGACGGACAGGCCCGGAGGCAGGACGGACAGGCTCGGAGGCAGGACGGACAGGCCTGGAGGCAGGACGGACGGGCCTGGAGGAAGGACGGACGGGCCTGGAGGAAGGATGGACGGGCCTGGAGGAAGGATGGATGGGCCCGGAGGTAGGATGGACGGGCCTGGAGGAAGGATGGACAGGCCCGGAGGAAGGATGGACGGGCCTTGAGGACAGGATGGACGGGCCTGGAGGAAGGATGGACGGGCCTGGAGGAAGGATGGACGGGCCTGGAGGAAGGATGGACGGGCCTGGATGCATGATGGACGGGCCTGGAGGAAGGCCGGACGGGCTTGGAGGCAGGATGGACGGGCCTGGAGGGCAGGCTGGAAGGGCCTGGAGGCAGGATGAACGGGCCTGGAGGAAGGATGGAGGGGCCCGGAGGCAGGATGGATGGGCCTGGATGCATGATGGACGGGCCTGGAGGAAGGCCGGACGGGCCTGGAGGCTGGATGGACGGGCCTGGACGTGCCTGGAGGCAGGATGGACAGGCCTGGAGGCAGGATGGACGGGCCTGGAGGCAGGATGGACGGGCCTGGAGGCAGGATGCACTGGCCTGTAGTCAGGATGGATGGGCCTGGAGGAAAGATGGATGGGCCTGGAGGCAGGATGGATGGGCCTGGAGGAAGAATGGACAGGTCTTGAGGAAGGATGGACGGGCTTGGAGGCAGGATGGACGGGCCTGGAGGCAGGATGGACGGGCCTGGAGGCAGGATGGACTGGCCTGGAGGAAGGATGGACGGGCCTGGAGGAAGGATGGACGGGCCTGGAGGAAAGATGGACAGGCCTGGAGGCAGGATGACCGGGCCTCGAGGGCAGGCTGTAAGGGCATAGATGCAGGATGGACGGGCCTGGAGGCAGGATGGACGGGCCTGGAGGCAGGATTGACTGGCCTGGAGGAAGGATGGAAGGGCCTGGAGGAAGGATGGACGGGCCTGGAGGCAGGATGGATGGGCCTGGAGGCAGGAAGGATGGTCCTGGAGGAAGGATGGACGGGCCTGGAGGAAGGATGGACGGGCCTGGAGGAAGGATGGACGTGCCTGGAGGCTGGATGGACGGGCCTGGAGGAAGGATGGACGGGCCTGCAGGAAGGAGGGACGGGCCCAGAGGCAGGATGGACAGCCGGGAGGAAGGATGGACGGGCCTGCAGGAAGGAGGGACAGGCCTGGAGGCAGGATGGACGGGCCCGGAGGAAGGATGGACGGGCCACGAGGCAGGATGGACGGGCCCGGAGGAAGGGTGAACGGGCCCGGAGGCAGGATGGACGGGCCCGGAGGCAGGATGGACGGGCCCGGAGGCAGGATGGACGGGCCAAGAGGTAGGATGGACGGGCCTGGAGGCAGGATGGATGGTGTTGGAGGAAGGATGGACGGGCATGGAGGAAGGATGGACAGGCCTGGAGGCAGGATTATGGGCCTGGAGGCAGGATGGACGGGCATGGACGGGCCTGGAGGGCAAGCTGGACAGGCCTGGAGACAGGATGGACGGGCCTGGAGGAAGGATGGACAGGCCTGGAGGCAGGATGGACGGGCCTGGAGGAAGGATGGATGTGCCTGGGGGAAGGATGGACGGGCCTGGAGGCAGGATGGACGGTCCTGGAGGCAGGATGGACGGTCCTGGAGGCATGATGGACGGGCCCAGAGGCAGGATGGACAGCCGGGAGGAAGGATGGACGGGCCTGCAGGAAGGAGGGACAGGCACCGAGGCAGGATGGACGGGCCCGGAGGAAGGATGGACGGGCCCAGAGGCAGGATGGACGGGCCCGGAGGAATGATGGACGGGCCCGGAGGCAGGATGGACGGGCCCGGAGGCAGGAAGGACGGGCCTGGAGGCAGGATGGACAGCCGGGAGGAAGGATGGACGGGCCTGCAGGAAGGATGGACGGGCCCGGAGGAATGATGGACGGGCCCGGATGCAGGATGGACGGGCCCGGAGGCAGGATGGACGGGCCCGGAGGCAGGATGGACGGGCCCGGAGGCAGGAAGGACGGGCCAAGAGGTAGGATGGACGGGCCTGGAGGCAGGATGGACGGGCCAGAGGCAGGATTGACGGGCCTGGAAGAAGGATGGAAGGGCCTGGAGGCAGGATGGACGGGCCTGGAGGCAGGATGGACGGGCCTGGAGGCAGGATGGACGGGCCTGGAGGAAGGATGGACAGGCCTGGAGGAAGGATGGACGGGCCTGTAGGCAGGATGGATGGGCCTGGAGGCAGGATGGATGGGCAAGGACGGGCCTGGAGGCAAAATGGACGGGCCTGGAGGGCAAGCTGGACGGGCCTGGAGACAGGATGGACGGGCCTGGAGGAAGGATGGACGGGCCTGGAGGAAGGATGGACGGGCCTGGAGGCAGGATGGATGGACCTGGAGGAAGGATGGATGGGCCTGGGGGAAGGATGGACGGGCCTGGAGGCAGGATGGACGGTCCTGGAGGCAGGATGGATGGGCCTGGAGGGCAGGCTGGAAGGGCATAGAGGCTGGATGGACGGGCCTGGAGGAAGGAAGGACGGGCCTGGAGGAAGGATGGATGGGCCGGAGGAAGGATGGACGGGCCTGCAGGAAGGAGGGACGGGCCCGGAGGCAGGATGGATGGGCTCGGAGGAAGGATGGACGGGCCCAGAGGCAGGATGGACGGGCCCGGAGGAAGGATGATCGGGCCCGGGGGCAGGATGTACAGGCCCGGAGAAAGGATGGACGGGCCAGGAGGCAGGATGGACGGGCCCGGAGGCAGGATGGATGGGAGGCAGGATGGATGGGCCTGGAGGAAGGATGGACGGGCCCGGAGGAAGGATCGTTGGGCCCAGGGGCAGGATGGTCGGGCCCGGAGGAAGGATGGACGGGCCCTGATGCAGGATGGATGGGCCCGGATGCAGGATGGACTGGCCTTGAGGCAGGATGGACAGGCCTTGAGGCAGGATGGACAGGCCTTGAGGCAGGATGGACGGGCCAGGAGGCATGATGGACGGGCCAGGAGGCATGATGGATGGGCCAGGAGGCATGATGGACGGCCAGGAAGCAGGATGGAGGGTTCAGGAGGCAGGATGGACGGGCTCGTAGGAAGGATCAGCGGGCCTGGAGTAAGGATCGACGGGCCTGGAGGCAGCATGGACGGGCCTAGAGGAAGGATGGACGGGCCTGGAGGAAGGATGGATGGGCCCGGAGGCAGGATGGACGGGGCCTGGAGGCAGGATGGACGGGGCCTGGAGGCAGGATGGACGGGGCCTGGAGGCAGGATGGACGGGCCTGGAGGCAGGAGGCAGGATGGACAGGCCTGGAGGAAGGATGGCCGGGCCTGAAGGAAAGATGGACGGGCCTGGAGGAAAGATGGATGGGCCTGGAGGCAGGATGGATGGGCCTGGACGCAGGATGGACGGGCCTGGAGGAAGGCCGGACGGGCCTGGAGGCAGGATGGACGGGCCTGGAGGCAGGATGGACGGGCCTGGAGGCAGGATGGACTGGCCTGGACGTGCTTGGAGGCAAGATGGATGGGCCTGGAGGAAGGATGAACGGGCCCGTAGGAAGGATCGGCGGGCCTGGAGGCAGGATGGACGGAGCCGGAGGCAGGATGGACGGGCCTGGAGGCAGGATGGACAGGCCTGGAGTGCAGGCTGGAAGGGCCCGGAGGCAGGATGGATGGGCCCGGAGGAAGGATGAACGGGCCCGGAGGAAGGATGAACGGGCCCGGAGGCAATATGGACGGGCCCGGAGGCAGGATGGACGGGCCCGGAGGAAGGAGGGACGGGCCCGGAGGCAGGATGGACGGGCCCGGAGGAAGGATATACGGGCCACGGGCAGGATGGACAGGCCCGGAGGAAGGATTGACGGGCCTGGAGGAAGGATGGACGGGCCCGGAGGAAGGATGGACGGGCCCGGAGGCAGGATGGATGGGCCCGGTGGAAGGATGGACGGGCCCGGAGGCAGGACAGACAGGCCTGAGGGCAGTATGGACGGGCCTGGAGGAAGGATGGACGGGCCTGGAGGAAGGATGGACGGGCCCGGAGGCAGGATGGACGGGCCCAGAAGCAGGATGGATGGGCCTTCAGGAAGGTTGGACTGGCCTTGAGGAAGGATGGACGGGCCTGGAGGAAGGATGGACGGGCCCGGAGGAAGGATGGACGGGCCTGGAGGCAGGATGGACTGGCCTGGAGGAAGGATGGATGGGCCTAGAGGAAAGATGGATGGGCCTGGATGCAGGATGGACGGGCCAGGATGCAGGATGGACGGGCCTGGAGGAAGGATGGACGGGCCCGGAGGCAGGACGGACGGGCCTGGAGGCAGGACGGACAGGCCCGGAGGCAGGACGGACAGGCCCGGAGGCAGGACGGACAGGCCCGGAGGCAGGACGGACAGGCCCGAAGGCAGGACGGACAGGCCCGGAGGCAGGACGGACAGGCCCGGAGGCAGGACGGACGGGCCTGGAGGCAGGACGGACGGGCCTGGAGGCAGGATGGACGGGCCTGGAGGAAGGATGGACGGGCCTGGAGGAAGGATGGATGGGCCCGGAGGTAGGATGGACTGGCCTTGATGAAGGATGGACGGGCCTGGAGGAAGGATGGACAGGCCCGGAGGAAGGATGGACGGGCCTTGAGGCAGGATGGACGGGCCTGGAGGAAGGATGGACGGGCCTGGAGGAAGGATGGACGGGCCTGGATGCATGATGGACGGGCCTGGAGGAAGGCCGGACGGGCCTGGAGGCAGGATGGACGGGCCTGGACGTGCCTGGAGGCAGGATGGACAGGCCTGGAGGCAGGATGGACTGGCCTGGACGTGCTTGGAGGCAGGATGGACGGGCCTGGAGGGCAGGCTGGAAGGGCCTGGAGGGCAGGCTGGAAGGGCCTGGAGGCAGGATGAACGGTCCTGGAGGAAGGATGGAGGGGCCCGGAGGCAGGATGGATGGGCCTGGATGCATGATGGACGGGCCTGGAGGAAGGCCGGACGGGCCTGGAGGCAGGATGGACGGGCCTGGACGTGCCTGGAGGCAGGATGGACAGGCCTGGAGGCAGGATGGACGGGCCTGGAGGCAGGATGGACGGGCCTGGAGGCAGGATGCACTGGCCTGTAGGCAGGATGGATGGGCCTGGAGGAAAGATGGATGGGCCTGGAGGCAGGATGGATGGGCCTGGAGGAAGAATGGACAGGCCTTGAGGAAGGATGGACGGGCTTGGAGGCAGGATGGACGGGCCTGGAGGCAGGATGGACGGGCCTGGAGGCAGGATTGACTGGCCTGGAGGAAGGATGGACGGGCCTGGAGGAAAGATGGACAGGCCTGGAGGCAGGATGACCGGGCCTCGAGTGCAGGCTGTAAGGGCATAGATGCAGGATGGACGGGCCTGGAGGCAGGATGGACGGGCCTGGAGGCAGGATTGACTGGCCTGGAGGAAGGATGGAAGGGCCTGGAGGAAGGATGGACGGGCCTGGAGGCAGGATGGATGGGCCTGGAGGCAGGATGGATGGGCCTGGAGGCAGGAAGGATGGTCCTGGAGGAAGGATGGACGGGCCTGGAGGAAGGATGGACGGGCCTGGAGGAAGGATGGACGTGCCTGGAGGCAGGATGGACAGGCATGGACGGGCCTGGAGGCAGGATGGACGGGCCTGGAGGGCAAGCTGGACGGGCCTGTAGACAGGATGGACGGGCCTGGAGGAAGGGAGGACAGGCCTGGAGGCAGGATGGACGGGCCTTGAGGAAGGATGGATGGGCCTGGGGGAAGGATGGACAGGCCTGGAGGCAGGATGGACGGGCTTGGAGGAAGGATGGATGGGCCTGGGGGAAGGATCGATGGGCCTGGAGGCAGGATGGACGGTCCTGGAGGCAGGATGGACAGGCCTGGAGGGCAGGCTGGAAGGGCATGGAGGCTGGATGGACGGGCCTGGAGGAAGGATGGACGGGCCTGCAGGAAGGAGGGACGGGCCCAGAGGCAGGATGGACAGCCGGGAGGAAGGATGGACGGGCCTGCAGGAAGGAGGGACAGGCCTGGAGGCAGGATGGACGGGCCCGGAGGAAGGATGGACGGGCCTAGAGGAAGGATGGACGGGCCTGGAGGAAGGATGGATGGGCCCGGAGGCAGGATGGACGGGGCCTGGAGGCAGGATGGACGGGGCCTGGAGGCAGGATGGACGGGGCCTGGAGGCAGGATGGACGGGCCTGGCGGCAGGAGGCAGGATGGACTGGCCTGGAGGAAGGATGGCCGGGCCTGCAGGAACGATGGACGGGCCTGGAGGAAAGATGGATGGGCCTGGAGGCAGGATGGATGGGCCTGGACGCAGGATGGACGGGCCTGGAGGAAGGCCGGACGGGCCTGGAGGCAGGATGGACGGGCCTGGAGGCAGGATGGACGGGCCTGGAGGCAGGATGGACTGGCCTGGACGTGCTTGGAGGCAAGATGGATGGGCCTGGAGGAAGGATGAACGGGCCCGTAGGAAGGATCGGCGGGCCTGGAGGCAGGATGGACGGAGCCGGAGGCAGGATGGATGGGCCTGGAGGCAGGATGGACAGGCCTGGAGTGCAGGCTGGAAGGGCCCGGAGGCAGGATGGATGGGCCCGGAGGAAGGATGAACGGGCCCGGAGGAAGGATGAACGGGCCCGGAGGCAGTATGGACGGGCCCGGAGTAAGGATGGACGGGCCCGGAGGAAGGAGGGACGGGCCCGGAGGCAGGATGGACGGGCCCGGAGGAAGGATATACGGGCCACGGGCAGGATGGACAGGCCCGGAGGAAGGATTGACGGGCCTGGAGGAAGGATGGACGGGCCCGGAGGAAGGATGGACGGGCCCGGAGGCAGGATGGATGGGCCCGGTGGAAGGATGGACGGGCCCGGAGGCAGGACAGACAGGCCTGAGGGCAGTATGGACGGGCCTGGAGGAAGGATGGACGGGCCTGGAGGAAGGATGGACGGGCCCGGAGGCAGGATGGACGGGCCCAGAAGCAGGATGGATGGGCCTTCAGGAAGGTTGGACTGGCCTTGAGGAAGGATGGACGGGCCTGGAGGAAGGATGGACGGGCCCGGAGGAAGGATGGACGGGCCTGGAGGCAGGATGGACTGGCCTGGAGGAAGGATGGATGGGCCTAGAGGAAAGATGGATGGGCCTGGATGCAGGATGGACGGGCCAGGATGCAGGATGGACGGGCCTGGAGGAAGGATGGACGGGCCCGGAGGCAGGACGGACGGGCCTGGAGGCAGGACGGACAGGCCCGGAGGCAGGACGGACAGGCCCGGAGGCAGGACGGACAGGCCCGGAGGCAGGACGGACAGGCCCGGAGGCAGGACGGACAGGCCCGGAGGCAGGACGGACGGGCCTGGAGGCAGGACGGACGGGCCTGGAGGCAGGATGGACGGGCCTGGAGGCAGGATGGACGGGCCTGGAGGAAGGATGGATGGGCCCGGAGGTAGGATGGACTGGCCTTGATGAAGGATGGACGGGCCTGGAGGAAGGATGGACAGGCCCGGAGGAAGGATGGACGGGCCTTGAGGCAGGATGGACGGGCCTGGAGGAAGGATGGACGGGCCTGGAGGAAGGATGGACGGGCCTGGATGCATGATGGACGGGCCTGGAGGAAGGCCGGACGGGCCTGGAGGCAGGATGGACGGGCCTGGACGTGCCTGGAGGCAGGATGGACAGGCCTGGAGGCAGGATGGACTGGCCTGGACGTGCTTGGAGGCAGGATGGACCGGCCTGGAGGGCAGGCTGGAAGGGCCTGGAGGGCAGGCTGGAAGGGCCTGGAGGCAGGATGAACGGGCCTGGAGGAAGGATGGAGGGGCCCGGAGGCAGGATGGATGGGCCTGGATGCATGATGGACGGGCCTGGAGGAAGGCCGGACGGGCCTGGAGGCAGGATGGACGGGCCTGGACGTGCCTGGAGGCAGGATGGACAGGCCTGGAGGCAGGATGGACGGGCCTGGAGGCAGGATGGACGGGCCTGGAGGCAGGATGCACTGGCCTGTAGGCAGGATGGATGGGCCTGGAGGAAAGATGGATGGGCCTGGAGGCAGGATGGATGGGCCTGGAGGAAGAATGGACAGGCCTTGAGGAAGGATGGACGGGCTTGGAGGCAGGATGGACGGGCCTGGAGGCAGGATGGACGGGCCTGGAGGCAGGATGGACGGGCCTGGAGGCAGGATGGACGGGCCTGGAGGCAGGATGGACGGGCCTGGAGGCAGGATTGACTGGCCTGGAGGAAGGATGGAAGGGCCTGGAGGAAGGATGGACGGGCCTGGAGGCAGGATGGATGGGCCTGGAGGCAGGATGGATGGGCCTGGAGGCAGGAAGGATGGTCCTGGAGGAAGGATGGACGGGCCTGGAGGAAGGATGGACGGGCCTGGAGGAAGGATGGACGTGCCTGGAGGCAGGATGGACAGGCATGGACGGGCCTGGAGGCAGGATGGACGGGCCTGGAGGGCAAGCTGGACGGGCCTGTAGACAGGATGGACGGGCCTGGAGGAAGGATGGACGGGCCTGGAGGCAGGATGGACGGGCCTGGAGGAAGGATGGATGGGCCTGGGGGAAGGATGGACAGGCCTGGAGGCAGGATGGACGGGCTTGGAGGAAGGATGGATGGGCCTGGGGGAAGGATCGATGGGCCTGGAGGCAGGATGGACGGTCCTGGAGGCAGGATGGACAGGCCTGGAGGGCAGGCTGGAAGGGCATGGAGGCTGGATGGACGGGCCTGGAGGAAGGATGGACGGGCCTGCAGGAAGGAGGGACGGGCCCAGAGGCAGGATGGACAGCCGGGAGGAAGGATGGACGGGCCTGCAGGAAGGAGGGACAGGCCTGGAGGCAGGATGGACGGGCCCGGAGGAAGGATGGACGGGCCACGAGGCAGGATGGACGGGCCCGGAGGCAGGATGGACGGGCCCGGAGGCAGGATGGACGGGCCAAGAGGTAGGATGGACGGGCCTGGAGACAGGATGGATGGTCTTGGAGGAAGGATGGACGGGCATGGAGGCAGGATGGACGGGCCCGGAGGAAGGGTGAACGGGCCCGGAGGCAGGATGGACGGGCCCGGAGGCAGGATGGACGGGCCCGGAGGCAGGATGGACGGGCCCGGAGGAAGGGTGAACGGGCCCGGAGGCAGGATGGACGGGCCTGGAGGCAGGATGGATGGTGTTGGAGGAAGGATGGACGGGCATGGAGGAAGGATGGACAGACCTGGAGGCAGGATTATGGGCCTGGAGGCAGGATGGACGGGCATGGACGGGCCTGGAGGGCAAGCTGGACAGGCCTGGAGACAGGATGGACGGGCCTGGAGGAAGGATGGACAGGCCTGGAGGCAGGATGGACGGGCCTGGAGGAAGGATGGATGTGCCTGGAGGAAGGATGGACGGGCCCGGAGGCAGGATGGACGGTCCTGGAGGCAGGATGGACGGTCCTGGAGGCATGATGGACGGGCCCAGAGGCAGGATGGACAGCCGGGAGGAAGGATGGACGGGCCTGCAGGAAGGAGGGACAGGCACCGAGGCAGGATGGACGGGCCCGGAGGAAGGATGGACGGGCCCAGAGGCAGGATGGACGGGCCCGGAGGAATGATGGACGGGCCCGGAGGCAGGATGGACGGGCCCGGAGGCAGGAAGGACGGGCCTGGAGGCAGGATGGACAGGCCGGGAGGAAGGATGAACGGGCCTGCAGGAAGGATGGACGGGCCCGGAGGAATGATGGACGGGCCCGGAGGCAGGATGGACGGGCCCGGAGGCAGGATGGACGGGCCCGGAGGCAGGATGGACGGGCCCGGAGGCAGGAAGGACGGGCCTGGAGGCAGGATGGACGGGCCAAGAGGTAGGATGGACGGGCCTGGAGGCAGGATGGACGGGCCAGAGGCAGGATTGACGGGCCTGGAAGAAGGATGGAAGGGCCTGGAGGCAGGATGGACGGGCCTGGAGGCAGGATGGACGGGCCTGGAGGCAGGATGGACGGGCCTGGAGGAAGGATGGACAGGCCTGGAGGAAGGATGGACGGGCCTGTAGGCAGGATGGATGGGCCTGGAGGCAGGATGGATGGGCAAGGACGGGCCTGGAGGCAAAATGGACGGGCCTGGAGGGCAAGCTGGACGGGTCTGGAGACAGGATGGACGGGCCTGGAGGAAGGATGGACGGGCCTGGAGGAAGGATGGACGGGCCTGCAGGAAGGAGGGACGGGCCCAGAGGCAGGATGGACGGGCCGGGAGGAAGGATGGACGGGCCTGGAGGAAGGATGGACAGGCCTGGAGGCAGGATGGACGGGCCCGGAGGAAGGATGGACGGGCCTAGAGGAAGGATGGACGGGCCTGGAGGAAGGATGGATGGGCCCGGAGGCAGGATGGACGGGGCCTGGAGGCAGGATGGACGGGGCCTGGAGGCAGGATGGACGGGGCCTGGAGGCAGGATGGACGGGCCTGGAGGCAGGAGGCAGGATGGACAGGCCTGGAGGAAGGATGGACGGGCCTGAAGGAAAGATGGACGGGCCTGGAGGAAAGATGGATGGGCCTGGAGGCAGGATGGATGGGCCTGGACGCAGGATGGACGGGCCTGGAGGAAGGCCGGACGGGCCTGGAGGCAGGATGGACGGGCCTGGAGGCAGGATGGACGGGCCTGGAGGCAGGATGGACTGGCCTGGACGTGCTTGGAGGCAAGATGGATGGGCCTGGAGGAAGGATGAACGGGCCCGTAGGAAGGATCGGCGGGCCTGGAGGCAGGATGGACGGAGCCGGAGGCAGGATGGACGGGCCTGGAGGCAGGATGGACAGGCCTGGAGTGCAGGCTGGAAGGGCCCGGAGGCAGGATGGATGGGCCCGGAGGAAGGATGAACGGGCCCGGAGGAAGGATGAACGGGCCCGGAGGCAATATGGACGGGCCCGGAGTAAGGATGGACGGGCCCGGAGGAAGGAGGGACGGGCCCGGAGGCAGGATGGACGGGCCCGGAGGAAGGATATACGGGCCACGGGCAGGATGGACAGGCCCGGAGGAAGGATTGACGGGCCTGGAGGAAGGATGGACGGGCCCGGAGGAAGGATGGACGGGCCCGGAGGCAGGATGGATGGGCCCGGTGGAAGGATGGACGGGCCCGGAGGCAGGACAGACAGGCCTGAGGGCAGTATGGACGGGCCTGGAGGAAGGATGGACGGGCCTGGAGGAAGGATGGACGGGCCCGGAGGCAGGATGGACGGGCCCAGAAGCAGGATGGACGGGCCTTCAGGAAGGTTGGACTGGTCTTGAGGAAGGATGGACGGGCCTGGAGGAAGGATGGACGGGCCCGGAGGAAGGATGGACGGGCCTGGAGGCAGGATGGACTGGCCTGGAGGAAGGATGGATGGGCCTAGAGGAAAGATGGATGGGCCTGGATGCAGGATGGACGGGCCAGGATGCAGGATGGACGGGCCTGGAGGAAGGATGGACGGGCCCGGAGGCAGGACGGACGGGCCCGGAGGCAGGACGGACAGGCCCGGAGGCAGGACGGACAGGCCCGGAGGCAGGACGGACAGGCCCGGAGCCAGGACGGACAGGCCCGGAGGCAGGACGGACAGGCCCGTAGGCAGGACGGACAGGCCTGGAGGCAGGACGGACGGGCCTGGAGGCAGGACGGACGGGCCTGGAGGCAGGATGGACGGGCCTGGAGGAAGGATGGACGGGCCTGGAGGAAGGATGGATGGGCCCGGAGGTAGGATGGACTAGCCTTGATGAAGGATGGACGGGCCTGGAGGAAGGATGGACAGGCCCGGAGGAAGGATGGACGGGCCTTGAGGCAGGATGGACGGGCCTGGAGGAAGGATGGACGGGCCTGGAGGAAGGATGGACGGGCCTGGATGCATGATGGACGGGCCTGGAGGAAGGCCGGACGGGCCTGGAGGCAGGATGGACGGGCCTGGACGTGCCTGGAGGCAGGATGGACAGGCCTGGAGGCAGGATGGACTGGCCTGGACGTGCTTGGAGGCAGGATGGACCGGCCTGGAGGGCAGGCTGGAAGGGCCTGGAGGGCAGGCTGGAAGGGCCTGGAGGCAGGATGAACGGGCCTGGAGGAAGGATGGAGGGGCCCGGAGGCAGGATGGATGGGCCTGGATGCATGATGGACGGGCCTGGAGGAAGGCCGGACGGGCCTGGAGGCAGGATGGACGGGCCTGGACGTGCCTGGAGGCAGGATGGACAGGCCTGGAGGCAGGATGGACGGGCCTGGAGGCAGGATGGACGGGCCTGGAGGCAGGATGCACTGGCCTGTAGGCAGGATGGATGGGCCTGGAGGAAAGATGGATGGGCCTGGAGGCAGGATGGATGGGCCTGGAGGAAGAATGGACAGGCCTTGAGGAAGGATGGACGGGCTTGGAGGCAGGATGGACGGGCCTGGAGGCAGGATGGACGGGCCTGGAGGCAGGATGGACGGGCCTGGATGCAGGATGGACGGGCCTGGAGGCAGGATGGACGGGCCTGGAGGCAGGATTGACTGGCCTGGAGGAAGGATGGAAGGGCCTGGAGGAAGGATGGACGGGCCTGGAGGCAGGATGGATGGGCCTGGAGGCAGGATGGATGGGCCTGGAGGCAGGAAGGATGGTCCTGGAGGAAGGATGGACGGGCCTGGAGGAAGGATGGACGGGCCTGGAGGAAGGATGGACGTGCCTGGAGGCAGGATGGACAGGCATGGACGGGCCTGGAGGCAGGATGGACGGGCCTGGAGGGCAAGCTGGACGGGCCTGTAGACAGGATGGACGGGCCTGGAGGAAGGATGGACGGGCCTGGAGGCAGGATGGACGGGCCTGGAGGAAGGATGGATGGGCCTGGGGGAAGGATGGACAGGCCTGGAGGCAGGATGGACGGGCTTGGAGGAAGGATGGATGGGCCTGGGGGAAGGATCGATGGGCCTGGAGGCAGGATGGACGGTCCTGGAGGCAGGATGGACAGGCCTGGAGGGCAGGCTGGAAGGGCATGGAGGCTGGATGGACGGGCCTGGAGGAAGGATGGACGGGCCTGCAGGAAGGAGGGACGGGCCCAGAGGCAGGATGGACAGCCGGGAGGAAGGATGGATGGGCCAGCAGGAAGGAGGGACAGGCCTGGAGGCAGGATGGACGGGCCCGGAGGAAGGATGGACGGGCCACGAGGCAGGATGGACGGGCCCGGAGGCAGGATGGACGGGCCCGGAGGCAGGATGGACGGGCCAAGAGGTAGGATGGACGGGCCTGGAGACAGGATGGATGGTCTTGGAGGAAGGATGGACGGGCCTGGAGGCAGGATGGACGGGCCCGGAGGAAGGGTGAACGGGCCCGGAGGCAGGATGGACGGGCCCGGAGGCAGGATGGACGGGCCCGGAGGCAGGATGGACGGGCCCGGAGGCAGGATGGACGGGCCAAGAGGTAGGATGGACGGGCCTGGAGGCAGGATGGATGGTGTTGGAGGAAGGATGGACGGGCATGGAGGAAGGATGGACAGGCCTGGAGGCAGGATTATGGGCCTGGAGGCAGGATGGACGGGCATGGACGGGCCTGGAGGGCAAGCTGGACAGGCCTGGAGACAGGATGGACGGGCCTGGAGGAAGGATGGACAGGCCTGGAGGCAGGATGGACGGGCCTGGAGGAAGGATGGATGTGCCTGGGGGAAGGATGGACGGGCCTGGAGGCAGGATGGACGGTCCTGGAGGCAGGATGGACGGTCCTGGAGGCATGATGGACGGGCCCAGAGGCAGGATGGACAGCCGGGAGGAAGGATGGACGGGCCTGCAGGAAGGAGGGACAGGCACCGAGGCAGGATGGACGGGCCCGGAGGAAGGATGGACGGGCCCAGAGGCAGGATGGACGGGCCCGGAGGAATGATGGACGGGCCCGGAGGCAGGATGGACGGGCCCGGAGGCAGGAAGGACGGGCCTGGAGGCAGGATGGACAGCCGGGAGGAAGGATGGACGGGCCTGCAGGAAGGATGGACGGGCCCGGAGGAATGATGGACGGGCCCGGGAGGCAGGATGGACGGGCCCGGAGGCAGGATGGACGGGCCCGGAGGCAGGATGGACGGGCCCGGAGGCAGGAAGGACGGGCCTGGAGGCAGGATGGACGGGCCAAGAGGTAGGATGGACGGGCCTGGAGGCAGGATGGACGGGCCAGAGGCAGGATTGACGGGCCTGGAAGAAGGATGGAAGGGCCTGGAGGCAGGATGGACGGGCCTGGAGGCAGGATGGACGGGCCTGGAGGCAGGATGGACGGGCCTGGAGGAAGGATGGACAGGCCTGGAGGAAGGATGGACGGGCCTGTAGGCAGGATGGATGGGCCTGGAGGCAGGATGGATGGGCAAGGACGGGCCTGGAGGCAAAATGGACGGGCCTGGAGGGCAAGCTGGACGGGCCTGGAGACAGGATGGACGGGCCTGGAGGAAGGATGGACGGGCCTGGAGGAAGGATGGACGGGCCTGGAGGCAGGATGGATGGACCTGGAGGAAGGATGGATGGGCCTGGGGGAAGGATGGACGGGCCTGGAGGCAGGATGGACGGTCCTGGAGGCAGGATGGATGGGCCTGGAGGGCAGGCTGGAAGGGCATAGAGGCTGGATGGACGGGCCTGGAGGAAGGAAGGACGGGCCTGGAGGAAGGATGGATGGGCCGGAGGAAGGATGGACGGGCCTGCAGGAAGGAGGGACGGGCCCGGAGGCAGGATGGATGGGCTCGGAGGAAGGATGGACGGGCCCAGAGGCAGGATGGACGGGCCCGGAGGAAGGATGATCGGGCCCGGGGGCAGGATGTACAGGCCCGGAGAAAGGATGGACGGGCCAGGAGGCAGGATGGACGGGCCCGGAGGCAGGATGGATGGGAGGCAGGATGGATGGGCCTGGAGGAAGGATGGACGGGCCCGGAGGAAGGATCGTTGGGCCCGGTGGCAGGATGGTCGGGCCCGGAGGAAGGATGGACGGGCCCTGATGCAGGATGGATGGGCCCGGATGCAGGATGGACAGGCCTTGAGGCAGGATGGACAGGCCTTGAGGCAGGATGGACAGGCCTTGAGGCAGGATGGACGGGCCAGGAGGCATGATGGACGGGCCAGGAGGCAGGATGGACGGGCCAGGAGGCATGATGGACGGGCCAGGAAGCAGGATGGAGCGTTCAGGAGGCAGGATGGACGGGCTCGTGAGGAAGGATCAGCGGGCCTGGAGTAAGGATCGACGGGCCTGGAGGCAGGATGGACGGGCCTAGAGGAAGGATGGACGGGCCTGGAGGAAGGATGGATGGGCCCGGAGGCAGGATGGACGGGGCCTGGAGGCAGGATGGACGGGGCCTGGAGGCAGGATGGACGGGGCCTGGAGGCAGGATGGACGGGCCTGGAGGCAGGAGGCAGGATGGACAGGCCTGGAGGAAGGATGGACGGGCCTGAAGGAAAGATGGACGGGCCTGGAGGAAAGATGGATGGGCCTGGAGGCAGGATGGATGGGCCTGGACGCAGGATGGACGGGCCTGGAGGAAGGCCGGACGGGCCTGGAGGCAGGATGGACGGGCCTGGAGGCAGGATGGACGGGCCTGGAGGCAGGATGGACTGGCCTGGACGTGCTTGGAGGCAAGATGGATGGGCCTGGAGGAAGGATGAACGGGCCCGTAGGAAGGATCGGCGGGCCTGGAGGCAGGATGGACGGAGCCGGAGGCAGGATGGACGGGCCTGGAGGCAGGATGGACAGGCCTGGAGTGCAGGCTGGAAGGGCCCGGAGGCAGGATGGATGGGCCCGGAGGAAGGATGAACGGGCCCGGAGGAAGGATGAACGGGCCCGGAGGAAGGATGAACGGGCCCGGAGGCAGTATGGACGGGCCCGGAGTAAGGATGGACGGGCCCGGAGGAAGGAGGGACGGGCCCGGGAGGCAGGATGGACGGGCCCGGAGGAAGGATGATACGGGCCACGGGCAGGATGGACAGGCCCGGGAGGAAGGATTGACGGGCCTGGAGGAAGGATGGACGGGCCCGGAGGAAGGATGGACGGGCCCGGGAGGCAGGATGGATGGGCCCGGTGGAAGGATGGACGGGCCCGGGAGGCAGGACAGACAGGCCTGAGGGCAGTATGGACGGGCCTGGAGGAAGGATGGACGGGCCTGGAGGAAGGATGGACGGGCCCGGAGGCAGGATGGACGGGCCCAGAAGCAGGATGGACGGGCCTTCAGGAAGGTTGGACTGGCCTTGAGGAAGGATGGACGGGCCTGGAGGAAGGATGGACGGGCCCGGAGGAAGGATGGACGGGCCTGGAGGCAGGATGGACTGGCCTGGAGGAAGGATGGATGGGCCTAGAGGAAGGATGGATGGGCCTGGATGCAGGATGGACGGGCCAGGATGCAGGATGGACGGGCCTGGAGGAAGGATGGACGGGCCCGGAGGCAGGACGGACGGGCCTGGAGGCAGGACTGGACAGGCCCGGAGGCAGGACGGACAGGCCCGGAGGCAGAGGACGGGACAGGCCCGGAGGCAGGATGGACGGGCCCGGAGGCAGGATGGACGGGCCCGGAGGCAGGATGGACGGGCCTGGAGGCAGGATGGACGGGCCTGGAGGCAGGATGGACGGTGCCTGGAGGAAGGATGGACGGGCCCGGAGGAAGGATGGACAGGCCTGGAGGCAGGATGGACGGGCCTGGAGGAAGGATGGACGGGCCTGGAGGCAAGGATGGACGGGCCTGGAGGCAGGATGGACGGGCCTGGAGGAAGGATGGACGGGCCTGGAGGCAGGATGGACGGGCCTGGAGGAAGGATGGACGGGCCTGGAGGCAGGATGGACGGGCCTGGAGGCAGGATGGACGGGCCTGGAGGCAGGATGGACGGGCCTGGAGGCAGGATGGACGGGCCCGGAGGCAGGATGGACAGGCCTGGAGGCAGGATGGACGGGCCTGCAGGAAGGATGGACAGGCACTGGAGGCAGGATGGACGGGCCCGGAGGAAGGATGGACGGGCCCGGAGGCAGGATGGACGGGCCCGGAGGCAGTGATGGACGGGCCTGGAGGCAGGATGGACGGGCCTGGAGGCAGGATGGACGGGCCTGGAGGCAGGATGGACAGGCCGGGAGGCAGGATGGACGGGCCTGGAGGAAGGATGGACGGGCCCGGAGGAAGGATGGACGGGCCTGGAGGCAGGATGGACGGGCCCGGAGGCAGGATGGACGGGCCTGGAGGCAGGATGGACGGGCCTGGAGGCAGGATGGACGGGCCTGGAGGCAGGATGGACGGGCCTGGAGGCAGGATGGACGGGCCTGGAGGCAGGATGGACGGGCCTGGAGGAAGGATGGACGGGCCTGGAGGAAGGATGGACGGGCCTGGAGGCAGGATGGACGGGCCTGGAGGCAGGATGGACGGGCCTGGAGGCAGGATGGACGGGCCTGGAGGAAGGATGGACGGGCCTGGAGGAAGGATGGACGGGCCTGGAGGCAGGATGGATGGGCCTGGAGGCAGGATGGATGGGCTAGGACGGGCCTGGAGGCAGGATGGACGGGCCTGGAGGCAGGATGGACGGGCCTGGAGGCAGGATGGACGGGCCTGGAGGAAGGATGGACGGGCCTGGAGGAAGGATGGACGGGCCTGGAGGCAGGATGGACGGGCCTGGAGGCAGGATGGATGGGCCTGGAGGAAGGATGGACGGGCCTGGAGGCAGGATGGACGGGCCTGGAGGCAGGATGGATGGGCCTGGAGGGCAGGATGGACGGGCCTGGAGGCAGGATGGACGGGCCTGGAGGAAGGATGGACGGGCCTGGAGGAAGGATGGATGGGCCTGGAGGCAGGATGGACGGGCCTGGAGGAAGGATGGACGGGCCTGGGAGGCAGGATGGACGGGCCCGGAGGAAGGATGGACGGGCCCGGAGGCAGGATGGACGGGCCCGGAGGAAGGATGGATCGGGCCCGGAGGCAGGATGGACAGGCCCGGAGGAAGGATGGACGGGCCTGGAGGCAGGATGGACGGGCCCGGAGGCAGGATGGATGGGCAGGCAGGATGGATGGGCCTGGAGGAAGGATGGACGGGCCTGGAGGAAGGATCGATTGGCCCGGGGCAGGATGGTCGGGCCCGGAGGAAGGATGGACGGGCCTGATGCAGGATGGATGGGCCTGGATGCAGAGGATGGACAGGCCTCGGAGGCAGGATGGACAGGCCTGGAGGCAGGATGGACAGGGCCTGGAGGCAGGATGGACGGGCCAGGAGGCATGATGGACGGGCCAGGAGGCAGGATGGACGGGCCTGGAGGCAGGATGGACGGGCCCGAGAGGCAGGATGGACGGGTCCGGAGGCAGGATGGACGGGCCCGAGGCAGGATGGACGGGCCTGGAGGAAGTGACGGACGGGCCTGGAGGCAGGATGGACGGGCCTGGAGTGAAGGATGGACGGGCCTGGAGGAAGGATGGATGGGCCCGGAGGCAGGATGGACGGGCCTGGAGGCAGGATGGACGGGCCTGGAGGCAGGATGGACGGGCCTGGAGGCAGGATGGACGGGCCTGGAGGCAGGATGGACGGGCCTGGAGGAAGGATGGACGGGCCTGGAGGCAAGGATGGACGGGCCTGGAGGCAAGGATGGACGGGCCTGGAGGCAGGATGGATGGGCCTGGAGGCAGGATGGACGGGCCCGGAGGCAGGACGGACGGGCCTGGAGGCAGGATGGACGGGCCTGGAGGCAGGATGGACGGGCCTGGAGGCAGGATGGACTGGCCTGGACGGGCCTGGAGGCAAGATGGATGGGCCTGGAGGAAGGATGGACGGGCCCGGAGGAAGGATGGACGGGCCTGGAGGCAGGATGGACGGGCCTGGAGGCAGGATGGACGGGCCTGGAGGCAGGATGGACAGGCCTGGAGTGCAGGATGGAAGGGCCCGGAGGCAGGATGGATGGGCCTGGAGGAAGGATGAACGGGCCCGGAGGAAGGATGAACGGGCCTGGAGGCAGTATGGACGGGCCCGGAGTGCAGGATGGACGGGCCTGGAGGAAGGAGGGACGGGCCCGGAGGCAGGATGGACGGGCCCGGAGGAAGGATAGACGGGCCACGGGCAGGATGGACAGGCCCGGAGGAAGGATTGACGGGCCTGGAGGAAGGATGGACGGGCCCGGAGGAAGGATGGACGGGCCCGGAGGCAGGATGGATGGGCCCGGTGGAAGGATGGACGGGCCCGGAGGCAGGACAGACAGGCCTGAGGGCAGTGATGGACGGGCCTGGAGGAAGGATGGACGGGCCTGGAGGAAGGATGGACGGGCCCGGAGGCAGGATGGACGGGCCCAGAAGCAGGATGGATGGGCCTTCAGGAAGGTTGGACTGGCCTTGAGGAAGGATGGACGGGCCTGGAGGAAGGATGGACGGGCCCGGAGGAAGGATGGACGGGCCTGGAGGCAGGATGGACTGGCCTGGAGGAAGGATGGATGGGCCTAGAGGAAAGATGGATGGGCCTGGATGCAGGATGGACGGGCCAGGATGCAGGATGGACGGGCCTGGAGGAAGGATGGACGGGCCCGGAGGCAGGACGGACGGGCCTGGAGGCAGGACGGACAGGCCCGGAGGCAGGACGGACAGGCCCGGAGGAAGGGTGGACGGGCCCGGAGGCAGGATGGACGGGCCCGGAGGCAGGATGGACGGGCCCGGAGGCAGGATGGACGGGCCCGGAGGCAGGATGGACGGGCCAAGAGGTAGGATGGACGGGCCTGGAGGCAGGATGGATGGTGCTGGAGGAAGGATGGACGGGCCTGGAGGAAGGATGGACAGGCCTGGAGGCAGGATTGATGGGCCTGGAGGCAGGATGGACGGGCATGGACGGGCCTGGAGGGCAGGCTGGACAGGCCTGGAGACAGGATGGACGGGCCTGGAGGAAGGATGGACAGGCCTGGAGGCAGGATGGACGGGCCTGGAGGAAGGATGGATGTGCCTGGGGGAAGGATGGACGGGCCTGGAGGCAGGATGGACGGTCCTGGAGGCAGGATGGACGGTCCTGGAGGCATGATGGATGGGCCCAGAGGCAGGATGGACAGCCGGGAGGAAGGATGGACGGGCCTGCAGGAAGGAGGGACAGGCACCGAGGCAGGATGGACGGGCCCGGAGGAAGGATGGACGGGCCCAGAGGCAGGATGGACGGGCCCGGAGGAATGATGGACGGGCCCGGAGGCAGGATGGACGGGCCCGGAGGCAGGAAGGACGGGCCTGGAGGCAGGATGGACAGCCGGGAGGAAGGATGGACGGGCCTGCAGGAAGGATGGACGGGCCCGGAGGAATGATGGACGGGCCCGGAGGCAGGATGGACGGGCCCGGAGGCAGGATGGACGGGCCCGGAGGCAGGATGGACGGGCCCGGAGGCAGGAAGGACGGGCCTGGAGGCAGGATGGACGGGCCAAGAGGTAGGATGGACGGGCCTGGAGGCAGGATGGACGGGCCAGAGGCAGGATTGACGGGCCTGGAAGAAGGATGGAAGGGCCTGGAGGCAGGATGGACGGGCCTGGAGGCAGGATGGACGGGCCTGGAGGCAGGATGGACGGGCCTGGAGGCAGGATGGACGGGCCTGGAGGAAGGATGGACAGGCCTGGAGGAAGGATGGACGGGCCTGTAGGCAGGATGGATGGGCCTGGAGGCAGGATGGATGGGCAAGGACGGGCCTGGAGGCAAAATGGACGGGCCTGGAGGGCAAGCTGGACGGGCCTGGAGACAGGATGGACGGGCCTGGAGGAAGGATGGACGGGCCTGGAGGAAGGATGGACGGGCCTGGAGGCAGGATGGATGGACCTGGAGGAAGGATGGATGGGCCTGGGGGAAGGATGGACGGGCCTGGAGGCAGGATGGACGGTCCTGGAGGCAGGATGGATGGGCCTGGAGGGCAGGCTGGAAGGGCATAGAGGCTGGATGGACGGGCCTGGAGGAAGGAAGGACGGGCCTGGAGGAAGGATGGATGGGCCGGAGGAAGGATGGACGGGCCTGCAGGAAGGAGGGACGGGCCCGGAGGCAGGATGGATGGGCTCGGAGGAAGGATGGACGGGCCCAGAGGCAGGATGGACGGGCCCGGAGGAAGGATGATCGGGCCCGGGGCAGGATGTACAGGCCCGGAGAAAGGATGGACGGGCCAGGAGGCAGGATGGACGGGCCCGGAGGCAGGATGGATGGGAGGCAGGATGGATGGGCCTGGAGGAAGGATGGACGGGCCCGGAGGAAGGATCGCTGGGCCCAGGGGCAGGATGGTCGGGCCCGGAGGAAGGATGGACGGGCCCTGATGCAGGATGGATGGGCCCGGATGCAGGATGGGCAGGCCTTGAGGCAGGATGGACAGGCCTTGAGGCAGGATGGACAGGCCTTGAGGCAGGATGGACGGGCCAGGAGGCATGATGGACGGGCCAGGAGGCATGATGGACGGGCCAGGAGGCATGATGGACGGGCCAGGAAGCAGGATGGAGGGTTCAGCTGGCAGGATGGACGGGCTCGTAGGAAGGATCAGCGGGCCTGGAGTAAGGATCGACGGGCCTGGAGGCAGCATGGACGGGCCTAGAGGAAGGATGGACGGGCCTGGAGGAAGGATGGATGGGCCCGGAGGCAGGATGGACGGGGCCTGGAGGCAGGATGGACGGGGCCTGGAGGCAGGATGGACGGGGCCTGGAGGCAGGATGGACGGGCCTGGAGGCAGGAGGCAGGATGGACAGGCCTGGAGGAAGGATGGCCGGGCCTGAAGGAAAGATGGACGGGCCTGGAGGAAAGATGGATGGGCCTGGAGGCAGGATGGATGGGCCTGGACGCAGGATGGACGGGCCTGGAGGAAGGCCGGACGGGCCTGGAGGCAGGATGGACGGGCCTGGAGGCAGGATGGACGGGCCTGGAGGCAGGATGGACAGGCCTGGAGGAAGGATGGCCGGGCCTGAAGGAAAGATGGACGGGCCTGGAGGAAAGATGGATGGGCCTGGAGGCAGGATGGATGGGCCTGGACGCAGGATGGACGGGCCTGGAGGAAGGCCGGACGGGCCTGGAGGCAGGATGGACGGGCCTGGAGGCAGGATGGACGGGCCTGGAGGCAGGATGGACTGGCCTGGACGTGCTTGGAGGCAAGATGGATGGGCCTGGAGGAAGGATGAACGGGCCCGTAGGAAGGATCGGCGGGCCTGGAGGCAGGATGGACGGAGCCGGAGGCAGGATGGACGGGCCTGGAGGCAGGATGGACAGGCCTGGAGTGCAGGCTGGAAGGGCCCGGAGGCAGGATGGATGGGCCCGGAGGAAGGATGAACGGGCCCGGAGGAAGGATGAACGGGCCCGGAGGCAATATGGACGGGCCCGGAGTAAGGATGGACGGGCCCGGAGGAAGGAGGGACGGGCCCGGAGGCAGGAAGGACGGGCCCGGAGGAAGGATATACGGGCCACGGGCAGGGATGGACAGGCCCGGAGGAAGGATTGACGGGCCTGGAGGAAGGATGGACGGGCCCGGAGGAAGGATGGACGGGCCCGGAGGCAGGATGGATGGGCCCGGTGGAAGGATGGACGGGCCCGGAGGCAGGACAGACAGGCCTGAGGGCAGTATGGACGGGCCTGGAGGAAGGATGGACGGGCCTGGAGGAAGGATGGACGGGCCCGGAGGCAGGATGGACGGGCCCAGAAGCAGGATGGATGGGCCTTCAGGAAGGTTGGACTGGCCTTGAGGAAGGATGGACGGGCCTGGAGGAAGGATGGACGGGCCCGGAGGAAGGATGGACGGGCCTGGAGGCAGGATGGACTGGCCTGGAGGAAGGATGGATGGGCCTAGAGGAAAGATGGATGGGCCTGGATGCAGGATGGACGGGCCAGGATGCAGGATGGACGGGCCTGGAGGAAGGATGGACGGGCCCGGGAGGCAGGACGGACGGGCCTGGAGGCAGGACGGACAGGCCCGGAGGCAGGACGGACAGGCCCGGAGGCAGGACGGACAGGCCCGGAGGCAGGACGGACAGGCCCGGAGGCAGGACGGACAGGCCTGGAGGCAGGACGGACGGGCCTGGAGGCAGGATGGACGGGCCTGGAGGAAGGATGGACGGGCCTGGAGGAAGGATGGATGGGCCAGGAGGTAGGATGGACTGGCCTTGATGAAGGATGGACGGGCCTGGAGGAAGGATGGACAGGCCCGGAGGAAGGATGGACGGGCCTTGAGGCAGGATGGACGGGCCTGGAGGAAGGATGGACGGGCCTGGAGGAAGGATGGACGGGCCTGGATGCATGATGGACGGGCCTGGAGGAAGGCCGGACGGGCCTGGAGGCAGGATGGACGGGCCTGGACGTGCCTGGAGGCAGGATGGACAGGCCTGGAGGCAGGATGGACTGGCCTGGACGTGCTTGGAGGCAGGATGGACGGGCCTGGAGGGCAGGCTGGAAGGGCCTGGAGGGCAGGCTGGAAGGGCCTGGAGGCAGGATGAACGGGCCTGGAGGAAGGATGGAGGGGCCCGGAGGCAGGATGGATGGGCCTGGATGCATGATGGACGGGCGTGGAGGAAGGCCGGACGGGCCTGGAGGCAGGATGGACGGGCCTGGACGTGCCTGGAGGCAGGATGGACAGGCCTGGAGGCAGGATGGACGGGCCTGGAGGCAGGATGGACGGGCCTGGAGGCAGGATGCACTGGCCTGTAGGCAGGATGGATGGGCCTGGAGGAAAGATGGATGGGCCTGGAGGCAGGATGGATGGGCCTGGAGGAAGAATGGACAGGCCTTGAGGAAGGATGGACGGGCTTGGAGGCAGGATGGACGGGCCTGGAGGCAGGATGGACGGGCCTGGAGGCAGGATTGACTGGCCTGGAGGAAGGATGGACGGGCCTGGAGGAAAGATGGACAGGCCTGGAGGCAGGATGACCGGGCCTCGAGGGCAGGCTGTAAGGGCATAGATGCAGGATGGACGGGCCTGGAGGCAGGATGGACGGGCCTGGAGGCAGGATTGACTGGCCTGGAGGAAGGATGGAAGGGCCTGGAGGAAGGATGGACGGGCCTGGAGGCAGGATGGATGGGCCTGGAGGCAGGATGGATGGGCCTGGAGGCAGGAAGGATGGTCCTGGAGGAAGGATGGACGGGCCTGGAGGAAGGATGGACGTGCCTGGAGGCAGGATGGACAGGCATGGACGGGCCTGGAGGCAGGATGGACGGGCCTGGAGGGCAAGCTGGACGGGCCTGTAGACAGGATGGACGGGCCTGGAGGAAGGGAGGACAGGCCTGGAGGCAGGATGGACGGGCCTTGAGGAAGGATGGATGGGCCTGGGGGAAGGATGGACAGGCCTGGAGGCAGGATGGACGGGCTTGGAGGAAGGATGGATGGGCCTGGGGGAAGGATCGATGGGCCTGGAGGCAGGATGGACGGTCCTGGAGGCAGGATGGACAGGCCTGGAGGGCAGGCTGGAAGGGCATGGAGGCTGGATGGACGGGCCTGGAGGAAGGATGGACGGGCCTGCAGGAAGGAGGGACGGGCCCAGAGGCAGGATGGACAGCCGGGAGGAAGGATGGACGGGCCTGCAGGAAGGAGGGACAGGCCTGGAGGCAGGATGACCGGGCCTCGAGGGCAGGCTGTAAGGGCATAGATGCAGGATGGACGGGCCTGGAGGCAGGATGGACGGGCCTGGAGGCAGGATTGACTGGCCTGGAGGAAGGATGGATGGGCCTGGAGGCAGGATGGACGGGGCCTGGAGGCAGGATGGACGGGCCTGGAGGCAGGATGGACGGGCCTGGAGGCAGGATGGACGGGCCTGGAGGCAGGAGGCAGGATGGACAGGCCTGGAGGAAGGATGGACCGGGCCTGAAGGAAGGATGGACGGGCCTGGAGGAAGGATCGACGGGCCTGGAGGCAGGATGGATGGGCCTGGACGCAGGATGGACGGGCCTGGAGGAAGGCCGGACGGGCCTGGAGGCAGGATGGACGGGCCTGGAGGCAGGATGGACGGGCCTGGAGGCAGGATGGACTGGCCTGGACGTGCTTGGAGGCAAGATGGATGGGCCTGGAGGAAGGATGAACGGGCCCGTAGGGAAGGATCGGCGGGCCTGGAGGCAGGATGGACGGAGCCGGAGGCAGGATGGACGGGCCTGGAGGCAGGATGGACAGGCCTGGAGTGCAGGCTGGAAGGGCCCGGAGGCAGGATGGATGGGCCCGGAGGAAGGATGAACGGGCCCGGAGGAAGGATGAACGGGCCCGGAGGCAATATGGACGGGCCCGGAGTAAGGATGGACGGGCCCGGAGGAAGGAGGGACGGGCCCGGAGGCAGGATGGACGGGCCCGGAGGAAGGATGATGACGGGCCACGAGGCAGGATGGATAGGCCCGGAGGAAGGATTGACGGGCCTGGAGGAAGGATGGACGGGCCCGGAGGAAGGATGGACGGGCCCGGAGGCAGGATGGATGGGCCCGGTGGAAGGATGGACGGGCCCGGAGGCAGGACAGACAGGCCTGAGGGCAGTGATGGACGGGCCTGGAGGAAGGATGGACGGGCCTGGAGGAAGGATGGACGGGCCCGGAGGCAGGATGGACGGGCCCAGAAGCAGGATGGATGGGCCTTCAGGAAGGTTGGACTGGCCTTGAGGAAGGATGGACGGGCCTGGAGGAAGGATGGACGGGCCCGGAGGAAGGATGGACGGGCCTGGAGGCAGGATGGACTGGCCTGGAGGAAGGATGGATGGGCCTAGAGGAAAGATGGATGGGCCTGGATGCAGGATGGACGGGCCAGGATGCAGGATGGACGGGCCTGGAGGAAGGATGGACGGGCCCGGAGGCAGGACGGACGGGCCTGGAGGCAGGACTGACAGGCCCGGAGGCAGGACGGACAGGCCCGGAGGAAGGGTGAACGGGCCCGGAGGCAGGATGGACGGGCCCGGAGGCAGGATGGACGGGCCCGGAGGCAGGATGGACGGGCCCGGAGGCAGGATGGACGGGCCAAGAGGTAGGATGGACGGGCCTGGAGGCAGGATGGATGGTGTTGGAGGAAGGATGGACGGGCATGGAGGAAGGATGGACAGGCCTGGAGGCAGGATTATGGGCCTGGAGGCAGGATGGACGGGCATGGACGGGCCTGGAGGGCAAGCTGGACAGGCCTGGAGACAGGATGGACGGGCCTGGAGGAAGGATGGACAGGCCTGGAGGCAGGATGGACGGGCCTGGAGGAAGGATGGATGTGCCTGGGGGAAGGATGGACGGGCCTGGAGGCAGGATGGACGGTCCTGGAGGCAGGATGGACGGTCCTGGAGGCATGATGGACGGGCCCGGAGGCAGGATGGACAGCCGGGAGGAAGGATGGACGGGCCTGCAGGAAGGAGGGACAGGCACCGAGGCAGGATGGACGGGCCCGGAGGAAGGATGGACGGGCCCAGAGGCAGGATGGACGGGCCCGGAGGAATGATGGACGGGCCCGGAGGCAGGATGGACGGGCCCGGAGGCAGGAAGGACGGGCCTGGAGGCAGGATGGACAGCCGGGAGGAAGGATGGACGGGCCTGCAGGAAGGATGGACGGGCCCGGAGGAATGATGGACGGGCCCGGAGGCAGGATGGACGGGCCCGGAGGCAGGATGGACGGGCCCGGAGGCAGGATGGACGGGCCCGGAGGCAGGAAGGACGGGCCTGGAGGCAGAATGGACGGGCCAAGAGGTAGGATGGACGGGCCTGGAGGCAGGATGGACGGGCCAGAGGCAGGATTGACGGGCCTGGAAGAAGGATGGAAGGGCCTGGAGGCAGGATGGACGGGCCTGGAGGCAGGATGGACGGGCCTGGAGGCAGGATGGACGGGCCTGGAGGCAGGATGGACGGGCCTGGAGGAAGGATGGACAGGCCTGGAGGAAGGATGGACGGGCCTGTAGGCAGGATGGATGGGCCTGGAGGCAGGATGGATGGGCAAGGACGGGCCTGGAGGCAAAATGGACGGGCCTGGAGGGCAAGCTGGACGGGCCTGGAGACAGGATGGACGGGCCTGGAGGAAGGATGGACGGGCCTGGAGGAAGGATGGACGGGCCTGGAGGCAGGATGGATGGACCTGGAGGAAGGATGGATGGGCCTGGGGGAAGGATGGACGGGCCTGGAGGCAGGATGGACGGTCCTGGAGGCAGGATGGATGGGCCTGGAGGGCAGGCTGGAAGGGCATAGAGGCTGGATGGACGGGCCTGGAGGAAGGAAGGACGGGCCTGGAGGAAGGATGGATGGGCCGGAGGAAGGATGGACGGGCCTGCAGGAAGGAGGGACGGGCCCGGAGGCAGGATGGATGGGCTCGGAGGAAGGATGGACGGGCCCAGAGGCAGGATGGACGGGCCCGGAGGAAGGATGATCGGCCCGGGGGCAGGATGTACAGGCCCGGAGAAAGGATGGACGGGCCAGGAGGCAGGATGGACGGGCCCGGAGGCAGGATGGATGGGAGGCAGGATGGATGGGCCTGGAGGAAGGATGGACGGGCCCGGAGGAAGGATCGTTTGGCCCAGGGGCAGGATGGTCGGGCCCGGAGGAAGGATGGACGGGCCCTGATGCAGGATGGATGGGCCCGGATGCAGGATGGGCAGGCCTTGAGGCAGGATGGACAGGCCTTGAGGCAGGATGGACAGGCCTTGAGGCAGGATGGACGGGCCAGGAGGCATGATGGACGGGCCAGGAGGCATGATGGACGGGCCAGGAGGCATGATGGACGGGCCAGGAAGCAGGATGGAGGGTTCAGCTGGCAGGATGGACGGGCTCGTAGGAAGGATCAGCGGGCCTGGAGTAAGGATCGACGGGCCTGGAGGCAGCATGGACGGGCCTAGAGGAAGGATGGACGGGCCTGGAGGAAGGATGGATGGGCCCGGAGGCAGGATGGACGGGGCCTGGAGGCAGGATGGACGGGGCCTGGAGGCAGGATGGACGGGGCCTGGAGGCAGGATGGACGGGCCTGGAGGCAGGAGGCAGGATGGACAGGCCTGGAGGAAGGATGGCCGGGCCTGAAGGAAGGATGGACGGGCCTGGAGGAAAGATGGATGGGCCTGGAGGCAGGATGGATGGGCCTGGACGCAGGATGGACGGGCCTGGAGGAAGGATGGACGGGCCTGGAGGCAGGATGGACGGGCCTGGAGGCAGGATGGACGGGCCTGGAGGCAGGATGGACAGGCCTGGAGGAAGGATGGCCGGGCCTGAAGGAAAGATGGACGGGCCTGGAGGAAAGATGGATGGGCCTGGAGGCAGGATGGATGGGCCTGGACGCAGGATGGACGGGCCTGGAGGAAGGCCGGACGGGCCTGGAGGCAGGATGGACGGGCCTGGAGGCAGGATGGACGGGCCTGGAGGCAGGATGGACTGGCCTGGACGTGCTTGGAGGCAAGATGGATGGGCCTGGAGGAAGGATGAACGGGCCCGTAGGAAGGATCGGCGGGCCTGGAGGCAGGATGGACGGAGCCGGAGGCAGGATGGACGGGCCTGGAGGCAGGATGGACAGGCCTGGAGTGCAGGCTGGAAGGGCCCGGAGGCAGGATGGATGGGCCCGGAGGAAGGATGAACGGGCCCGGAGGAAGGATGAACGGGCCCGGGAGGCAGTATGGACGGGCCCGGAGTAAGGATGGACGGGCCCGGAGGAAGGAGGGACGGGCCCGGAGGCAGGATGGACGGGCCCGGAGGAAGGATATACGGGCCACGGGCAGGATGGACAGGCCCGGAGGAAGGATTGACGGGCCTGGAGGAAGGATGGACGGGCCCGGAGGAAGGATGGACGGGCCCGGAGGCAGGATGGATGGGCCCGGTGGAAGGATGGACGGGCCCGGAGGCAGGACAGACAGGCCTGAGGGCAGTATGGACGGGCCTGGAGGAAGGATGGACGGGCCTGGAGGAAGGATGGACGGGCCCGGAGGCAGGATGGACGGGCCCAGAAGCAGGATGGATGGGCCTTCAGGAAGGTTGGACTGGCCTTGAGGAAGGATGGACGGGCCTGGAGGCAGGATGGACTGGCCTGGAGGAAGGATGGATGGGCCTAGAGGAAAGATGGATGGGCCTGGATGCAGGATGGACGGGCCAGGATGCAGGATGGACGGGCCTGGAGGAAGGATGGACGGGCCCGGAGGCAGGACGGACGGGCCTGGAGGCAGGACGGACAGGCCCGGAGGCAGGACGGACAGGCCCGGAGGCAGGACGGACAGGCCCGGAGGCAGGACGGACAGGCCCGGAGGCAGGACGGACAGGCCTGGAGGCAGGACGGACGGGCCTGGAGGCAGGATGGACGGGCCTGGAGGAAGGATGGACGGGCCTGGAGGAAGGATGGATGGGCCAGGAGGTAGGATGGACTGGCCTTGATGAAGGATGGACGGGCCTGGAGGAAGGATGGACAGGCCCGGAGGAAGGATGGACGGGCCTTGAGGCAGGATGGACGGGCCTGGAGGAAGGATGGACGGGCCTGGAGGAAGGATGGACGGGCCTGGATGCATGATGGACGGGCCTGGAGGAAGGCCGGACGGGCCTGGAGGCAGGATGGACGGGCCTGGACGTGCCTGGAGGCAGGATGGACAGGCCTGGAGGCAGGATGGACTGGCCTGGACGTGCTTGGAGGCAGGATGGACGGGCCTGGAGGGCAGGCTGGAAGGGCCTGGAGGGCAGGCTGGAAGGGCCTGGAGGCAGGATGAACGGGCCTGGAGGAAGGATGGAGGGGCCCGGAGGCAGGATGGATGGGCCTGGATGCATGATGGACGGGCGTGGAGGAAGGCCGGACGGGCGTGGAGGCAGGATGGACGGGCCTGGACGTGCCTGGAGGCAGGATGGACAGGCCTGGAGGCAGGATGGACGGGCCTGGAGGCAGGATGGACGGGCCTGGAGGCAGGATGCACTGGCCTGTAGGCAGGATGGATGGGCCTGGTGGAAAGATGGATGGGCCTGGAGGCAGGATGGATGGGCCTGGAGGAAGAATGGACAGGCCTTGAGGAAGGATGGACGGGCTTGGAGGCAGGATGGACGGGCCTGGAGGCAGGATGGACGGGCCTGGAGGCAGGATTGACTGGCCTGGAGGAAGGATGGACGGGCCTGGAGGAAAGATGGACAGGCCTGGAGGCAGGATGACCGGGCCTCGAGGGCAGGCTGTAAGGGCATAGATGCAGGATGGACGGGCCTGGAGGCAGGATGGACGGGCCTGGAGGCAGGATTGACTGGCCTGGAGGAAGGATGGAAGGGCCTGGAGGAAGGATGGACGGGCCTGGAGGCAGGATGGATGGGCCTGGAGGCAGGATGGATGGGCCTGGAGGCAGGAAGGATGGTCCTGGAGGAAGGATGGACGGGCCTGGAGGAAGGATGGACGTGCCTGGAGGCAGGATGGACAGGCATGGACGGGCCTGGAGGCAGGATGGACGGGCCTGGAGGGCAAGCTGGACGGGCCTGTAGACAGGATGGACGGGCCTGGAGGAAGGGAGGACAGGCCTGGAGGCAGGATGGACGGGCCTTGAGGAAGGATGGATGGGCCTGGGGGAAGGATGGACAGGCCTGGAGGCAGGATGGACGGGCTTGGAGGAAGGATGGATGGGCCTGGGGGAAGGATCGATGGGCCTGGAGGCAGGATGGACGGTCCTGGAGGCAGGATGGACAGGCCTGGAGGGCAGGCTGGAAGGGCATGGAGGCTGGATGGACGGGCCTGGAGGAAGGATGGACGGGCCTGCAGGAAGGAGGGACGGGCCCAGAGGCAGGATGGACAGCCGGGAGGAAGGATGGACGGGCCTGCAGGAAGGAGGGACAGGCCTGGAGGCAGGATGGACGGGCCCGGAGGAAGGATGGACGGGCCACGAGGCAGGATGGACGGGCCCGGAGGCAGGATGGACGGGCCCGGAGGCAGGATGGACGGGCCAAGAGGTAGGATGGACGGGCCTGGAGACAGGATGGATGGTCTTGGAGGAAAGATGGACGGGCCTGGAGGAAAGATGGATGGGCCTGGAGGCAGGATGGATGGGCCTGGACGCAGGATGGACGGGCCTGGAGGAAGGCCGGACGGGCCTGGAGGCAGGATGGACGGGCCTGGAGGCAGGATGGACGGGCCTGGAGGCAGGATGGACAGGCCTGGAGGAAGGATGGCCGGGCCTGAAGGAAAGATGGACGGGCCTGGAGGAAAGATGGATGGGCCTGGAGGCAGGATGGATGGGCCTGGACGCAGGATGGACGGGCCTGGAGGAAGGCCGGACGGGCCTGGAGGCAGGATGGACGGGCCTGGAGGCAGGATGGACGGGCCTGGAGGCAGGATGGACTGGCCTGGACGTGCTTGGAGGCAAGATGGATGGGCCTGGAGGAAGGATGAACGGGCCCGTAGGGAAGGATCGGCGGGCCTGGAGGCAGGATGGACGGAGCCGGAGGCAGGATGGACGGGCCTGGAGGCAGGATGGACAGGCCTGGAGTGCAGGCTGGAAGGGCCCGGAGGCAGGATGGATGGGCCCGGAGGAAGGATGAACGGGCCCGGAGGAAGGATGAACGGGCCCGGAGGCAATATGGACGGGCCCGGAGTAAGGATGGACGGGCCCGGAGGAAGGAGGGACGGGCCCGGAGGCAGGATGGACGGGCCCGGAGGAAGGATATACGGGCCACGGGCAGGATGGACAGGCCCGGAGGAAGGATTGACGGGCCTGGAGGAAGGATGGACGGGCCCGGGAGGAAGGATGGACGGGCCCGGAGGCAGGATGGATGGGCCCGGTGGAAGGATGGACGGGCCCGGAGGCAGGACAGACAGGCCTGAGGGCAGTATGGACGGGCCTGGAGGAAGGATGGACGGGCCTGGAGGAAGGATGGACGGGCCCGGAGGCAGGATGGACGGGCCCAGAAGCAGGATGGATGGGCCTTCAGGAAGGTTGGACTGGCCTTGAGGAAGGATGGACGGGCCTGGAGGAAGGATGGACGGGCCCGGAGGAAGGATGGACGGGCCTGGAGGCAGGATGGACTGGCCTGGAGGAAGGATGGATGGGCCTAGAGGAAAGATGGATGGGCCTGGATGCAGGATGGACGGGCCAGGATGCAGGATGGACGGGCCTGGAGGAAGGACGGACGGGCCCGGAGGCAGGACGGACGGGCCTGGAGGCAGGACGGACAGGCCCGGAGGCAGGACGGACAGGCCCGGAGGCAGGACGGACAGGCCCGGAGGCAGGACGGACAGGCCCGGAGGCAGGACGGACAGGCCTGGAGGCAGGACGGACGGGCCTGGAGGCAGGATGGACGGGCCTGGAGGAAGGATGGACGGGCCTGGAGGAAGGATGGATGGGCCAGGAGGTAGGATGGACTGGCCTTGATGAAGGATGGACGGGCCTGGAGGAAGGATGGACAGGCCCGGAGGAAGGATGGACGGGCCTTGAGGCAGGATGGACGGGCCTGGAGGAAGGATGGACGGGCCTGGAGGAAGGATGGACGGGCCTGGATGCATGATGGACGGGCCTGGAGGAAGGCCGGACGGGCCTGGAGGCAGGATGGACGGGCCTGGACGTGCCTGGAGGCAGGATGGACAGGCCTGGAGGCAGGATGGACTGGCCTGGACGTGCTTGGAGGCAGGATGGACGGGCCTGGAGGGCAGGCTGGAAGGGCCTGGAGGGCAGGCTGGAAGGGCCTGGAGGCAGGATGAACGGGCCTGGAGGAAGGATGGAGGGGCCCGGAGGCAGGATGGATGGGCCTGGATGCATGATGGACGGGCGTGGAGGAAGGCCGGACGGGCCTGGAGGCAGGATGGACGGGCCTGGACGTGCCTGGAGGCAGGATGGACAGGCCTGGAGGCAGGATGGACGGGCCTGGAGGCAGGATGGACGGGCCTGGAGGCAGGATGCACTGGCCTGTAGGCAGGATGGATGGGCCTGGAGGAAAGATGGATGGGCCTGGAGGCAGGATGGATGGGCCTGGAGGAAGAATGGACAGGCCTTGAGGAAGGATGGACGGGCTTGGAGGCAGGATGGACGGGCCTGGAGGCAGGATGGACGGGCCTGGAGGCAGGATTGACTGGCCTGGAGGAAGGATGGACGGGCCTGGAGGAAAGATGGACAGGCCTGGAGGCAGGATGACCGGGCCTCGAGGGCAGGCTGTAAGGGCATAGATGCAGGATGGACGGGCCTGGAGGCAGGATGGACGGGCCTGGAGGCAGGATTGACTGGCCTGGAGGAAGGATGGAAGGGCCTGGAGGAAGGATGGACGGGCCTGGAGGCAGGATGGATGGGCCTGGAGGCAGGATGGATGGGCCTGGAGGCAGGAAGGATGGTCCTGGAGGAAGGATGGACGGGCCTGGAGGAAGGATGGACGTGCCTGGAGGCAGGATGGACAGGCATGGACGGGCCTGGAGGCAGGATGGACGGGCCTGGAGGGCAAGCTGGACGGGCCTGTAGACAGGATGGACGGGCCTGGAGGAAGGGAGGACAGGCCTGGAGGCAGGATGGACGGGCCTTGAGGAAGGATGGATGGGCCTGGGGGAAGGATGGACAGGCCTGGAGGCAGGATGGACGGGCTTGGAGGAAGGATGGATGGGCCTGGGGGAAGGATCGATGGGCCTGGAGGCAGGATGGACGGTCCTGGAGGCAGGATGGACAGGCCTGGAGGGCAGGCTGGAAGGGCATGGAGGCTGGATGGACGGGCCTGGAGGAAGGATGGACGGGCCTGCAGGAAGGAGGGACGGGCCCAGAGGCAGGATGGACAGCCGGGAGGAAGGATGGACGGGCCTGCAGGAAGGAGGGACAGGCCTGGAGGCAGGATGGACGGGCCCGGAGGAAGGATGGACGGGCCACGAGGCAGGATGGACGGGCCCGGAGGCAGGATGGACGGGCCCGGAGGCAGGATGGACGGGCCAAGAGGTAGGATGGACGGGCCTGGAGACAGGATGGATGGTCTTGGAGGAAGGATGGACGGGCATGGAGGAAGGATGGACAGGCCTGGAGGCAGGATTATGGGCCTGGAGGCAGGATGGACGGGCATGGAGGAAGGATGGACAGGCCTGGAGACAGGATGGACGGGCCTGGAGGAAGGATGGACAGGCCTGGAGGCAGGATGGACGGGCCTGGAGGAAGGATGGATGTGCCTGGGGGAAGGATGGACGGGCCTGGAGGCAGGATGGACGGTCCTGGAGGCAGGATGGACGGGCCCAGAGGCAGGATGGACAGCCGGGAGGAAGGATGGACGGGCCTGCAGGAAGGAGGGACAGGCACCGAGGCAGGATGGACGGGCCCGGAGGAAGGATGGACGGGCCCAGAGGCAGGATGGACGGGCCCGGAGGAATGATGGACGGGCCCGGAGGCAGGATGGACGGGCCCGGAGGCAGGAAGGACGGGTCTGGAGGCAGGATGGACAGCCGGGAGGAAGGATGGACGGGCCTGCAGGAAGG
Source organism: Calotriton arnoldi (assembly GCA_963921515.1). Classification (NCBI taxonomy): domain Eukaryota; kingdom Metazoa; phylum Chordata; class Amphibia; order Caudata; family Salamandridae; genus Calotriton; species Calotriton arnoldi. The sequence continues at coordinate 84,422 of CAWUFW010006295.1, forward strand.
ATGGACGGGCCCGGAGGAATGATGGACGGGCCCGGAGGCAGGATGGACGGGCCCGGAGGCAGGATGGACGGGCCCGGAGGCAGGATGGACGGGCCCGGAGGCAGGAAGGACGGGCCTGGAGGCAGGATGGACGGGCCAAGAGGTAGGATGGACGGGCCTGGAGGCAGGATGGACGGGCCAGAGGCAGGATTGACGGGCCTGGAAGAAGGATGGAAGGGCCTGGAGGCAGGATGGACGGGCCTGGAGGCAGGATGGACGGACCTGGAGGAAGGATGGACAGGCCTGGAGGAAGGATGGACGGGCCTGTAGGCAGGATGGATGGGCCTGTAGGCAGGATGGATGGGCAAGGACGGGCCTGGAGGCAGGATGGACGGGCCTGGAGGGCAAGCTGGACGGGCCTGGAGACAGGATGGACGGGCCTGGAGGAAGGATGGACGGGCCTGGAAGCAGGATGGATGGACCTGGAGGAAGGATGGATGGGCCTGGGGGAAGGATGGACGGGCCTGGAGGCAGGATGGACGGTCCTGGAGGCAGGATGGATGGGCCTGGAGGGCAGGCTGGAAGGGCATAGAGGCTGGATGGACGGGCCTGGAGGAAGGAAGGACGGGCCTGGAGGAAGGATGGATGGGCCGGAGGAAGGATGGACGGGCCTGCAGGAAGGAGGGACGGGCCCGGAGGCAGGATGGATGGGCTCGGAGGAAGGATGGACGGGCCCAGAGGCAGGATGGACGGGCCCAGAGGCAGGATGGACGGGCCAGAGGCAGGATGGACGGGCCAGAGGCAGGATGAACAGACCTGGATGTAGGATGAACGGGCCTGGAGGCAGGATGGACAGGCCTGGAAGAAGGATGGACGGGCCTGGAGGCAGGATGGACGGGCCTGGAGGCAGGATGGATGGGCCAGGAGGCAGGATGGATGGTCCAGGAGGCAGGATGGACGGGCCCGGAGACAGGATGGACAGACCCGGTGGCAGGATGGTCTGGCCCGGAGGCAGGATGGACGGGCCCGGAGGAACGATGGACGGGCCCTGAGGAAGGATGGATGGGCCCGGAGAAGGATGGACGGGCCCGGAGAAGGATGGACGGGCCCGGAGGAAGGATGGACGGGCCCGGAGGAAGGATGGACGGGCCTGGAGGCTGGATGGACGGGCCTGGAGGAAGGATGGAGGGGCCTGGAGGCAGGATGGACGGGCCAGGAGGCAGGATGGACGGGCCAGGAGGCAGGATGGACGGGCCCGGAGGCAGGATGGACTGGCCCGGAGGCAGGATGGACGGGCCCGGAGGCAGAATGGTCAGGCCCGGAGGCAGGATGGACGAGCCTGGAGGAACGATGGACGGGCCCAGAGGAAGGATGGACGGGCGCGGAGGGAGGATTGACGGGCCTGGAGGAAGGATGGACGGGCCCGGAGGAAGGATGGACGGGCCCGGAGGCAGGATGGATGGGCCCGGTGGAAGGATGGACGGGCCCGGAGGCAGGACAGACAGGCCTGAGGGCAGTATGGACGGGCCTGGAGGAAGGATGGACGGGCCTGGAGGAAGGATGGACGGGCCCGGAGGCAGGATGGACGGGCCCAGAAGCAGGATGGATGGGCCTTCAGGAAGGTTGGACTGGCCTTGAGGAAGGATGGACGGGCCTGGAGGAAGGATGGACGGGCCCGGAGGAAGGATGGACGGGCCTGGAGGCAGGATGGACTGGCCTGGAGGAAGGATGGATGGGCCTAGAGGAAAGATGGATGGGCCTGGATGCAGGATGGACGGGCCAGGATGCAGGATGGACGGGCCTGGAGGAAGGATGGACGGGCCCGGAGGCAGGACGGACGGGCCTGGAGGCAGGACGGACAGGCCCGGAGGCAGGACGGACAGGCCCGGAGGCAGGACGGACAGGCCCGGAGGCAGGACGGACAGGCCCGGAGGCAGGACGGACAGGCCTGGAGGCAGGACGGACGGGCCTGGAGGCAGGATGGACGGGCCTGGAGGAAGGATGGACGGGCCTGGAGGAAGGATGGATGGGCCAGGAGGTAGGATGGACTGGCCTTGATGAAGGATGGACGGGCCTGGAGGAAGGATGGACAGGCCCGGAGGAAGGATGGACGGGCCTTGAGGCAGGATGGACGGGCCTGGAGGAAGGATGGACGGGCCTGGAGGAAGGATGGACGGGCCTGGATGCATGATGGACGGGCCTGGAGGAAGGCCGGACGGGCCTGGAGGCAGGATGGACGGGCCTGGACGTGCCTGGAGGCAGGATGGACAGGCCTGGAGGCAGGATGGACTGGCCTGGACGTGCTTGGAGGCAGGATGGACGGGCCTGGAGGGCAGGCTGGAAGGGCCTGGAGGGCAGGCTGGAAGGGCCTGGAGGCAGGATGAACGGGCCTGGAGGAAGGATGGAGGGGCCCGGAGGCAGGATGGATGGGCCTGGATGCATGATGGACGGGCGTGGAGGAAGGCCGGACGGGCCTGGAGGCAGGATGGACGGGCCTGGACGTGCCTGGAGGCAGGATGGACAGGCCTGGAGGCAGGATGGACGGGCCTGGAGGCAGGATGGACGGGCCTGGAGGCAGGATGCACTGGCCTGTAGGCAGGATGGATGGGCCTGGAGGAAAGATGGATGGGCCTGGAGGCAGGATGGATGGGCCTGGAGGAAGAATGGACAGGCCTTGAGGAAGGATGGACGGGCTTGGAGGCAGGATGGACGGGCCTGGAGGCAGGATGGACGGGCCTGGAGGCAGGATTGACTGGCCTGGAGGAAGGATGGACGGGCCTGGAGGAAAGATGGACAGGCCTGGAGGCAGGATGACCGGGCCTCGAGGGCAGGCTGTAAGGGCATAGATGCAGGATGGACGGGCCTGGAGGCAGGATGGACGGGCCTGGAGGCAGGATTGACTGGCCTGGAGGAAGGATGGAAGGGCCTGGAGGAAGGATGGACGGGCCTGGAGGCAGGATGGATGGGCCTGGAGGCAGGATGGATGGGCCTGGAGGCAGGAAGGATGGTCCTGGAGGAAGGATGGACGGGCCTGGAGGAAGGATGGACGTGCCTGGAGGCAGGATGGACAGGCATGGACGGGCCTGGAGGCAGGATGGACGGGCCTGGAGGGCAAGCTGGACGGGCCTGTAGACAGGATGGACGGGCCTGGAGGAAGGGAGGACAGGCCTGGAGGCAGGATGGACGGGCCTTGAGGAAGGATGGATGGGCCTGGGGGAAGGATGGACAGGCCTGGAGGCAGGATGGACGGGCTTGGAGGAAGGATGGATGGGCCTGGGGGAAGGATCGATGGGCCTGGAGGCAGGATGGACGGTCCTGGAGGCAGGATGGACAGGCCTGGAGGGCAGGCTGGAAGGGCATGGAGGCTGGATGGACGGGCCTGGAGGAAGGATGGACGGGCCTGCAGGAAGGAGGGACGGGCCCAGAGGCAGGATGGACAGCCGGGAGGAAGGATGGACGGGCCTGCAGGAAGGAGGGACAGGCCTGGAGGCAGGATGGACGGGCCCGGAGGAAGGATGGACGGGCCACGAGGCAGGATGGACGGGCCCGGAGGCAGGATGGACGGGCCCGGAGGCAGGATGGACGGGCCAAGAGGTAGGATGGACGGGCCTGGAGACAGGATGGATGGTCTTGGAGGAAAGATGGACGGGCCTGGAGGAAAGATGGATGGGCCTGGAGGCAGGATGGATGGGCCTGGACGCAGGATGGACGGGCCTGGAGGAAGGCCGGACGGGCCTGGAGGCAGGATGGACGGGCCTGGAGGCAGGATGGACGGGCCTGGAGGCAGGATGGACAGGCCTGGAGGAAGGATGGCCGGGCCTGAAGGAAAGATGGACGGGCCTGGAGGAAAGATGGATGGGCCTGGAGGCAGGATGGATGGGCCTGGACGCAGGATGGACGGGCCTGGAGGAAGGCCGGACGGGCCTGGAGGCAGGATGGACGGGCCTGGAGGCAGGATGGACGGGCCTGGAGGCAGGATGGACTGGCCTGGACGTGCTTGGAGGCAAGATGGATGGGCCTGGAGGAAGGATGAACGGGCCCGTAGGAAGGATCGGCGGGCCTGGAGGCAGGATGGACGGAGCCGGAGGCAGGATGGACGGGCCTGGAGGCAGGATGGACAGGCCTGGAGTGCAGGCTGGAAGGGCCCGGAGGCAGGATGGATGGGCCCGGAGGAAGGATGAACGGGCCCGGAGGAAGGATGAACGGGCCCGGAGGCAATATGGACGGGCCCGGAGTAAGGATGGACGGGCCCGGAGGAAGGAGGGACGGGCCCGGAGGCAGGATGGACGGGCCCGGAGGAAGGATATACGGGCCACGGGCAGGATGGACAGGCCCGGAGGAAGGATTGACGGGCCTGGAGGAAGGATGGACGGGCCCGGAGGAAGGATGGACGGGCCCGGAGGCAGGATGGATGGGCCCGGTGGAAGGATGGACGGGCCCGGAGGCAGGACAGACAGGCCTGAGGGCAGTATGGACGGGCCTGGAGGAAGGATGGACGGGCCTGGAGGAAGGATGGACGGGCCCGGAGGCAGGATGGACGGGCCCAGAAGCAGGATGGATGGGCCTTCAGGAAGGTTGGACTGGCCTTGAGGAAGGATGGACGGGCCTGGAGGAAGGATGGACGGGCCCGGAGGAAGGATGGACGGGCCTGGAGGCAGGATGGACTGGCCTGGAGGAAGGATGGATGGGCCTAGAGGAAAGATGGATGGGCCTGGATGCAGGATGGACGGGCCAGGATGCAGGATGGACGGGCCTGGAGGAAGGATGGACGGGCCCGGAGGCAGGACGGACGGGCCTGGAGGCAGGACGGACAGGCCCGGAGGCAGGACGGACAGGCCCGGAGGCAGGACGGACAGGCCCGGAGGCAGGACGGACAGGCCCGGAGGCAGGACGGACAGGCCTGGAGGCAGGACGGACGGGCCTGGAGGCAGGATGGACGGGCCTGGAGGAAGGATGGACGGGCCTGGAGGAAGGATGGATGGGCCAGGAGGTAGGATGGACTGGCCTTGATGAAGGATGGACGGGCCTGGAGGAAGGATGGACAGGCCCGGAGGAAGGATGGACGGGCCTTGAGGCAGGATGGACGGGCCTGGAGGAAGGATGGACGGGCCTGGAGGAAGGATGGACGGGCCTGGATGCATGATGGACGGGCCTGGAGGAAGGCCGGACGGGCCTGGAGGCAGGATGGACGGGCCTGGACGTGCCTGGAGGCAGGATGGACAGGCCTGGAGGCAGGATGGACTGGCCTGGACGTGCTTGGAGGCAGGATGGACGGGCCTGGAGGGCAGGCTGGAAGGGCCTGGAGGGCAGGCTGGAAGGGCCTGGAGGCAGGATGAACGGGCCTGGAGGAAGGATGGAGGGGCCCGGAGGCAGGATGGATGGGCCTGGATGCATGATGGACGGGCGTGGAGGAAGGCCGGACGGGCCTGGAGGCAGGATGGACGGGCCTGGACGTGCCTGGAGGCAGGATGGACAGGCCTGGAGGCAGGATGGACGGGCCTGGAGGCAGGATGGACGGGCCTGGAGGCAGGATGCACTGGCCTGTAGGCAGGATGGATGGGCCTGGAGGAAAGATGGATGGGCCTGGAGGCAGGATGGATGGGCCTGGAGGAAGAATGGACAGGCCTTGAGGAAGGATGGACGGGCTTGGAGGCAGGATGGACGGGCCTGGAGGCAGGATGGACGGGCCTGGAGGCAGGATTGACTGGCCTGGAGGAAGGATGGACGGGCCTGGAGGAAAGATGGACAGGCCTGGAGGCAGGATGACCGGGCCTCGAGGGCAGGCTGTAAGGGCATAGATGCAGGATGGACGGGCCTGGAGGCAGGATGGACGGGCCTGGAGGCAGGATTGACTGGCCTGGAGGAAGGATGGAAGGGCCTGGAGGAAGGATGGACGGGCCTGGAGGCAGGATGGATGGGCCTGGAGGCAGGATGGATGGGCCTGGAGGCAGGAAGGATGGTCCTGGAGGAAGGATGGACGGGCCTGGAGGAAGGATGGACGTGCCTGGAGGCAGGATGGACAGGCATGGACGGGCCTGGAGGCAGGATGGACGGGCCTGGAGGGCAAGCTGGACGGGCCTGTAGACAGGATGGACGGGCCTGGAGGAAGGGAGGACAGGCCTGGAGGCAGGATGGACGGGCCTTGAGGAAGGATGGATGGGCCTGGGGGAAGGATGGACAGGCCTGGAGGCAGGATGGACGGGCTTGGAGGAAGGATGGATGGGCCTGGGGGAAGGATCGATGGGCCTGGAGGCAGGATGGACGGTCCTGGAGGCAGGATGGACAGGCCTGGAGGGCAGGCTGGAAGGGCATGGAGGCTGGATGGACGGGCCTGGAGGAAGGATGGACGGGCCTGCAGGAAGGAGGGACGGGCCCAGAGGCAGGATGGACAGCCGGGAGGAAGGATGGACGGGCCTGCAGGAAGGAGGGACAGGCCTGGAGGCAGGATGGACGGGCCCGGAGGAAGGATGGACGGGCCACGAGGCAGGATGGACGGGCCCGGAGGCAGGATGGACGGGCCCGGAGGCAGGATGGACGGGCCAAGAGGTAGGATGGACGGGCCTGGAGACAGGATGGATGGTCTTGGAGGAAGGATGGACGGGCATGGAGGAAGGATGGACAGGCCTGGAGGCAGGATTATGGGCCTGGAGGCAGGATGGACGGGCATGGAGGAAGGATGGACAGGCCTGGAGACAGGATGGACGGGCCTGGAGGAAGGATGGACAGGCCTGGAGGCAGGATGGACGGGCCTGGAGGAAGGATGGATGTGCCTGGGGGAAGGATGGACGGGCCTGGAGGCAGGATGGACGGTCCTGGAGGCAGGATGGACGGGCCCAGAGGCAGGATGGACAGCCGGGAGGAAGGATGGACGGGCCTGCAGGAAGGAGGGACAGGCACCGAGGCAGGATGGACGGGCCCGGAGGAAGGATGGACGGGCCCAGAGGCAGGATGGACGGGCCCGGAGGAATGATGGACGGGCCCGGAGGCAGGATGGACGGGCCCGGAGGCAGGAAGGACGGGTCTGGAGGCAGGATGGACAGCCGGGAGGAAGGATGGACGGGCCTGCAGGAAGGATGGACGGGCCCGGAGGAATGATGGACGGGCCCGGAGGCAGGATGGACGGGCCCGGAGGCAGGATGGACGGGCCCGGAGGCAGGATGGACGGGCCCGGAGGCAGGAAGGACGGGCCTGGAGGCAGGATGGACGGGCCAAGAGGTAGGATGGACGGGCCTGGAGGCAGGATGGACGGGCCAGAGGCAGGATTGACGGGCCTGGAAGAAGGATGGAAGGGCCTGGAGGCAGGATGGACGGGCCTGGAGGCAGGATGGACGGACCTGGAGGAAGGATGGACAGGCCTGGAGGAAGGATGGACGGGCCTGTAGGCAGGATGGATGGGCCTGTAGGCAGGATGGATGGGCAAGGACGGGCCTGGAGGCAGGATGGACGGGCCTGGAGGGCAAGCTGGACGGGCCTGGAGACAGGATGGACGGGCCTGGAGGAAGGATGGACGGGCCTGGAAGCAGGATGGATGGACCTGGAGGAAGGATGGATGGGCCTGGGGGAAGGATGGACGGGCCTGGAGGCAGGATGGACGGTCCTGGAGGCAGGATGGATGGGCCTGGAGGGCAGGCTGGAAGGGCATAGAGGCTGGATGGACGGGCCTGGAGGAAGGAAGGACGGGCCTGGAGGAAGGATGGATGGGCCGGAGGAAGGATGGACGGGCCTGCAGGAAGGAGGGACGGGCCCGGAGGCAGGATGGATGGGCTCGGAGGAAGGATGGACGGGCCCAGAGGCAGGATGGACGGGCCCAGAGGCAGGATGGACGGGCCAGAGGCAGGATGGACGGGCCAGAGGCAGGATGAACAGACCTGGATGTAGGATGAACGGGCCTGGAGGCAGGATGGACAGGCCTGGAAGAAGGATGGACGGGCCTGGAGGCAGGATGGACGGGCCTGGAGGCAGGATGGATGGGCCAGGAGGCAGGATGGATGGTCCAGGAGGCAGGATGGACGGGCCCGGAGACAGGATGGACAGACCCGGTGGCAGGATGGTCTGGCCCGGAGGCAGGATGGACGGGCCCGGAGGAACGATGGACGGGCCCTGAGGAAGGATGGATGGGCCCGGAGAAGGATGGACGGGCCCGGAGAAGGATGGACGGGCCCGGAGGAAGGATGGACGGGCCCGGAGGAAGGATGGACGGGCCTGGAGGCTGGATGGACGGGCCTGGAGGAAGGATGGAGGGGCCTGGAGGCAGGATGGACGGGCCAGGAGGCAGGATGGACGGGCCAGGAGGCAGGATGGACGGGCCCGGAGGCAGGATGGACTGGCCCGGAGGCAGGATGGACGGGCCCGGAGGCAGAATGGTCAGGCCCGGAGGCAGGATGGACGAGCCTGGAGGAACGATGGACGGGCCCAGAGGAAGGATGGACGGGCGCGGAGGGAGGATGGGCGGGCCTGGAGGGCAGGCTGGAAGGGCCCGGAGGCGGGATGGATGGGCTCAGAGGAAGGAAGGGCCCGGAGGAAGGATGGATGGGCCCAGAGGCAGGATGGATGGCCCGGAGGAAGGATGGACGGGCCTGCAGCAAGGAGGGACGGGCCCGGAGGCAGGATGGAAAGGCCTGGAGGCAGGATGGACTCTCCTGGAGGCAGGATGGACGGGCCTGGAGGCATGATGGACGGGCCTGGAGGCAGGAGGCAGGAGGCAGGATGGACAGGCCTGGAGGAAGGAAGGACGGGCCTGGAGGAAGGATGGACGGGTCTGGAGGAAGGATGGACGGGCCCAGAGGCAGGATGGACTGCCCTGGAGGCAGGATGGACGTGCCTGGAGGAAGGATGGACGTGCCTGGAGGCAGGATGGACGGGCCGGAGGCAGGATAGACAGGCTTGGAGGCAGGATGGACAGGCCTGGAGGAAGGATGAATGGGCCTGGAGGAAGGATGGACGGGCCCGGAGGAAGGATGGTCGGGCCCGGGGCAGGATGTACAGGCCCGGAGAAAGGATGGACGGGCCAGGAGGCAAGATGGACGGACCCGGAGGCAGGATGGACGGGAGGCAGGATGGATGGGCCTGGAGGAAGAATGGACGGGGCCGGAGGAAGGATCGTTGGGCCCAGGGGCAGGATGGTCGGGCCCGGAGGAAGGATGGACGGGCCCTGATGCAGGATGGATGGGCCCGGATGCAGGATGGACAGGCCTTGAGGCAGGATGGACAGGCCTTGAGGCAGGATGGACGGGCCAGGAGGCATGATGGACGGGCCAGGAAGCAGGATGGAGGGTTCAGGAGGCAGGATGGACGGGCTCGTAGGAAGGATCAGCGGGCCTGGAGTAAGGATCGACGGGCCTGGAGGCAGGATGGACGGGCCTGGAGGCAGCATGGACGGGCCTAGAGGAAGGATGGATGGGCCAGGAGGAAAGATGGACGGGCCCGGAGGCAGGATGGACGGGCCCGGAAGCAGGCTGGACGGGCCTGGAGGCAGGATGGACATGCCTGGAGTGCACGCTGGAAGGGCCCAGAGGCAGGATGGATGGGCCTGGAGGAAGGATGAACGGGCCCGGAGGAAGGATGGATGGGCCCAGAGGAAGGATGGACGGGCCTGGAGGCAGGAGGCAGGATGGACAGGCCTGGAGGAAGGATGGACGGGCCTGAAGGAAAGATGGACGGGCCTGGAGGAAAGATGGATGGGCCTGGAGGCAGGATGGACGGGCCTGGATGCAGGATGGACTGGCCTGGAGGAAGGCCGGACGGGCCTGGAGGCAGGATGGACAGGCCTGGACGTGCCTGGACGCAGGATGGATGGGCCTGGAGGCAGGATGGACTGGCCTGGACGTGCTTGGAGGCAAGATGGACGGGCCTGGAGGAAGGATGAACGGGCCTGGAGGAAGGTTGGACGGGCCCGGAGGAAGGTTGGACGGGCCCGGAGGAAGGATGGATGGGCCTGGAGGCAGGATGGTCAGACCTGGAGGAAGGATGGACGGGCCTGGAGGAAAGCTGGACGGGCCCGGAAGGCAGGATGGACGGGCCCGGAGGCAGGATGGACGGGCCCGGAGGCAGGATGGACGGGCCAGGAGGCAGGATGGACGGGCCAGGAGGCAGGATGGACGGGCCTGGAGGCAGGCTGGACGGGCCTGGAGGCAGGATGGACGGGCCTGGAGGCAGGATGGACGGGCCTGGAGGCAGGATGGACGGGCCTGGAGGGCAGGCTGGATGGGCCCGGAGGCAGGATGGACGGGCCCGGAGGAAGGATGGACGGGCCTGGAAGAAGGATGGACAGGCCCGGAGGCAGGATGGGCGGGCCCGGAGGCACGATGGACGGGCCCGGAGGAAGGATGGACGGGCCTGGAGGAAGGAGGGACAGGCCCGGAGGAAGGAAGGACGGGCCTGGAAGAATGATGGACGGGCCCGGAGGCAGGATGGACGGGCCCGGAGGCAGGATGGACGGGTCCGGAGGAAGGATGAACGGGCCCGGAGGCAGGATGGACAGGAGGCAGGATGGACGGGCCCGGAGGCAGGATGGACGGGCCCGGAGGAAGGATGGACGGGCCAGGGGGCAGGATGGATGGGCCGGAGGAATGATGGACGGGCCCGGAGGCAGGATGGATGGGCCCGGTGGAAGGATGGATGGGCCCGAAGGCAGGATGGACGGGCCTGGACGGGTCTGGACGCAGGATGGATGGGCCTGGAGGGCAGGCTGAACGGGCCAGGAGGCAGGATGGACGGGCCCGGAGGAAGGATGGACTGGCCCGGAGGCAGGATGGACGGACCCGGAGGCAGAATGATCTGGCCCGGAGGCAGGATGGACGAGCCCGGAGGAACGATGGACAGGCCCGGAGGAAGGATGGACGGGCTACGGAGGAAGGATGAATGGGCCCGGAGTGCAGGCTGGAAGGGCCCAGAGGCAGGATGGACGGGCCCGGAGGAAGGATGGAAGGGCCCGGAGGAAGGATGGATGGGCCCAGAGGCAGGATGGACGGCTCGAAGGAAGGATAGATGGGCCTGCAGGAAGGAGGGACAGGCCCGGAAGCAGAATGGACGGGTCCGGAGGAAGGATGGACGGGCCCGGAGGCAGGATGGATGGGTCTGGAGGAAGGATGGACCGGCCCAGAGGCAGGATGGATGGGTCTGGAGGAAGGATGGACCGGCCCAGAGGCAGGATGGACTGCCCTGGATGCAGGATGGACGTGCCTGGAGGAAAGCTGGATGTACCTGGAGGCAGGATGGACGGGCCTGGAGGCAGGATAGACGGGCCTGGAGGCAGGATGGACGGGCCTGGAGGCAGGATGGACGGGCCTGGAGGAAGGATGGACGGGCCTGGAGGAAGGATGGACGGGCCCGGAGGAAGGATGGTCGGGCCCGGGGGCAGGATGGACAGGCCCGGAGAAAGGATGGACGGGCCCGGAGGCAGGATGGACGGTCCCGGAGGCAGGATGGATGGGCCTGGAGGAAGGATGGACGGGCCCGGAGGAAGCATGGTTGGGCCCAGGGGCAGGATGGTCAGGCCCGGAGGAAGGATGGACGGGCCCGGATGCAGGATGGACTGGCCCAGAGGAAGGATGGACGGGCCCGGAGGCAGGATGGACAGGCCTTGAGGCAGGATGGACGGGCCAGGAGGCATGATGGACGGGGCAGGAAGCAGGATGGAGGGTTCAGGAGGCAGGATGGACGGGCCCGGAGGCAGGATGGACGGGCCCGTAGGAAGGATCAGCGGGCCTGGAGGAAGGATCAACGGGCCTGGAGGCAGGATGGACGGGCCTAGAGGAAGGATGGATGGGCCTGGAGGAAAGATGGACGGGCCCGGAGGCAGGATGGACGGGCCCGGAGGCAGGATCTACTGGCCTGGACGTGCTTAGAGGCAGGATGGACGGGCCTGGAGGGCAGGCTGGAAGGGCCTGGAGGAAGGATGAACGGGCCTGGAGGAAGGATGGACGGGCTCGGAGGAAGGATGGATGGGCCTGGAGGCAGGATGGTTAGGCCTGGAGGAAGGATGGACGGGCCCGGAGGCAGGATGGACGGGCCAGGAGGCAGGATGGATGGGCCTGGAGGCAAGATGGACGGGCCTGGAGGAAGGATGGACGGGCCTGGAGGCAGGCTGGACGGGCCTGGAGGCAGGATGGACGGGCCTGGAGGGCTGGCTGGATGGGCCCAGAGGCAGGATGGACGGGCCTGGAGGAAGGATGGATAGGCCTGGAGGAAGGAGGGAAAGGCCCAGAGGAAGGAGGGACGGGCCTGGAAGAAGGATGGACGGGCCCGGAGGCAGGATGGGCGGGCCCGGAGGCAGGATGGACGGGCCCGGAGGAAGGATGGACAGGCCTGGAGGAAGGAGGGACAGGCCCGGAGGAAGGAGGGACAGGCCCAGAGGAAGGAGGGACGGGCCTGGAAGAATGATGGACGGGCCCGGAGGCAGGATGGACGGGCCTGGAGGCAGGATGGACGGATCCGGAGGAAGGATGAACGGGCCCAGAGGCAGGATGGACGGGAGGCAGGATGGACGGGCCCGGAGGCAGGATGGACGAGCCCAGAGGAAGGATTGACGGGCCAGGGGGCAGGATGGATGGGCCCGGAGGAAGGATGGACGGGCCCAGAGGCAGGATGGATTGGCCCGGAGGAAGGATGGATGGGCCCGAAGGCAGGATGGACGGGCCTGGACGGGTCTGGACGCAGGATGGACGGGCCTGGAGGGCAGGCTGGAAGGGCCCAGAGGCAGGATGGACGGACCCTGAGGAAGGATGGACGGGCCCGGAGGAAGGATGGATGGGCCCGGAGGCAGGATGTACGGGCCTGGAGGAATGATGGACGGGCAGGGAGGAAGGACGGACGGCCTGGAGGAAGAATTGACGTGCCTGGGAGAAAGATGGATGTAGGAGAGTAGGATCTGCCTCTTATGGTTACCCCCACTTTTTGCTGATGTATCACTGTTTTTGACTTAGTCTGACTGGTATCCTGCTATTCAGGACCCCAGTCTATCTGCTTTCTCCTGTAAATTAATTGCATGTACTTTAGGTACACTCCAGATTGGATTCTGGGGTACCCTTATCAGTCCCTAGTATATGGTACACCATGTACCCAGGGCATAGGTATCCCAGAGGCCTCCCAGGGGCTGAAGCATCTATTGTGCCACCCCTGAGAGGCCATTCAAAATGACACCACAGGTCTGCTACTGCAGCCTGTGTAAGGAGGTGCATGCACCCCTCACTTAGATATAAGTTCCCTATATCTATTCTAAATCACTACACATAGAAACGTATCAGTCACCCTTATGGCAGGCCTTATTAATCCTGAAGGCAGGGTGATGGGTTTTGTGTGAGAGGGTGCCCCTGCATGAGTAGGGCCCCTCTACAGCCTTCGGAACCTATTCTCCGGGGTTGTCTGTGATGCAGCCAACCAGGGCCGGACTGGCTACCGGGCGTTTTGGTGTGCTGCTAAGCTGGGGGCTGATTTCACTGCGGTGGGGGCTGATATCGTTGATGGGGACCTGCGTGTGCTTCTAAATAAACAAAGCAAAACGAATGGTTTTAATCACACGCAGGTCCCCATCAACGAAATCAGCCCCCAGCTTGGCAGCACACAAAAACGCCCGGTAGCCAGTCCGGCCCTGCAGCCAACCATATATACTTAAGTGCATTATAACCTCACGGTAAATGCTAACTTTAAAACGGCTGCTTAGAAACATGTCGTGTTTGGTGTCAAACACCTTGGACTCATACCTCCCCGCCAGTAACTGGTGGGGGAGGTATGATTCCACCCTCCTAGAGGGACCTATGTGGATCACCGGTCTACCCGGTACCAGCTTTCTAGACCTGGGCATCAAAAAATGGATGCTGCCAGCCACAGACATGAGTCTGCCCTCCTGCTGCTGAGCCAAGCTCGAGCAGAGGAAGGCCTGAAAATAGGTTTCCTGTCTCAGGGAGGTGTGACCACCTCCCAGACAGGCTTTAGTGTATTGGGGCTGGGTGGGTGCACTCTGAGAGTGCCAGAAAGTCTGCACTGGGGGCACATTTGGTGTCCCCATGCATAGTCCAGCTCAAACCAGTTCCAGGAGCCATTTGCTCCTGCTCTGGGTATAAAGTGGGAAACCTGATTACAGGACTTTGGATTTTACCTGGACTAAACTCCACAACAGAAACCAAGTACTTCAACGGTCTACGCTTCGCTGGACGACAGAAGAATCTCCCTTGGAGTAAAGGAGTTACTCCCCTGCATCAGCAGGCACCTAAATGTATCTGACCAGTTTGCATCTCCCAAGCTCCTGAGGACTCCGAAGATTTCTGCAACACAGGAGGTGGGTTTCCGAGTGTCCCTGATGTCGATCTACTCTCTCAGCAATACTGAGACCAGTATCCTTCGTGGGGACCGTGCAACCCGAACCCCTGTGCACCGTGTACTTTTGCAGCAGCATATGCTTTTTGGCGATACCTGAGGCTGTGCTTTGGACTCCGTGTAGTCCTGACCCCGAGCAGTATTTCCACTGAAGATCTCCGGCCTCCACTCCACGAGTACTCTGTGGGCTGGTGCTTTGTGATTCAGCTCGAGGTCCCTTTGCGATCCCTGGTCCGTTGGCCTGTGGGTCCTGGCGAGGGTCACTGTGACTTTCCTTGGGCTTCCCTTGTTGCTCCAGATGTGCCCTGACTCCCCATAGCTTGGAGAGTCTCCTGGACCTTGCTGGTCCATAATGTAACTTGTTTCCTCTGACCGCGTGGGTTGCCTTTGCCAAGGCTTGTTGGTGTTCAATCCGGACACTGACCCCTCAGCACTCGACATCCTTCGTGGGACAGCTCACCTCCGGACTATGGTCATCGTCGACATCTCCTGGTCCCCGTGGCTGCAGAGTCAAGCATCCTATCTTCACACCTGAAGCACCCGACATCGGTGGGCATTCGTCTATCGAGCCCCTGGTCACCCTGAAGTGACCCAGACTCTGTCCCCTCTGCTTTCAGGTTCTTCTCACCTCGGATCCAGGCTTGGATTCCACCGGACACTTTTCATCTTGCCGGCAGCAGTACTTCTTCGCATCACGCCATTGAAAACGACGAGGGTTTCCGACACCACTTGACCCCTATGCACCCGGCTCCTCTGGGATAGGTAGCACGGGTACCTCGGTACTCACAAGGGTGCTGGCCTTAGAACCTTCTATGTTCCAAAGGGTTTGCTTGACGTCCTCTCCGAAGTGTCCTTAAACTGTAATTTTCCAACTGCGACTTTCCCATAGAGTTGTACGGAGCTCGCGTCTGTGTTCCCACACTGCACCCGTCCTCCGTAGGCTCCCTGTGTCACTCCTTTGGGTGGTTCCTTGGGGTCCAAGCGATTCTACGTGCTCTAGGCACTGTGTCTATTGCAGTCGTGGTTGTTATACCACTTTCTTAGTATATGGTTTGGTCTCCCCCTGGAGCCCGCTGTGTATTGTGCTATTTACTGTCGTTCTATTGATTAAGTATTGTGTGCTTTATGTTCTAATCTCAAATAGAGATTAGTAGAGAGTGTTTAGTAATAAATACATATTTTTTATATAACACTTGTGTGGTGCTCCTTTCATTTGGTCACTTAGGAGGTTCTGTTCTGGTAAAACAAGCTGCTTTACATTCCTTCAAGATTAAGCCTGAAGGCTGCTCTCCATAGCTACCACTAGGATAGCTTTCATGAAGGTTATCTTTGACCTAATCATCAATAAGGGTCGTTTGGACTGGTGCAAGGTGCCCACTTTAATTAGTGGACAGCATATACCAGGCCAACGTCTCACAGCTACCCCCACTTTTTTCCTGGTGTTTTGCTGGTTTTTGACTAGTCTGACTGGGATCCTGCTAATCAGGACCCCAGTCTATCTGCTTTCTCCTATAAATTGATTGCATGTACTTTAGGTACACTCCAGATTGGATTCTGGGGTACCCTTATCAGTCCCTAGTATATGGTACACCATGTACCCAGGGCATAGGTACCCCAGAGGCCTCCCAAGGGCTGAAGCATGTATTATGCCACCCCTGAGAGGCCATTCAAAATGACACCACAGGTCTGCTACTGCAGCCTGTGTAAGGAGGTGCATGCACCCCTTACTTAGATATAGGTTACCTATATCTATTCTAAATCACTACACATATAAACCTATCAGTCACCCCTATGGCAGGCTTTATCAATCCTGAAGGCAGGGTGCTGGGTTTTGTGTGAGAGGGTGGCCCTGCATGAGCAGAGCCCCTCTGCAGCCTTCGGAATCTATTCTCCGGGGTTGTCTGTGATGCAGCCAACCATATATACTTAAGTGCATTATAACCTCGCAGTAAATGCTAACTTTAAAACGGCTGCTTAGAAACATGTCATGTTTGGTGTCAAACACCTTGGAATCATATCTCCACACTAGTAACTGGTGTGGGAGGTATGATTCCTCCCTTGTAGGACCACTGCTATGGGTCACCAGTCTACCCGGTACCAGCTTTCTCGACCTGGGGAGCATAAAATGGATGCTGCCAGCCACAGACACGAGTCTGCCCTCCTGCTGCTGAGCCAAGCTCGAGCAGGGGAAGGCTTGACAATAGGTTTCCTGTCACAGGGAGGTGTGACCACCTCCCAGACAGGATTTAGTGTATTGGGGCTGGGTGGGTGCACTCTGAGAGTGTTTGAAGTCTGCACTGGGGGCACATTTGGTGTCCCCGTGCATAGTCCAGCTCAAACCGGTTGCAGGAGCCATTTGCTCCTGCTCTTGCGCAAAACTGGACAAAGGACATGGGTGTAGCCACCCCTCTGTCCTGACCCTCCCCTAGGTGGGTCCCCAGAGTTAGTCCAACTTCTTCCTTGGGTATAAAGTAGGAAACCTGACTACAGGACTTTGGATTTTACCTGGACTAAACTCTGCAAGCAGAAACCAAGTACTTCGACGGTCTACACTTCGCTGGACGACAGAAGAATCTCCCTTGGAGTAAAGGAGTTACTCCCCTGCAGCAGCAGGCACCTAAACCCATCTGACCAGTTTGCATCTCCCGAGCTCCTGAGGACTCTGAAGATTTCTGCAACACAGGAGGTGGCTTCCTGAGCGTCTCTGAGGTCGATCTGCTCTTTCAGCAATCCCGAGACCAGTATCCCTCGTGGGGACCGTGCAACCCGAACCCCTGTGCACCGTGTACTTGTGCAGCAGCATATGCTTTTTGGCGATCCCTGAGGCTGTGCTTTGGACTACGTGTAGTCCCAACCCCAAGCAGCATTTCCACCAAAGATCTCCGGCCTCCACTCCACGAGTGCTCTGTGGGCTGGTGCTTTGTGATTCAGCTCGAGGTCCCTTCGCGATCCCTGGTCCATGGGCCTGTGGGTCCTGGCTAGGGTCACTTTGATTTTCCTTGGGCTTCCCTGGTTGCTCCAGAAATGCCCTGACTCCCCATAGCTTGGAGAGTCTCCTGGTCCACACTGTAACTTGTTTCCTCTGCCCGCGTGGGTTGCCTTTGCCAAGGCTTGTTGGTGTTCAATCCGGACACTGACCCCTCAGCACTCGACATCCTTCGTGGGAAAAGCTCACCTCCAGACTTTGGTTGTCGTCGACATCTCCTGGTCCCCGTGGCTGCAGAGTCAAGCATCCTATCTTCACACCTGAAGCACCCGACATCGGTGGGCATTCGTCTACCGAGCCCCTGGTCACCCAGAAGTGACCCAGACTCTGTCCCCTCTGCTTTCAGGTTCTTCTCACCTCGGATCCAGGCTTGGATTCCACCGGACACTTTTCATCTTCCCGGCAGCAGTACTTCTTCGCATCACGCCATTGAAAACGACGAGGGTTTCCGACACCACTTGACCCCTATGCACCCGGCTCCTCTGGGATAGGTAACACGGGTACCTCGGTACTCACAAGGGTGCTGGCCTTAGAACCTTCTATGTTCCAAAAGGTTTGCTTGAAGTCCTCTCCGAAGTGTCCTTAAACTGTAATTTTTCCAACCGCGACTTTCCCATAGAGTTGTACGGAGCTCGCGTCTGTGTTCCCACACTGCACCCGTCCTCCGTGGGCTCCCTGTGTCACTCCTTTGGGTGGTTCCTTGGGGTCCCAGCGATTCTACATGCTCTAGGCACTGTGTCTATTGAAGTCGTGGTTGTTATACCATTTTTTTAGTATATGGTTCGGTCTCCCCCTGGAGCCCTCTGTGTATTGTGCTATTTACTGTCGTTCTATTGATTAAGTATTGTGTGCTTTATGTTCTAATCTCACATAGAGATTAGTAGAGAGTGTTTAGTAATAAATACATATTTTTTATATAACACTTGTGTGGTTCTCCTTTCATTTGGTCACTTAGGAGGCTCTGTTCTGTTAAAACAAGCTGCTTTACATTCCTTCAAGATTAATCCTGAAGGCTGCTCTCCATAGCTACCACTAGGATAGCTTTCATAAAGGTTATCTGTGAGAAGTTGGCCTGGTATATGCTGTTCACTAATTAAAGTGGACACCTTGCACCAGGGCAAATCGACTCTTATGGTAGATAGGTTTAAGACAACCTTTTAAAGAAAGCTATCCTAGTGGTAGCTGTGGAGAGCAGCCTTCAGGCTAAGTCTTGAAGGAATGTAAAGCAGCTTGTTTTACCATATAATCTCTTGAATCACCAAATGAAAAGACACCACACAGGTATATATATCAAATATATATGTATTTATTTCTAAATAACTCTCTACTAATCTCTTTATGAGATTAGAAGACAAACATATGCACAAATCAACGTTTCACAATAAGTTAAGCACAAAATATGGCTGGGGCCCTAGGGGCGTACCAGACCATATACTAAAAAGGGACTTAGCAACAACGACTTGCAGGGAGACAAGGCCTAGGGCCTTCAGAAGTGCTGGGGCCTCACGAAACCACCCAAGGCAGGTAAGTAAAGGACCCACGGGGGACGCGTGCAGTGTGGATACACAGGCGCGGATCGCCGTTAACTTCAATGGGGCAAGTCGCGGTTGGAAATTAAGAGTTCTAGGATACTTCGGGAGAACCTACAAGCAAGTCACTTACAGGGTAAGTAGTTCTAGGGCCCACACCCACAGGAGCACCGTAGTGCTGGAGTTACCTCACCCAGGGAAGCCGGGTGCATAGGTGTCCTTTGGTGTCGGGTCGCGGCGTCGTTTTCAATGGCGAACAAAGAAGACTTGCTGCTTGCGGGAGCTGAAGAAGTGTCCGGTGGAATCCAAGCCTGGATTCTGAAGAAGGATGACCTGAAAGCAGAGGGGACAGTGTTCAAAGTCACTTGGCAGTGACTCGGGGCAAGGAAGATGGATGCCCACCGTCGTCGGTTGATTCAGGTCGGTTGCGGGTGCCTTGACTCTTCAGCCACGAGGTCCAGGAGGCGTCGACGACGACCAGGAGCTGGATTCTGGGTGTCCCACGAAGTCTGCAGCTTACTGCGGTGTTGGCAACTCGATCGGAGCCAACAAGCCTTGGCAACAGCAAGTCTTGGGGAGATGAAGAAAAGTCGATGGCACAGACCAGCAAGGTCTGAGGGACTCACCCAGCGAGGGTAAGTCAGGGCAGGCCTGGAGCAACCAGGGGAGCCCTTTGGTTTCTTTAAGAAGTCTTCTGGGGACCCACGAGCCGGCTGGCAAGGGATCGCGAAGACACCTCGGGCGGAATCACTCAACAGGGGCCCACGGTCACTCGGGACGGTGTAGGCCTCTGATCTTCGGAGGGATTCCTGCTGGAGGTCGGAACCACACGTGGTCCAAAGCACAAGTTCGTAGAACGTTGTGAAAGGGTTGCACTCGACAATAGTGCACAGTACCCAGGGGTCGCGGTTCCTCATCACTCGTGGGGTCCACTTGCCTCAGCTTCACTGGGGACTCACGATGGCCTTGGAGAAGTCAGGAAATCCACTTCTTGGGCTGCAGGGACTTCGGACTCCGGCGGGAGCGGCATAGTTTGCGACCGTCGTTGTCGTTTTTGGTGCCTGCCAAGCAGGGGAGTCACTCCTTGACTCCAAGGGAGATTCTTCTGTCTTCCAAAGGTAGTGGAACGTCGAAGGGCCAGGATTCTTCTGTAGAGCATCGTCCAGGGGTTATCTAACTAGCAAGTTCAAGGGTTCCCCTTCTTATACTGAAAAGAGGGGATGGACTAGCTCTATGACCCCACCTATGGGAGGGTCAAGGGAGGGGTGGCTACACCCACTTCCCTTTGTCCAGTTTCGCGCCAGAGCAGGGGCAGGTAGCCCCTGAGCCGGTTTGAACTGGCATATGCACAGAGGAGCCTTCTGCTCCCCCAGTGCAGGACTTCAAAGCACTCTAAGAGTGCACCCACCCAGCCCCAATACACTAAACCCTGTCTGGGAGGTGGTTACACCTCCCTGTGACAGGATGCCTATTGTTGGGCTTCCTCCACTGCGAGTTTCGGTCATCAGCAGGAGGGCAGCCCAGTGTCTGTGACTGGTGGCATCCATTTTGTGATGCCAGGGCTCTTTAGGATTCTACCGCGTTTCCACAGCAGGTACATGTCTTATCCCTCTAGAAGGGTGGAATGCTACCCCCGCCGCCAAGATTGGCGGGGGGTAGTATTCCAAGATGTTTGACACCAAACACGACATGTTTTGATGCAGCCATTCCAAAGTTAGCATTTACCGCGAGGATATAATGCACTTAATAGTATATGGTTTAACCGCATCCACAAACAGCACCAGAGAATAGACTCTGAGAGCTGCAGAGGGGCCCTGCTCAGGCAGAGGCACCCCCTCACATAGAAGCCAAGCACCCTGCCCTCAGGATTGATAGGGCCTGCCTTAGGGGTGACTGATAGGTTTATATGTGTGTGCAGGAGAGATATAGGAAACCTATATCTCAGTGAGGGGTGCTGGCACCACCTCACCCAGGCTGCAGTAGCAGGCCTGTGGTGTCAGATTTAGACTGCTTCCCAGGGGTGGCATAATACATGCTGCAGCCCCTGGTAGGCCTGTGAAGTACCTATGCCCTTGGCACCTAAGGTACCATATACTAGGGACTCATAAGGCACCACAGTATCCAATCACTAGTGCACCTAGAGGGCACTCCATGTCGTTTAGAGAGAACAGAGAGGCTGGGGCCCTGATTGGCAGGGACCCAGCCAGACTATAGCCAGAAACCAGTGCTAACATCAGAAAAAAGTGGGGGCAACATAAGAGGCAGATCCTACTCTCCTACACAACCCCCCCAAACGCAGGGACACTAAACTAACCTTGACCAGTTGAGTCTTCGTGTTCAAAGTGGAAATACCTTGAGAGTCCATCTGCATTGGCATGTTGGGTCCCAGGCCTATGTTCCACTGTATAGTCCATCCCCTGTAGGGAAATGGACCACCTCAAAAGTTTTGGGTTTTCACCTTTCATCTGCTTTAGCCATAGGAGGGGCTTGTGGTCAGTCTGAACTATGAAGTGAGTACCAAACAAGTATGGCCTCAGCTTCTTCAGGGCCCATACCACAGCAAAGGCCTCCCTCTCTATAGCTGACCAACGTTTCTCTCTAGGGGTCAGCCTTCTGCTAATAAAAGCTACTGGCTGGTCTTGACCTTCATCATTCAGTTGAGACAGTACAGCTCCCACACCCAGCTCAGAAGCATCTGTTTGGACAATGAACTTTTTGGTGTAGTCTGGACTCTGTAAGATGGGGGCAGTGCACATGGCCTGCTTTAGGTCTTCAAATGCCTTTTGACAGCTAGCTGTCCACTGAACCTTTTTTGGCATTCTCTTTGAGGTCAGATCATTCAAGGGGGTCACTATAGATCCATATCCCTTGACAAACCTCCTATAGTACCCAGTCAGGCCTAAGAAGGCTCTCACCTGTGTCTGGGTGGTTGGAGCAACCCATTCCATTATGGTTTGGATTTTGCTCTGTAAAGGCTGAACCTGGCCTCCACCTACAAGGTGGCCCAGGTACACAACCTGACTCTGCCCTATCTGGCACTTGGTGGCCTTGATAGTGAGGCCTGCTTTCTGCAGGGCCTCCAAAACATTTCTGAGGTGGACCAGGTGATCCTGCCAGGAGGAACTAAAGACAGCAATATCATCTAGATAAGCTGAGCAATAAGTTTCCATCCCTGCCAGAACTTTATTCACCAACCTCTGAAAAGTGGCAGGTGCATTTTTCAATCCAAAGGGCATCACCACAAAGTGGTAGTGCCCACCAGGGGTCGAAAATGCTGTTTTGGCTTTTGCATCATCAGCTAATCTGATTTGCCAGTAGCCAGCTGTTAGGTCAAATGTGCTTAGATACTTGGCTGAGGCCAAAGTATCAATCAGCTCATCCGCCCTTGGTATGGGATAGGCATCAGTCCTAGTGACTGCATTGAGGCCTCTGTAGTCTACACAAAACCTCATTTCTTTCTTACCACCCTGGGTATGAGGCTTGGGTACCAGGACTACTGGGCTAGCCCAAGGGCTATCTGAAGGCTCAATCACGCCTAACTCCAACATTTTCTGGACTTCAGTCCTGATACAGTCCCTGACATGGTCAGGTTGCCTGTAGATTTTATTCTTGACAGGCAGACTGTCCCCAGTGTCCACCTCATGGGTGCACCAGGTAGTCTGACTAGGGGTCAGGCTAAACATATGTCTAAACTGTTGCAGAACTTGTCTGCACTCAGTTTGCTGATGGTCAGTGAGGCTGCTTGCCAAAGCAACACCATCTACTGACCCATCATCAGGGTTCTGAGAGAGCAGGTCAGGGAGAGGGTCACTCTCCTCCTCCTGGTCCTCATCAGTTGCCATGAGCAAGCCCATGTCAGCCCTGTCAACATATGGCTTTAATCTGTTGACATGAAGCACCCTTAGGGGGCTCCTGGGAGTTCCAAGATTCACCAGATAGGTGACTTCTCCCTTCTGTTCAACTATTGTATGGGGGCCACTCCACTTGTCCTGGAGGGCTGCTGGGGCCACAGGTTCCAACACCCACACTTTCTGTCCTGGCTGGTATACAGTCAGCACAGCCTTTGGTCATGCCAAGCTTTTTGCAATTCTTGGCTGGCCTCCAGGTTTTTGGTTGCCTTTTTCATGTACTCTGCCATCCGGGAGCGGAGACCAAGTACATAGTCCATCACATCTTGTTTGGGGGGCTTGAGAGGTAACTCCCAGCCCTCTTTTACCAAACATAGTGGACCTCTCACAGGATGCCCAAACAGAAGCTCAAATGGGCTGTAACCAACCCCCTTCTGTGGAACCTCTCTGTATGCAAACAACAGGCAAGGAAGAAGAAGGTCCCATTTCCGCCTAAGCTTCTCTGGGAGTCCTTTAATCATTCCTTTCAAGGTTTTGTTGAAGCGTTCAACTAAACCATTGCATTGTGGGTGATAGGGGTGGTGAACTTATAAGTTACACCACACTCCTTCCACATTGCTTTCAGATATCCTGACATGAAGTTGGTACCTCTGTCAGAAATGACCTCCTTTGGGAAACCCACTCTGGAGAAAACTCCAATGAGGGCTCTTGCCACCACAGGGGCTGTGGTGGTCCTCAGGGGAATTGCCTCTGGGTACCTGGTGGCATGATCCACTACCACCAGGATAAATCTGTGCCCAGATGCAGTCTGAGGGTCAAGGGGACCAACAATGTCAATCCCTACCCTTTCAAAGGGTACCCCCACCACAGGTAGTGGTATCAGGGGGGCCTTTGTTGTGCCACCTGCCTTACCACTGGCTTGGCAAGTGACACAGGAGCGACAAAACTCCTTTGTGTCCTCTGACATATGTGGCCAATGAAAATGTGGAACAAGCCTGTCCCAGGTCTTGTTTTGGCCCAAGTGACCTGCTAAAGGGATATCATGTGCTAAGGTCAAGAGGAACCCCTAAACTTCTGAGGTATTACCAACCTCCTGGCGGCTCCAGGGGCTGGGTCTCTACCCTCAGAATATAGGAGTTCCTCATCCCAATAAACTTTATGGGACCCACTAGCACTCCCAGCAGCCTCAGCAGCAGCCTGCTGTCTGAGGGGTTCAAGAGAGGGGCAGCACTGTTGCTCCTTACTCAGATCTTCCCTAGAAGGGCCCCCTGCCCCCAAGAACTCAACCTGGTCAGGTTCAAGTCCCTCTGGGGCAGTTCCTTCTTCAGGTTCTGCTTCACCTCCCTCTGGAAGTGAATCTTTGATCTGAGACAGAGGGGAAGGCACTGCCTTAACCCTACTGCTCCTCCTCTTGGGAAGCATCTGGTCCATTGTTCCAGGATCCAGAGCTGGTTCAGTGTCATGCATTCTTGCTTGTGACCTGGTCACAGCAAATACCTCTGCAGGGATGCCCAACATCTCAGCATGAGTCCATAACTCTACTTCAGACCAGGCTGAAGTCTCTAGATCATTGCCCAACAGACATTCTACAGGGAGGTCTGCACTGACTACAACCTTTTTGGGGCCAGTTACCCCTCCCCAGGAGAAATTCACAACTGCCAGACTATGGTTGGTCTGGACATTGCTTGCATTGGTCACCTGGTACATTTCGCCCAGGATGATCTGTCCAGGGTCCACTAGGTCCTCTGCCACCATGGTGACACTAGCACCTGTGTCCCTAAATGCCAAAGCCTGTTTGCCATTTATCAAAGGCTGCTGTTTGTACTTGCCCAGATTACTGGGGCTTACTAGGAAGGACATATCAATGTTTCCATCACAAATCAGCATTGCCTGAGTGGTCACTCTGACTAGGTCAGAATCCACTTCAGAACCCAGGGTCAACCCTACTACACCCTTATTCTGCGTACCACCTCCACCAGTAGCTGAGCTAGGGGGCACAGTTGCCTTAGGGGCAGGAGTGGTGGTGGTTTGGTCTTTGGACTTGGTACAATCAGAAGTCCAGTGCCCTTTCTGTTTACAGAATTTGCACCAGGGCTTCTTTTGGCCTTTTCCCTTGTTGGACTGTGACTCCCCACCAGATGCAGATTTTTGGGGCCCTTGTGAAGACTTCTGGTCTTTTGACTTATCCCCACCTTTCTCAGAGCCTTTAGGATCTTGCTTCTTAGTGTCACCCCCTTGGTTCTGGGTTTTCTGCCTCACCCTGGTTCTGACCCATTTGTCTGCCTTCTTTCCCAATTCTTGGGGAGAGGTCAGATCAGAGTCCACCAGGTACTGATGCAACAACTGGTTCTGGCAATTATTTAGGATCTGTTCTCTCATCATCAGATTATACAATCCCTTGAAATCAGTAACCCTACTGCCAACCAGCCAACCCTCTAGAGCCTTGGTTGCACAATCAACAAAGTCAGTCCAGTCCTGAGTCTGTGCCTTCTGGGTATCTCTGAACTTCAACCTGTACTGCTCAGTGGTTAAGCCAAACCCATCTATCAGTGCACTCTTCAGGACCTCATAATCATCAGCATCCTCCTCTCTAACAGTGAGGAGCTTGTCTCTTCCTTTATCTGAAAAGGAGAGCCACAAGATTGCTGCCCACTGCTTTTGGGGGACCTGCTGTACTCTACAGGCCCTCTCCATAGCAGTTATCCACTTGTGGATATCATCCCCACTCTGGTAGGGAGGAACAACCTTGCTCAGGTTCCTATGGTCAGGAATATATTCTCTGCCTCTAGGGACACTGTTGCTGCCACCAGGGGGTTCTAACCCCTCTTTTCTAGAAGCTCTCTGGATCTCCAGGGCTTCCCTATCCAGTGCCAACTGCTTGGTTCTGAGGGCCACTTTGGCTTCCTCATACTGGAGCAGTTTGCACCTTCTCTCAGAGGAGGTCTCTCTTAAGGAAAAGTATGAGCTCCTCTGCTGGACAAATTCTCTGCCAGAGTGATAAGAGTGGTCAGATTCCCTGGAAGGGGATCTGTGCCTCTCCTCCTCTCTGTCAGTTCTCTTAGGGAGAATTCCTCTGTCCTTTTCAGGCCCCTTGAAGCCTGGCCCTTCAATCACAGAGTCTTGGTCATTCTGATTTTCATCATCTGACCCAGATACTATGACTGACCCACCCACTGATTCAGACCCTTTAGCTCCTAGAGCCAATCTAAGGTCATCTGCTGTCAGCAGATCTATCAGGTGTAGTGTTGAGGGACTCTGTCCTAGCCTCAGGTGTCTGTCAACACACATGGCTCTCAAGTCAGAGAAAGCCATGTCCTTATACTGAGGCTGAGTGGATCCACTGGGTCCACCCTTTAAGGACATTCTAGTGTTGTGCAGTGTTGTACTACCTACACTAGTTTGTGGCCTACTGATCCTAGCTTGAGCTGTGGAAAGGGTGTGCTATCCCTTGGCACACAGCTCTAAGTTCAGTAGAACTTATTGATACTAAGCTTGACTTTATATGTACCTTGAGTACCTATAATGGTTTTCAGTTAGTAATTCAAATAGAGATTTTCTGGTAAAACAATGGCAAGCTGGAATCCCACACGCTGCCCACCAATGTGAGAAGTTGGCCTGGTATATGCTGTTCACTAATTAAAGTGGACACCTTGCACCAGGGCAAATCGACTCTTATGGTAGATAGGTTTAAGACAACCTTTTAAAGAAAGCTATCCTAGTGGTAGCTGTGGAGAGCAGCCTTCAGGCTAAGTCTTGAAGGAATGTAAAGCAGCTTGTTTTACCATATAATCTCTTGAATCACCAAATGAAAAGACACCACACAGGTATATATATCAAATATATATGTATTTATTTCTAAATAACTCTCTACTAATCTCTTTATGAGATTAGAAGACAAACATATGCACAAATCAACGTTTCACAATAAGTTAAGCACAAAATATGGCTGGGGCCCTAGGGGTGTACCAGACCATATACTAAAAAAGGGACTTAGCAACAACGACTTGCAGGGAGACAAGGCCTAGGGCCTTCAGAAGTGCTGGGGCCTCACGAAACCACCCAAGGCAGGTAAGTAAAGGACCCACGGGGGACGCGTGCAGTGTGGATACACAGGCGCGGATCGCCGTTAACTTCAATGGGGCAAGTCGCGGTTGGAAATTAAGAGTTCTAGGATACTTCGGGAGAACCTACAAGCAAGTCACTTACAGGGTAAGTAGTTATAGGGCCCACACCCACAGGAGCACCGTAGTGCTGGAGTTACCTCACCCAGGGAAGCCGGGTGCATAGGTGTCCTTTGGTGTCGGGTCGCGGCGTCGTTTTCAATGGCGAACAAAGAAGACTTGCTGCTTGCGGGAGCTGAAGAAGTGTCCGGTGGAATCCAAGCCTGGATTCGGAAGAAGGATGACCTGAAAGCAGAGGGGACAGTGTTCAAAGTCACTTGGCAGTGACTCGGGGCAAGGAAGATGGATGCCCACCGTCGTCGGTTGATTCAGGTCGGTTGCGGGTGCCTTGACTCTTCAGCCACGAGGTCCAGGAGGCGTCGACGATGACCAGGAGCTGGATTCTGGGTGTCCCACGAAGTCTGCAGCTTACTGCGGTGACGGCAACTCGATCGGAGCCAACAAGCCTTGGCAACAGCAAGTCTTGGGGAGATGAAGAAAAGTCGATGGCACAGACCAGCAAGGTCTGAGGGACTCACCCAGCGAGGGTAAGTCAGGGCAGGCCTGCAGCAACCAGGGGAGCCCTTTGGTTTCTTTAAGAAGTCTTCTGGGGACCCACGAGCCGGCTGGCAAGGGATCGCGAAGACACCTCGGGCGGAATCACTCAACAGGGGCCCACGGTCACTCGGGACGGTGTAGGCCTCTGATCTTCGGAGGGATTCCTGCTGGAGGTCGGGACCACACGTGGTCCAAAGCACAAGTTCGTAGAACGTTGTGAAAGGGTTGCACTCGACAATAGTGCACGGTACCCAGGGGTCGCGGTTCCTCGTCACTCGTGGGGTCCACTTGCCTCAGCTTCACTGGGGACTCACGATGGCCTTGGAGAAGTCAGGAAATCCACTTCTTGGGCTGCAGGGACTTCTGGCTCCGGCGGGAGCGGCGTAGTTTGCGACCGTCATTGTCGTTTTTGGTGCCTGCCAAGCAGGGGAGTCACTCCTTGACTCCAAGGGAGATTCTTCTGTCTTCCAAAGGTAGTGGAACGTCGAAGGGCCAGGATTCTTCTGTAGAGCGTCGTCCAGGGGTTATCTAACTAGCAAGTTCAAGGGTTCCCCTTCTTATACTGAAAAGAGGGGATGGACTAGCTCTATGACCCCACCTATGGGAGGGTCAAGGGAGGGGTGGCTACACCCACTTCCCTTTGTCCAGTTTCACGCCAGAGCAGGGGCAGGTAGCCCCTGAGCCGGTTTGAACTGGCATATGCACAGAGGAGCCTTCTGCTCCCCCAGTGCAGGACTTCAAAGCACTCTAAGAGTGCACCCACCCAGCCCCAATACACTAAACCCTGTCTGGGAGGTGGTTACACCTCCCTGTGACAGGATGCCTATTGTTGGGCTTCCTCCACTGCGAGTTTCGGTCATCAGCAGGAGGGCAGCCCAGTGTCTGTGACTGGTGGCATCCATTTTGTGATGCCAGGGCTCTTTAGGATTCTACCGCGTTTCCACAGCAGGTACATGTCTTATCCCTCTAGAAGGGTGGAATGCTACCCCCGCCGCCAAGATTGGCGGGGGGTAGTATTCCAAGATGTTTGACACCAAACACGACATGTTTTGATGCAGCCATTCCAAAGTTAGCATTTACCGCGAGGATATAATGCACTTAATAGTATATGGTTTAACCGCATCCACAAACAGCACCAGAGAATAGACTCTGAGAGCTGCAGAGGGGCCCTGCTCAGGCAGAGGCACCCCCTCACATAGAAGCCAAGCACCCTGCCCTCAGGATTGATAGGGCCTGCCTTAGGGGTGACTGATAGGTTTATATGTGTGTGCAGGAGAGATATAGGAAACCTATATCTCAGTGAGGGGTGCTGGCACCACCTCACCCAGGCTGCAGTAGCAGGCCTGTGGTGTCAGATTTAGACTGCTTCCCAGGGGTGGCATAATACATGCTGCAGCCCCTGGTAGGCCTGTGAAGTACCTATGCCCTTGGCACCTAAGGTACCATATACTAGGGACTCATAAGGCACCACAGTATCCAATCACTAGTGCACCTAGAGGGCACTCCATGTCGTTTAGAGAGAACAGAGAGGCTGGGGCCCTGATTGGCAGGGACCCAGCCAGACTATAGCCAGAAACCAGTGCTAACATCAGAAAAAAAGTGGGGGCAACATAAGAGGCAGATCCTACTCTCCTACATTATCTTTGACCTAATCATCAATAAGTGTTGTTTGGACTGGTGCAAGGTGCCCACTTTAATTAGTGGACAGTGTGAGAAGTTGGCCTGGCATATGCTGTCCACTAGTTATAGTGGGCACCTTGCACCAGTCCAAACGACCCTTATTGATGATAGGTTTAAAGACAACCTTTTTTGAAAGCTATCCTAATGGTTGCTATGGAGAGCAGCCTTCAGGCTAAGTCTTGAAGGAATGTAAAGCAGCTTGGTTTACCAGATTATAACCTTTTGAATGACCAAATGAAAGAGGACCACACCAGGTATATATATAAAATATATGTATTTATTTCTAAACACTGACTACTAATCACTTTATGAGATTAGAGTCCAAGATACACAATATCCCAGTATAAAAAGACAGTAAATACCACCATATACACTGGGCCCCAGGGGGCGACCAAACCATATATTAAGAAAGTGGTATAAGAACCACGACTTGACTAGACAACAGTGCCTAGAGCACGTAGAATCGCTGGGACCCCAAGGAACCACCCAAGGTAGTGACACAGGAGACCCACGGGGGACGTGTGCAGTGTGAGAACACAGCCGCGAGCGCCGTAGGATTTTATGAGGAAAGTCGCGGTTGGAATTTTAAAGCAAAAGGACACTTAGGAGAGGACTTTCAGCAAACCCCTTTAGACTTTTTTTTTAAACTCTGTTTATTGCATTTTGAATTATAATCAACAGCTCCACCATGCAAGGCGGGTTACTTATTTGCCCCCCAAAAACAAATTATGACAAATCAAAAAGAAATAACAATATGAAACAATTATGATTGTTCAGTCACCTTAGGGGATATAAGCACATAGCATTCTCTATAAGTTCGATACACCTTTACTGTGTCAAATGATTGATTTACCTCACCTCTAACCCACTTCGTTCTGTAAACCCGCCAATGCCTTTTGTTGTAGAAATTGCCGCAGTGGCTCCCAAATATCTTTTGGCCTGGATGTTGTCGGCAATTCCTCTGCATACAATTCTAGGTTATCCTTGCAGTATACAAGATCTCTAATCCAGTGGTCAACTTTCGGTGAGCGTTTACCCCCCCCCCCACGTTATGGCAACTCTGCGTTTAGCCATCAGCAGCGCTATCCGTATAAATTTGCCTATGGCCCCTTTTACATGCGGAACGCAGCACAGTAAACATACTAAAGGCGTGCAGTGTATCTCCGCCCCAGACATTTCTGTTATATCCCGCACCACTTTGCTCCAATAACAGGCCACTTTTCGACAGTCCCACGCAAGGTGTAGGAAATCTGCTTCACATTGACCGCATCTCTT
The DNA here is from genome assembly GCA_963921515.1 of Calotriton arnoldi. NCBI lineage: Eukaryota > Metazoa > Chordata > Amphibia > Caudata > Salamandridae > Calotriton > Calotriton arnoldi. The sequence continues at coordinate 114,750 of CAWUFW010006295.1, forward strand.
GCACCTGCTGGAGTCCCGCAATCCATAGCGGTACAACCGCGCTGGCGTGTAATATACCTGGTGTATATATTTAAAATGTATAATACGTAAATTTCCATTTGGAGTGAGTTTACCAGTTAGGCTGCATATGTGTTCCCAATCTGACAGGGATATCGGGGAGGTCAGTTTGTCATTCCATCTCTCTAGGCTCCTGTCGGGGCAGTCGGGTTTCTCAGCGCGAATTGCCCTATACAGTTTAGTAATTAATTTTTTATTAGTGGGGGTGGTTAACACCAATTGCAAAGAATGTAGTGCGGAAGGCTCGGAGGGGTATGTCGTAGTGCGATTTAATGGCATACCTAAGTCTGTGAAACGCAAATTGAAACAGCAGTGTGGGGTTACTGATGTACTGCAGAGTCTCTGAGGTGTGAAACGTTCCCACTGGATACAGGTCTCTCATTGTCTGTATGCCTGCCTCTTTAAGTAGACGCATCGCCCCTGCCTCATGTGTCACTGACAGCGCTGCATGGTGTTCCAACTGCATCGCTGGGGCGTAAAGAGGTAATTTATTGGCTAATTTTCCTATCGCCTGCCACGCCGCTAATGTGGTATCTATGGTATTGATGTTCGTTTTCGGGACTCCACGCTTCGTATGGGTAAATAAACTATGCAGTGGTATGGGGGAGGCATCCCCGTCTTCCACTGCTACATGTGGAGTGTAGGCGTGCGGTCTAACCCAGAAATATGCATACTGTGCTTGAGCACTCAGATAGTAAACATAAAGGTCTGGTGCACTGAACCCCCCCTTGTCGTAGTCTAGTGTAAGAGTGGTCCAACTCACCCGGGTCCGCTTACCCCCCCAAATCAATCGGAGCAGTGCCGCTCGTAGAGTGTCGAAAAACCCCTTAGTCAAAGGAATCGGAATATTGGAAAACAGATACAAAAATGGTGGTACTGCCGCGCTTTTTGTAAGTGCAATGCGATCCGCAAGGGACAGTGGCATAGTTATCCATTTTTCGACTTGCTGATCGAAAGTGCTGCATGCCCGCCCATAGTTTTCACGTATAACTACTTCTGGGTCACGGTGGACCCAGATCCCAAGATATTTGACTGGGTCCGCAGACCAAACCAGCGGATATTCCATAGCTGGCTGGGGTGTGGATTCCGTCAGAGGAATAATAATGGACTTATCCCAATTCACCGCTAGACCTGCCATCATCCCAAATCTGATGCATTCTCGCAACAGCTGCGATAAATAACGAGAGGGTTCCCTGACAAACAGCACCATGTCATCCGCATATAAAGATATGGCAACTGGGCGAAAGTTAAAGTTGAGAGCAGTTTCCCTATGCCTTTGCCTTATCACACACGCCAGGGGCTCTATTGCAAGAGCGAATAGCAATGGTGACAGAGGGCAACCCTGCCGGGTGCCCCGCGTGACAGGAAATGGGTCCGATGTCAGTCCTCCCACTCGCACCCTTGCCGATGGATCGGCATACAATATCATAATCCATTTTGTGAAAATTGGTGGGAACCCCATGCGCTGTAAGATGTAAAACATATATTTCCACTCGATGGAATCGAAAGCCTTAGCTGCGTCGAGCATTATCGCAGCAGCAGGTAGGCTCGGTTCCAAGACGTGCATCATTGCAAAGACATTCCGCAAGTTGTGCGACGTGGACCGCTCAGCTATAAAACCCGACTGGTCCGGCAGGACCAGGCGGGACATCAGAGGCTGAAGCCTAGTGGCAAGGATTTTGGCGAGAATTTTCGCATCAATATTAATCAGCGCTAACGGCCTGTATGAGTCACATAGATCTGGGGGTTTATCCTTTTTAAGCAGCGTTATGATCAATGCCTGGCGTAGTGATGGAGGCAGAATTCCAGTCTCATGCGCCTCAGTATACATCTCCAGAAGGTAGGGAGTGAGCAGATCCGCGTAAGTTTTATAAAATTCAATGGTGAGACCGTCAGGCCCGGGTGCCTTTGCGTTCAGCAAGGCACCAATCGCAGCTTTTATATCCGCCGCATCGATTGGCTGACTCAAATATTCTCGGTGGTCATCCGACAGCCAAGCACAGGCTATATCATCAAAATATTCCTCCAGTTCAGAATATGTAGCTCCCCCCCTGGAGACATAGAGAGTAGCGTAGTAATCACGAAATTGACCAGCTATGTCCAACTGATTATAATGTTCCCCACCCTGAGAGTCTGTAATCTTGTCTATGTGCTGTTGTTCTGTACGACTTTTAATTGTATTAGAAAGGTTGCGGCCCGGCCTACCCCCTTCTCCATATTTACGTGCTACATGCCTGCGCGAGATATAGCGGATCTCGGACTCCGCCAAGGTGTCATATTCTAGAATTAATTCGTGTATGCGGGATAGGATGTCAGCCGTTGGGGTTTCGTTATACTTCCGCTCTAGAGTCTGAAGTGTGGTCTCTATTTTGGCAAGTTGGGCTCTAAGATCCCTCAGTATACCAGCAGTCGTACTGATGCACACTCCCCGGATCGTCACTTTGAAAGCCTCCCATAATGTAAAAGCACTGTCTACCGTGCCCTTATTAATCTCAAAGTAGTTTTCTATGGCCGTGCGAATAGTGGTGTTGTAAATCGGGTCTAATAATGCTTCTGCTCGCAAACGCCACGTGAAAGGCCGATGTATTGACGTTGGGATTCTGACATCCAACATCACTGGGTTATGATCGGACAAGGTGCGCGGTAGTTAGCGACCGCTGTAACCCAATCGGCTGCACCCTCCCCAAGAAGCCAGTAATCTAACCTAGACCAACTATTGTACGCTGGTGTAGCATGCGTGCCTTCTTTAACAGAGCCATTACGCACTCTCCAAACATCCACCAGACCAAATTCCAATATGGCATTGTGAACACTGCGGGCCACCCGGGGGGTGCGATTGTGCTGTGGGTTAGATTTATCTAAGTCAGGGTCCAGATAAGTGTTGAGGTCAATACAATGCATATTCAGTGCCAAGATGCCCTGTTGTTGGGGTGAACGTGCGCTTTACAAATACTTATGTTATGTTATATAGGTTCCCTATATCTCTCCATATCACTGCACATGTAAACCTATCAGTCACCCTATGGCACGCCTTATCAATCCTGAAGGCAGGGTGCTGGGTTTTATGTGAGAGGGTGCCCATGCATGAGCAGAGCCCCTCTGCAGCTTTTGGAATCTTCATTCCGGGGTTGTCTGTGATGCAGCCAAACCATATACTCTTAAGTGCATTATAACCTTGCGTTAAATGCTAACTTTAAAATGGCTGCATGGAAACATGTCGTGTTTGGTGTCAAACACCTTGGAATCATACCTCCACCCCAGTAACTGGGGTGGGAGGTATGATCCCACCCTACTAGAGGGAGAAACATGGCACCACCGGTACACCCGGTACCAGCTTAACAGAACCCTGGCATTACAAAATGGATGCTGCAGCTACAGACACGAGTCTGCCCTCCTGCTGCTGGATGAAACTCCGGCAGGGGAGGCCTGGACAATAGGTTTCCTGTCACAGGGAGGTGTGACCACCTCCCAGACAGGCTTTAGTGTATTGGGGCTGGGTGGGTGCACTCCAAGAGTGCTTTGAAGTCTGCACTGGAGGCACATTTGGTGTCCCTGTGCATAGTCCAGCTCAAACCGGTTGCAGGGGCTACCAGCCCCTGCTCTGGCGCGAAACTGGACAAAGGAAATGGGTGTAGCCACCCCTCTTTCCTGACCCTCCCATAGGTGGGTCCCCAGAGTTTGTCCCACCCCTTCCTTGGGTATAAAGTAGGAACCCCTGACTACAGGACTTTAGATTACACCTGGACTAAACTCTGCTACAGAAACCAAGTACTTCGACAATCTACACTACGCTGGATGACTGAAGAATCTCCCTTGGAGTAAAGGAGTTACTCCCCTGCAAGGCAAGCACCTTTAACGCAACTGACCGGTTGGAATCTCCGCAGCTCCTGAGGACTCCGAAGAATATTGCCACACAGGAGGTGGGTTCCCGAGGTCTCAGAGGTCGATCTGTGCCCACAGCAAGTCTGAGGCCTGTATCCCTTGTGGTGACCGTGCAACCCGAACCCCTGGGCACCGCGTCCATGTGCAGAAGCATCAGCTTTCCGGCGACCCCTGAGGCTGAGCTTTGGATTAATTGTAGCCCTGACCCCGACCAGTAATTACATCGAAGATTGCTGGCCTACACTCAATGAGTGTTCCGTGGGCCGTCATTTTGTGATTCCTCTCGAGGTCCCTTCACGATCCCTGGTCTGTTGACCTGTGGGTCCCCAAGAAAGCAACTCTAACTTTAATTGGGCTTCCCTGGTTGCTCCAGACGTGCCCTGACTCTCCATTGCTTGGGGAGTCCCCAGGACCTTGCTGGTCCTCACAGAAGCATCTTTTCTCTTCCTGCGTGGGTTGCTGTTGCCAAGGCTTGTTGTGTTCAATCCGAGCACCGACACCCCAGCACTCGGCATCCTTTGTGGGACAGCTCGAATCCGGCTCCTGGTCGTCCTCAACATCTCCTGGACCCCGTGGCTGCAGAGTCAAGCTTCACCTCTTCGCACCGGAAGCACCCGACATCGGTGGGCATTCGTCTATCGTGCCCCTGGTCACTGGCTAGTGACCCAGACTCTGTCCCCTCTGCTTTCAGGTTCTTCACATCTTCGATCCAGGCTTGGATCATCCCGGACACTTTTCTTCTTCACGGCAGCAGCACTTTGCAGCAGATCGCCATTGAAATCAACGACGATTCCCGACACCCTTTGACACCTATGCACCCGGCTTCCCTGGGTGAGGTAACTCGAGTACTCCGGTGCTCCTTGGGTGTTGGCCCTAGAACTCCTTAAGTCTAAAGGGGTTTGCTCAAAGTCCTCTCCTAATTGTCCTTTATCTTTAAAATTCCAACCGCGACTTTCCTCATAAAATCCTAGGGCGCTGCAGCTGTGTTCTCACACTGCACACGTCCCCCGTCGGTCTCCTGTGTCACTACCTTGGATGGTTCCTTGGGGTCCCAGCAATTCTACATGCTCTAGGCACTGTGTCTAGTCAAGTCGTGGTTCTTATACCACTTTCTTAATATATGGTTTGGTCCCCCCCTGGGGCCCATTGTATATTGTGCTATTTACTGTCGTTTTAATACTGTGATATTGTGTATCTTGGACTCTAATCTCATAAGAACAAGAAACATAACTTCGAAATGACGTGAAGGACTTTCTTTAAATAATAGTTAACCATAGGCGATTTATTCTGGAAGAAAAAGAGACACAATAGGTCAAAAGGAAGAAACCCAGGGAGGGTTAACAAGTGGTGGGATAATCTTAGCCTCCGTGTCCTTAATAAAATCCAGATTTTCTGCCCACCAGGCTGTGAAAAATCTAAATTTTATGGCATGACACGGAGGCCAACATTATGCAAGTTTAAAGTGAATTAAGCACATTGTCAATCACATTATTGATTGGTCTAAAGTAACATTTTTTAAACATACTTTCATTTGACCAGTCAGCGGCTCTAAGAATATCTTGGAGTCCTCCTCCTAACATAAAAGCTTTAGAAGCCGATGCGCCTCTGAGGGAGTGTGCACCGAAGATAGACACATCAACACCACTCTCGCTCATCACTTCTTTCACCCATCTTGCAAGCGTGGGAAATGAAACTGCTTTATGGGGGGATCTGTGAGAGATCAGTAGTTGAGATCCAACACCTCGCAAAGAGGCAGTTCTCTTTTCATACTCTTTTAGGCATTTGACAACACACAAACTTTCATTCAAAGAGAAGAACGGGTAGAAAATAGAAGATGACATAGTTTTTGTCCTTTTCTTAAGATAAAAACAAACTCCCTCAGGTTGATAAGCTCTGCTAGAAACATCTTTTTAACACAGAGTAAGGATTGTCCCAAGTCTTGTTTTGGCCTAGGTGACCTGCTAAGGGAATATCATGTGCTAGGGTCAATAGGAAGCTCCTAAACTTCAGAGGTATAACCAACCTCCTGGTGGCTCCAGGCTTGGGGTCTCTACACTCTGAGTAAAGGAGTCCATTATCCCAGTAGATCCTATGGGAACCACTAGCACTCCCAGCAGCCTCAGCAGCAGCTTGCTGTCTGATGGGTTCAAGAGAGGGGCAGCTCAGTTGCTCCTGACTCAGATCTGCCCTGGAAGGGCCCCCTGTCCCCAAGAACTCAACCTGATCAGGCTCAAGCTCATCTGGGACAGTTCCTTCTTCAGGTCTAAGATCAGCTCCCTCAAGAGACTGATCTGGATTCTGAGGCAGGGGGGAAGACACTGCCTTAACCCTACTGCTCCTTCTCTTGGGAGGCACCTGGTCCATTCTTCCAGGATCCAGGGCCTGTTCAGTTTTAGACATTTTTGCCTGTGACCTGGTCATAGCAAACACATCTGCAGGGATGCCCAACATTTCTGCATGGGTCCTGAGCTCAACTTCAGCCCAAGCTGAAGTTTCCAAATCATTTCCAAGCAAGCATTCAACAGGGAGGTCTGCACTTACCACAACCTTCTTAGGGCCAGTTACCCCTCCCCAGGTGAAATTAACAACTGCCAGGGAATGGTCTGTCCTGACATTGCTAGCATTGGTCACTTGGTACATTTCACCAAGTATGATCTGCTCAGGGGCTACAAGATCTTTTGTCACCATTGTGACACTTGCTCCTGTGTCCCTGAATGCCAAAAGCCTCTTTTCCATTAATTATAGGCTATTGTCTGTATTTGCCCAGATTACTGGGGCTTACAAAAAGGGAGGCCATATCCATGCCTCCATCACAGACCAACATAGCCTGAGTTGGAACTCTGACTAGGCCAGAGTCCATCTCAGATCCCAGGGTTAACCCTACTACACCCTTATTTGGAACACCACCACTTGGAGCTGAACTAGGGGGAACAGTTGCCTTTGGGGCAGTGGTGGTTGGAGTTGAGTCTTTGGTCTTGGTACAATCACTAGTCCAATGGGTTTTCTGGTTATAGATTTTACACCATGGTTTCTTTTGGCCTTTTCCTTTGTTAGATTGGGACTCCCCACCAGATGCAGATTTTTGGGGCCCTTGAGAAGACTTTTGGTCTTTACCCTTTTCCCCATCCTTATCAGAGTTTTTAGAATCTTGCTTCTTGGAGTCACCACCTTGGTTCTGAACCTTCTGCCTCACCCTGGTTCTGACCCATTTGTCTGCCTTCTGACCCAATTCTTGGGGAGAGGTCAGATCAGAGTCCACCAGGTACTGATGCAACAGTTGGTTTTGACAGTTATTAAGGATCTGCTCTCTCATGATTAAATTATACAATCCTTTGAAATCGCACACCTTACTGCCAAGTAACCAGCCTTCCAGAGCCTTAGTAGCACAATCAACAAAGTCAACCCAGTCCTGGGTCTGTGCCTTTTGGGTGTCTCTGAACTTTAACCTGTATTGTTCAGTGGTTAGGCCAAACCCATCAATCAGAGCACTCTTCAGGACTTTGTAGTTATCAGCATCCTCTTCTCTTACAGTGAGGAGCTTGTCTCTACCTTTGTCTGCAAAGGAGAGCCACAAGATTGCTGCCCACTGTACCCTCTGTACCTTACAGGCCCTCTCAAGTGCAGTTATCCATTTGTGGATGTCATCCCTTATTGAGATATAGGTTCCCTATATCTCTCCATATCACTGCACATGTAAACCTATCAGTCACCCCTATGGCAGTGCTTTACACTCCTTCAAGACTTAGCCTGAAGGCTGCTCTCCATAGCTACCACTAGGATAGCTTTCAATAAAGGTTGTCTTTAAACCTATCATCAATAAGGGTCGTTTGGACTGGTGCAAGGTGCCCACTATAACTAGTGGACAGCATATGCCAGGCCAACTTCTCACAGTCTCAACCTTGGCCTGCAGGTGCTGGGATGCCGAAAGCTTGTCCCGGTGATCACGCCTGTCTCCTGTGCGGCGGTGGAGAGTCCGAGTCCCTGGCGGCTGCTGGCGCCTGAGGAAGGCAAGATGGGGGCCCGGGGCTGACCAGCGTAGAAGAGTGGTGTGGAACCTGGGCCTCTCCAAATCTTGGGCTCCGATTGAGGGCTTGCAGACGGCGGTCTGAAATAACCTGCAGAAGGCAGCGGGGCCTGGCTAAACATAGAGGTGGCAACGGCGCTACGGTGAAGTGGCGAGCTTACTGCACTGCAGCCATCGGTGGCAAGGAGCAAGGCAGGGCGTGTCGTCGGAGCCCGGTCAGGGCTCTTGGATTGAGGTGCAGGCCTCACCGTCTGCCCCATTAATGAGGGAGTGCTTGCCGTCCCTGTTGGCCGAGAGGAGGTGAAGGTGGCCCCTCGGGCTGGATGCAGTGATGAGGAGCCATTGTCGGGGCCCGTAAGTAGAAGAGGGAGGACTGCTGCGGAGGCTGTGGCCTCACCTGGGACTCAGGGCTGCCTGGGGGCTTCACCGGGACTCAGAATTGACCCTGTGGGGTCTTGCTGGCAGTGTTTGGGACTTGACCTATGGGTGAGAGGCCACGGCCACTCAAGAAGATAACCCGCGCCCGGGGGCTCTGAAGAGGTCAGAGTGCGATATACCTGCTCCCTCTGGGGCCTGTTGGAGAAGCACTGGCGCCCATTGGGACTGATACGGTGGTGTAGTGGGCGCCGAAACTGTGCTGATGCGCGGGTGAGTCGCGGGGAGTTTGCGGTGCGGACCCTTCTCGCCCTGATTGGTTCGATGGCTCTGGATCCCTGTGGGTCTCCCTGAGGCGGTCGGGGACAGCACAGTGGGGGTGCACCCCCGTACTCCTTGGAGAAGCAGCTGGAAGCGGATTATTGCCAAAATGAAAGTAAAGATTGCCCTGGGCTTCCGAGTGGGCAGTGGCTTGGGCGAAGACTTGGGCCCTGGATCTGGACAGAGATACGCAGGTCAGTGAGTCCCCTAACAAGGGGGCTGCCTTGGGAGTAGAGGTGCGGGGACCCCCCCCCCGAGTACCATAGACCTCATTCACGGAGTGACCAACGGAGCCTCAGAGCTAGTAGCTGAGTTGCTCTTCCTTCCCTGGCGAGATCCCTCAACCAGGTGGCCTGTCCGGCGTCATGGGAAAGCCTCGAGGTGGGCAAACTGGGGCCCCGCACGACCCGGAAGATAGAGCTCCAGAGCAAACGCAGACTGCCCCAGATTACCCAGTGCAGCTGCAGCTGAGCAAGATACTGGAGGCCATAGCGGACACAAAAGCCACCCTCCACCAGGACATCAGCACGGTGGTGGTGGGGCTCGGCCTCCTACGAGAGGAGCACAAGAAGCTCTCCGAAAGAGTGAAGGAGATGGAATCCAGCATCACCATAATAGCCCCTGCCCAAAAGGCCCTGGAGCAGCAGATGGGGGCCCTCACGGACAGGGTGAAGGTGTTGGAGCGACGGGCCTAAGACACGGAGGGGCGGAACAACATTCGAGTCCTGGGGCTGCCAGAGGGAGCTGAGGGTAGCGACATGGTGTCCTACTTGGAGCAATGGCTGAGAAGCGTGGTGGCACCCGAGGGCCTGTCGACCTTCTACACTCTCGAAAGGGCCCACAGAGTCCCGGCCAGGCCACTGGGGCGTCCTCCGCGGCCAGTAGTGGCCCGGTTGCTTCACTTCCCTCAGAGACAGAGATACCCTCCTGCAGAAGTCACGCATAGAGGGCCCCTACACTGTTAATAACAGTAAAGTTTCCCTCTTCCCGGACTATACACTGGAGGTGCAGAGAAAGCGGGCCTCGTTCTTGGAGGCTGAGAAAGCACGGAGGGAAGAGGGCCTCCAATATTCTTTGATGTTCCCAGCCCGACTGCGGATCATTCTGGAGGGTGACACTCATTTTTGTGGCACTCCGAAAGAAGCCTGGGAGTGGATCGAGACCTACAGAGCTGGGGCCTCCCGGTCCGCGGGCCCTGGACCTGAGCTGAAGAAAACAACGGAACTGGGGAAACGCTCCGGAAGGCGGTCTTGCAGGGGAGCCTCTAAAAAAACGACTGCCTCGCAAACAGAGGGAGAGAGCTGAAGCCCTTCAGGCGGTGGCGGCACTCATGCAGGGCAGGAGCGCATCCCCAAAGGTGGAGGTTCGCTCTTCAAGTGACACTGGGGACAGACTTGATGCATTGCTCTGTTCCCCGGCCTTCAATAGTTCCGTCTCCCACTCTGAATATCTGGGGTGTACCTTGTTGGACCATAGCTCACTAACAATATTACATCAACCACCGGGTATTCATCCCCCGATCCCGGCATGGAAATAAAATCCGTCATTGCTCGACGATGCCCCCTTCAGGGCCTCGTTGCTCACACTAACTGAAACATACTTCCCCATTAATGCTAACACAGCCTCATCGCCCCAGATGGAATGGGAGGCATTCAAGTTGGTCGTACGGGGCCACTGTATGGGTCAAGCATGTGGGGCTCATAGGGAACTACGCCGGGAGCTCTTGGAATTGGAGGGGACCATTTGCAGACTTGATAACTTACAGGGGGTGGATGAGGGGGCCCAAGTGGCCCTACAGGAAGCACGAGAACGTTACAACGAGGCGTTGGGCAGACTGCAGTGTTACAACTACAAAGATTACCTAGACAGAGTGCAGAGGGAAGAAGGGAGGGCGGGCCGACTGCTGGCGAGGCTAATCAAACCTGAGCTGGGGGGAGCACCCATCGCACAAATTGGCCTGGACTCGGGAGAAGTGGTGCACAATCAGGATGTAATTAATGACTCATTCCTGCTGTACTGCGAAAAGTTGTACGAGGCTCCGGCCGTGGCCCCCTTGCAGGATATACGACACTTCTTGGCCCCCCTACAGCTCCGCACACTGGAGGCTCAAGCTCGGGAGGAGCTGGGAGACCCGATCACCCTGCAGGAAGTCAAGGCAGCCATTGCGGCGTTGGCGCCTGGTAAGACACCGGAGCCTGACGGCCTCCCGGCTGAGTTCTACCAGCGTTTCGCTGACACACTAGCCCCACATCTTGTCACGTTATTTGTAGAGGCGTATGAGGGGGGGCGGGTTACCGAGCTCCACCCAGACGGCGCTCGTGATCCCTCTCCCAAAGTCCAAGAAACCAGAGGCTGGAGTGAAGGACTACAGGCCTCTCTCTATGCTCAATTTGGATTATAAAATTTTGAGCAAGGTACTGGCAGGTAGGCTACTCCCACATATGAAGTCCCTGATCCACCCAGACCAAAATGGGTTTATCCCATCATGCAGCACTTCTTATAACCTCCGCAGACTCTACTCTATACTGTATTAAGTGGAGGCTCCAACCCACCGACGGTCGGTGGTTCTGTCGGTGGACTTGGAGAAGGCTTTTGACACGGTGGGCTGGGAGTATTTGTTTGAGGTAATGTTGCGTACGGGCCTGGGGGAGGACTGGGTGCGGCTTCTTTATGCCTCGCCTACTGCGAGAGTCAAGACGGGTAGAACTATTTCTAGGCAGTATAAGATATCCCGGTGGTCACAGCAGGGGTGTCCCCTTTCCCTGCTCCTGTTTCCCCTGGCCATTGAACCTCTAGCAGAAAGGTTCCATCTGGGGGGGGAGGGGGGGAGGCTGGGACTGTCCCTTGGCGGGAAGCGGCACCACGTCTCTCTGTACACGGACGATCTGTTGCTTTACCTGTCAGAGGCGGTTGAGGGTGCCGCTGAGGCTTTGCATATCCTAGATGACTTTGCTCGGCTCTCGGGCCTCAAGGTTAATAAATCCAAGACATAGTTGTTCCCGATAGCGGGACCATTACCCAGACCAGCGACGTTGCCAGCCGACATTCTTTGGGCTCAGCGCACCTTTAAATATCTGGGCATTCACATTTTTCACGATTTAGATTACCTAAGGGACGGGAACCTGGGAGGGGCACTACGCTCACTTCGCTCTTGCGTACACTTCTGGTGTACATTACAGTTACCTATCATGGCGCGGATCCCTCCCTCCAAAATGGTAATGCTGCCCCGGCTGTTGTACTTTTTCGTAAACCTACCTTCTTGATGTCGAGCAGCTGGTTCCGCCCCCTGAATGCCCTCTTGCGGGAGCTGGTGTGGGGAGGAGGGCGCCCGAGGGTGTCTTTGAAAATTTTGCAGCGCCCCATGTTGGAGGGTGGAATAGGGGTCCCAAATTTCGAATTCTATATGTTGGCTGCCCAGCTGCAGTGGTTAGCACAGTGGGTGGAGGGTGTAAACGAAGGGGGAACATGCCTGTCCGATCCGAAGTCTAACCCTAAACTGGTGACGGTGAAACTATTGCTGCCGACTACGCCTACCCCTTACTGCTACCTGCTACAACGCACAGCTTTCCAGACATGGAGAAGATTTCAGGGAGGTGGGCGGCAGCCCACCAAGTATACCCCCATGCTGCCCCTAGTGGGGTTGCCGCATGGCAACCCACAATCTATATTTACGAGTGACCAACTGGTGCGGTGGTCCGAAGCTGGACTGGACAATGTCGGGGACTGCTACCTAGACAAAACACTGATCCCAATTGCAGAGCTGGTGGATGACTGCGGGCTCCCTTCGGGTCAGTTCCTACGATATGAGGCGCTGACACGCACGTTTGCGCAGTTATGGGGCAACGGGAGGGAAGAGCCTGATACACACCCGGTCCTCCACGCCTTATTCACGCTTGGTACCGCGGGACACTTGGTGAAATGGCTATATGGCACACTAGTAGAAGCTTCCATCACCCCCCTAAGAAGAGCTGCGGGCAAGATGGGATAGGATCAGGGGCAGAGTTCTCCCCGACTCTGAGTGGCGCAAGGTGTTGCGGTATCCCAAAAAGGTCTCCCGGAACACCCGTTCAAAATATATTCAGTTCAATTATACGCACATGACTTACATGACGCCCCACAGGCTTAATGTGACATATGGTGGGGAAGTGCGACAATGCCCCAGGTGTGCTTACCCAGATGCTGATTTTGGTCATACGACCTGGGAATGCCAAGGATTGCGTCCTTTCTGGGAAGCAGTGTTGGACAAAATCAAGGACGTACTGGGAAGGGTGTTGGCTCCTACCATGCAGGCATGCTTACTGGGCCTCTTTCCCAGGCCACCTAAGCGCATGGTCGGGAATCGGTTGATTGATCTTGCACTGGGTCTCGCTAAGCGCAGGATAGCGATGGAGTGGAAGTCTGCAAGGGGGCTGTAGTGTAGCTCATATTTCCCTAATAGGCTCTGCGCATTGGAATAATATATCCTATAGGTTTGACATAGGACTACGGTCAGTATGTCCCTATCGAGTATATTAAACTTAATTACTTGTGCCAGCTAGCTCAGAGGCCACTAGAAACTTCTTGACGACAAGAAGGGAGTAGTTTCTGGCAGCCGCAAAACATGACCACTTTGTTTCCCTTTAGAATCAGAACGTGTCCCAGAGTCGTGGAAACAATAGATAACTATTTCACTCAGCTCAATCGTGCATGCTTAGTTTTCCTCAAAGTTACACAGAAAGAACAGACGGGCGTTTCAATAAAACATTTATTGAACAGTCTTGTTTCTGGTGTAAGTAAAATGTGCTGTTACGATCACAAGACAGTATGCGAGATAAATAATGTACAGAGTGAGCAGTAGAAATAAATAATACTGCGATAGCATTATCTTTTTAGCATATATGCATTTACATAAATAACATAGACTAAAAATGCGAGTACTCATACGATGCGTCTCTAACCTAGTTCTACCCCAATGTACCTAACCTAACCTAGGTGTAGGGAGAGGTATGAAGTAGGTGCAGTATTCCTTACTATGGTATACTAAGAGTATGTTAAGCCTAGTATGCCTAGTATGCCAAGAGTCCCTCTAGGTTCTAGTCAGCTCCATACCTGAAGAATGAGAGAGGTAGGAATCTCTTGCCAGACTCGAACTCCAACACCCCACAAGGGAAGTCAGATCACTGGAAGCTGGACTCTCTGCGTGCAGGGATGACAGCGTATTCTCAGTGTGTCAGGCCGGGAAACGGGCTCCTCTGAAGTCGAGGTCTCCTCTGATTTACAGGGGCTAGGGAAGGTATATTTATACCTGAGAATTACCTCAGAATGTTAGCATTGACGTGAGTCGGACAGCGGAAGACGTCATTAATGAACCCCTAAGGAATAATGGTTCATGCATAATATATGAGTCCTTGAAGAAATCAATAGTCCTGGGCTAGGGAAACTCCCGCAGCCTAAGGGTCTGTTCTTCACGAACTCGTTGTGACGTTAGGGTGGACGGATGTCGGAGACCATGCCTGTATTTGGAGTGCACGGTTTAATGCCTAAATAAGGACTGGGATTTTATGCCTATATAAGGGCAGGGCAAATTGTGCCTATATAAGGACATGATACTGGAAAGCCCGTTTGTGGACACCCTAAGAGGAATACAACAGGGCCACAGTTCGCAGCTTGGAGCAGGGATGTGGTCGCATGGGCCGGAGCAGAGGGCAGAATATTGAGTTGGAAGGAGGCTTGGGGAACAAGAAAGTGCCCAATTGCTGAACAGTGGAGAGAGGCTCTGGTCGAGTGGGAGAAACCTGTAGGCACCAGTGGCGAGGAGGGTGGGCTGGTCCACGGATCCCAACCTGGTGCCACTGCACAAGACGCTCCCTCAAGATCCCACAGGGCTCCAGGGGTCTGATACGCGGGGGGCTACATAGGGGCTTCGGCCTGCCCTGGGTTGGTTGGCCGAACGCGGATGGGAAGCCCATCATGGGGGTTTTATCCCTCCCCCCTTGGACCTGCCTGCGGATCGGATCTGCTGCCACTTCCCTGGGATTTCACTGTTTTAACGCATATACACCACTCCTCTGCACAAGTTACCTTTTGGTTTTTCCTTTTTTTGGGGGGGGGGGTTCTTCTTCTAATTTCGATTTCTCATTTCCATGGCTTCAACTCTGTTTGTAGTATGATGTGAATACGACTTCACGGTATATCCATATGATGGACCAACTTTGGATGACTACCCACATAATAGATGTAAAATAACTGTACTAGTGGAGCAAGCACTGGTGAATGTAACCACTTCTCGATGATGTAAATAGCTCTTTAAGCTGCTGCGATTAGCGCAATGGTTGCTGAGTTGGGTGCCAGGTGACTAATATATCAGCATTATTATACTAAAAGTAAGGATGACCACTGGGCGTGCCAGTGAATTACTCTCGATAGTATTGCATATCATAACCTGGACTCTTTTTATATTATGTCCTCCTTCTTTTCTTATGTGTATCCTGTATGATGACTTGTATAAAATGCCAATAAAAATATACAAAAATAAAAAAAAAAGATGTTGGGAGTTCAGTGGACCACGTGTGTGCATCACAAGATGGTGGGAGTCCAGTGGACCACACGTGTGTGCATCACAAGATAGTGGGATTCCAATGGAACAAGCTTGTGTGCATCACAAGATGGCGGGAGTCCAGTGGACCACACGTGTGTGCATCACAAGATAGTGGGAGTCCAATGGAACAAGCTTGTGTGCATCACAAGATGGCGGGAGTCCAGTGGACCACACGTGTGTGCATCACAAGATGGTGGAAGTCCAATGGACCACGCGCGTGTGCATCACAAGATGGTAGGCCCCTACTGACTCGGTTGCCAGTCTCTGTCATCGACATTGGAACCTGCATGTACACATCTCATGCCCCTCTCCCCCGATATCCATTGAGATGGTACCCAAGAGTCTTCCAGATCCCTTTAATGCAGCCGCAGTTCTCATCCTCCCAGTGTGAAATCCACCCCTCATCTTTTTCTCTTTAATGCATGCATTCCTCTGCAGATGGTCTTCCTGCTTGGAGACAATCCACATTTCCCCTGAGCCAGCCACACCAGTCTCAGGAGGGACAGCAGGGCTGCATGACCTGAACTTGAGGACTGTACAGAGACAGACCCCAGAGGGACTCGAAGGGCCCCAGGATATTTAAAAAGCTCAGACCACCTGATCTGGTGCCAGGCTGGGCACCATAGGATGCTGAGAGTTCATACCATGAGTGGAGCTGTTGCTGGCTTGAGTCTTCTTTCCAGACTAGGCCTTAGTCTTGGAAAGCTGCAGAGGCTCCGGGCTGCTTGCACGCAAAGAGATGTTCACTTGCATGGAGTGTGGCTTCCAAGAGGAGTGGCTAAATCTGTAGAGAAGAGGTAAGGTCAAGCGGACTGCCAGGCCTGGCAGGCTGGGGCAGAAGCCTGTCTCAGCCAACCGAGCGGGGCAAACAAAATACCATCTGAGTGGAAGGGGCGCTCCATCTCAGAGCAGAGATCGAGAAGGATGAGCCCCGTCCATGAGCCAGGAGGTCTTTGGAAAGCCTGAAGTTGAAGCCTGGCCTAGGGTGCCATGTCGCTGGCTAGCGGAGAGCATCGGGTGACGGACCTGCTGCAGTCATCTTTCTAGCTGTTGTTGATCCAGAGATATCACCATTGGAAGCTCCATTCAAGCTCTTGCATCCAGATCAGTAGCAGAGTGGTCATGGGCTTTCGTGGGTGCCGCCGCCACTGGAAAATCTTGTACCAGCAGTTCAGGATATACAGCCCTGCCCCCCCACACCACCTGACAACACCAAAGTGACACCTAGGGTGAAGTAGCACCCTAGTCAGCCACTGACTCCAATTACATACATTTTTCATTTTCAACAAGTGCTCACATGTACCACTGCCACACATGCATCCTTTCTGCCATGGATGCCCACAGTAGGCCCTCAGAGCACTTACAAAGGCTGTTTGTATAATACTCCTACCAGTCGGTTTGTCCCTTTGTCCCTGGAGGGATAAGAGCTACTTATGTTCAATTAAATTCATTGAGAGCTACTAATATTATTAATGTAGTAATAGTGACCACATCAGACAAGATTACATTAGTAGCCACTATATTCAGCTTTAAATATATTTTAGAAATTCAGCCATTTTTCTCCAAATATCAGCTTATGACTTTTGAAAATAGGTACATTTCCGTCTTAAATAGCCACTCTCAATTTTTGCATACATAAATTAATTAGACCATGCAAAAGCTTCTAATTTAGTAAGCTTAGCTACACACAGGAGAGCTACTTACAGGCAATACGTGTCACTGCATTTTTAGTAACTTTTGAACCGTTGGGCTAGAAACAAGGGGGTTTAAAATCTGCAGATTGTGCAGCAGTCGATGGATTATGAGGCAAATGCGGCAACTCCATAATTACGCGAAAACACAGTGGGCGCACAATTGCATAATTCCAGTGGCCCTGGGTATATGCCAGGGGTGTTAACATCAGTATGCCACTGCTTTGCACACAAGGACTTTACGGGAATTATTTAATTATTTGTTAGACACAGGAAAATTGGTTTTGTTACTGTCCTTTACCAACTGCAACAGTAATGGCCTCACTGTGGTGCTTTACAAGATGGGGCGAAACCAGCCTGGTGATTGTGCTACACACACTGGGACACTGTGAATACTGTCCTGGCCATGTTACTGTACACACGCAACTAGTGGGATATCTCAGCAGCTGTTCTTCACAACTCCTTGTGAAATGCATTGCAGTGTAAACAATCTATTTGATCAATTGTGCTACAAATATTCCATTTGGCTCAATATTTTCCAAACACTTTTGTGGGTTTTATCCCCCCTAAACAACCCTGGGTAGGGTTAGACAGGTTCACTGGCTATAGTTCATGACTAGCTGCAATTTGGGGTTGGTAATGATAGGACCACAGGTCAGAAGCAAGAGAAACAAGAAACAAGCATTTGCAATGAAATAGGTCTCGCATTTGCGAGAGTTTGAGCTATTGGCATTGTAAATGACAATGCCTTTTATTTATGTGTTGGTATCTGGAGCTCCTCACTGACTGTCTAAGCCACTGGTGTGTGGTTCTCCTCACTGACTGTCTAACCTCCAGACGTGTGGAGCTCTCGACTGTCTAAGTCTCTGGTGAGTGGTGCTCCTGACTGTCTAAGCCACTGGTGTGTGGAGCTCCTGACTGTCTAAGCCACTGGTGTGTGGAGCTCCTGACTGTCTAAGCCTCTGGTGAGTGATGCTCCTGACTGTCTAAGCCCCTAACGTGTGACGCTCCGCACTGACTGTGTAAGCCACTGGTGTGTAGAGCTCCTGACTGTCAAAGCCCCTGGTGTGTGGAGCTCCTGACTGTCTAAGCCCCTGGTGTGTGGAGCTCCTGCCTGTCTAAGCCTCTGGTGTGTTGAGCCCCTGATTGTCTAAGCCCCTGGTGTGCAGAGCTCCTCACTGACTGTCTAAGCCTCTCGTGTGTGGTGCTCCTGACTGCGTCAGCCACTGATGTGCAGAGCTCCTCACTGACTGCCTAAGCCTCTGGTGAGCGAAGCTCCTTATTGTCTAAGCCCCTGGTGTGTGGAGCTCCTGACTGTCTAAGCCCCTGATGTGTGGAGCTCCTGACTGTCTAAGCCCCTGGTGTGTGGAACTTCTGACAGACTGTCTAAGCCCCTGATGTGCGGAGCACCTGACTGTCTAAGCCTCTGGTGTGTGGAGCTCCTGACTGACTGTCTAAGCCTCTGGTGTGTGAAGCTCCTCACTGACTGTCTAAGCCCCTGGTGTGTGGAGTTCCTCACTGACTATCTAAGCCCCTGGTGTGTGGAGTTCCTCACTGACTGTCTAAGCCCATGATGTGTGGAGCTCCTGACTGTCTAAGCCCCTGGTGTGTGGAGCTCCTGATTGTCTAAGCCCCAGGTGTGTGGAGCTCCTGACTGTCTAAGCCCCTGGTGTGTGGAGCTCCTGACTGTCTAAGCCCCTGGTGTGTGGAGCTCCTGGCTGTCTAAGCCCCTGATGTGTGGAGCTCCTCACTGACTGTCTAAGCCCCTGGTGTGTGGAGTTCCTCACTGACTGTCTAAGCCCCTGGTGCGTGGCGCTCCTGACTGTCTAAGCCCCTGATGTGTGGAGCTCCTCACTGACTGTCTAAGCCCCTGGTGTGTGGAGCTGCTCACTGATTTTCTAAGCACCTGAAATGTCGAGCTCCTCACTGACTGTCTAAGCCCCTGGTGCTTGGAGCTCCTGACTGTCTAAGCCCCTGATGTGCGGAGCACCTGACTGTCTAAGCCTCTGGTGTGTGGAGCTCCTGACTGACTGTCTAAGCCTCTGGTGTGTGGAGCTCCTGACTGACTGTATAAGCCTCTGGTGTGTGAAGCTCCTCACTGACTGTCTAAGCCCCTGACCTGTGGAGCTCCTGACTGTCTAAGCCTCTGGTGTGCGGAGCTCCCGACCGTCTATGCCCCGGGTGTGTGGAGCTTTTCACTGACTCTCTAAGCCCCTGGTGTGTGGAGCTCCTCACTGACTGTCTTAGCCCCTGGTGTGTGCAGCTGATTGTCAAGCCTCTGGTGTGTGGAGCTCCTGACTGTCTGAGCCTCTGGTGTGTGGAGCTCCTGACTGTCTGAGCCTCTGGTATGTGGTGCTCCTGACTGTCTCAGCCCCCGGTGTGTGGAGCTCCTGACTGTCTAAGCCCCTGATGTGTGGAGCTCCTCACTGACTGTCTAAGCCTCTGGTGAGTGAAGCTCCTTACTGTCTCAGCCCCCGGTGTGTGGAGCTCCTGACTGTCTAAGCCCCTGATGTGTGGAGCGCCTCACTGACTGTCTAAGCCCCTGGTGTGTGAAGTTCCTCACTGACTGTCTAAGCCCCTGGTGTGTGGAGCTCCTCACTGACTGTCTACTGACTGTCTAAGCCCCTGGTGTGTGGAGCTCCTCACTGACTGTCTAAGCCCTGGTTTGTGAAACTCCTCACTGGCTGTCTAAGCCTCTGGTGTGTGGAGCTCCTCACTGACTGTCTTAGCTTCTGCTGGGTGGAGTTCCTGACTGACTGTCTAAGCCCCTGGTGTGTGAAGCTCCTCACTGACTGTCTAAGCCCCTGATGTGTTGAGCTCCTCACTGACTGTCTAAGCCCCTGGTGTGTGGAGTTCCTCACGGACTGTCTAAGCCCCTGGTGTGTGGAGCCCCTGACTGTCTAAGCCCCTGATGTGTGGAGTTCCTCACATACTGTCTAAGCCCCTGGTGTGTGGAGCTCGTGACTGTCTAAGCCCCTGGTGTGTGGAGCCCCTCACTGACCATCTAAGCCCTGGTTTGTGGAACTCCTCACTGGCTGTCTAAGCCTCTGATGTGTGGAGCTCCTGACGGACTGTCTTAGCTTCTGCTGGGTGGAGTTCCTGACTGACTGTCTAAGCCCCTGGTGTGTGAAGCTCCTCACTGACAGTCTAAGCCCCTGATGTGTGGAGCTCCTGACTGTCTAAGCCTCTGGTGTGTGGGAGCCCCTGACTTCTAAGCCCCTGGTGTGTGGAGGTCCCGACTGTCTAAGCCCCTGGTGTGTGGAACTCCTGCCTGTCTAAACCTCTTGTGTGTGGAGCCTGCCTGTCTAAGCCACTGGTGTGTGGAGCTCCTGCCTGTCTAAGCCTCTGGTGTGTGGTGCTCCTGATTGTCTAAGCCCCTGGTGTGTGGAGCTCCTGACTAGTTAAGCCCCTGGTGTGTGGAGCTCCTCACTGACTGTCTAAGCCACTGGTGTGTGGTGCTCCTCACTGACTGTCTAACCTCCGGACGTGTGGAGCTCCTGACTGTCTAAGGCTCTGGTGTGTGGTGCTCCTGATTGTCTAAGTCCCTGGTGTGTGGAGCTCCTGATTGTCTAAGCCCCTGGTGTGTGGAGCTCCTGCCTGTCTAAGCCACTGGTGTGTGGAGCTCCTGCCTGTCTAAGCCTCTGGTGTGTGGTGCTCCTGATTGTCTAAGCCCCTGGTGTGTGGAGCTCCTGACTAGTTAAGCCCCTGGTGTGTGGAGCTCCTCACTGACTGTCTAAGACACTGGTGTGTGGTGCTCCTCACTGACTGTCTAACCTCCGGACGTGTGGAGCTCCTTACTGTCTAAGCCTCTGGTGTGTGGTACTCCTGATTGTCTAAGTCCCTGGTGTGTGGAGCTCCAGACTGTCTAAGCTACTGGTGTGTGTGGAGCTCCTGACTGTCTAATCCCCTCCTGTTGGGAGTTCTTCACTTACTGTCTAAGCCCTTGAGATGTGGAGCTCTGCACTGATTGTCTAAGCCCCTGGTGTGTGGAGCTCCTGATTGTCTAAGCCCCTGGTGTGTGGAGCTCTTGACTGTCTAAGCTACTGGTGTGTGTGGAGCTCCTGACTGTGTAATCCCCTCCTGTTGGGAGTTCTTCACTTACTGTCTAAGTCCTTGAGATGTTTAGCTCTGCACTGATTGTCTAAGCCCCTGGTGTGTGGAGCTCCTGCCTGTCTAAGCCTCTGGTGTGTGGAGCTCCTGACTGTCTAAGCCTCTGGTGTGTGGAGCTCCTTATTGTCTAAGCCCCTGATATGTGGAGCTCCTGACTGTCTAAGCCATTGGTGTGTGGAGCTCCTGATTGTCTAAGCCCCTGGTGTGCAGAGCTCCTGACTGACTGTCTAAGCCTCTTGTGTGTGGAGCTCCTGACTGCCTCAGCCCCTGGTGTGCAGAGCTCCACACTGACTGTTTGAGCCCCTGGTGTGTGTCGCTCCTGACTGTCTCAGCCACTGATGTGCGGAGCTCCTCACTGACTGTCTAAGCCTCTGGCGAGTGAAGCTCCTTACTGTCTCAGCCCCCGGTGTGTGGAGCTCCTGACTGTCTAAGCCCATGATCTGTGGAGCTCCTGTCTGTCTAAGCCCCTGGTGTGTGGAGCTCCTCACTGACTGTCTAAGCCCCTGGTGTGTGGAGTTCCTCACTGACTGTCTAAGCCCCTGGTGTGTGAAGGTCCTGATTGTCTAAGCCCCTGGTGTGTGGAGGTCCTGATTGTCTAAGCCCCTGGTGTGTGGAGCTCCTCACTGACCGTCTAAGCCTCTGGTGTGTGGAGCTCCTCACTGACTGTTGTCTAAGCCCCTGGTGAGAGAATCTCCTTACTGTCTCAGCCCCGGGTGTGTGGAGCTCCTGACTGTCTAAGCCCCTGGTGTGTGGAGCTCCTGACTGTCTGAGCCCCTGGTGTATGGAGCTCTGCACTGACTGTCTAAGCCCCTGGTGTGTGGAGCTCCTCACTGAATGTCCACTGTCTAAGCTCCTGACATGTGGATCTCCTCACTGACTGTCTAAGCCCCTGACGGGTGGAGCTCCTGACCGTCTAAGTCTCTGTTGTGTGGAGCTCTTCAATGACTGTCTAAACCCCTGGTTTGTGGATCTCCTCACTGACTGTCTAAGCCACTGGTGTGGTGTGCTGCTGATTGTCAAGCCTCTGGTGTGTGGAGCTCCTGACTGTCTGAGCCTCTGGTGTGTGGAGCTCCTGACTGTCTGAGCCTCTGGTATGTGGTGCTCCTGACTGTCTAAGCCCCTACCGTGTGAGGCTCCGCACGGACTGTCTAAGCCTCTGGTGAGTGAAGCTCCTTACTGTCTCAGCCCCCGGTGTGTGGAGCTCCTGACTGTCTAAGCCCCTGATGTGTGGAGCTCCTCACTGACTGTCTAAGCCCCTGGTGTGTGAAGTTCCTCACTGTCTAAGCCCCTGGTGGGTGGAGCTCCTGACTGTCTAGGCCCCTGGTGGGTGGAGCTCCTGACTGTCTAGTGACTGTCTAAGCCCCTGGTGTGTGGAGCTCCTCACTGACTGTCTAAGCCCTGGTTTGTGGAACTCCTCACTGGCTGTCTAAGCCTCTGGTGTGTGGAGCTCCTCACTGACTGTCTTAGCTTCTGCTGGGTGGAGTTCCTGACTGACTGTCTAAGCCCCTGATGTGTTGAGCTCCTCACTGACTGTCTAAGCCCCTGGTGTGTGGAGTTCCTCACTGACTGTCTAAGCCCCTGGTGTGTGGAGCTCCTGACTGTCTAAGCCCCTGATGTGTGGAGCTCCTCACTGACTGTCTAGCCCCCTGGTGTGTAGATTTCCTCACTGACTGTCTAAGCCCCTGGTGTGTGGAGCTCCAGACTGTCTAAGCCCCTGGTGTGTGGAGCTCCTCACTGACCGTCTAAGCCCTGGTTTATGGAACTCCTCACTGGCTGTCTAAGCCTCTGATGTGTGGAGCTCCTGACTGACTGTCTTAGCTTCTGCTGGGTGGAGTTCCTGACTGACTGTCTAAGCCCCTGGTGTGTGAAGCTCCTCACTGACTGTCTAAGCCCCTGATGTGTGGAGCTCCCGACTGTCTAAGCCTCTGGTGTGTGTGAGCCCCTGACTTCTAAGCCCCTGGTGTGTGGAGCTCCCGACTGTCTAAGCCCCTGGTGTGTGGAGCTTCTGCCTGTCTAAGCCTCTGGTGTGTGGAGCTCCTGCCTGTCTAAGCCACGGGTGTGTGGAGCTCCTGCCTGTCTAAGCCCCTGGTGTGTGGTGCTCCTGATTGTCTAAGCCCCTGGTGTGTGGAGCTCCTGACTAGCTAAGCCCCTGGTGTGTGGAGCTCCTCACTGACTGTCTAAGCCACTGGTGTGTGGTGCTTCTCACTGACTGTCTAACCTCCGGACGTGTGGAGCTCCTGACTGTCTAAGCCTCTGGTGTGTGGTGCTCCTGATTGTCTAAGTCCCTGGTGTGTGGAGCTCCTGACTGTCTAAGCCTCTGATGTGTGTGGAGCTCCTGACTGTCTAATCCCCTCCTGTTGGGAGTTCTTCACTTACTGTCTAAGCCCTTGAGATGTGGAGCTCTGCACTGATTGTCTAAGCCCCTGGTGTGTGGAGCTCCTGATTGTCTAAGCCTCTGGTGTGTGGAGCTCCTGACTGTCTAAGCCTCTGGTGTGTGGAGCTCCTGACTGCCTCAGCCCCTGGTGTGCAGAGCTCCTGACTGACTGTCTAAGCCTCTTGTGTGTGGAGCTCCTGACTGCCTCAGCCCCTGGTGTATGGAGCTCTGCACTGACTGTCTAAGCCCCTAGTGTATGGAGCTCCTCACTGAATGTCCACTGTCTAAGCTCCTGACATGTGGATCTCCTCACTGACTGTCTAAGCCCCTGACGGGTGGAGCTCCTGACCGTCTAAGTCTCTGTTGTGTGGAGCTCTTCAATGACTGTCTAAACCCCTGGTTTGTGGATCTCCTCACTGACTGTCTTAGCCTCTGGTAGGTGGAGTTCCCGACTGACTGTCTAAGCCCCTGAAGTGTGGTGCTCCTCACTGACTGTCTAAGCCCCTGACGTATCGCGCGCCTCACTGGCTATCTAAGCCCCTGGTGTGTGGCGCTCCTCACTGACTGTCTAAGCCCCCGACATGTGGCGCTCCTCACTGACTGTCTAAGCCCCTGATGTGTGGAGCTCGTCACTGACTGTCTAAGCCACTGGTGTGTGGTGCTCGTCACTGACTGTCTAACCTCCGAACGTGTGGAGCTCCTGACTGTCTAAGCCCCTAACGTGTGATGCTCCGCACTGACTGTCTAAGCCGCTGGTGTGTGGAGCTCCTGACTGTCTAAGCCCCTGGTGTGTGGAGCTCCTGATTGTCTAAGCCCCTGGTGTGTGGAGCTCCTGATTGTCTAAGCCCCTGGTGTGTGGAGCTCCTGATTGTCGAAGCCTCTGGTGTGTGGTGCTCCTGACTGTCTAAGCCCCTAACGTGTGATGCTCCGCACTGACTGTCTAATCCCCTCCTGTTGGGAGCTCTTCACTTACTGTCTAAGCCCCTGGTGTGTGGAGCTTCTGATTGTCTAAGCCCCTGGTGTGTGGAGCTCCTGCCTGTCTAAGTCCCTAGTGTGTGGAGCTCCTGACTGTCTAAGCCACTGGTGTGTGGAGCTCATGACTGTCTAATCCCCTGGTGTGTGGAGCTCCTGACTGTCTAATCCCCTCCTGTTGGGAGCTCTTCCCTTACTGTCTGAGCCACTGGTGTGTGGAGCTTCTGATTGTCTAAGCCTCTGGTGTGTGTCGCTCCTGACTGTCTAAGCCACTGGTGTGTGGTGCTCCTCACTGACTGTCTAACATCCGGACGTGTGGAGCTCCTGACTGTCTAAGCCTCTGGTGTGTGGTGCTGCTGACTGTCTAAGCCCCTAACGTGTGATGCTCCGCACTGACTGTCTAAGCCCCTGGTGTGTGGAGCTCCTGATTGTCTAAGCCCCTGGTGTGTGGAGCTCCTGCCTGTCTAAGCCCCTGGTGTGTGGAGCTCCTGGCTGTCTAATCCACTGGTGTGTGGAGCTCCTAACTGTCTAATACCCTCCTGTTGGGAGCTCTTCACTTACTGTCTAAGCCCCTGGTGTGTGGAGCTCCTGATTGTCTAAGCCCCTGGTGTGTGGAGCTCCTGCCTGTCTAATCCCCTCCTGTTGGGAGCTCTTCACTTATTGTCTAATCCCCTGGTGTGTGGAGCTCCTGACTGTCTAAGCCTCTGGTGTGTGGTGCTCCTGACTGTCTTAGCCCCTAACGTGTGATGCTCCGCACTGACTGTCTAAGCCCCTGGTGTGTGGAGCTCCTGACTGTCTAAGCCCCTGGTGTGTGGAGCTCCTGACTGTCTTAGCCCCTAACGTGTGATGCTCCGCACTGACTGTCTAAGCCCCTGGTGTGTGGAGCTCCTGACTGTCTAATCCACTGGTGTGTGGAGCTCCTGACTGTCTAATCCCCTCCTGTTGGGAGCTCTTCACTTACTGTCTAATCCCCTGTGTGGAGCTCCTGATTGTCTAAGCCCCTAGTGTTTGGAGCTCCTGCCTGTCTAAGCCACTGGTGTGTGGAGCTCCTGATTGTCTAAGCCTCTGGTGTGTGGAGCTCCTGATTGTCTAAGCCCCTGGTGTGTGGAGCTCCTGATTGTCTAAGCCCCTGGTGTGTGGCGCTCCTCACTGACTGTCAGGGTTCGCTCCCTCGCTGTGGTGGTTTGTAGGGCTCCTGTGGGTGTGGCCCTGTGGGCATGGCTCTGTGGGTGTGGCTCTGTGGCACTGGTGATGGAGCAAGGACTCACAAATGAGACTTGCTCGTAAGCAACCTCCTCATAGTATTAATTTATTAAACTTGTATTGTCTATACTAACCTTTGCATACACGACACGAAAGGGAAGGATGCTTGCCTATGTGTTTTACTAATGAATAACGCTTGTCTGTAATCCAAAATGGCCGCTAAAGCGCGGGAATATCACTGCACATGTCGCAACCATATCACATGGTGTGACGTCTTTCTTTGCTTGGTGGGAAATTTCTGCTTCTGCGCAGTGTGCATTAAAATGGCTGCTTGATGTTTTCACATGCTTCAGCTTGCTCTCATGTCATTTTTAATTGTCGTTTCTCTAACGCTACTAATGTGGGACAGAATTTATAATTAAATGGGAATAGAGTAGAGAGAGTGGGCATACAGTGAAACATTTTATTCTGTGATTTTAATGTGTTCTTCTTTGACTTTTATTAGTTCGTAAACTTGGGCCTGGGTTGGTGATCTGAAACTCGAGAGGCAAATGGTTCTGCGCATGTGTCCTGTTTGGCTGGCAAAGCAACACGAATGAAGTCAACCTGGACGTCGTCCAAGGCCACGACCTGATGGCCGAAGATGCTGTACTCTTGCCTTTCCTGTTAAAAATTTGAAACTTTGTACATGAAGAATGTATAACATTTGTCGTGAGACGGGTGGGAAATAAAGCAAATGTATTAATTTAAGTGGGCGGTAGTTTAAAGACAATAGGCTTTACAATTTAGGCCAAATCAATATGGTGAGAGAATCCACCCCCTGTCCCTGTCCAATCAGAAATAGTGGTCCCATAGTTTAGCAACATTAATGGGAGGTACATGGGCGTAGAAGGGTATAACAGATATAGAATTAGCTAATTAGTTAGCTTCTAGCTCCAGACTGCCAAGCTGATCGGTTGCAGACTGAATCCCTGTCCAGAAGAGGTCCTGAAGAGGGGGCGGCGGAGTCCATTAGAAGGAGACACGGGAGAATCGAGGAGAAGCCGAGTATCAGAGAGGGAACGACGCAGGCGTCGTTGTAGAGAGGTCACCGGTCCTGTCCTGAACCTGGAGGAGGTCTTTGCTCTTCATCCTTCCTGGGTCCTATTCTTTCCAACTCCTTGGCCAAGGGGGTTGATTCTCGCACTTAGGTAAATATAATGCAACCTTTAGTTGCGCTGCTGTCTCTATCCTCTCTTTTCCTTAAAGACCGTCATTGATTAGCAATAATTATTCTATGCTTTCTCGTTGGTGTGCGATTAAGTACCATGTGGCTCTGTATTTTACTCTGCTACATTTTAGATAAACATTTTAAACTTCCTGACTCAGTGATTATTTTCAGGATTATGTACTGTAATGAATGTCACTCATTTTAAACTTCCTAATTAACAAAGGATCCATTGGTAAGTCATTACTCTTCAATCAGAAGGTAATTGGTAGTAGGGATTTTGATAAAGAGTACAACTGACACCCCAGCGTAAGTATTAGCGTAGTATGAATGTATGGGCCCAAATGAGTGTTTTGTGTATGAATGCTGTTTGCTAATATCGCGCTGGATCACTGGTGCCAGGGGTGGTTTATTCGAAGGCCCTAGACAGAGCTGCGTTAATGGGGCTGTAGTTTCACGAGTCCATCAAAAGGTGAACCCCGTTTGCATGGTGGGGTGCAGACCCCTCTAGCGTACGCCACATCCACACGCCTCATGAGGCTGCGGGCACGTCACGTCTGTTGCCCCGTAGTTGTGGTGACTCGATGCTGCTCACGGCCATCGCTTGCAGATCTCGGGAGGTTTTCACTTGGTGCTTCTCTGGGGTGTCGTGGCTCTGTTTGGTGGTGTGTCCCCACCCTCTTCAGCGCCCAGTAGTTTTGCAGTGAGTCACGGCTCCGGCCTGTCCGTGGGAGCAGGCCGCTCATCTCTGCCACTTCCGGTGATGGCCCAGGATTTGGCTTGTTGCAGGTGCGGGGGGGTCACTCGAGTCTTGTTGATAAGGCGCCCCCGGCCGTGGCAGGCAGAGTCCCGCTCTGAACAAGTCCTTCTCTGTGCTGTTTAGTCTGCCTGGTGCGCATTCCTCGATGACTTCATCCAGCCTTCCTTCCTCCTACACCGCTCTCGGAGTCAAGGCCCACAGGGGAGTCTTCTGCACCTGCATATAGTCACACTGTATGTGCCCAGGGGCACACAGTGCGACTGTCCAACAGCCTGCCCGGAGCACGGCGCTGCGTCTCTTTATGGACCCTGTGTCTGGCCAGAGGTCACTCTTGGCTTCAGTGAAGCGCCTCTGTGCCGTCCTGCGGAGGGGTTTCCATATTTTAGTGCCCCCCCCCCCCTCTCTGTTGCTTGAGGGTGCTTAGTTGGCGGGTTTGGGATCCACGGTGTGGTATGTTTCTGTGTTAGTTCTCATGTTTAGGGCTCTGCGTGTCTACATAGCGCCTCTTGTCAGAGGAGGCTCTCTAGGCGGAAGGTGTCCTGGGAGGAGGGTGGTTCGGCGGGTGGCACGTGTAGTGCCCAGGGTGGCCTGGCCCCCCTGGGGCAACAGGGTTGTCTTCCCTACAGGCTGCAGGGAGTTTGGGGGGAGGGGGGGGGGTGCTGGTGCCTTCTTCCAAGAGAGCGAAGCCGCGCCAGGAAAACGTGGCGCCCCCTGCCAGCCGAGGCCCGAGGAGTTTCTTTCATACCATGGGGGGGTCCAGAACACACACGTCCAGTCCACGCATGGGTCGCGCGCAAGGAATGACTGTTAAGGTTAATTTTATGAATGAAATGAGTGAACGACCTCATCACTTCCCATGCATGCGGCTGGACACTTAAGAGTTAAGTTTCCTCGGAAGACCAGCGCTGTGACCCTGGACCTGGGAAGATGGGGGGGTGGGGCTGGCCCGCAGGTGCTGTTGTGAAGGCCATCTCCCTGCCCGCCCCCTGCACTTCATGGCCAACCTGTCTGGAGGTAGTATCTCAGTCTCAAAACTGAGGCATCAGAGGCACAGAGGAAGAGCGGCCTGCCCAGGGGCACACAGTGCGGTGTACAACAGTCTGTCAGGAGCACGGCACTAGTCTCTAAACTGAAGCATCAGAGGCACAGAGAAGGAGCGGTCTGCCCAGGGGCACACAGTGCGGTGTACAACAGTCTGCCAGGAGCACGGCGCTAGTCTCTACACTGAGTCATCAGAGGCACAGGGGAAGAGCGGCCTGCCCAGGGGCACACAGTGCGGTGTACAACAGCCTGCCAGGAGCACGGCACTAGTCTCTAAACTGAGGCATCAGAGACACAGAGAAGGAGCGGCCTGCCCAGGGGCACACAGTGCGGTGTACAACAGCCTGCCAGGAGCACGGTACTAGTCTCTAAACTGAGGCATCAGAGGCACAGGGGAAGAGCGGCCTGCCCAGGGGCACACAGGTGCGGTGTACAACAGTCTGCCAGGAGCACGGCACTAGTCTCTCAACTGAGGCATCAGAGAAGGAGCGGCCTGCCCAGGGGCACACAGTGCGGTGTACAACAGCCTGCCAGGAGGTCGGCACTCGGTCTCTAGACTGTAGCATCAGAGGCACAGGGGAAGAGCGGCCTGCCCAGGGGCACACAGTGCGGTGTACAACAGCTTGACAGGAGCACGGCACTAGTCTCTAAACTGAGGCATCAGAGGCACAGGGGAAGAGAGGCCTGCCCAGGGGCACACAGTGCGGTGTACAACAGCCTGCCAGGAGCACGGCACTAGGGCTATAGACTGAAGGATCAGGGGAAGAGCCCTCTGCCCAGGGGCACACAGTGCGGTGTACAACAGCCTGCCAGGAGCACGGCACTAGTCTCTAAACTGAGGCATCAGAGGCACAGGGGAAGAGCGGCCTGCCCAGGGGCACACAGTACTGTGTACAACAGCTTGACAGGAGCACGGCACTAGTCTCTAAACTGAGGCATCAGAGGCACAAAGAAGGAGCGGTCTGCCCAGGGGCACACAGTGCGGTGTACAACAGTCTGTCAGGAGCACGGCACTAGTCTCTAAACTGAAGCATCAGAGGCACAGGGGAAGAGCGGACTGCCCAGGGGCACACAGTGCGGTGTACAACAGCCTGCAAGGAGCACGGCACTGGGGCTGTAGACTGAAGCATCACAGACACAGGGGAAGAGAGGCCTGCCCAGGAGCACACAGTGCGGTGTACAACAGCCTTCAAGGAGCATGGCACTGGGGCTATAGACTGAAGTATCACAGACACAGGGGAAGAGAGGCCTGTCCAGGAGCACACAGTGCGGTGTACAACAGCCTGCAAGGAACACGGCACTAGTCTCTAAACTGAGACATCAGAGGCACAGGGGAAGAGAGGCCTGCCCAGGGTCACACAGTGCGGTGTACAACAGTCTGCCAGGAGCACGGCACTAGGGCTCTAGACTGAAGCATCAGAGGCACAGGGGAAGAGAGGCCTGCCCAGGAGCACACAGTGCGGTGTACAACAGTCTGTCAGGAGCACGGAACTAGGGCTATAGACTGAAGCATCAGAGAAAGAGCGGCCTGCCCAGGAGCACACATTTCGACTGTACAACAGCCTGCGAGGAGCACGGCAGTAGGTGAGCATCTTCATGGCACCGACAGTCGTATCTGCGTCTCATCCCAGCTGTGTGTTATTTTCTGTGCACTCTTTATCTCGTCACTCTGTAAACCTGGCCCTGCAGACTGAGCCTCCCTATCTAACTTCCGTTGTCCGTCTGAAACTCCCTCTGTAGGTGGCAGTCTCTGTGTGAAGCTCCCTCTGTAGGTGGCAGTGTCTGTCTGAAGCTCGCTCTCTACCTGGCAGTCTCAGAGGCTGCCTCCATAACTGGAAGTCTCTGCCTGAGACTCCTTCTCTACCTAGCAGTAATAGAGGCTGTCTCTACATGGCAGTCTGAGGCTCTCTTTCTAGCTGCAGTTGGTCTCAGAGGCTCCCTCTCTACCTGGCAGTCTGAGGCTGTCTCTTTACCTGGCAGTGTGAGGCTCTCTTTCTGGCTAGCAGTGTGACTCAGAGGCACTCTCTGTACCTGGAAGTCTGAGGCTGCCTCTAGCTGGCAATATGTCTCACAGGCTCCCTCTCTACCTGGCAGTCTGAGGCTGTCTCTCCATAGTAGACAGCGTGTCTCAGAGGCTCCCTCTATAAATGACAGTCTCTGCCTGAGACCCCTTCTCTGCCTAGCAGTCTCAGAAGCTGGCTGTCTACCCGGCAGCCTCTATTTCTCCCATTAGAGGTTGATCATTGCAACATGCATTTCACGCGTGAATGCATGACAGTATTTAATGCAGCATTATAACCCCCCCCCTCCCACGCCCCCCACCAAATCACTCTAATTTGTGTAGCTCCCACGCACGAGCAGGCTCACTTTCACTTGATATTAAATGAAAGAAATGCTGTGAAGTTAGTTTACACGTTGAGTGTGTTTAGACGTCAATTGTTAACCCGAGCTAAGCTGTTGTTATGGAAGCACGTGACTCTCCGGCTTGCTACTGGGCGCATTTAGAGGGGCATCCATTATTGTTGGGGTGCCTGATCCTGCAAGGGGGAGGGGTGACTTTTGGAACACCATTTTAATGTGCTGATATAGGAAGGGGTCCAGGCTGCCTGCACCTTTGATGGCGGTGAGGGGTAATGCTGCGTTCAGCTGGTGCCTTGTGAGGGTAATGCTGTGCTCCACTGGTGCCTCGTGAAGGTAATGCTGTGTTCAGCAGGTGCCTTGTGAGGGTAATGCTGTGCTCCACTGGTGCCTCATGAAGGTAATGCTGCGTTCAGCTGTTGCCTCGTGAGGGTAATGCTGTGTTCAGCAGATGCCTTGTGAGGGTGATGCTGTGCTCCACTGGTGCCTCGTGAAGGTAATGCTGTGTTCAGCAGGTGCCTTGTGAGGGTAATGCTGTGCTCCACTGGTGCCTCATGAAGGTAATGCTGCGTTCAGCTGTTGCCTCGTGAGGGTAATGCTGTGTTCAGCAGATGCCTTGTGAGGGTGATGCTGCGTTCAGCTGGTGCCTTGTGAGGGGTAATGCTGTGCTCCACTGTTGCCTCGTGAGGGTAATGCTGTGTTCAGCTGGTGCCTCCTGAGGGTAATGCTGTGTTCAGCAGGTGCCTTGTGAGGGTGATGCTGTGTTCCGCTGGTGCCTCGTGAGGGTAATGCTGTGTTCCGCTGGTGCCTCGTGAGGGTAATGCTGTGTTCAGCTAGTGCCTCGTGAGGGTAATGCTGTGTTCCGCTGGTGCCTCGTGAGGGTAATGCTGTGTTCCGCTGGTGCCTCGTGAGGGTAATGCTGTGTTCAGCTGGTGCCTCCTGAGGGTAATGCTGTGTTCAGCAGGTGCCTTGTGAGGGTGATGCTGTGTTCCGCTGGTGCCTCGTGAGGGTAATGCTGTGTTCCGCTGGTGCCTCGTGAGGGTAATGCTGTGTTCCGCTGGTGCCTCGTGAGGGTAATGCTGTGTTCCGCTGGTGCCTCGTGAGGGTAATGCTGTGTTCCGCTTGTGCCTTGTGAGGAAAATGCTGTGTTCCGCTGGTGCCTCGTGAGGGTAATGCTGTGTTCCGCTGGTGCCTCGTGAGGGTAATGCTGTGTTCCGCTGGTGCCTCGTGAGGGTAATGCTGTGTTCCGCTGGTGCCTCGTGAGGGGTAATGCTACGTTCAGCTGGTGCCTTGTGAGGGTAATGCTGTGTTCCGCTGGTGCTTCGTGAGGATAATGCTGTGTTCCGCTGGTGGCTCGTGAGGGATAATGCTGCGTTCAGCTGGTGCCTTGTGAGGGTAATGCTATGTCTGCTGGTGCCTTGTGAGGGTGATGCTGTGTTCCGCTGGTGCCTCGTGAGGGTAATGCTGTGTTCAGCAGGTGCCTTGTGAGGGTGATGCTGTGTTCCGCTGGTGCCTCGCGAGGGTGATGCTGTGTTCAGCAGGTCCCTTGTGAGGGTGATGCTGTGTTCCGCTGGAGCATCGTGAGGGTAATGCTGTTGTTGAAGCCATCTTTTATATATGATACCAAATGCTTGAAGCTTTTAGGCCCTGTTAAGTTGACCTGAGATTCACTGCGCAGGCTGCTTGTCCCTTTTCTGGTTTCCCGTAAAGATGCTTTTGTAATGCAAGGCTTGCTCCAGACAGATACGTGCCAAGGGAAGATGCTCGCTTACGCAGAAGCATTTCAGCATATCCCATTTCGCAATATTTCTGGTCATTACAATTATGTTGCAACTATTACCTGGAAAAGTACCAGGACTGATATCTTACTTTTGAGTGGAAAGTCCCCAAAAGCTGCCTGCTTGGGGCATGTGACCAGCAACAGTATATTTCGAACCTTAAATGGTATGGAATAGACTAGGCCTTTGCTAACTGGTCAATTGTACCTTGCTTAATTTGTACTACGTATGTTATGATGCTGCATTCTTTGTGGTTTGGGGCTATTTAAACTGTCAGAAACGTCACAGCATTGGACATTCAGTGGCTATGCTGTCTTTTCCCGTGCGGCACGTATTTGCATTATCTGTTGGTCTCCAATAAATCTTGCTATCTTCTGTGCTGAAAGAACATTGTATCTGTGGTATTATTTTCCATTCTTTATTTCAGCTACTACATTTGGTGGAGAATTGCGCCTCCGGACTTACTGACTTCGACGGCCACTGGCAGCTGGACCCTCTCGGCTTCCTTTTCGGAGTTCGGAGACCTGAGGTTTGATGACTTTTACGTTGTCTATGCCCTTATCCTCCGCTCCGGTGGGGCTTGAGGTCCTTTGCCTGTGAGTTCGTTCTGTCATATTTCTGGTTCCTGCTTCTTCTCTTTCAGCACAGTTGCGAAGCCCTGACTTGGCGATTTCCTTATTTGTTTTTTTTTTCTTCCTATTTCTCCTTCCACCCTGCGCCTTTCATGCAGGCGTCGGTCTGCTTATGTCCTGGAGATATCTACGTCTCTTGTCTTCAGGATTATATGACTATGGCTGTCATTGCCGCCATTATTGTCACATTTATCTGCGCTCTTTTTGTGGCTCCCGTTATTTATTTCTCAGTTTGTCATCACTCTGCTGAAGACTGTGCTTCTGCCTCGGATTAGCACTTGCTCTGTGGTGCTGATTGTGCCTTCTCTCCTGCACCGTTCGTGCTCTTTGACCTCTGACACTGCTGCCGACCTCTGTCACGATTTCTCTCCAGTGCACTTTTGCTCTCAATTACAGTCTTTGCTTCCCATACCCCAGCCTGGTCGGAGACGGCGACCGTCCGCAAAGTTCCTGCTCGCAGTGACTCCCTGGTGCTACGCAGCACTTGGCTGACACCGTACCAAGGAGGGCGAACTTCTGCTCCCCCCTGTCTTGCCTGCGGAGAGTCTCCGGCCTATGGGGGTAGAGGATGATTACAACTACTTTCCCCTGACTGCAGATGAGGTCGGTACGCTTTGCCAGAATCAACATCGATCGGTGAGTTTTGACTGAGGATTTCCTTCCTCCAGATTGGGTGGTAGCAGGTAGCCCCTCATTTTAGAGTAGTGGCAGTTTTTGCTCCCCAGTTACGGGTGGTGCCGGTGTAGGCGCCGCTTTTGGTTGTGCACACTTCAGGTTTAGTTGCGATATCGTCAGGGCGGTGGCCGGGAGGGCTGCCCCTTTTATATTGCATCAGGTTTTGTAGGCGCCTGTCGCTCAGCTTTTATGAACTCTGGTTTGGGTGCCGCTAACTCACCACAGCGCCGCTGGTCCCGGGTACCCAGTAGGGCGCTGCCTCCTGCTGGACGCCAGAGGTGGTCTCCAGCTGTGCCTAGGGGGTTGCCTAGGCACATAGAGGAGGGAGTGTTGGTTGTTCTATTGTCTCTTATTGTGGGTTCACTTGCATTCTTTTATTGTGTCCTTGTAATGTTCCTCTCATTCATGGTGGTTAAATACTGTTAGACTTGTCAGGAGTTCTCAGCCTATCATTTATTTGGGTATTATGACACTACATGACTGACTTTAATATGCTGCTACCTCTCTGACAACTAACTTAGCACCCTTCAAATTTGTATTTAATACCTTCGCCCCCACCACGGGCTGGCTAACAGATTTATTAATATCAATATTATATTGTGCAATACCTCCCATTTGCGTCCTCATTTTCATGTCCCTTGGTCTCCCAATTATATTCTTCCTGTTCTCACTACTACTATTCTGGGATTAGCACACTTACACATATCTGTAGCACACCATCAGCGCTGCGGCGTAGGGCTGCCAAGATCGCTTGTATGTTTTCTGTGTATGGTTCTATTACATGAGAAGTTCACCACTTCTGCTCTGTTTATTTGAATGCTTGAACTCTCTGGGCACTGGCCAGTGGGTGTTCAATTCACTTCTGTCCAGCCGCCCCTCCCTCCCATTTACGGGATAACAGGGAGATTGCAAGGGGACAGAACCACTCCTCTTTCTTCCAGATACTTTTCTGTCACCTTCTTTTCTGTCCACGGAGCGCCAGCAACGCTGCATAGCACCCGGGGACCTTTTCTCTTTCCTACTTGTGAATGCTTTGGTGAACTGACCCTGAGTGACCTGTCTTTTGCCAGACGAATGGCTTTATCTGCTGCCGCAAACGCTGGAGACTGGCTGTGAAGAGCGTGACCTTGTTCGTTTTACCCACTGTGCTCCCTGCGTGCATTAAGCGCGACACCCCAGCTCCCTTCTGTCTGGCATATCTGAAACTGTAGTGTCAACGCTGAAAGGGTTAGAGCTTGCACACGACGCAATAACACAATGGGAAACCCTTTAAGCAAAAACAACTTAAATAGCCGTCAGCCAGCCCCACCAAAAGACTCTCCAGCATATCACGTGGCCCTACGCCAAGGTCTTAGTTCCATTCTATTTATACATAAATGGCACGACATGACGGCTAAAAGACCGGACTTACAATTCCCGTGCATTGGCACATATGACGTGAATAAATTGTCTTACCTGAGACAGATGCTAAAATTAAAAGGAAAGAAGATTCGGCCATCCGAATGGGAATCATTCTATCAGTGGGATCAGGTTATCCGTGATATGCGCGCCACCAGTGACGTAAAGGCCAAGGTTCATCGAGAATTGTTAGAAGTTAAAAATAATATATTGAATGAGATGGCTAAGAAACAGATAAGTGAAAATTGGAGAAAAACGCAACTAGATGTTGTTGGGGTCTTCCCATGCATTCCTGATGAAACAAAAACAAAAGACTCAAATGAGGGAGGGGGCGAGGAGGATTCACTGCTCGAGGATCTCATAATGGGGCGAATAAGAGGTACACCACAGCAGGATGAGAAACATGACCAAGAAGGGCACATCACCTCATCCTCCGCTCCAGCGGAAAAACCCACTAAGCTATCCCATGAACAGCAGACAGCTGCTATTTCTTTAATACGCAGAGCATTGACTGAAGACGCTGCCAGAATAGACTTGGACGCCGTCCAAGATGTTGCTGTCCTACAACTAATGAGGCAGGAGGCCGTTGACACAGCGTCAACATATTTCGATAGAAGAAAAGCGCTGTTAACGAAATGCACGCAGAAAAAGATCCAAGTCCCACTATTAATAAAGTGTCAATGGCAACAATTATTCGATGACACAACAGCAGATGACAGCCTTACACTTGAACAGTGGCACGTATTAATATGGGACGTGTGTACCTATGTACACCACACAGCCCATGATATCACTACCCTACAAAAAGCACTAGATGGGACACTGCAGACTCATAGACGACACAGTATCAATGAAATACACATACACAGCGCCCCGTCTCCCCTACAGGGATCACCAGAAATGGGCAGAAAAGTGCTAAAATCAGACTCAGCTAAATGTCGCAAACTCCTACAGGAGATGATAGAAGGAACGCTATCACTAGATTCCTTTACAGAACAACACAGTAGACAATATTTGGACAAAGTTCTCTCATTAGCACGTGCAGAGCTCATGGACAAGGGCCCACAAGCACACAACGCTTATGTCCAGCAAATAAAAAAGCAAAGTGCAGACACCGGTACTGATCCACCGCTACCGACACAGTATGGGTGGGACGTGGCCAAATTCAGTTTTAAAGACACACAGTTACCTCAATGGGATGAGGCCGAAGTAAAGGACACACTTAAATATGCCATTGACAAACTACAACAATGGAAGCAACTGGTGCAAACTTTCGCAGTGCTAGAGGTAGCTCAGGCCCTCACCCCCTACACTGGGACTACAGCCCCAGCAACACCACCTGTACTGATTATGCCCCTACGAGAAGTGCCCCCCCCACCAGGCAGTGGGAAAAACGAATTGGCATATGTCCATGTTCCATGGTCCAGACAGGATATTATGTGTTTTACTAGAGACTTTCCTAAGCTCAGGGAAGAACCAAGGAAGTGGTACGCAGAATTAGACAGAATGGCAGTGTTGGGAGGACTGTTCTGGAGGGATTTTGATACTATGTTCAACATTATAGTGCCACAAGATGTATGGGAGGACCGCAAAAGACAGGTGGATTGGCCAAAGGAGCCTGCAAGAGGGAAGGGAGGAGTACCAGGAGAAGAGGTAGATGAGAAATACCAGGAAGTAGTGAAATATTTAAAGGGAAAAATTCCAGAGGACAAGGTAGATTGGAATAAGATAATGTATACCAAACAGGAAAATGAAGAGAGTGTGAACTCTTATTTTGACCGCCTTCTGCAAGTATATCAGCAGAACAGCGGCCTGAAGAACCCTATGGGGGACGCAATGCCTGCCTTTGTCACCACGTTCGTTCAAGGGTTGAAACCACCTATTAAAGCACACCTACAAACATCATTTGTTTGCTGGCAACAGGAACCAATAGAGAAGGTGTTAGCAGCAGCTAGGTACTGTTCCGATTACCAGCACAATGCACAGACAATGGAGACTGAGAAAATAAAGAAGGAAAAAGTGAGATTGATGGTGGCACAAGAAAGGTTCTATTCAAACCAACAAGGGCGAGGCAGGGGGAGAGGAAAAGGGACCGGAAGACCACAAAATGGTAGATCAGCTTCATTACCTCCAACAGGGACAGCTTGCTTCTACTGCAAGGACCCCAACCACTGGAAAGCAGATTGCCCACTATTAAAAAAGAAAAATGCTGAAAATAGGCAACAACAGAATAGGGGGCAAGACCAACAGCAACACCAGCATAACACCCAACGTACAGAATACAGGAATGATGAGCAACAGGGGTACCCAGCAAATGACATGCCACAAACACACCATGAGTGGACAGGAAGGGACGGGTGGGCACAACAGGACAATAGCTTCCCGCCGCCGCCTCAAGACGTATACTAGGGATGCCTGAAAGTGGTAGACTGCCTAATAGCTCCAGCAATAGCCGTGGACCAATCTGGCCCATTTGTGAAGGGGACAGTTTTGGGTAAAACAGTACCATTCTTAGTAGACACAGGAGCTCAAAGATCAATGCTTAGGGCATCAGTCATGTCCGAGGCACCACTTTCGGGAATACAAGTAACGGCAGTCGGAATGACAGGACAACCAATAGATGAATACCTTACACAGCCACTTAAAATAACAGTAGCCACCATCACTGTTGACCATCAGTTTGTCCTTAGCAGATTCTGCCCCGTGAACTTACTGGGCAGGGATCTGCTTTGCAAATTACAATGTACTATACACTGTTCACCAACTGGGGTTTTCTTGGAAAGCAGGCCACACGTTTGATGTTACAGGCCTTCATGACATGCACTGACCCTGTCATACCCCCGGAATTACGCGACTGCGTGCCTCCTCAAGTCTGGGCTACTAGTGCAAACGATGTAGGACAAGTGTTAAACTACCCACCAGTACAGATTAAATTAAAGCCAGGAGCTGCACTTCCAAGGGTACCACAATACAAGATTTCAAAAGAAGGAGAGGAAGGCATAGCACCTGTGATACAAGATCTTCTGAAACAGGGAATAATAAAGGAAATACGCTCCAGCCCATGCAACACACCCATACTCCCTGTAAAGAAAGCCTTCAAGGGCCCGAATGGGGCCCCGGTATATCGCTTCACACAAGACCTGAGAGAATTGAACAAAATAGTGGTCCCATCGTTCCCAGTGGTCCCAAACCCCGCAACAATACTGTCCAACATACCAGTAACAGCCACACACTTCACAGTGCTGGATCTTAGCTCCGCCTTCTTCACCATTCCCCTGCACCCAGACAGCCAGTCCTTTTTCAGTTTCTCTTTCCGATCTAAACGATTTTGTTGGTGTAGGCTTCCCCAAGGGTACACAGAGTCCCCTTCTATCTTCACAAATGCTCTAAAAACAGATTTGGACTCCTTAGTACTAGAGGAAGGTTCCACACTTGTTCAGTACATAGATGACTTGCTACTGGCCTCACCTTCAAGGGAGGCTTGTGCAAAAGACACAGTGACCCTCCTGCGTCATCTAGCACTGAAGGGTTACAAGGTTTCCCCCAAGAAATTACAGTTCTGCCTCACGGCAGTGAAGTACTTAGGACATGAACTGTCCGAAGGACAAAGAAAATTATTACCTGACAGGATATCCACCATCACCCACTTTCCCCAACCACGCACACAAAAAGAGGTACGGGCCTTCTTAGGGGTGGCAGGGTACTGTCGGCACTGGATCCCCAATTTCTCCCTGATTGCCAAGCCCTTACAGGCTTTAGCACACAAAGATGTTCCAGATGTTGTGCCCTGGTCAAGGGATTGTGACAAGGCGTTCAACAAGCTAAAATTTGAACTCAGTGGAGCACCAGCGCTAGGCCTCCCGGATTATAGCAAAGATTTCCACCTGTTCTGTCACGAGAAGGGAGGGTGCTCATTAGGGGTGTTAAGTCAAAAACATGGGTCCTTCTACCGCCC
This sequence comes from Calotriton arnoldi, assembly GCA_963921515.1. Taxonomy (NCBI): domain Eukaryota; kingdom Metazoa; phylum Chordata; class Amphibia; order Caudata; family Salamandridae; genus Calotriton; species Calotriton arnoldi. The sequence goes on from CAWUFW010006295.1 coordinate 154,140, forward strand.
GGTGGCATACTATTCAGCCACACTAGACCCAGTAGCTTCCGCGCTCCCGCCTTGCCTCCGAGCAGTGGCAGCAGCAGCGCTGGCGGTTGAACAGTCAGAGAACATAGTGTTGGGACACACCATGGTTTTGCACGTCCCCCATGCAGTAGACACACTTCTCACATCCACCAAGACCCAACATCTGACAAATGCACGCCTCACTAGGTATGAGCTGACATTATTGGCACCACACATTGTCATCAAACGATGCACCACCTTGAACCCAGCCTGCCTTTTGCCAACAGAAAACAATTTAGATGACTTGGAGTCAGATGATGCATTCCATGACTGCACACTGGCTATAGACAGGCATACAAAGGTGCGCCCAGACCTGAAGGATACACCTATACCAGACGCCCAAGGGGATTTGTTTGTAGACGGGTCATGTCTTAGAGATGACAATGGAACATTACAGGCATCCTATGCAGTGGGCACAGCTAACAAATTGTTGGAGGGAGGAAGATTAACATCTGCTAAAAGTGCACAAGCAGCTGAACTCGTGGCACTTTCAAGGGCATGCACACTGGCAAAGGGTAAGAGAGCAAACATTTACACAGACAACCAGTATGCCTTTGGGGTAGTCCACGACTTTGGCCAGCTTTGGTCAATGAGAGGATTCCTCACATCAGCAGGCAACCAAATACAGCACGCACAGTTGATATGTGACCTCCTCCAAGCATTATTACTACCACAGGAAATAGCCATAATAAAATGTGCTGCACACACCTCATCTAAGGATTATGGATCAAATAAATCTTGCTATCTTCTGTGCTGAAAGAACATTGTATCTGTGGTATTATTTTCCATTCTTTATTTCAGCTACTACACTGTGTTCCGCTGGTGCCTCGTGAGGGTAATGCTGTGTTCAGCAGGTGCCTTGTGAGGGTGATGCTGTGTTCCGCTGGTGCCTCGTGAGGGTAATGCTGTGTTCCACTGGTGCCTCGTGAGGGTAATGCTGTATTCAGCTGGTGCCTCGTGAGCGTAATGCTGTGTTCAGCTGGTGCCTCGTGAGGGGTAATGCTGTGTTCAGCTGGTGCCTCGTGAGGGGTAATGCTGTGTTCAGCTGGTGCCTCGTGAGGGGTAATGCTGTGTTCAGCTGGTGCCTCGTGAGGGTAATGCTGTGTTCCGCTGGTGCCTCGTGAGGGTAATGCTGGTTTCCGCTGGAGCCTTGTGAGGGTAATGCTGTATTCAGCTGGTGCCTCGTGAGGGGTAATACTGTGTTCCGCTGGAGCCTCGTGAGGGTAATGCTGTATTCAGCTGGTGCCTCGTGAGGGTAATGCTGTGTTCCGCTGGTGCCTCGTGAGGGTAATGCTGTGTTCAACTGGTGCCTCGTGATGGTAATGCTGTGTTCTGCTGGTGCCTCGTGAGGGTAATGCTGTGTTTAGCTGGTGCCTCGTGAGGGTAATGCTGTGTTCCGCTGGTGCCAACAAGGCCCACAACCCCCATTTGCCACTATCCACCAGCAACCACCTTTTTTAGGCAGAGGCTGGGGCAGGGGAAGAGGCAAAAGAAGAGGTGGCAACAACGCACGAAAACAGGTGCAATGGCAGGACCAGTCTCACCAATTATAGATGGAACTCAGGAGCAAGGACAAGAAAAACTAATTGTCAACTTATCCAACCGGACGCTGAATCCCACAGAAGAAAAAATCCTAATGAAGGGACTTGGGTTTGTACCGACCCCAATTACAGATGACTTCCGCACCCAATGTGAAATACACGACCTATTCAGGAAAGTCCGCCTAAGGAGCTTCTTCAAAGAACAAACCTATCGGATACCGAAGGATACTGGACTACGTAAGCCCTCGACTTTTACACCTACGGCGGCAATGGTGCCACCAGAAGTCCTCACCTTCGAGAAGGCAGTCCTTAAGGATATTAGCAACCTCAAAAAACCTACAGGAACCTTTCATAACATCTCACGCCTGGAAAATAATGCTATCAGGAGTCTGTCAGACGATAAACCAATCACAATAAAGGAGGCAGACAAAGGAGGTGCCATCGTCATCATGTCTACATCAGACTACAGAACCGAATGCCTCCGCCAACTCAATGATAATCGATACTACACTCCCTTGAGAGAAGATCCCACAACGAGACTCACCGCCAGAATAAAATCCTTGGTGTTGGAAGCCTTAACTGAAGGTTGGATATCCAAGAATGAGTCAGAATTTCTCATGAATGACAAGCCTCGCATCCCTTATTTCTACACGTTGCCAAAAATCCACAAGGGCACCCTACCACCTCCGGGAAGACCCATCGTATCCGGGATCGGGTCATTACTCGAACCCCTCTCCCGGTTCTGTGACCATTTTCTTAGGCCCCTTGTCAAGGTAACACCCACGTTCCTACAGGACGCCAGGGATGTAGTCAACTTGATAGATATCCAAAATAGGGAGGGCCCCCATCCAGATGTGCTAATCACTCTAGATGTGGAGGCCCAACTGGCCACACTAGAAGTAATGGAAGCAACACTACGCTCCACCGAATGGACAGCACCCACACCTATCCCGTTCATTATGGAATGTGCCCATGCTGCACTTACAGAAAACTTTTTTCAATTTGAGAAATCTTTATACCATCAGACCCAAGGTACTTCCATGGGGAGTACATTCGCTCCCAGTCTGGCCTGTCTCTATATGGCGGACTTTGAGGCTAAACATATACTGCCTGCCACCAACATATACAAAGACCATGTTCTTCAGTGGCGCCGCTATATTGATGACATTTTGGTCTTCTGGAGAGGAGACCAATCCATTATATCAGAATTTGTAACATGGGTTAACAGCCTAAACCCTTTCTTAAACTTTACAGCTAATTTTTCAGAACAGGAAATACCTTTTCTTGATCTCCTTATAAGTCGCACTTCATCTGGACTTATTACAAAGACCTACAAAAAACCTACGGATAGTCACAGTCCACTACTTTTTAGTAGCTTTCACCCTAAGGCACTGCGCGACAACCTACCATACGGACAATATCTGAGAATTAGACGTAACTGCAGTGAGGTGGAAGATTTTAAAACACAAGCCTCCGAACTCACATCCAGCTTGGCCAGACGAGAGTATCCCACCAACACCATAAAATCAGCATGCAAGAGGGCTCGCAATACCAACAGAGAAATATTACTACAGACAACAGAAAAATCAGACAAAAAACAGATAACATGTGTCACAACTTACACTCCAGAGTCCAACATGATTAAGAAAATCATTAATAAACATTGGAGAATTCTGAACATAGGTGATTCTGTCTTGGAGGCTCCAAGATTTGCCTTCAAGAGAACTAACAACTTAAAAATCTCCTGGTCAGAACTAGACCAAAAAAGACCCGCCCGCTAGGAATCGACTTTGGGATTTACCTGCAGTTACCGGCCACTACCCATGCGGGCAGTGTGCTGCCTGTGCATTTACACATGCCAGTAAAACCATCTCCGTGACTAACACTCTTATATGGTCACAAAGGACACACACCAATTGTAACACCCGCAATTGTGTGTATTTAATTACTTGTCCTTGCAATCTCATGTATGTGGGCATGACGACACGCCCGATCAAAACCAGAATTTCAGAACATCGCAGTAACATCAGATGCAGGAAACAAAACACAAAAATGTGCACCCACTACATAGAGGCTAATCATACTGCGGACGACATCCATTGGACTATCCTTGAAACACATCCCATGCTTAGCAAGGAAGCCCTGTTCGGATTTCAAGCAATATAAGGGGCCTTAACGATGATATACCGTGGGTGGTTCTCAATAACTCCTAAATATCCCTACCTGTCGCCTAATCCCCTACCTGCCGCCCTTGTCAAGACCGGCATAATAAATCCTAGCTGAAGCTGGTACATATATACTACCCCTGCCTCTCACACTTTGGGCTCTGATGCTGACATACTGTTCACTTATCAAAAGGCTGATGTTCACTTTTCATAAGGCTGATGCCATCTGATTGCCTGACAGCCCACAGTTTATCAGCCCAATTGTTACCTGCCATCTCACTCGCCTATTGGTTAAATATGGTGATACACTCACATAACAGTGAATTGTGCTTTTCTACAATCATATACTTAAATCTCAGTACGGGATTTCTCATTGCCCCAAACAACCATCCATCCCGTCAGGAGCACCACGACATCTTTTGACATCTACTCCTTTGTATAGGACTACCACACTGCAGTGTGCACTCATAGGCTTGCGCTCCCTGCTACAGCGTCTCTCTAGGTCTCAATAAAGTTCACGGCAGATTGAACAATTCTCACTTCTAGTACCAAGATGGCCACCCGCTACTCCCGTTCTAGTGCTCTCTACCCTCCCGCGATGACGCGGTATTTCACGCCGCACACGGCCAGGCAGAGCTACGGGAGCCTGAGCAGGGTTAGGAGCACCGCTAGTTGCGCGCCCACCCATGTAAGTAATAATCTATCGCCATTACCTTGCCTGTTTGGTTGTCAGCACTGGTTTGTAGTCCTAAGTATTTAACCGCTACGAACCACCGACGTCAGCAGGATGGATTTGTACTTTCCTTGCCGTTCCTTCTAGGTTTTAGCAACGAGTGGCTTACCTGGCATACCCCGTACTGCCTACGACCCCTTAGCTTGGGTGTAAGTAAAAATAAGACAATGAGTTTAAGAGGGCTTAGAGACACACACTGTTGTGGGCATCAACACTTTCATGTCTAGAGCACTTTTTGAAGGGTGAAAAGCAACAATACCTTGTCACGCCACAATACAAAAGCATGACACCAATTCCACAGTCATCAATTACAGCCACTGCTCCCCTGATACCCAAGGTATGCATGAACTCACGAGCACATAAGGAAAAAACACTATGGCCAATGGACTCAATTGTAATAACTATACTTGATGTAGCCTCGTTTCCCCCCCCTTTTTCCTTTAGCTCTTTGAGCATTTGCATGACGCTTCGTATCTCGTAAGAGAACTACTCTATCCAGACCGTGTCTGGTTTTAATCACTTGTTTCTTTTTTTAGATCTCTTCACTATACAGGACACCCATCCTGGAACTTGGTACACCACGCAGGTGACTTATATTATCTGTTCACCTGCCCAATGGTAGTGTAGAGTTAGTAGAACATACTCTCACATTGGTCCTGACGAATTGCCGTTTGACCCGTTAGGGGCTGCAGGCAAGAAACATGTTGATCGTAAGAACATACTAGACCCTACAAGAGCATTATATCTAGATAGGGCGCATCACGTTTTTAGCTAGGTCAGTACACCCCTCGAATAAAATAGTTCTGCTAGGGCAGTACTTTACCTATTTTAATCACAATTCACACTCGTCACTACCCTCACCACTTACCCTCATGCACCAAACGGCTGTCTCTTAAAAGTTCTCCGAAAAAGAGCCCCTTCGCGGGAGCCCGTCGGGCATTGCAGCGCCGGCCCGATGAGGAGCATAGCCCAAATGATGAAGCATGACATCCTTCGGGGTGTGTGAGGGCAACATATAAGAGACCTGTCTACTCCCCCATAGGAACTACACATCTTTTTGACTTACGTTACTATTGGGAGCATTGTGTAGGACCTAGTCTTAAAAGCTCCTAGTTCCTCTTCTTGTTCATAGTTATGCAATGTGACCTTTGACCCTGGTGATGTCACAGAAGTTACATAACTAAAGGTATAAATTATACTATTACTGCAACATTAATAAAATAGACATACCAGTCATACCTTTATCAAATCATCCCATGTCTCTTCCATTACCCAGCTCTGCCTCAGGACCGCTCTCACCTCCAGATCTGCCATCTTCTTATCGCCTTCCTTCCCAATCTTTCTCTAACCTTCAATTTTTTGTATCATACTCATCACTTTAATAGTTTTTCTACATCACCCTGTGATGCGTTCTCCTCTCCCAGTTCACCCCTTGACCGCACTTTTATAAACGACTCTCTCTCTTGTTCGCCCAGCTCTGTTACCTGGTCCCTCCCATTACTAATTCTCATTTCTATTGTTCACACATTTCCCATCATATCTCCCTCTCGTTCTCTCACCTCAGCGTCAGACCCGCTCTCTCTCTCTTCATTCGCCTTTCTCTGCACACGCTTCACTCTAATTTGGGTTCATCCTCTTACTTCCACCTTCATCACTCTAATTTGCTCAGATTTCACGTTCACCTACATCTTGCTCGGTATGGAGACATAATATCGAGTTTTAAATATCGATATGCCATAATATCGATGTTTAAATTTCGATGTGACCGAATATCGACCTGCAAGAATATCGTCAACAAGAATATCGACATGCAGGTAAGAAATATCGTTTTACTTAATATCGAAGTTAGTAATATCGTAAGTAAAAATATCGTTGTTTATAATATCGAATTTCTTTTTTGTGTTTTGTATGTTAGTATATGTATTAAAAGTATAGCTTATTTTTCTAATTATGTTTGAATTTTTTACAAGTAATTAATTTTATGTTAATTAATTTTTGCGTATTTCAGTTCCGTAGCGGGTTATGGGTTTATAGGGGAATAGGGTGGGAAGTAATTTCATTATAATATATTAATTAATAATTTTTTAGAAGTTATTAATTTAAAAAATATATATATATTGCGTTTTAGTTCCGTAGCGGGTTGTGGGTTTATAGGGAATAGGGTGGGAAGTAATTTAATTGAAATTAATTAATTAATAATTTTATTAATTAATATTTTTGTATTTAATATTTTATATTGTTAATTGTGTTAATTAATTGGTTAATTAATTTTTAATTGGTTATTAATAATTGGTAAATATGTTAATTGTGTAATTTTTTAGGAGCGGGTTTCAGTTAGGGTAGTAGGGTTGAAAGTAATTTAATTACAATTAATTAATAATTTTAGTAATTAATATTTATGCGATTAATATTTTATATTATTAATTGTGTTAAAAAATGTTATTAATTAGTTATTAATTGGATATTAATTATTAATAATTAATTGGTAAATATGTTAATTGTGTAAGGGTGGGAAGTAATATTTTTAATAATATTTATTTAAAGTTATTTTATAGTGTTAATTGTGTGATCTAATTTATTTTTGATGGTTTTTAATTTGCTTGTTAATTGTTATTAATTAATTAATTCATTGTTAATTAATTATGTCAATTGTGTAATATTTTATAATATTGGTGGTGTCGTTTATAGGGGAATATGGTGGGATGTTAATTATTTTTGACAAATTAATTATTAGTTAATTAATGTTAATTATTTTGCAGGAGTGGGAATACTAAATTATTCCCCTCCGCTATCCAACACTTTCCCTACTGTTGCAGTTGCTGGAGTGGGAATAGTAATTTTTACCCCTACGCTATCCAACGCTTTCCCTACTGTTGCACTCTCAGGAGTGGGAATAGTAATTTTTACCCCTACGCTATCCAACGCTTTCCCTACTGTTGCACTCACTGGAGTGGGAATAGTAAATTATTCCCCTCCGATATCCAACACTTTCCCTACTGTTGCACTTGCTGGAGTGGGAATAGTAATTTTTACCCCTACGCTATCCAACGCTTTCCCTACTGTTGCACTCGCTGGAGTGGGAATAGTAATTTTTACCCCTACGCTATCCAACACTTTCCCTACTGTTGCACTCACTGGAGTGGGAATAGTAAATTATTCCCACCCGCTATCCAATGCTTTCCCTACAGTTACACTCTCTGGAGTGGGAATAGTAATTTTACCCCTATGCTATCCAACACTTTCCCTACTGTTGCACTCATTGAGTGCGAATAGTAATTTTTACCCCTCCGCTATCCAACACTTTCCCTACTGTTGCACTCTCTGGAGTGGGAATAGTAATTTTTACCCCTACGCTATCCAACACTTTCCCTACTGTTGCACTCCCTGGAGTGGGAATAGTAATTTTTACCCCTACGCTATCCAACACTTTCCCTACTGTTGCACTTGGTGGAGTGGGAATTGTAATTTTACCCACCCTCTATCCAATACTTTCCCTACTGTTGCACTCGCTGGAGTGGGAATAGTAATTTTTACCCCTATGCTATCCAACACTTTCCCTACTGTTGCACTCTCTGGAGTGGGAATAGTAATTTTTACCCCTACGCTATCCAACACTTTCCCTACTGTTGCACTCTCTGGAGTGGGAATAGTAATTTTATCCCCTCCGCTATCCAACACTTTCCCTACTGTTGCACTCGCTGGAGTGGGAATAGTAATTTTTACCCCTTCGCTATCCAACACTTTCCCTACTGTTGCACTCGCTGGAGTGGGAATAGTAATTTTTACCCCTCCGCTATCCAACACTTTCCCTACTGTTGCACTCGCTGGAGTGGGAATAGTAATTTTTACCCCTATGCTATCCAACACTTTCCCTACTGTTGCACTCATTGAGTGCGAATAGTAATTTTTACCCCTCCGCTATCCAACACTTTCCCTACTGTTGCACTCACTGGAGTGGGAATAGTAAATTATTCCCCTCTGCTATCCAACACTTTCCCTACTGTTGCACTCTCTGGAGTGGGAATAGTAATTTTTACCCCTACGCTATCCAACACTTTCCCTACTGTTGCACTCTCTGGAGTGGGAATAGTAATTTTATCCCCTCCGCTATCCAACACTTTCCCTACTGTTGCACTCGCTGGAGTGGGAATAGTAATTTTTACCCCTTCGCTATCCAACACTTTCCCTACTGTTGCACTCGCTGGAGTGGGAATAGTAATTTTTACCCCTCCGCTATCCAACACTTTCCCTACTGTTGCACTCGCTGGAGTGGGAATAGTAATTTTTACCCCTATGCTATCCAACACTTTCCCTACTGTTGTACTCATTGAGTGCGAATAGTAATTTTACCCCTCCGCTATCCAACACTTTCCCTACTGTTGCACTCACTGGAGTGGGAATAGTAAATTATTCCCCTCTGCTATCCAACACTTTCCCTACTGTTGCACTCTCTGGAGTGGGAATAGTAATTTTTACCCCTACGCTATCCAACACTTTCCCTACTGTTGCACTCCCTGGAGTGGGAATAGTAATTTTTACCCCTACGCTATCCAACACTTTCCCTACTGTTGCACTCACTGGAGTAGGAATAGTAATTTTAACCCTTCCACTATCCAACACTTTCCCTACTGTTGCACTTGCTGGAGTGGGAATAGTAATTTTAACCCTTCCACTATCCAACACTTTCCCTACTGTTGTACTTGCTGGAGTGGGAATAGTAATTTTAACCCCTCCACTATCCAACACTTTCCCTACTGTTGTACTTGTTGGAGTGGGAATAGTAAATTATTCCCCTCTGCTATCCAACACTTTCCCTACTGTTGCACTCTCTGGAGTGGGAATAGTAATTTTTACCCCTACGCTATCCAACGCTTTCCCTACTGTTGCACTCGCTGGAGTGGGAATAGTAATTTTTACCCCTACGCTATCCAACACTTTCCCTACTGTTGCACTCACTGGAGTGGGAATAGTAAATTATTCCCACCCGCTATCCAATGCTTTCCCTACAGTTACACTCTCTGGAGTGGGAATAGTAATTTTTACCCCTATGCTATCCAACACTTTCCCTACTGTTGCACTCATTGAGTGCGAATAGTAATTTTTACCCCTCCGCTATCCAACACTTTCCCTACTGTTGCACTCTCTGGAGTGGGAATAGTAATTTTTACCCCTACGCTATCCAACACTTTCCCTACTGTTGCACTCCCTGGAGTGGGAATAGTAATTTTTACCCCTACGCTATCCAACACTTTCCCTACTGTTGCACTTGGTGGAGTGGGAATTGTAATTTTTACCCACCCTCTATCCAATACTTTCCCTACTGTTGCACTCGCTGGAGTGGGAATAGTAATTTTTACCCCTATGCTATCCAACACTTTCCCTACTGTTGCACTCTCTGGAGTGGGAATAGTAATTTTTACCCCTACGCTATCCAACACTTTCCCTACTGTTGCACTCTCTGGAGTGGGAATAGTAATTTTATCCCCTCCGCTATCCAACACTTTCCCTACTGTTGCACTCGCTGGAGTGGGAATAGTAATTTTACCCCTTCGCTATCCAACACTTTCCCTACTGTTGCACTCGCTGGAGTGGGAATAGTAATTTTACCCCTCCGCTATCCAACACTTTCCCTACTGTTGCACTCGCTGGAGTGGGAATAGTAATTTTTACCCCTATGCTATCCAACACTTTCCCTACTGTTGCACTCATTGAGTGCGAATAGTAATTTTTACCCCTCCGCTATCCAACACTTTCCCTACTGTTGCACTCACTGGAGTGGGAATAGTAAATTATTCCCCTCTGCTATCCAACACTTTCCCTACTGTTGCACTCTCTGGAGTGGGAATAGTAATTTTTACCCCTACGCTATCCAACACTTTCCCTACTGTTGCACTCTCTGGAGTGGGAATAGTAATTTTATCCCCTCCGCTATCCAACACTTTCCCTACTGTTGCACTCGCTGGAGTGGGAATAGTAATTTTACCCCTTCGCTATCCAACACTTTCCCTACTGTTGCACTCGCTGGAGTGGGAATAGTAATTTTACCCCTCCGCTATCCAACACTTTCCCTACTGTTGCACTCGCTGGAGTGGGAATAGTAATTTTTACCCCTATGCTATCCAACACTTTCCCTACTGTTGTACTCATTGAGTGCGAATAGTAATTTTTACCCCTCCGCTATCCAACACTTTCCCTACTGTTGCACTCACTGGAGTGGGAATAGTAAATTATTCCCCTCTGCTATCCAACACTTTCCCTACTGTTGCACTCTCTGGAGTGGGAATAGTAATTTTTACCCCTACGCTATCCAACACTTTCCCTACTGTTGCACTCCCTGGAGTGGGAATAGTAATTTTTACCCCTACGCTATCCAACACTTTCCCTACTGTTGCACTCACTGGAGTAGGAATAGTAATTTTAACCCTTCCACTATCCAACACTTTCCCTACTGTTGCACTTGCTGGAGTGGGAATAGTAATTTTAACCCTTCCACTATCCAACACTTTCCCTACTGTTGTACTTGCTGGAGTGGGAATAGTAATTTTAACCCCTCCACTATCCAACACTTTCCCTACTGTTGTACTTGTTGGAGTGGGAATAGTAAATTATTCCCCTCTGCTATCCAACACTTTCCCTACTGTTGCACTCTCTGGAGTGGGAATAGTAATTTTATCCCATACGCTATCCAACATTTTCCCTACTGTTATAGTTAATGTAGTGTAAAATATTTTTTTACAAATAAATATTAATTTTAATATTTGAATTTATTATATATATATTTTATTTTTATATTTATATTACAGGTTTATGTATATATATATATATGTATTTATAATTTTTATTATGTTTCTAACATTTTATAATTAAATAAAATAATTATTTATTAATATTATTAAGTTATATATATATACATTTTTTTAAATATGTATGTTTAATTTTTTATATATTACATTTATTACTTATCATTTTTAACTTTTTAAAATAATTTTAACTATGTTTTTATTAATTATATTTATTATTTAATTAATTTTATATTATTTTTAAGACAATAAAAAAAACGATATTTTAAACAACGATATTTTGGTTTCGATATTTTTGTACTTACCTTTGTAGAGATAGGATGTCGATATTCTGTCCATCGATATTCTGTACTCGATATTCTTGTAGGTCGATATTCGGTCCCTCGATATTCTGTCAGTGATCCATCTTGCTCATTTTCCCTCCCAGCTCAACCCCTCTCATGATCACCTCCATTCCCTGCACTGTTAGACCAGTTGTCTTGAGTTCTCTCCCCATACAAACTTCACCCTTATCTTTGACAACTAATTGTAGGTATCTCTTGATCCGCCCTCTCTCTAATCGTCTGCTACACCCCCCACCATCCAACCTAACTCAAACATTCTCTTATGGTTGTATGACTTAACACATGCATTTAACACACGTCTTTACCATGCATCCATTACCGCGCATTGCCTTTACAACGCAAGCCTTTACCATACATATGCCTGTACCATGCATGCCTTTGACATCCGCAGAAGGCACTGTGTCTGGGGAAAGATGTCAGCCAGGATGCCTCGTCATCTCATGGACACCCCGCTGAAAGATCTGGGTTGGTTGCACTTCATGCACCCCCACACACATCAAAGGCAAGCCATTGATTCAGGGCATTATGCTCCCTGCACCTCAGAATTACAGATATCCCGTGCATGGATAGATCCGTGTGGTGGGTGCAATTAGTGGGCATTATGAGGTGTAGACTGAGGATACCTCTAGAAATGAGGAACTGTGCAGGAAATCAGGCATATCGCACCCTATTCCCCGTGTAATTCCCTATTTCGATACAAAATTCCACCCAGTAAATTCAGCTATTATCAGTGGCTGAAATGCACCGGTTCCGTAGAGTTACCACGGTTCTTGTAACCCCAATTAGGCTGGTGACCGCTGCTACTGGCCCCATTACCATGCCTGGATTACCATGGGACTTGCAATGAGGCCCTCAGAGAATTTTCTTGCTGGAATTTCGTTCATCTCCAGGCAGCAGAGAAAGTGAAAATGCAATGTCTATGCAAGAGGGCTATAGGCCACACCTCAGAAAGGCTCTACACCTTCCTTGAAAGGAACCCCCCCCCCCCTCTCCCCAGCGCCTTGAGACCCTCGCGGGTAAGTAGTGCGCTCTACAAATTCTGTGATTGATTGATTGATTGACATGCACAGCATGGGGGTAATCCAGCCTTCCCCGTCTCCTGCTTTTGAAAGTGTCCTTTGCTTTTGCAGCGAAAGGGCAACAATAAAAACAGTGGTAAACAGCACCTTGGGGGCAGCTGTGGAGATGTTGGTTACACCTTTGCATGACAGCATCATATTCATTCATGTGTGTGTATTACGTTTCAGAATGTCTATTTTTATGAAGTAAGAAGTTTTGAAGTTTATTGGACAGTCTAATAAATTAAAACGTTCCAGTTCGGGTGGTGCACTGGAAAGTAAACAGGACTTATCAGCACCCCACTTTCTTTCTGTTCCTGGCTCTACTTCTGTATCTCAGGGGTTACAAGGTGCGTGCCAGGGTTCGGAAGGGTACCTTTTGTGACACCCATGGAAAGTCTTCTTGACCTCGCAGCAATCTCACATATTGCTTTGGCATCTCTCTTTTGGTCTTGCAATTAAGTTGTAAAATTTAAATCAACCCTTATGAGGTTAAAGGCAGTCCTGCTCAAAAGTAGCTCAATTGGTATTCCCTGTCACCAAAAGGGTTGTCACGCAAGGGTAGGATTTCCAGTTGCGGGAAAACAGGAGCATTCTTTTGCCATCATGAAGCCTTAAGACATACATTTTGCGCTATATAAATATTTTACTAACTCATTAAGGAGTGTGTGGTGGCTGAGGACTGCAGGTTGCCACAGAGGCCACAAGAAAGTCCCCCGCTGTTGTGTGGGTTCTGTTTTTCTTCCCCCCTTTATTAAAAAAAAAAAAAAATCCTTATCAGCTTTTCAATTCATGAAGCTGTCACAGTTTTAAAAACAAAGTTTTAGAGCCTTCTCACATCTTCTCACACCTGAGTGATTAATTGCCACTAAAAGGCCCTCCTTATGGTTTAAGTTGAGCAGTTTCCCTGTATGGAATTCGCTCCATTCAATCATTATTTGGCTGTTGTTTCTACATATGGTTTACCACGTGCTGGGACATCAGACTGTATTTTACCAAATTGAAAATCCTGCTGGTAAAATCACATTAGGAAAGGACTGCATTGCAGTCTAGACCTATTCCCCAGACCAGCCTCACTCTCAAGCAAAGTGTGGAGGAAGCATGTAATGGTCCTTTTACCCTCCTACCCTTCCCATCGCCTCATCGCCCTACACTGACGCCCCCACACCTGCTCAGAACAGGTGTTACATGTGTGTGTTACATCTCTCTGAATGGGAAATACTGTGCAGAATTCTGCCCCATAATTCCGGGTGAGCACAATTTTCCTCCATTCCAAGGGGTTTAACTCAGAATTGTATGGTACTGGTGAGGTGTTACTGCAGTGTACCGGAATTTACGGGTGCAGAGTTTGAGCCATAACAGTCCCAAGCAATTGAGAGTTGGTGCTAAAGGGTCATAAATAAGGCATTGAAATTCACACAAACACCCAATCAACCCAACCCAATCAAGCTAACAGATCAATGTCACACAAACACCCAATCAAGCTAACAGATCACTTGGCAGCAAGCCAGACTGGCCATACTGGGCAGTGGGCATTTCCCCAGGAGGCTGGAAGGGTGGGTTGCCGGTTTTGATCCTAGGGGCTGATTTGGTAGCAGTGCAGCGGCAGCAATAAAAGTGTCAAGCTAACTCTGGTGATTAATGTACCTGCTGGAGAGAGATTGGAGTTCTGTCTAGTGGCAGTTTTGCTCATATAAGGTAGCGCAGAGGGTTAATATACCTGCTGCAAATAACATTTACTATGCATTTCACAGAAAAGTATTTTATTTGCATAGCTCAGTGGCTTACTGCTTTTGTCACAGAGATCCCTTTGTTACTGTGCAGTTTGTAAGTTACAATCGTAATCTAGCACAGCGAGCTATGAACTGCCATCAAAGAGCCGCATGCAAGCTGCATGGCACAGGTTCGAAGGTCATATTCATTCCCAGTCTGTCATTATCCTAATGTTGCTAAAAAGGGTTTGTTTGAGTAGAAATAAATTCCTATTGGTAAAGCCAGCCCTAACCACTATGTTACGTTCTGAATCCTGAGTATGTGCTTCTTGACACCAAGCACTGTTAAAAAATGCCTACCAGTATGAATGACGTCTGAATCCTACACCTTGTAGTCCCCTTTGTCTTAATGTAACATTTTCTATACCGTGATTTACACACGTATGATTCATTGTCTCTGTATTTGTGTGTGATGTAAAGTGCTCCGACACCCTACACTGGGTATGAGAGGCGCTATAAAACAAATTAAATAAATAGAGGGGCTAAGGAGAGATGAAAGGCACTGTCGGAGGTGAAAGTGAGGGAATCATTGAAGAGCCCTGATAAAGATTGTTGTATCCTGCTGCACTGTAAGGTCATCATTTACTATGGTTTAAAAGCTGACACAATTGAACATAAACTGAAAATGTGCTGTAGAATGCACCATTTTTGCCATTTCTTCCCAAATTCTCCTGGGGGAGACCCCCTCCCCCCAAAAAAAACCTTGTAGTGGTCAGGATCACTCTTTATGCACTGTACGGGGGCTGGTCTGACAAAATTTGCCGGGGCGGCTTTGGGCTCCCAGTCCGGCCCTGCTTGGCAGGTATGTAATGCTGTAAGAAAAAACTTAATCCCACATTGCTTTGCATATATGAAACAAATTAAACAAAAAGCAAAATGAAACCACTTACTGGGACTGCCATGCTGTGATTCCTGGCAGGTTGCAAAAATGCTTTGTTCTGCAAAAGTGCAGGTCACACACCAGAAAGAAAGCTGGGGTCCAGCAAACCTGGGAAGCAGGACAGGCCCGTCTAGAAGCACCCCAAAACCCACAGCCTGCAGGCCAGACAGACTGTGCTTGGTGGATGCTGGGAGCCCCAAAAGGTGTTGCTAAGCTGAACCGACAAGTTGGAACACTTAAATGTTTCAATTTAGCCTTATGCCCAACTGCCTTCAGAAGCTGCTCCTCTAAAGAGAGAGGATTGAAAATGCCTGTTCCTTGATTCCTGTTGCTTCCTTTGCAGCCTGAGGCCAGGGGTAGCAAAGGAAGTGCTTGGGGTCGCAAGGGGCAAGCTAGGGGTTGCAACTGCAACCCATAAATGACGTCCATGTATATCATAGAATTGACTGCACATGGAGTATTGAGCAGTGTCATGTGTGTTGCAGTTAAGAAAACTCAGTTTTTAATCCCAATTATTTTTTTTATTTTATTTTTTTAAATTTGTTTATTAAGGTTTTCAATACCATACAGCGTAGTGGCATCTTTAAGCAATATACTCTGCAACCCTAAAACAAAAAAAACATCAAGAACAAATAAAACACATCCGAAGGTACAGATAATAATCAGATATCATAATAGATGCACTGAGGCAGACCGTTCTGGCGATGTAAAAGAAGCATTCCGGGCAGTACGAGAAACACACTATTTACAAATCATCAATCAACATTACTCAGTCTCGACATGAGTCTGGAGTAGCAAATATTCTCGAAGAGGAGCCCAAATATCAGTAGGTCTGGATGTGACCGGCAAGTCCTCAGCATATAACTCTAATTGTTCCCGACAATAAATCAGGTCCTTCATCCATTCGACAATCTTCGGGGCATACCTACTTTCCCACGTGAACATAATCCGCCTCTTGGCGAGCAGGAGTGCCAGTCCAACAAACTTGCTCACGGTGGCCTTCAGCTGGGGGACGAAGCCAAGGAGGCACTCTAAAGGTGTACACTGCAATTCAATGCCCGTCATGGTGTGTATGCGTGCAACAACTGTTTCCCAATATTTAAATACAGGGCACATTGCCACGCAAGGTGAATAAAATCAGCACTCCCCTGACCACATCGTTTACAGCGGTCAGAATCTCTGAGGCCTATACGATATAATTTAGCAGGGGTGTGATATATTTGGTGGATGAATTTAAAATGAATTACCCGGAGATTGCCATTTGGCGTGAGGCGCCCAGTCAACATACAAATCTGTTCCCATTCTTTCAAAGTAATCAGAGGAGTCACTATCATGTTCCACCGCTCCAAACTGCGATCAGGCACAGAGCACCGTTTCATCCTGCACCTCCTTATATAATTTAGTTACCAGCTTTTTCCGTGATGGGGCTACCAACAATAATTGAAGAGATGTAAGTGCGGCGGGTTCAGCGGGGAAACCAGGATAATGGGCCTGAAGTGCACGCTTTAGGCGATGGCAAGAGTATTGGAACAGGAATGTAGGATTTTAAATGTACTCCAGCCCTTCCCCAGTTATGTAACTTCCCCCCGGGAAAAGGTCTCTCATATGTGTGATGCCGGCCTCTTTTAAAGCTGTTACCGGCCCCTGTTCCCGCGCTACAGACAAAGCCGCATGCCCGGCAATGGGAAGAGCAGGAGCATATAGAGGGAGCTTATGTGCGCGCCTGCCAAGCTGCAATAGTGGTGTCAATGGTGTTAATCTCAGACCTGGGAGTATGCCGGCGAGTGTGCGTGAGGATACCCCCAAGCGGCACGGGGTGTGCATCCCCGTCCTCTACTGCAACATGCGGAATTCAATCATGCGTCCGGAACCAATAGTAGGCATACTGGGCTTGTGCACTAAGATAATACACGTAGAAATCAGGAGCAGCAAATCCCCCTTTATCGTAAGCAAGCGTCAGGGTATACCAACTGATTCTGGGCTGTTTATCCCCCCACACCAGTCTCAATGGCTGGGTTTGCACTGTTTTGAAAAATTGTTTGGTAAGTTTGACCGGAATATTGCAAAACAGGTACAGGAACCGCGGCAAGACTGACATTTTTATGACTGCGATTCGATCCGCAAGGGACAGCGGGAGCCGGGACCACCTATCCACCCGCTGCACCAAGGCATCATAGGCTGGGCCGTAGTTTTCTCTGATCACGACGTCAGGGTCGCGATGCACCCAGACCCCAAGGTACTTGACCGGGTCCGCAGTCCACACCAGAGGATATTCCGACTGAGGCGGAGACGTGACCGATGTCAAAGGGATAATAACCGACTTTTCCCAGTTGATTAGGAGTCCAGAGAAGAGGCCAAACCTGATATATTCCCGGATGATAGGGGACAAGTGAAGTTGAGGATCATGTATAAAAAGAACCATGTCATCCGCGTACATGGAAATACCGATCGGTCGTTGATTAAAATTGAGAGCGGCCGCTCTGTGTCTCTGTCGGATTTTGCACGCTAGGGGCTCTAGAACAAGGGCAAACAGAAGTGGTGACAGGGGGCAACCCTGCCTGGTACCGCGTTCTATATTAAAAGGCTCTGAGGTAAGGCCACCCACCCGCACCCTCGCTGATGCGTCCGTATACAGGACCTGTATCCAGCGTGTCAATATAGGTGGGAAGCCCATTTTATGCAAAGTACACAACATGTACTTCCATTCTATCGAGTCGAATGCTTTTGCCGCGTCAAGCATGACAGCAGCTGCAGATAACTCAGGGTTAAGGACGTGGAACATTACAAAGATGGTGCGCAAGTTGTGAGAGGTGGAGCGCTCCAGGATAAACCCGGACTGGTCCGGGAGGACAAGAAGAGGCATCAGAGGTTGGATTTTGGTGGCCAGTATTTTTGCCAATATTTTCGCATCCAGATTTATTAGTGAGAGGGGGCGATAGGACTCACATCTCGTGGGCAATTTATCTTTTTTAAGAAGAGTGATAATCAGGGCCTGTCGAAGGGAAGGCGGAAGGATCCCGGATTCATGTGCCTCTGCGTACATTTCAAGCAAGTGTGGTACAAGTAGATCTGTATAGGCCTTGTAGAATTCGGCCGTTAGGCCATCCGGCCCAGGAGCCTTATTATTAGGAAAAGAGCGAATAGCTTCCCTCACGGCAGTCTCATCTATAGGCTGGCTCAGAAACTCCCTGTGGGCATCTGACAGCCATGCACAGGCCGTATCTGATAGATATTCATCTAGTGCCTCATCTGCCATTACGCCGCGCGTGGTATAGATATCCGAATAGAATTGTTTGAATTGAGCAACTATTGCAGGAGGGGTGAAATGTGCCTCGCCACGTGAGTCCACTATGTGGTCTATCGGGTGATGATCAATCCTGAATCGTAACCTAGAAACCAGGCTCCTCCCGGGTCGTCCCCGCCCCCCGTAAGCTCGGGCCACATGCCGCCGTGATATATATTTTGCCTCCGTGTCAGCCAACGTGTTGTACTCTGCCACCAGCCCCTGTATTCGAGCCAGAGTGTCCGCAGCTGGCGAGTTCTGATAGTTACTCTCCAGTTCCCCCAAGGCCTTTTCCGTTTTCGACAGTTGCCCCCTAATGTCTCTAAGAATCCCTGCCGCGGTGCCAATACACACCCGCCGTATTGTCACCTTAAAAGCCTCCCAGAGAGTGGCCTGACTATCCACCGAGCCCACATTTAGATCGAAATATTGCCCAATAGCTGTTCTGATGGCCTCACTGTATACAGGATCCAGTAAGGCCTCAGCCCGAAATCGCCAGGTGAAAGGTCGACGGGGATTCGCGGGGATGCAGACATCCAGGCCTACAGGGTTATGATCAGATAATGTGCGCGGAAGTGTATACACATTGGTGGCCCATCCATTAGCCTCCTCGCTCAGCAGCCAGTAGTCAAGCCTAGACCAGCTATTGTGTGCAGGGGTGATATGCGTACCTTGTAAAGCTTCTGGATTACGCTTGCGCCAGACATCCACCAGACCCATTTCTGCCATGGCATCTAGAACACACTGGGCCACTTTAACAGTGCGCGCACCTGATGGATTGGATTTGTCCACTTGTGGGTTAAGATGAGTATTTAAGTCGCCCCCAGAGGACTGCCGATTCAGGCCACGATCGCAGCACCTTGAGCATGTTGAGAAATGGTGCCGGGTCATCCACAACAGGACCATACATGTTAACAATTGTTACGATAGACATTCCTAACTTGCCCTGTACCATAGCCCAGCGACCCTCTGCGTCTGTGCATGTGTGTATGGGCCGAAACGCAACACCCCTTTTGATAAGGACAAGCACCCCCCTAGCATAATTAGAGTAGGAAGACGCCAGCTTGAAAGTTGCCCATTTTTGTGCCACCCTATTCTCCGTCTGCTTACTCAAGTGCGATTCCTGCAATAGCGCGATTTGCACAGCGTGTCTATCTAAGTACGCCAACACTTGGCGGACCTTCTTGGGAGTGTTAAGACCACGTATATTCCATGTCAAGCATTTATACGTCTCACCCATGTTCAGACCCAAGTATGTTCAGCACACCTTGAACGCCGCACCGTACATCATTCTCACGTACATTGGCAGGAGTGCCATTTGCAACCTGAATTCTGATCTCAGTACCTTCAAAAATAAAAAAGGAAACCCGTTCCCACCCCCACCCACTTTAGCAACCCCATCTTGCCAAAGACAACTCCCGTTAACTTGAACATACCCAACAAAAACAAATTATTGTGAAACTTTGTGTGGGGGATACCCATTAGGGACGTAGTGGCAGAATCCACTCCCTGGTGAGGTCGGGAGGGGGCCGCCGATGCAAGGAAAGATTCTCCTGCCCCCAAGCCACCCAGTCGGGTCCAACAGTGAAGTCATACAGGATGACATTGGGAACACAGATGCTTGATTTAAGATCGCAGTGTCGGGGGCCGAAACGCCCTTCTTATACTAAGGTCGCCAGCTTGATGGGCGGGGAGGGTAATATACCGCCTATAGCCAAAGGGTAAAACATGTGGCCGTAACCCCATCCCACAGAGTCGGTATCCAACGAACACATCACTTTAGTGTACCGCCACCAGCAATATCCCACCAGTGCTCCCTTGAGGTCAGCAGAGCAACAACACAACACAACATTATGCCCATATGACAGTCTCGGATGGGGTGACATCAGCAATGGGTTATACAGGCAACAACAGGAAGCAAGCATGTCCCTCAGTCGTCAACATCAGACGTGGTGGCTGTAGAATTTTGTTGGCGACGCAAAGATTTGGCATAGTCCATTGCCTGTTTGGGAGTCGTGAAGATGTTGGCTTTGTCGTCGATCCCTATGCGCAGACGCGCTGGATATAACATGGCATATGGAACCTGCTCCTTCAGTAGGAGCTCTTTGACCCCTTGGAACTCCTTTCGCGCCGCCTGCACTGTAGCAGTAAAGTCCGGAAAAAACTATAGCACATTGCCCTGATAGGTGGTCTTGCCTTGCTGACGAGTGATGCGCAATATAGTGTCCCTATCTCTGAAATTCAATAGGCGGGCAATGATCGGTCTGGGGGGCCCCGGGCGGCGGGCGCGCCGCTAGCGATCTGTGAGCCCGCTCTATGGCGAACATGGCGGAGAGTTGCTCAGCCCCACAGACATCCCGGATGAGAGTCTCGACATAATCCTCCAGCCGACCCACGTTCGTGGATTCCGGCAGGCCCAAAACGCGCACATTATTGCGCCTAGAGCGAGATTCGATGTCTTTGTTTTTCGCCGGTATGACAGCCAGCAGCTTCGCCATGTCCGTAGTTTTGGCAGCAACTTGTTGGAGGCCATCTTCTGTATCTGATATTCTCTGTTCCGCCTCACCGATTCGTGCTGCGTGTTTGTCTAACTTGGAAGAGAAGTGGTCCATCCTGCCGTTGAGTGCCTCTATTTTGCCATCTATAGCCTGTAGGCTGGCCTGTATTGCAGTCAGCGACTTTTCCAGGGCAGTGGGGGCCGCGGCAGCAGAGTCCAGCTCCGAGTCCGAAGCCGCAGTCTGCGACGACTTACCGCCTCTACGTAGGTCAAAAGTCAACCTGGGCTGATTCTTGTCCAGCTTGCCCATGTTGGAGACAGAGGGTTTAAAAGCTGTATTGTAGCGGTAATGCGTTGTCGCCAGTGGTGGACGCACCCGTCCGCGCCCAGCCGCGATGGAGAGGCCGCAGTCCGGGTCCCAGTCAGTGAGCCATGGCGCAGTCCGGCTGCAAGGCCAGTAGCAACCACGTAGGCTACAGTGTTATATCAGGCGCAGTCCCCCGACCAGTGCCCGTGCGGTCGTAGTGGTGCGCCCGCTGTCTCCAACACCACTCAACAGAAGGATGAAGGCACCACAAGCCACAGTGCGGGTAGCAATACAATAGGGCGCCACCGCCCACCTCCTATGCCACTCAGGCCGGGGCCTCGTGTGCGTCACTCCCGGCCCGGGGCAGCAGGCCCCGCCAGCGGCGACTCGAGGCAGGGAGAGCAGGCCACTGTAATGTTCGAACCCCGTGTGGGAGGGTCAAGGCCGCTCGGAGATCCAGTTACTTAAACGCCACCAGCAAGCGGCGGTCATCCACCAGTGGCACCAAAAAAGCCAGCCACCACACGGATCCAGCCTTATGCTGTGCTGGGCTCCCTTCCGTCGTGACCCCCTCGAGTTCAGAGGCTTGACCGCTAGGGCATGGCAGAGTGTGGTTCCGGTAGCCTTGGGGGCCCAATTAACTATGGGATGCGGTGCAGCGGGGCAGGCCGGCGAGTATCGCTCCTCCAAAGGCCTACCTTGCAGGCCGGAACCGGCCCTCGCGTAGCAGATCGCGCCACTCTCGCCTCCACGCCAGCTGCACCTCGGATCTGCCGCACTCGAAACCAGCGACGGGAACACACCTCCGGCCGGGAGGCCCGCAAGCCCGCACCGCAACAGCAGGCACCGCGGGTCCCCAGGCGCGTCCCAGCACCGCCGGCAGCGCCGCAGTACGGGCCAGCCGCTCAGGAAGGTCCGCTCATATTCTGGGCCGCATCCGCCATCATGGCCGTCAGCAACTCGCGCGGCAAGCTCTCCGCCAGGGGCAGATGCACCGGTATACAGCACACCGCTCACCTGCCCCCGATGTCAGCTTTCGTGTCCGTGCATTTTCCACCGGTGGATGGCTCTTCAGGAGCAGGATAGTAGACGGATTCGTTCGGCGGCCGGCAGAGCTACACTACTGTGCGGCCATCTTGCCGTGCGCCAAGCCACGCCCCCAATCCTTTTAATCCCAATTAACCCTGACTTCAGACCATAGTCTTCCTCCTTAGAACCCTCAGTACTCCTGCCCCGGGCGACTGGTGCCCGTCATTGGACTAAAGCCCCTAATGCCCCTCTAGCTTCCGAGAGGGGAAGCAGGGTCTGTTTATTAGGTCTGGCTTGACAGACACATTCAAGGTCACACAAATGCCACCACTGTACTATTAAGCTACTTCGCCTAGAATAGATAGTTAGATAATTATTACCTTTGTTTTTTTCTGGCTGCCTTGTCTGTGCTCAATGCAGGATTGGCTTCATTGGTAATGGTGGCAAGCCAATGACCTTGGCTATAAGCTAGATCTGTTTATTATGAAAAGTTATGTTAAAGTCATTGAGCCTGACTTATTCATTGTGAAAAGGTTATGTTAAAACAATAAGCATTTAAGGATGGATTTTCACATCACCCATCAGCACAGGAAGTGCCATTACGAGAGCTCCCATCATCCATCTGCACAGGAAGTGACATTACGAGAGCTCCCATCATCCATCTGCACAGGAAGTGACATTACGAGAGCTCCCATCATCCATCTGCACAGGAAGTAACATCATCGGTTTCCTGCCAAAACCATGTTTAAAAGAAGAAGCCAGGCAAGAGGACTTAATTTCTCATCACACATCAGCACAGGAAGTGACATTACTGGATCTCCCATAATTCATTAGTACAGCAAGTGACATCACTGGATTTTCTATAATTTATCTGCACAGGAAGTGCCATCACTGGATTTCCTGCCAAAACCATCTTTAATAGAAAGAAAAACAAGCAAGAGGGCTTCGTTTCCCATCACCCATCAGCACAGGAAGTGACATCACTGGATCTCCCATCATCCATCAGCATAAGAAGTGACATCACTGGATTCCCGCCCACGGCACCCTGCGCTTCTCCTTTTCCTAGGACCTACTTAATGGCAGCTGCAATGTAGACATGCAGCGGGCACGCTGCTGGTGCGCGAGAGGCAATCCTTACTGCACCCGTCCATGCCTGGATCTTTCCCACCGCCGGGAACCCTGGTTCTCCTTTTACCCACCGCTACCCTACTGCACTCTCAACCCCGGCCCCCACTCAGCTCTGCTGCCAAACTGCATCACACAACACAGAAGAAGTTCTCGCATGCACCTCTTGCAAGTTCTCATATACTCTTCAACACCCCAGACCCATCACTGCTGTGCCAACAGCAACCCACTCGCTCACACTCACGCAAACCAACCACCTGCTCACGCAGCTCAAACACCACCCACAGATCAAACAACCCCTACTCACTCAGCAGACACGCCACAGAAATATGTGACAACTGCACAACCACGCTCCAGACCTGTTCTTCCTCACAGAAACATGGCTAAACCCAACCTCTGCACTGGACATCACTACAGCCATCCCCACCAGCTACAAGATTGCCAGACAAGACCATCAACGCAAGCCCAGAGGTGAGTCACCATCATATTCAAAGATACGAACAGCTGCACCACCTCCATGGACACCCCACCAGCTCCATGGAAAACCTCATGTTCAAGGTACGAATCACAGCCAACTTCTCCCTGGACGGAACCCTCATATACAGAGCACCAGGATTCTGCACCAATTTCACCAGCGACATCACGGACTTCATCTCACCACTCTTTATCAACGGCAGTACCTCCATCCTCTTTGGAGACCTTAACTTTCACATTGAAGACCACAATGGCCCGGACTCTATGGCCCTTTTAGAAAACCTCGCAAACCTTGACCTCACCAAGCCCATTACTGACCCACTCACACTGCTGGACACCTATTGGACCCAATTTTATCCTCAATCATCAACATCAGAGTCAACAAGCCAGCAACTATGACCTGGACAGACCATGCCCTTGTCAGTTTCAGCATACCCTTCCCACTCCACCACAGACCTACCACCGCCAGAACTGCCAGCTGCAGCTGGAAATGCATCACAGAAGAGGAATGGGCTTCCAACCTCTCCACGCACTGGCCTGAGCACACCAGCAACCTGCCGAAAGCCATCAAAATCCTCAACAGCTGGATCACCGCATGCGCTGACATCCTGGCTCCCCTCCAGTACAACCCAGCGGCAGGAGCCCGACCATAGTTGGTACACTGAGGAACTCAGGCTGACAAAACTCCACTGCAAGCAAATGGACCACGGGTTAAGACACCACAAATAAAGAGATCTTCAAATCAGCCCCAGGACTCTACCACCAGCAGATGCAGAACACCACGCTCACAGCTTGTGCAGATCGCATCAGTGCCAGCACTAGCAGCAGCAAGGACATCTTCACCATCATCAAAGATTTCACTGCGTCTCCTGCCACCTCCAGCAACAACACCCCTGCGCAAGACCTTTGCAAAAAACTTTAAGAATTCTTCTGCCACAAAATCGCCTCCACTTACAGCATCTTGACCAACAACCGGACACCATCAACCGCGCAACCCAACTTCCCATCATGGCCGAAGAATGAACTCTAACTTCGTGACCCGCCGTCACCACTGTCGAAATTGCTGCTACCATGAAGACCATCCACTCTGGGGCCCTATCTGACACTTTCCCCCACCAAGCCTAACCCAAGGACTCCTCCTGATCAGCGAAGCACAAGCATCCATCCTAAATGCCTCCATCCACTCAGCCACATTCCCGGACACCTGAAAACATTCCACCATAATACCCCTGCTCAAGAAAGCATCTGCTGACCAAGCCATGCTTTCTAATTACAGACCCATCTTCCTTCTACCATGTCCACCAAAGGTCTTAAAGAAACCAATCAACCAACACTTCACCGACCACCTTAGCAACCACCAGCTCCTCAATGCCAGGCAGTCCGGATTCAGGCAACACATAAAAAGCCATAATCGCCGCCACAGATGACATCCGCATGATCCTCCACAGAAGACACTCGGCAGCCCTCATTCTCCTGGAACTCTCTGCAGCATTCGACACGATCCCACACCACATACACATCAGGCGCCTCGACGAGATTGGCATCCAAGGAACCGCTCTCAGCTGGATCTGATCCTTCTTAATGGATAGAACACGAGCTGTCAGCCTGGCACCGTACTCCTTTGATACCCAAAAACTCATCTGTAGAGTGCCTCAAGGTCCATCGCTCAGCAGGACCCTCTTCAACACATACACAATCCCTCTGCCCAACAACATCCTCTCCTATGCTGATGACACACAACTCATATTCACCCTCTCACCCACCCAAGACAAGAAACAAGTTCACCGCCTGTATGACCGAAGTCACTAACTGGATGAAAGACAACTGTCTCTAGCTCAACACAGAGAAGTCAGATGTAGTGATCTTTGGTAACAACACCTCACCAGGGGACTCCAACTGGTGGCCGGCTGCCCTTGAACCCACATCCAGCACCCACGCCAGAAACCTTGGAATACTCATCAACAGTATACTGGTGATGACCGCACAAGTCAACGCCGTCACTGCCTACTGCTTTCGTACCCTGAAGCCAGGGGCATCCTCCATCTCCTACACAGAACTCACATCACACCACACCTCAGGGCGCTCCACTGGCTCCCGATACACAAACACGCTCATTTCAGACTCCACATCCACACATTCAAGGCAGTGGCGTAACAAAATGTGAGGGGCCCTGGTAATGCTGGTTCTGTCGGGAAAGAAATTGCTTTCCTACCAACTGAATATAGGACAAAATTAGCAAACAAAAACAATTATTCAAACATTTGTGTCGTCACAGTAAATGGAAAAAGGGGAAACAAAGAAAGAACACACCAATTATGATTCAATCAGAAAGAGTATATTGAAAGAATTACTTTTTTCTTTTGACATTTTATAGTGTATAGATGACACTAATAGGCTGTCACAAGTAAAAGAACAAAACGGCGCAAGTGCTGAGGTGACAAGGTGCAAAAAGTGCTGGTTGTGAACAGGATATATACAGTGAAGCATTTGCTGATTAAAAATGATCATTTCCGATGACGTCCATCCCTAGGTACATAAATCTCTGCGTCACTTGGGATTCGAATTTCCTCATGACGTGGAGCAGGGAGAATAGGGTCAGGATTTTAGCAAGAGCGTCGACGTTTCGACCCAGATGTGTGCAAATTGTCAGTAGTCACGGCGGAGCTTCTTCAGGCCAGAAGTGAACAATCACTTCCGCAGTTCATTGCACGAGCAGTGCCAGGAGAGTTTTCAACCGTGCCGCTTCTTCTGGAAGTGATTGTTCGCCCCCCCAGACTCATTCATTACAACCAGGATCTCGCATGATTCCTTGCATTCATGAATCCAACCACACGGTGGATCATACCTTGAAGATGGTCAATTTCAATTCACCTCTATTCGGGCTGTCCCTGTGATCCTTGTCCTGAAGAAGACCCGCCGTGACTCTTTCTGATTGAATCATAATTGGTGTGTTCTTTCTTTGTTTCCCCTTTTTCCATTTACTGTGACGACACAAATGTTTCAATAATTGTTTTTGTTTGCTAATTTTGTCCTATATTCAGTTGGTAGGAAAGCAATTTCTTTCCAGACAGAACCAGCATTACTTCATATCTTCACACCCAGGTTCTGAGAGGCACTGGGTTACCCCATTATACTAGACGTATAGTGGTAAGAAATGGACGGGGTGCAGGCTCACAATAGGTCTTTCCCAACCAGACAGCTCGTCCTGTCTGGTAAGCTCAACCTAAAAAAAATAAAGTGCCCACAACACTTTAAAAAAAAAGAAATGAAGCTAGCAACCCACCTGGCAGCACTTCACAGATGCCAGTTCCTCAGTAAGCAATCCATGACAAAAACAATAGATCTTGCCTTTGGGTCCTATTGGCTCTGACAATCCTTTTTGCGATTCAGTGCTGCATAAATAAAATGCAAAAAAAAGCATTATAAGCAAAAAACTGAAATTTGTGATGCCATATGCATGTGTCACCGTGCACGCGCGCACCTAGTGATTGGCTTAGACACCATTTTCTTACCAATCCAGGATGGCACTTAGATTGGTAAATTAAAAAAGGTATTTTTAACCAGCGCAAAAGCTGCTTTTTATCAGCAGAATGGCCTGCGGCCAAATCGGAGCTGCTGGGCCCTCCAAATTGTTTTCTTTAATTCCCGCAAGAGGTGGGAGGGAAGCAACAAATAGGAGGGGCGATCAACAGGTAGGTGAGAGCAACAACGGGGGGAGTAAGAATTTATTGAAATAAAACCAAGGGATAGGAGGCAATTGACAGGGTGGGAAAGGAGGTAGTATCAGGGAGCACATGGTTTGGGGGTACATAAAAAGCAACACACAAGGGAGAAAGCAAGTGTGGGAGGGAGCAACATAGAGCACTCTGGGAGGAGGAAGCAACATAGAGCACTCTGGGAGGAGGGAGCAACAAAGAGGACTCTGGGAGGTGGGAGCAACATAGAGCACTCTGGGAGGAGGGAGCAACAAAGAGGACTCTGGGAGGCGGGAGCAACATAGAGCACTCTGGGAGGCGGGAGCAGTAATATGATGGAGAGGAAGCTGCACACACAGGAGAGATACCCTGAGAGCTGTCTGGAAGCAACAGCCTATTGTGAACCATGTCAAAAACGTACACTGCGCGCACAGGCTGCCCATTGCTTACCATTGGTTGGATTTATTGCCACGCTCATTTGCTTCTTATTGCCTTCCTCTTCTTATGTTTGTACCTTCCCTGGAGCATAGCCCCTTTACCATTCTTTTGATTGGCTGAAATGTATCCTTCCACTGCTCATATTTAGGGAGCTACTTTTTATTTGTCTTTATGCACTCCATGAGAGGGCATGTGGTTTCCATCTCTCTCTGCTTCATGTGCTGTTTGCACCCCAAATACCCACCCTGTGTTCCATGTTACATCTCACTCCCCCTGCTTGCTCTCTCCTTCGTGTGCTGCTTTTCTTGTTCAATACCTGACCCGCTACCGCCCCTTGCGCTCCGTTTTGATCCCTTCTGCCCCACCTTGACTCTTTTTTTTATTTATTTAATACCCTCCACGGCCTACAGCTTGTCTGATACTCCCCCTGCCCACTCCCTTTTGTTTCTTTCCCACAATCTCCCTCTACCCCCCCCTTCGTTGCTCCACCGCTCCTCGCTGTCCTTAAAATATTGTGGTTTTTTTATTCTTTAGTAGGGCCTGGCAGTTTTCCTTTGCTGCTTTGCATAATGACATTTTTTTTTAATTTACTGCTGCAAGTGGCGTCCACTATCTTGGATCGGTAAATAAAAACAAATTAAAACGGAGCCCAAGTCATTCAGTAGGTGCATGCATGCATGTGCAAATGCCATCACATGACGTTCTGATGTGTACGTACTTATGTAGGCGTCGGATCATCATGCCATTTTTCTTTACTTTTTTTGTTTTCAGCATCGACAAAAACATTTTGTTCTAAAAATGTTTTTTGATGACGTGCATGGCATAGCATCAGTGTAAGAAATTGGGTTATTAGTGGAGGGTGGTGAGTACCCACCTCAAGTAATAATCACAGTCCTGTCACAACTAAAGCCACGCAATAAAACTGAGCTCAATCACGTGGTAGCTATGACACCAAGTGACAGGCTTAATTTAGAAGTAATGTGTAAAGTATTAATGCATTTCCAAAACCATAATAAAGATGAAATGCAAAGAATAAAAATGCCAAAATGAATTAGAAAAATGTATTAAAAGTTAATTAACAAAATTACACCAAAATGACAAAAATCCAATAAGGAGAACCGGCAATATAAATGGTTAACGTTTTATGTAGGAATAGCGTCAAGACGATAATGTGCCAATGATAGTCAATGGTCACGGTAGAGCAGCACCTAGGTGCAATTTGAGGCTGACCCTGATGGAACGCAGGTCAGATACACTAACCAGGCTCATCCTGGTGAGAAATTGTACATTCTGACTGTAGTCCTTTAAGTTCTAATCCACCACAGGAGTACACTTTTGAAGCACCCCGGCCCCCCCCCAGGCCTCCGGGGAGGCACTTGGAGACTCACAGGGTGTCAAGCAAAGGCCAAACTGCAGGATCCAGTCCAGTTGCCACTGGTCAGCTGGGCAGTTGCAGGAAAAGGCCTTTTGTAGCTTGTTGTGTACTTGTGTTTTTTTTTTTAACATATGTTTTAAACATCTTTATTTGTAATTACGTAGGCCAACAGGACAGTTGTACAGTACATTAACAAACCATCTGGCCCATGCACCCAGGTAAGGCAACATTTCTTGAGAGCATTACAGAACAATACACACTGTTCAAGCATGGTTCTGGGCACCTCTCCCAGCTCTACCCAACCATGGCCGTGACTACACCGCCGAACCTCCCAGATTGAGTCCCATTTTCAGATCTGTATTGTGAACCATTCTCCTCTGTCCCTGTAGCTTTAACAGGAGCTCATCCCTAAGACCCTTGGAGTTCACGTCTTTGTCCTGGGTACAAGAGGGAGAGCTGGTCTACTCTTTTACAGTCTTCTCAGGTATCAGACAGCAGATTCAGTCCTCTACTGATCTTCCACAGGTACAGGAGTGTTCTGGAGTGGGTGTCTGGAGATGCCACATTTGCGCCTGGCACTAGCTAGTGGGTGGGAATGACTTCTAGGCGTGCCCTAACCAATGGGGTAAATGTTCCCGGGGCCAACCCTACCCACTTTGGGAATCTTCAAGATAGCGGAAACTAAACTTGGGATCTGAGGGCTGGTGGTATGTGTGGGGAGAGTACTATGGTAATCCTAGCACCCTATTATATCAAAGACAATGTTAGAATGCACACCCTTCCTTTTCTGTTTTATTCGTGTTTCAGTTTAATCATCCATTTTTTTGAAACTGCTCAAGGGCAAAAATCTTGGCGTGCAGGCTCAACTTATGCTCCATCCCAAGCACGGATACAAAACATCCAAACACGAACTGTTGCGCCGTCGCGCTCAGCCTCAAGCCGCACAGCCACATGAATGTACATCATCACGTTGCATAACGTAATTCAACTAAACCATAGTAATCCAGTGTGATCTGTAACTTTTTCCAATCCATCTTTATTCAACATTAATCTTGAAATTTTGCTCAGGAGGCCAAGTGGTTCCAAACTTAAAGTACAGTTACAATGCCAATCCAGGCCTTTTATAACGACTCGTTTCTGTCCACTTTGTCATCTTAGGTCACCATGCATGTATTCACCCTCACCCAATGCATTTCGGGCCTCTTGCCCTTCGTCAGGGAAGCTGCGATGTAAAAAAAGGCCATCTGTAATTTTAAATACTTTCACATTTTTAACAATATATAAATCTATATTTGTAAATTCTCTCAAAACAATATAAATCATATACGTGTATGCAATAATCACCCCATAAAAGACCTCCTGCAAACCGTGACTTATGTGCCCCATTACTCTAAACACAAAAACCTTTTCAAAACATATACAGAACGTGTTCAATATGCTTAAATAAACAGCGAAAAAAACAGTGAAAGCAACCAGGTCAACCGCGCCAAGCTCCCCTTCCGACCCCTGCTCGTAGAACCCACAAACAAATCCAAAATTCAACTCACGGTCAAACCAAATAATCCCATACCTTACAGCTCTAGACACCATGCCCAACAGCGTCACTCCTTTGACTTTAAAAACGAAAATGTGCTAAAAAAAACCCCCAATTCACATTTAACCTCTCCGTGTATCCCAGGTGCTCCCAATCTCTTCAAAAAACATCAGGTGACACTAAACATGTGACTTCCAACCCAATCCTGCAATGAACATGAAAGAAATCCTGTGACAAAACCCCCGGTACACCTACCCTATGCGCAAAAAATACCATGAAAATATGCAGACAAAATTTCCAAAATGTCACCTGATGTTTTTTGAAGAGATTGGGAGCACCTGGGCTTGGTGTCTAGAGCTGTAAGGTATGGGATTATTTGGTTTGACCGTGAGTTGAATTTTGGATTTGTTTGTGGGTTCTACGAGCAGGGGTCGGAAGGGGAGCTTGGCGCGGTAGACCTGGTTGCTTTCACTGGTTTTTTTCGCTGTTTATTTAAGCATATTGAACACGTTCTGTATATGTTTTGAAAAGGTTTTTGTGTTTAGAGTAATGGGGCACATAAGTCACGGTTTGCAGGAGGTCTTTATGGGGTGATTATTGCATACACGTATATGATTTATATTGTTTTGAGAGAATTTACAAATATAGATTTATATATTGTTAAAAATGTGAAAGTATTTAAAATTACAGATGGCCTTTTTTTACATCGCAGCTACCCCTGACGAAGGGCAAGAGGCCCGAAATGCATTGGGTGAGGGTGAATACATGCATGGTGACCTAAGATGACAAAGTGGACAGAAACGAGTCGTTATAAAAGGCCTGGATTGGCATTGTAACTGTACTTTAAGTTTGGAACCACTTGGCCTCCTGAGCAAAATTTCAAGATTAATGTTGAATAAAGATGGATTGGAAAAAGTTACAGATCACACTGGATTACTATGGTTAAGTTGAATTACGTTATGCAACGTGATGATGTACATTCATGTGGCTGTGCGGCTTGAGGCTGAGCGCGACGGCGCAGCAGTTTGTATTTGAATCCTAGCACCCTCCCACATCTAACACAAATTTAGTTTAGGGAAGCCACTGTCCTACAATAAATCCATAGACAGAAGTCTGGTAGAACAAAGCAGGGTTTTCCAGCAACTAAACAGTCGATACACAAGAATTAAGAATTGTTTTGACATCCGGTTTCCGCCCTTTAAAGTGCACCCCAAATGTTATATATAAAACCCCAGTAGACCTGTCAAGCAGGATTTGATATACAAGCAGGATTTGACACTGTAATGTCAAAAGAGATGCTCACTGCCCCACCCTGCATATTTTGACAGATTTAAAGACGTCATCTCTGCCCATTGAGGTCAGCCTGTGCTTTCTTTCTGGGAGGCATTTCACACTCATTAACACAAATTCAAATGCTAATTACTGGTGGGTAGATGTGGGAGAGCAAATGCAAATGGGCCTCCAGAGATTTTTAGGCAGGAAAAAGCTAACTTTCTAAAAGTAAATTTCCTTAATATTTATTAAAAAAATCTGACTTTACCATTGAATTTGATTTGTAACAACTAATAAAAATAAATATTTAAATATTTTCCAAGCTCTTTCCTAACTGAAATTAGCATCATTACATGTAATAATGTAAACCAGTATTTTCCTATTGAACAGACAGACTTGCTACAGTGAAAATAGCTTTTAGGGCTTTTTCACTTTAAGGACATGTTTAAAATTAAATTCCTACTTGTCCAACTTTTAAATACCATGCACCTTGCCTTATGTGCAATACGGACTACACAGAGTTGACATAAATATTTAAAAGGAAGGTTTTGACCTGTCAAAAGGGGTTATTTTGACAGGTCGAATTTGCAGTTTGAAACTTCAACAGCTAGGCTACAAATGGTAGGCCTGCAGTCATGTTTGCACGGTCACTGTAGTGGGCAGCACAAAGGATGCTGCTGTCCACTGGCGACATTTAACTTACAGGCCCCATATTTTAGAGATTTATAGGTAAGTTAAGTATGCCAGTTAGGAGTATGACAATTTCACCATGTTGAAAGGGGGAGCACAGGCACTGTATCACTGGTTAGCAGGGGTAAAGTGACAGAGTTTTACAGCCCACAAAAATATAGTGTCCAGCAATAGGCGA
The DNA here is from genome assembly GCA_963921515.1 of Calotriton arnoldi. Taxonomy (NCBI): domain Eukaryota; kingdom Metazoa; phylum Chordata; class Amphibia; order Caudata; family Salamandridae; genus Calotriton; species Calotriton arnoldi. The sequence continues at coordinate 187,387 of CAWUFW010006295.1, forward strand.
AATATCTGTGTTGACTCAGCAGAGAGGACACATTTCCTAAAGGGGGTTAACAGAAACCCCATGCTGTGAATGCATTTATGGGCCGAGTAATGAACCTCAGTGGCCCCACACATTGTGTGCATTCATGGGCCTAGTAGAAGGGTGTCAGAGACCCTACACACTGCATGCATCAGTGGCTCAGTAACAGTGGCCACACTCAGTGCATGCATCAGTGGGTTCAGTAACAGTGGCCAGCCACACTCCGTGTTGCATCAGTGGCACTAGTGATGCATGCACGGAGGCATCAGAGGCCCTACGCAGTAAATGCACGAATGGGCCTAGATATGAGTGTTAGTGGTCCCCACATATTATGTGCATGAATGTTCCTCGTAAGGGTTTTCAGAGGTCTCACATACTGCATGCATTAAGGAGGCCAGTAACAGTGGCCACACTCAGTGCATGCATCAGTGGGATCAGTAACAGTGGCCACACTCAGTGCACGCATCAGTGGGCTAAGTAACAGTGGTCACACGCAGTGCACGCATCAGTGGGCTCAGTAACAGTGGCCACACTCAGTGCACGCATCAGTGGGCTAAGTAACAGTGGCCACACTCAGTGCATGCATCAGTGGGCTAAGTAACAGTGGCCACACTCAGTGCATGCATCAGTGGGCTAAGTAACAGTGGCCAGACTCAGTGCATGCATCAGTGGGCTACGTAACAGTGGCCACACTCAGTGCACGAATCAGTGGGCTAAGTAACAGTGGCCACACTCAGTGCACGCATCAGTGGGCTAAGTAACAGTGGCCACACTCAGTGCACGCATCAGTGGGCTAAGTAACAGTGGCCACACTCAGTGCACGCATCAGTGGGCTAAGTAACAGTGGCCACACTCAGTGCACGCATCAGTGGGCTAAGTAACAGTGGCCACACTCAGTGCACGCATCAGTGGGCTAAGTAACAGTGGCCACACTCAGTGCACGCATCAGTGGGCTAAGTAACAGTGGCCACACCCAGTGCATGCATCAGTGGGCTCAGTAACAGTGGCCACACCCAGTGCACGCATCAGTGGGCTCAGTAACATTGGCCACACCCAGCGCATGCATCAGTGGGCTCGGTAACAGTGGCCACATTTAGTGCATGCATCAATGGCACTAGTGAAAGGGGCATCAGAGGCCCTACGCAGTGAATGCACGAATCGGCCTAGATATGAGTGTTAGTGGTACCCACATATTATGTGCATGAATGTTCCTCGTAAGGGTTTTCAGAGGTCCCACATACTGCATGCATTAAGGAGGCCGGTAACAGTGGCCACACTCAGCGCATGCATCAGTGGGCTCGGTAACAGTGGCTAGCCACACTCAGTGCATGCATCAGTGGCACTAGAGAAAGGGGTGTCAGAGGCCCTACCTGGTGAATGCATGAATGGGCCTAGATATGAGTGTTAGTGGTCCCCACATATTATGTGCATGAATGGGCCTCATAAGGGTTTTCAGAGACTGCATGCATTAAGGAGGCCAGTAACAGTGGCCACACTCAGTGCATGCATCAGTGGGCTCAGTAACAGTGGCCACACTCAGTGCATGCATCAGTGGGCTCAGTAACAGTGGCCACACTCAGTGCATGCATCAGTGGGCTCAGTAACAGTGGCCACAATCAGTGCACGCATCAGTGGGCTCAGTAACAGTGGCCACACTCAGTGCACGCATCAGTGGGCTCAGTAACAGTGGCCACAATCAGTGCATGCATCAGTGGCACTAGAGAAAGGGGTGTCAGAGGCCCTACACGGTGAATGCATGAATGGGCCTAGATAGGAGTGTTAGTGGTCCCCACATATTATGTGCATGAATGGGCCTCATAAGGGTTTTCAGAGGTCCCACATACAGCATGCATTAAGGAGGCCAGTAACAGTGGCCACACTCAGTGCATGCATCAGTGGGCTCAGTAACAGTGGCCACACTCAGTGCATGCATCAGTGGGCTCAGTAACAGTGGCCACACTCAGTGCACGCATCAGTGGGCTCAGTAACAGTGGCCACACTCAGTGCACGCATCAGTGGGCTCAGTAACAGTGGCCACACTCAGTGCATGCATCAGTGTCACTAGAGAAAGGGGTGTCAGAGGCCCTACACGGTGAATGCATGAATGGGCCTAGATAGGAGTGTTAGCGGTCCCCACATATTATGTGCATGAATGGGCCTCATAGCGGTTTTCAGAGGTCCCACATACTGCATGCATTAAGGAGGCCAGTAACAGTGGCCACACTCAGTGCATGCATCCGTGGGCTCAGTAACAGCAGCCACACTCAGTGCACGCATCAGTGGGCTCAGTAACAGTGGCCACACTCCGTGCACGCATCAGTGGGCTCAGTAACAGTGGCCACACTCAGTGCATGCATCAGTGTCACTAGAGAAAGGGGTGTCAGAGGCCCTACACGGTGAATGCATGAATGGGCCTAGATAGGAGTGTTAGCGGTCCCCACATATTATGTGCATGAATGGGCCTCATAAGGGTTTTCAGAGGTCCCACATACTGCATGCATTAAGGAGGCCAGTAACAGTGGCCACACTCATTGCATGCATCAGTGGCACTAGAGAAAGGGGTGTCAGAGGCCCTACACGGTGAATGCATGAATGGGCCTAGATATGAGTGTTAGTGGTCCCCACATATTATGTGCATGAATGGGCCTCATAAAGGTTTTCAGAGGTCCCACATACTGCATGCATTAAGGAGGCCAGTAACAGTGGCCACACTCAGTGCATGCATCAGTGGGCTCAGTAACAGTGGCCACACTCAGTGCATGCATCAGTGGGCTCAGTAACAGTGGCCACACTCAGTGCACGCATCAGTGGGCTCAGTAACAGTGGCCACACTCAGTGCACGCATCAGTGGGCTCAGTAACAGTGGCCAAACACACTGCATGCATCAGTGGGCTCAGTAACAGTGGCCACACCCAGTGCATGCATCACTTGACCTAGTAAAGGGCAGTGCATGAAAGGGGCTAGTAAAGAGCGACAGCACGCTGCATGCATTAGTGGGGCTAGTGACAGTGAGTACACATTGGCCCGTTGCATGCCGTGTGTACTGTTGCACGCTGTGTTACATATTTGTGCATAGAGCAGGGTTTGTGTATAACAATACTGCTTATGTGAACTTCCATCCATCCGTGCACTCACTCACAAATGAAATACCAATGCTTTCAGTTAGTAACGCCTTCATCCATGCACTCGTGAATCCATCCAGCCATTCATCTACTAACCTATCCCCACACAACCTTGGCAATCAGTGAAGAACTTTCACCTCTTGAACTGCCAATTCTTGTTTCTTTTTGTTTTTATGTTATTCTTATGATGCTGTGCTAGGGTGACCAACCGTCTGTAAATTTCATGGACCGTCTGTGATTTGGATCTCACGTCCGTTGTCCGTGATGTTCCCTTTTACGGATGCCTTTTGTTCGTAATTTTGGGCCTTGCAGGGAGCAGAGCTGTTCCCCTGCAAGAAGCCTCAACTCGGGCCGCCTCGCACTCCTCTGAGCACAAGAGCAGCCCCACCCGCCCATTGTCATTCTGTCTGCTGGCTGATTGTCACATACAGAATAACAATGGGCCAGTCTGGGCTGTTACTGCATGTGCTGGGCCTCCTCCTGCCTTGGTCTAGGGCAGGGCATTCTGTTTTAACAGAACATAAAGAAAATGTTGCACCTCACCAGATGGAAGAAATGTACAGAATCCAGTTCATGAAAAGAAGCCAGCGAAAGAAGTTCAAAAGAAGGGGTTAGAGTTCTTTCACAGTCTCATCATTTTAGAACTGAAGCATTTTCAATATTATATACAAGGAAGCCATAGTTGCTGCTTTTTTATTTTATGCAACTAACAACCATTGTCAAAGCCAATAGTCCTGGCTTGTTGTAGGTGTAATGTATTATACATCTGGATGCAATAACAGAAGTAGCAGAATACCAGTTGGGCAGCACATTATGCTAAGCACAGATTTTTAGCTACCGTGTGTTAAGCCACGCCCTTAATTACAATGGACCCGCCCTTTGGAGAGACCCCGAAGTTTTTTCAACCCACTTAAAGCCCTGGAAACAACACCATGTCACAGTCACCTCAGGTCCCGGCACTGGGCATCATGCAAGACTCATGACTTCCAAGTTTTCAGATTTCCTAAGTGCAGGGGAATAGTGAGCCCTCCCCTGCTCCACCCCTTGCTTTAGGAATTACAGCAAGAGTGATGGTCTTGATGGGCCTCTTCTGTCTGCAACTCTGCAGACAAAGGCTCAGCTCATAATTAATGTGAAAAAGTGGGTGAGTAAGTGAAGGAATGGGTGAATGTCTGGATGGATTAGTGAAAAGATGAATGGATGAGTGAACGGGTGAATGGATGGATAATGAGAGAAAGGATGGATGAGTGATTGGAAGGATGGATGAGAGAAAGGGTAAATAAATAGATATATGGGTGGAATGGTGGATGTATGGGTAAAAGGGTGGATGGATGGGTAAAAGGGTGGATGGATGGGTAAAAGGGTGGATGATGGGCGAGTGAATGGGTGGATGGATGAGTGAAATGATGGATGGATTGATGAATTGATAAGTAAAAGGGTGAATGAATGGACGAATGAGTGAAAGGGTGGATGTAAGGATGGATGAGTGAGTGAAAGGGAAGGTAGATGGGCAAAAGGATGGATGGATGAGTGAAAGGATGGATGAGTGATAGGGTCAATGGTGGATTCATGAGTGGATGGGTGGGTGAATGGATGGGTGAAGGGATGGCTAAGTGAAAGGGGGAAGGAGAGAGAAAGGGAGAATGGATGGATGAGTGAAAGTATGTATGGATGATTGACAGGATGGATGGGCAAATGAGTGTATGGTTGAGTGAAAAGAAGGATGTTGGGATGGATGAGTGAAGGAATGCATAGATGAGTGAAAGGGAGGGTGAAGAGCTGGAAGAAAGGATGGATGGATGAGTGAAATGGTGAATGGATGGACGTTGAGTGACTGGGTGGATGGATGGATGAGTAAGTGAAAGGATGGCTTGATGGGTGAAAGGGTAAATGGTTGGATGGATGAGTGAATGGATGGATGAAGTATAGATGATGGATAGGTCTGGAAATGGTTGAATAGGTTTGGATATGGATGGGCACACAGATAGGATACAATTTATAGAGTGCACTAATACCCGAAGGTGTCAAGGCGCTGAGCAGATGGAGGAGAAGAAAGAAGCACGTAGCCGCCTACTAGGATGAGAAAAGCCATGTTTTCAACAATTTTCTGAAAGTCAGAAGAGAATCCGCGTTGGAGATGACGGAAGGCAGCGAGTTCCAAAGTTTGTCGGCTGCTCCAGAAAGGAGCGACCGCCCTATCTGGCCCTGTGGAATCTTGGAGACCAGCTTTTTCTGGGTGGAGGATCTCAGGGACCTCCCGGGGATATACCATTTGAACATGGTTTTCAACTGCGATGAGCCTTTGCTGTGTAGGGCCTTATAGACCATGCTCAGGACCTTGAAGGGGATTGCCTTCCTCATGGGGAGCCAGTGCAACGTGCAAATCCCTTCCCTGGCAGATTGGTGCTTAGGGATGTTAAGGATCTGCCTGGCCACTGCGTTCTGTACAACCTGAAGCTTGTCAAGGGACGTCGCATTAATGTTAAGGTACAGAGCGTTGCAGTAGTCCAGCCGGGAGGTGACTAGTGCAATGATGGTGGACCGATGCAGTTCAGGTAGAATATACGGCAGCACCTTTCTGAGCGTTCTTAAGATATAGAAGCAGGTGCGGACAGTGCGGCTGACCTGAGCGTCAAAGGTCAGACCCTCGTCGAAAATTACCCCCAGATTTTTCGCTGTCCTGACCGGGACAGGAAGGGGATCGCTGTCTGTGGGCCACCAGGCATTTGACCAGATGGAACTATGCGAGTCAAATACCAGTAGCTCCGTTTCGTCAGCATTAATCTTAAGTGAGTTACCCTTCATCCAATAGATAATGCTGGTCATGCACGGATTGAATTTTCCTGCAACCATTTGCAAGTCATTAGAGATGGAAACAATGATTTGCATGTCGTCCGCATACGAAAGCACCTGAAACCCAAATGATCTCACCAGCTCGGCCAGGGGGGGTCACATAAAGGTTAAAGAGAGTGGGGCTCAAGGAGGAACCCTGGGGGACCCCACAGGGAAGGCTATAGGCCCTTGCTCTGAAGTCTCCGCAGCTGACAGTGTTCGTTCTCCCTGACATGAAGGAGTGGAGAAGCTGCAACCCCTTACCCGAGACTCCCACTTCCTGCAAGCGCTGAACCATGCACACTGGGGAGACGGTGTCAAATGCTGCCGAAAGGTCGAGCATAATCAACATCGCCGAACCACCCTGATCCACCTGCACACGAATATGTTCGGTAGCCGCAATAAGGGCAGATTCGGTGCTGTGTCCAGCACGAAACCCATTCTGCGAGCGGTCTAAGATCTCCTGGGATTCTACGTAGTTCATCAGTTCAGTGTTTTTTTTATTTCAAATCGTTTTTATTGAATTTTCAAGAAAAGAACAAATAAATAAATTTGTCATCAGTTCAGTGTTGATGAATTTTTCCAGGATCTTAGCAGGGGCAGGAAGAAGGGAGATGGGTCAGAAATTAGATAGAAGGACAGAATGAATGGTGAAAGATTGAATGATGGATGCCACACCCCCGGGTGACTCAACCCGCCATCCCAAACAGACACATGACGTCAGGCAGCAAGCGCGGAACTCAGGCTTGAAATGCTCCTTCTGCATGCCAAAAAGCAGAAACTACTTCCTTGTACGGTGCTGTGGTACCACAAGAGACGTTCTGCTGTTGTTCCGATGGGCGGCGCTGCTCCCACGCCACCGGGAAGCTGCATGAGCAGCCCTTCACCTGCCCCAAGGCCATGAGAGATGCATGAGGGCACGGCTCCGTGCAGCCCTTCTGCGAGGAAAGGCGGGCAAGACAACATAACCTGCACTTGCAGACAACAGCACCAACGTGACTCGAGTCCCTTACACCACAATTTTTTTTTCTTTTATAATTTTGCACCCCTAAGAATATTGCGCCCGGGGCAATCGCCCCTGTGGCCCCGCCCACGCTACGCCACTGCGTACCAGTATGGATGACATCTGACTCTTACACCTTGTAGTCCTCATTGTCTTAAGTAAAATTTTCTATACATTGACTTTCACATTTATGAGTCATTGTTTCTTTATAATATGTGTTTGATGTAACGCACTCCGACACCCTGCCGTACATACTTCGGATGAGTAGCACTATAAAAGAAATTAAATACACATGAGAGAGGGTCTGTGTGAAGATGAGGGGCTCCATTGGAGGGTGGTAGCAAGGCCTGACTGTCCGTATCTGGCATTGGGTGTTTCCCTGGGAGTCTGGAAGGGTTGGGGGGGGGTGGTTTTGGTGCTGGCACTACAAAGTTCCTTGTAATCCAGCAGTTTTCAGGCAATAATAAAAGTGCCACGATAACTTGTGACTAATGTACCCGCTGGAGAGAGATGGGAGTTTTATTTAGAGGCAGTTTTGAATCATCCAAGGTAGCACAGAGGGTTAATATGCCTGCTCCCGAGAATGTGTACCATGCATATCAAAGAACAGTATTTTATGTGCACAGCTCAGTGGGTTACTGCTTTTGCTTTTACTGCTTTTGTCACTGAGATTCTTTTGTTACCATGCAGTTCATCATAAGTTACATATGTAATCTTGCACAGTGAGCTATGAACTGCCATCAAAGAACTGCATGCTAACGCCTGTGTTATGATCTGGATCCTGAGTTTGTGCTTCTTCAGAGCAAGCAGTCTTACAAAATGTCTACCAGTATGGGTGACGTGCATCCTGCTCCTTGAAGTCCCCGTTGCCTTATGTAACATTTTCTATACACTGATTTACACACGTATGATTCATTGTCTCTATGTGTGTGTGATGTAAAGTGCTCTGGCACCCTACACCGGTATGAGAGGCCCTATAAAACAAATGAAATACATGTGAGAGAGAGGCACTGTTGGTGATAGTGAGGGAATCATAGAAGAGCCCATCAAAGATTGTCGTATTCTGGTGCACATTAAGGTCATCATTTACTATGCTTTAGAAGCTAACACAATTGAATGTAGAATGACAAATGTGTTGTAGAATGCACCATAATAATAATAGTTTATTGTTCAGTTAATTAAAACCATAACAATATTACATACACAATTTCAAAAATATTCCTAAAAAATTACATTATTGTATTCTAAAAAACATCATAAGAATGCACCATGTTTTTGCAAATTTTCTTGGGGTTGCTAAAACAAAGGCTGTCTGCTGTCAGTTTGTTTGTAACACACAACAACTTTTAAATATCTGTAAATGAACTGTACAAAGGTTTCAAAACATATCAGCAGTTAGGGAACCACAAATGGACCACTTGTTTGTAATTCAGAAGTGTTCTGGAAACAGTTTTAATGGGATCAAAACAATCAAGACACTTTACTTGGTGATGTTCAAATGATGCATATTTGCTGAAACCACATTTCTACACATTATTGTTTGAGTACTATATAGTTTTATCAGTAAAACTGCATGTTGGCATTCTGCTGCCATTTCAATGGAAAATGTTCTGTATGTGAAAGACGGTGCCTCCTTCTGCCCTAGAATAATGCCTCAACAACGTATACTGTGCATCAGTGAGAATCTGCAGTTTACAGCTCACAGAAAGGAAACAGCCCAAGCAGTATACTATTTCCCATATACAGGTATAATAAGGAGGGACGATATATGGCTAACCAGGACATTATATAGTAATGTCAACTCCTATCTAACCGTTCTAACCCACAATAATACCATAACGCTCAACAGTCTGCAGCCAATTATAGCTCATGCAGGCTGGTTAATAACTCCCTGTTAAGAACAAAACACAATCATGAACATTCTGCGCCATCTTGTCTGATGAAAGTTCCTACGTGCACATAAACTACAGTCATTCTGATTTACCACAGCCATTTTGTACTCTGTTGGTCACCTTCATTTCACCCTGTCCTCTAGCAGCCTTCTGACTCTCTGACCAAACCTGATATGTGTGCTGGGTGCTATAAACTATTTCCACGACAAACATCAACATCACCTGCTGCCTCAAACTCGTCTTTCCTCTCATCCCTGCACAAACGGGTTACAAATACCAAACAGACTCTTGCAAACATGGTTTATTGCACTACACACAGCAAGACTGGTTTTTTGCCAACAATGGGACCTGTTCTTATCAACAGAACGGACTCTTAGATCTGGCCGGTCTCACTCGTTTTAGACCCTGAAGCAAGGTCCAGCTGCAATTAAATTGTCTGTTTTTGACCTGGGTGGGAGGAGAGTTAATGTTGGGCTTGTGTAACCATGTTGATAAAACAATGTCGGCTTGTGTGACAACCTGCCCGGGCGGAGACTCCAAGCTTGTAACCATGATAAAAGAAACAAATACATTGTGTAAAACTGTATAAAAGGAAGAGCCAGAAGCATTGCCAGTAGAACACCTCCCTGAAGACATCCTGGTGTCAGCAGTTGACGTGGTCTCCTCTAAGAGTAATAAACCTTTTTCTTGCCTTCCAGCTTCCAGCGCCTGCCTCGTTATTTTAGATAGTGAATCCAAAGTGGATTAAAGGTGACTTTGCGCCGGGCAGCATTGGGGATCCCAGGAGACTCGCTGCTTTTCACAAATTGGCGACCCAACGGGGGCCCATCAGAGACACGTGGGTCCAGTAGAGAGGTCCTAACGACGGAGTGAACGACTAAATGATTGGAGTGCACCTGCCTGAAAGAGACCCTCGTCTGGCTGCCAATTGACTGAACTTCACCGGTTCCGAACGGACCTCTCTCGAGTGACCTGCGGTCCTGACTGGGGCCTTACAGGAACGCCGCATTGATTGTTGGAGTAAGAGGACAACCAGGCGCTGGAAGGGGAAGACTAAGAACTGTCCATACGGTCCGGGTAAGGTCGTGAGAAACCATGACTTAAATTGATTGATTGATAGAAATACTAGTATTCCTTTTGAGTTATTTGAGACATTCCCTGCTTGCAAACAACGTAGAATAGGAATATTCTCTCTTTGCAGACAGCGAAGGACAGGTAGTGCAGACTTTTGTCTAACATTAATTGAGATATTCATTTTGACCGCTAAATACGTCATGCCTATTTTCTCTAGATTGTTTGATTGTTTTGGACCGGACCGTTTGTTAGAGGTCAGTCATCCGGCACCGCCGGAAGGCACCCCTAACAAGGACATGTACGTAAAATATGGATTAGCCACTGTAGCTTATAGCAAACTATGGCATAAGTACACTAGGAAGGACCGGGTAAATCAGTGGCCACTGACGGGATCTTTCGATCCCGCTAAAATAGAAACGTTAGAATTAGCTCTCCACAAAAAGAAAGCTAGACCAGCCATGTTTGATAGTTTTGGTTTATGGCGAAAAGAAGCAGCTCAACGAAAGAAAAGAGACGAAGCTAGACAAGATAAAGAAACGCGAAAATCAGCTTACCAAGCCTGCAAAAAGTTAGAAGAAGAACTAAAAGAAAAGGAAATCGATAAAAAGGAACAGGAATCAAAAATATCAGGTCAATGCCCTGTTAGAACGCCCTTAACTCTTTACCCCGAGTTACCAGTAAAACAGGGGGTAGATGATGATTTATTGTTAGGTCCCCCAATGATATACATGCCACCCCCTTATGCCCCTACTCATCCCGTAGTACAACGCCAGGACCCCCAAAGTATAGCTGGAGATGGCACGATCGCCTCAGTCTCCACCACCTCTGCTCCCACCGAGCCACCCACACCAAATGCCTCATCAAAGGAGGCAGTAGTAGAGGTAGGAACCAAGGAAATAGGAGCGCCCAGGGTCCCGCGATTAAGTAAAAATGAGCGAGCAGGCATTGATAAAATAGTTAAAACCCTCATAGATAGGAAAGAAACAGAAGAACACGTAACAGACATATGCGACTCCTATGTTGAAAACCGCAAACGATACTTTATTGTACGTCTCTGTTACCACACCCTTACTGCATATGAAGAGAAGTACCAAAACGTAGGGCCCGAGCGATTAGTGGCTCTCTACAGGAAGGTAGACATCGGAGATGAAGGCGACAACGATGTTGCAGAACTATTTTCATCCACACTAGAAGTATTGCGTCACCTCATAGAACAAGGACAGATAGATAGGGACAGGACAACTAAGGTAGCAGGACCCCCAGTGGAAAAAACAGATAGCATGATGCCAATAAAAGAAGCTGCCCCTTACTGGGTACCTCCTAGAGGACAAGGGACTAATGACGATATAAACCATCAAGACGCTAGAGGAAGGGTGGTCTACAATTGGGTGTATCAGCCATGGGACAGACAGGACATCCTGACCTTCCGTAAATCTTTGCCGGATTTACGAAAGACCCCACCGCCTTTTACGCCGAGCTAGGTACCGCTCTGGGATCAACAATAATGACACTTGCCGACATAGACTTGTTCTTCGGGTTATGTTTGCCAGCAGATGTGTGGAAACAGGTTAAGAAAGTAAACCATACCGAACTGTTTGGTCATACCTGGGAACAACTCGACACACTAGATAAACAGCGGAACCCTGGTCAAAAACCAGTTAAAGCAATATTAGACCTCCCTGACAAAATAGTGCAGAAAGTGAAAACGCTGATCCCAGAGAAAAAGATAGACTGGTCCATAGTAACCGCATGCTGCCAGAAACCACAAGAGGACGTCTCAGAGTACTTCTCCAGATTTGAAACTGTGTTCTCTGATTACAGTGGACAAGACATGTCCACCGCAACCGGACACCACTTATTTGTGCAGAACTACGTCAAAGGATTACTGCCAGATGTATCCCAGAAACTACAAGCCAGCGAAAGTAGTTGGGCAGCATCTAAACCGACGGCCATTCTCCAAATGGCCCAGTATTACGAGCATCAGAGAAACGAAAATGACAGGGCTACAGAAAGGAAAAAGAAGGACTTGAAGGAAAGGGTAATGATAGCACAACTCCAGGGGGCGAATACAGGAGGGGAGCAATATAGGGGAGGAAACCAGCAGAATACCCCTAGAGTACAGCCACCTAGGAACAATCCATCTACATCATATGTAGGACGCCAAGACCTAGGACAGGATCAATGTGCATTTTGCAAAAAATATGGACACTGGAAATCCCAATGCCCGGCTTTGTTAGGAGCTGCTAGGGGCAGAGGGGCGAGGGAAATAGCAAGTGGACAGAGAGGAAGAGGACGTGGGAGAGGGTACGCGAGTGAAGCAAGCGAGGAAAGGCCAGGAAGAGTGAACGCATTTGACCATCCCAGACAGAATCAGTACCAACAGACAGATTATGACAATACGTACGACTTTGCATAGGACAGCCAGGGGCAAGGGAGGGATCCAGTCGAGCTCTGCGTTGATCAGCAAGGCCCTTATGTTACCGCTGAGGTCCTGGGCACAAGGTCGCCATTTTTGGTAGACACAGGAGCAACACGTAGTGCACTATCCAAACGACTGATTCCAAGGGCACCCTTGTCAGGCTCACATGTGACCTCAATAGGATTTGACGGTACGCCCTCCACCAACCCTTTGTCCCGACCCATCCCTTTTAATCTTGACAGCAATGGCGTTGAAACGACATTCCTCCTCTCATCTAACACCCCAGACGCCATTATGGGCCTCGACCTTTTGAAACACTTCCATGCGACTATCAGATGCTCACCAGACGGAGTGCGTGTCATCCTGTATGACAACCCCCAACGCCATAGAGAGAACCCTTTTCAGCACATGTTTTCCATCTCTGAGACTGACACATCCCTACTGGACACTTTGCCATCACACTTATGGGCTAGGGCTGATTCAGACGTAGGACGAATGATGATTGACCCAGTACACGTAACAATACGACAGGACGCAACCCTACCGAAGGTACCGCAGTACAAAATATCGCCAGAGGGTGAGAAAGCACTAACAGAGATCATACACTCTTTGGTAGAGGCAGGGGTGGTAGAGGAAGTAGTGAGCAACATTTGTAACAGTCCCATACTACCGATTGTAAAGAGACAGGGAGATGGGAAAGCCTACCGATTCATCATTGACCTGCGGGAGGTAAACAAAATCGTAGTACCACAATACCCAGTAGTTTCCGACATCACGACAATTTTGACTTTAATCCCCTCCACTGCCACCACCTTCACTGTGATCGACCTCAAGAACGCCTTCTTTTCCATACCTATACACGAGGACAGCCGCTATCTTTTTGGATTTACCCTAAATTCCCGTTCGTATAGTATTTGTAGAGCACCTCAGGGGTACACTGAGAGCCCAAGTATCTATAGCCAGGCGCTTAAAAGACAGTTGGACGCCATACAATTGCCAGATGGAGTGGCACTAATACAATATGTAGGCGACATCCTTCTAGCAGCAGACACCATACCAATAGCCGTCACAGCCACCATCAAACTACTCCATTTCCTTGCTGAGAATGGTCACAAGGTCTCCCGAAAGAAACTGCAGTTCTGTAAATCACAAGTGACCTATTTGGGTCACCTTTTATCAAAAGAAGGGAGAAAACTCACGCCTGACACGATCCAGACAATTCTAGACACCCCTGTCCCCAAAAATCAGAAGCAAGTCCGCTCTTTGATAGGCCTCACCTCGTTTTGCAGACAGTGGTTACCGAACTTTAGCCTCATTGTCAAACCCCTTCTCTCCCTCCTAGCTAAGGACATCCCCTCACCTCTCCCCTGGACCCCCGAATGCCAGACAGCCTTTAAAGAACTACGCAATACCCTTTGCTCAGCATCAGTCCTAGGAACCCCAGATTACTCCAAACCATTCTTCCTCTACACACACGAAAGGGAGGGATGTGCATTGTCTGTCCTAACACAATCAATTGGTCACAAACAACCCCCTTGTGCATATTTTTCTGCCAATCTCGATCCAGTAGCCAGAGCACTGCCAGCGTGCCTGCGCGCTGTGGCAGCTGCATCAATACGCCAGAGCGAAGGAATAGTGCTCTCCAATCCAGTCACTGTTTTAGTACCCAAGCAATCGACACACTACTGAACCAGACCAAAACCCAACACTTGACTAGCGCCCGACTGACAGGATATGAGTTGACCCTGCTAGCACCGCACATTACCCTAAAGCGATGCACCACCCTCAATCCAGCCACACTGTTACCCCTACCCGAGAACGATTCTAACGTGGCTCCACTACACGACTGTGTGACACTAACCGATGAACAAACAAAAAGTAGAGTAGACCTCAGAGACACCGCCTTTCTAGAGCCAGATGGAGAACTATGGGTGGATGGTTCGTGCATCAAAATCCCCGACAGCACCACCTCAGCTGCATACGCTGTCACCACAGCCCGAACCATTCTAGAAACAGCCCGTATTGCCCAACGTTCCGCCCAGGCAGCAGAACTCATTGCCCTCACACGAGCATGTATTTTAGCAGCTGGCACGACAGTTAACATATACACCGACAGCCAATACGCCTTCGGGGTGGTTCACCATTTCGGGATTCTATGGAAAGAAAGAGGGTTCCTGACTTCACACGGTACACCCATCCTGCATGGAGATTTAGTCTCCGCCTTGACGGAAGCAGTCCTCCTCCCCAAAAAGCTAGCAGTGATAAAATGCCAAGCACATAGGAAAGTGACAGATCTCATTGGACAGGGAAATGCGCTAGCAGACGTTACTGCCCGAGCCACAGCAGAAGACAGAACCATGACACGAATGTATGTGACCAGGTCACAAGCTGAACAATGGACTGATGCTAGGACCACTGTAAGGGACATACAGACTACAGGCACACAAGACGAATTGACCGAGTGGGAAAAGGTGGGACTAAAAGACGAGGAAAATTGCTGGAGAACTAAAGACGGAAATAAATGGCTGTTACCCAATGCCTACCTCATCCCCATATTGACCATGGCACATTTACCAGCACACATAGGCTCCACCCCCATGATTGAACTAATCACAAGAGTATGGCATAATGTCAAGATAACAATCTGCAAAGCGCCTAGTACAACAATGTATAGTATGCCTACAACACAACCCAGGGAAAGGGACAGTAGTACCACGGGGAGGGTTTGGAGTCCCTGATCACCCCTTTGAAGTCCTTCAAATGGATTACATCCAACTAGAGAGATGCCATGGTCTAAAATATGTCCTGGTGGTTGTGTGCGCTTTTAGCAAATGGGTGGAGGCATATCCCACCCGCGACAATACTGCCATAGCCACTCCAAAAGTATTGTTGAAAGAATTCTTCCCCCGGTACGGCCTTTGCAGAATTTTATGGAGCGACAAAGGCCCACACTTCGTAGCCGAAGTGATACAGAACATACTGAAAGGGTTGGGGGTAAAACAAAAATTCCATGCCGTCTTCCACCCCCAATCAGCGGGCCTGGTAGAGAGACACAATGCAACATTGAAACTAAAGCTAGCCAAAATAGTTGCCACAACCGGGTTGAAATGGCCCGACGCCCTTCCATTGGCATTGCTATCAATGCGCTCCACCCCGACCAAACACAGACTGACCCCGTATGAAGTGGTCTTCGGCAGGCCTATGAACATTTGGGCGGCACCAAGACCCACCTCCATTAACGATGTCCCGAACATATTAATGTCAGACTATCTGCATAAATTGACAAACGAGCTAACAATTATCCACCAACAGGTGCAGCAAGCCTTGCCTGACATATCCAGGGGCCCAGGACATGTGATAAAGCCTGGGGACTTCATCCTAGTTTGCAACTTCCAAAGAACGAAGAATCTGGAGCCCAGGTGGACGGGCCCCTGGCAAGTCTTGATCACCACTCGAACTGCCCTCCGAGTGGAAGGAAAAAAAAATTGGCTGCACGCCCACCACTGCAAGAAAGTCCCTCCAACGCTGGCAACCTGTGAAGAGGTGGAGGTGCAAGAGGAAGTACTCGCAAAAGACCGACCAGCTCTGAGTTGCTACCCACAAGAAGACACCCTCCAACTGTCTGAATTTCCCGACCCCACGGTGCCATCCAAGGAAGGGTACAACCTAAGATCGACGAAAAGGGGGAGCTCCAACAACCAGGCCACTAACTGAGTCAGAGTCTCAGATCGGTAGCACAGCCAAACGACGCTACCAGGAAAAACACCAGACAAAAGTCTGTGGTCCTAACAGTTGGTGAGCTCCTCGAAGATGAAGGAAGAAACGGAACACCTGCAAAGCCACCGCAAAGACACCAAGACTTTTGAACTGCACAGTACAAAGACAATTGCACTTGTAGCTGCATTTCTCACCTGCCTCCTGCTAATGGTCACACTCTGGATCATTGAAGAGAATGCACCTGCATACAGAACATTGTCACCAACCATGCAACCAATCACAAAGAAAGAACACTACCTGGTATCACTACCGCCACATCTCCGAGAACGACGCAAAGAATTCTGGAATAATTCTTTCGTACAGATGCTGCACCAGCACAATCTTGCCACCAATGCCACTAACTGTTGGGTCTGTGGGCTGCTACCACATGCCACTGAACATTCCATCCCTTTCATCCCTTCACCCTTTTCTGTTCATGGATCTTGCCTTGCCTGGATGATGCTCCTACAAGAAAGTTACAAAGACAATGCCACTTCCGATGGGACAATCGCTCAGTTCTACAACGAGTTCTGGCTAAACCAAACAGGAAGAACAGCAGCTCCCTTTGCCCTCACACCTCCAATACGACATTCCCAATGAATGTCCCCTCCAAAGAACGAGTGGAAATACAAGTGTTCAATAATCCTGTCAGAGCCACATTTTCCTACCTGAAGAAAAGAACTGCTGCAACACTGACTGTGGCCCTATCTGTGGTGAACGTCTCTGGCCTTGTATGCATTGAAGGCCGTGGGACTAAGAATGTGGGTCACAGCACTTGTAACATTGTAAGGACTTTGAACACTGCCAATCCTCCAGAATTTGTTGCATCACCCAATTTGTACTTTGTCTGTGGAACCAAAGCCTACACCTGGCTCCCAAGAAACTGGGGGGGGCACGTGCTACATCGCCTTTGTTTTGCCACCGACCTACACAGCCCCTGCAGAGCATCATCGAGAAAAGCGTTCTAAAGACACTGATCAAGCAGACTCTGCCGCATCACAGTTCGTTGACGCAGCAAAAGGGCTCGTCCCGCTATGGGGTCCGATGGCAAACAGCTGAGCCATCAGACATCTGTCTCAAGCGGTAGAAACCGCCCTGAACGTCACAGCTGGCATCCTCACCAACGACACTGCCGAGCTTCAAGCGGTCCGTCTGGTGGCCCTACAAAACCGCATGGTCCTGGACGTGGTACTAGCGGATCGTGGAGGAGCATGTCGCATCATTGGTGCCAGTTGCTGCATATACATCCCTGATAATTCACCCTCTGTCTATGAAGCAATCGAACATCTCCACAGACTGTCTTCAGAAATTCATCAAGGATCAGAGACTTGGACAATTGGAAGTTGGCTTTGGGGCATCTTAAAGGACTGGGGTTGGAAAATATCAATGTTTCTCTTGGTCCCAGTATTGGCAATATGTGGTTGCTGTTTGGGTGTACACTGTATACCACCTTTGTGTTCTCTTTGCATAAGTGCCTTGCGCCCTAAGACTATGGACACTCAGTTAACAAAAATGAGAGTAATGTATGAACAAGAAATACAGGACATTATGGAGATCGAAATAGACTGACAAGATGGCTAGTTATGTTCAAAGGGGCGACTGTTAAGAACAAAACACAATCATGAACATTCTGCGCCATCTTGTCTGATGAAAGTTCCTACGTGCACATAAACTACAGTCATTCTGATTTACCACAGCCATTTTGTACTCTGTTGGTCACCTTCATTTCACCCTGTCCTCTAGCAGCCTTCTGACTCTCTGACCAAACCTGATATGTGTGCTGGGGGCTATAAACTATTTCCACGACAAACATCAACATCACCTGCTGCCTCAAACTCGTCTTTCCTCTCATCCCTGCACAAACGGGTTACAAATACCAAACAGACTCTTGCAAACATGGTTTATTGCACTACACACAGCAAGACTGGTTTTTTGCCAACAATGGGACCTGTTCTTATCAACAGAACGGCCTCTTAGATCTGGCCGGTCTCACTCGTTTTTAGACCCTGAAGCAAGGTCCAGCTGCAATTAAATTGTCTGTTTTTGACCTGGGTGGGAGGAGAGTTAATGTTGGGCTTGTGTAACCATGTTGATAAAACAATGTCGGCTTGTGTGACAACCTGCCCGGGGCGGAGACTCCAAGCTTGTAACCATGATAAAAGAAACAAATACATTGTGTAAAACTGTATAAAAGGAAGAGGAAGAAGCATTGCCAGTAGAACACCTCCCTGAAGACATCCTGGTGTCAGCAGTTGACGTGGTCTCCTCTAAGAGTAATAAACCTTTTTCTTGCCTTCCAGCGCCTGCCTCGTTATTTTAGATAGTGAATCCAAAGTGGATTAAAGGTGACTTTGCGCCGGGCAGCATTGGGGATCCCAGGAGACTCGCTGCTTTTCACATCCCTTTTCCTGCTTCATGCTCCGACCCTCACACAAGACCTGTCCGCTATGGGTCTTATCTATCACTCAGTACCGTACCAGCCCCTATGCAAGTCATCACCAGATGAACAGACATGGAATACCTGAAGCGGTCTGACACATAAAGCTGGCTACTCGAAGGACTGCACTCTGGTCCAGCACTGCAGTTCCCAATTACCTACATCCTATGCGTGCCGCTTTACATCTCACAATGGCACTGATGTGTCTGTAAAACGTACTTTTTGTCCCGAAGTTTTGTCCTGAATTTTGACGTTCTGTCCTGAATTTTGACCTTTTGTCCTGAATTTTTACACTCACCATCCTGAATATGCACCCATGTCAGTTGGTCGCCCTATGGTGTGCAGTGAGGTGTCTGTGCATTCAGGAGAGTGCTCAGGCCATGGTAAGCTGTCAAGTTACCTGAATGTGGGATTTCCTCTCCCTCAACTGAGAGTCAATTGCTACACATTGCAGCAGATGGGCTCGAAGCAGGGGGTTCTGGGACATGTAGTTTGTCCTCTCCAACAGCAGTCTTCCAGCAATCTCTAATTGAATTGAGCATTTTTCACTGTTGCAGGGACCCTTATTTTAAAGAAAAAGATGTCTTTCTCTGGTCACTGGAAACTTATTGTTCCGAGTTCTAGGTCCCCCTCCGGTCCTCATCACAGGTGGGTCATGCAACCCCCCGACCCCCCCCCCCTCTTATGTTGCAATTCATGAGCGCCCAGCGTGCATCCCCGGCCTCACCAAGATCTTACCCCACCCTCGAGGCGCTGTGTGGGTAAGGAAGCAGAAATATGAAGAAACTGAAAACAGTCATGATATAAATCCTGTATACATCTGGTCTTTAATTCAAATGCATGCTTAATGCGCCCTTGCACGTGTGCATGCAGGGCTGTGCACAAGCTGCATGCCCAGGATCCAGATCTCTTCTTTCCATTCACAATGTACATGTGAGCAGGCTCCGGGCCACACGCACTCGATTACACGTCTGGACACC
Organism: Calotriton arnoldi; assembly: GCA_963921515.1. Classification (NCBI taxonomy): domain Eukaryota; kingdom Metazoa; phylum Chordata; class Amphibia; order Caudata; family Salamandridae; genus Calotriton; species Calotriton arnoldi. The sequence continues at coordinate 206,920 of CAWUFW010006295.1, forward strand.
AGTGAGGGCAAAAGCTACCCACACTGGCTCTCCTGAGAGCAGGAGGCGCTGTGTACACGGGAGCGCTGCATGACCCAGTCTCCCCGCGAGGGGGACCCCGCCTGCAGCTCTTCCGGCTGAGGGGACGGCCTGCATGAAGCTCCCCCCGCCTCTGTAGCTCCTCCAGCTCACAGGAGGAGCTGCACTGTGCAAGGCAGCTACTGTCTGGCATAGAGCCTGCATGACCCTGTCTCACCGCGAGGTGGCGCCCGCCTATGCTCTTCCGCCTGCATGAAGCTCCTACCACCTCTGTAGCTCCTCCAACTGAGGGCAGGGGCTGCTGGGCGCACAGAGGAAGCTGCACTGTGCAGAGCAGCTCCTGGCTGCCATAGAGCCTGCATGACCCTGTCTCACCGCGAGGGGGCGCCCGCCTATGCTTTTCCGCCTGCATGAAGCTCCCCCTGCCTCTGTAGCTCCTCCATCTGAGGGCAGGGGCTGCAGGGCGCACAGGAGGAGCTGCACTGTGCAAGACGTGCCTGCATGACTGTCTCACCGCGAGGGGGCGCCCGCCTATGCTCCTCCGCCTGCATGAAGCTCCCCCCATCTCTGTAGTTCCTCCAACTGAGGGCAGGGACTGCTGGGCGCACAGGAGGAGCTGCACTGTGCACAATGCCTGCATGACTGTCTCACCGCGAGGTGGCGCCCGCCTGCAGCTCTTCCGGCTGCATGAAGCTCCCCCCACCTCTGAGGCTCCTCCAGCTGAGGGCAGGGACTGCTGGGCGCACAGGAGGAGCTGCACTGTGCACAATGCCTGCATGACTGTCTCACCGCGAGGTGGCGCCCGCCTGCAGCTCTTCCGGCTGCATGAAGCTCCCTCCACCTCTGTAGCTCCTCCAACTGAGAGCGCATAGGAGGAGCTGCACTGTGCAGAGCAGCTCCTGGCTGCCATAGAGCCTGCATGACCCTGTCTCACCGCGAGGGGGCGCCCGCCTATGCTCTTCCGCCTGCATGAAGCTCCCCCTGCCTCTGTAGCTCCTCCATCTGAGGGCAGGGGCTGCAGGGCGCACAGGAGGAGCTGCACTGTGCAAGACGTGCCTGCATGACCTGTCTCACCGCGAGGGGGCGCCCGTCTATGCTCTTCCGCCTGCATGAAGCTGCCTCTGTAGCTCCTCCATCTGAGGGCAGGGACTGCTGGGCGCACAGGAGGAGCTGCACTGTGCAAGACGTGCCTGCATGACCTGTCTCACCGCGAGGGGGCGCCCGTCTATGCTCTTCCGCCTGCATGAAGCTGCCTCTGTAGCTCCTCCATCTGAGGGCAGGGACTGCTGGGCGCACAGGAGGAGCTGCACTGTGCAAGACGTGCCTGCATGACCTGTCTCACCGCGAGGGGGCGCCCGTCTATGCTCTTCCGCCTGCATGAAGCTGCCTCTGTAGCTCCTCCATCTGAGGGCAGGGGCTGCAGGGCGCACAGGAGGAGCTGCACTGTGCAAGACGTGCCTGCATGACTGTCTCACCGCGAGGGGGCGCCCGCCTATGCTCCTCCGCCTGCATGAAGCTCCCCCCATCTCTGTAGCTCCTCCATCTGAGGGCAGGGGCTGCAGCGCGCTCAGGAGGAGCTGCACTGTGCACAATGCCTGCATGACCCTGTCTCACCGCGAGGGGGCGCCCGCCTGCAGCTCTTCCGGCTGCATGAAGCTCCCCCCACCTCTGTAGCTCCTCCAACTGAGAGCGCATAGGAGGAGCTGCACTGTGCAGAGCAGCTCCTGGCTGCCATAGAGCCTGCATGACCCTGTCTCACCGCGAGGGGGCGCCCGCCTGTGCTCTTACGCCTGCATGAAGCTCCCCCCGCCTCTCTAGCTCCTCAACTGAGGGCAGGGGCTGCAGGGCGCACAGGAGGAGCTGCACTGTGCAAGACGTGCCTGCATGACCTGTCTCACCGCGAGGGGGCGCCCGCCTATGCTCTTCCGCCTGCATGAAGCTCCCCCCGCCTCTGTAGCTCCTCCATCTGAGGGCAGGAGCTGCAACGCGCTCAGGAGGAGCTGCACTGTGCACAATGCGTGCATGACCCTGTCTCACCGCGAGGGGGCGCCCGCCTGTGCTCTTCCGCCAGGGCGCACAGGAGGAGCTGCACTGTGCAGAGCAGTTCCAGGCTGCCATAGAGCCTGCATGACCCTGTCTCACCGCGAGGGGGCGCCCGCCTATGCTCTTCCGCCTGCATGAAGCTCCCCCCGCCTCTGTAGCTCCTCCATCTGAGGGCAGGAGCTGCAACGCGCTCAGGAGGAGCTGCACTGTGCACAATGCCTGCATGACCCTGTCTCACCGCGAGGGGGCGCCCGCCTGTGCTCTTCCGCCTGCATGAAGCTCCCCCACCTCTGTAGCTCCTCGGGCAGGGGCTGCAGGGCGCACAGGAGGAGCTGCACTGTGCAAGGCAGCTACCGTCTGCCTTAGAGCCTGCATGACCTTGTCTTACCTCGAGGGGGCGCCCGCCTGTGCTCTTCCGCCTGGATAAAGCCTCTCCCCTCCCTTCTGTAGCTCCTCCAGCTGAGGGCAGGGGCTGCACTCCTTTCCTTCTGGACCTGACCCCGTGGTACTACTTCCTGTTTTATTCAGATTGTATTTCTGTTTTGGATGCTGCGCGCTCTTTACCCGCCTCCCTGATTGCACTTCCTGCAGCCTGACCTCCCAGGGGTCGGTGACGTGCATTCCCGTGACGTCACGGGCGGGGCGAATGACTATTCAGGGATCAGACCGTTTGAAAAGCTGGAGAGCTCTGGGACTGAACCCTCGTGGAGAGGGGGAGTGAGGGTCACTTACAGGAACGGAGGAAGAGCTGACGACCTGTTCCAAGTTTCCTTATTCCTCGATTATTGCTTCACATGGACAGACACGTGTGGAAATGCAGAGTCCCAGCACTGCTCAGGATGGCGCAATACTTTAAGGTGAGAGTACCGGCACTGCTCAGGAGCAAACCAGTACTGAAGATAATAGTACTGCGCTTTTAAACTTCCATGTCAAGCAGTGGGTATTATATTATGTTGGTTTGTTTACTATGTGCATGGGCCTCCTCTAGTTGATTTCCCTCCTTGCTGCATTTTATTGGGCAGAAGTTGTGTCCTTCCATTGAAAAATAGTGTATGTGTTGCACAGATTATGCTCCTCCGTACGGTAGGCCTGAGTTGGTTATGGTGACGTCAGCTATAAAGCCTGTATGTAGGCCTGAGACTCTGCAGGGGAGAATTTATTTCAGATTCCGCAGCACTGATCTGTTTATTATGACAAGTTATGACAAAGGCAGTAAGCCTGAATTATTTTATGTGAAAGGATATCTCAAAGTCAGTAGTTCTACATGGGTGATTACTGTTACACGGTGTGAAGGCCTGTACACAAGTATTTTGTAACACAGGCCCCAGGTCAAATGCTGTAGGAAGGGGATTTGCATGGTGTAACCCCCGCCCAGGACCAATATAGTAGGAATAGGTTTCACATTGTGAATGCTCTGGCAAATATAGGAGTGGGGTTTCCATTGAACTGCTGACCAAAAACAATATATTTTCAAAGCATTAATATCATCCGCAGTAAATGCAATTTATATTCAAAGCATTGATCACTTTAGTTAGGCAGCACAGTTGCTCTTGCATCTAGATTCATGAACTTGTGACGAAGGTGCTTTAGTGTTGGGAAAGGAAGGGTGGGAGTGATTTGTTTCAAAGTGAGTAAGTGAGGGTACATGACAAGGGAGAGGTGATGTGACATATATACATCAAATTCACATAGTGAGACCTTTCCGGCCAATCTCAGGTCAAATGTTCCAGAGAAAAAACATAGCCTTAGAAGACACTAAAATTCAATTTCCGTCGTCACGGCTTGTATAATGGGTAGTGGTAGTCAACGTTGCGACCCCTTTGAAATTCAAGATGATTAAATGCTTGGAGTGGGGTCTTCTTCAGGACTGTCTGATAAAAGCACCTGAAAACAATGAGATACTCCGTATTAGGGAGGTTTTTTTTTGTCATGACAAGTTGTGAATGCTCATACTGAAAGGTAGTGGTTACCTAATCTGGCCAACAGCGTGGAGAATCAGGCTGTACAGTCAAAGGGAGTGGGCTCAACAGGGCTCCTAAAGTCAGAGAAGGCACAAGGTCAGGAAACACAATACTTAATCATATCGAGACCTCAAATGTCTATGCTGGTATTGAAACATCACTTACTAATTTCAGGGAAACAAGTGCGGCCCAACGTTGCGCGCACGGACATCCGTAATTAAACTGTGGGTCTCAAGGTTCCTCGCAGTAATGTGGCAAATCTATAAAATGAGAACGACAACACTAAGCACTGGGTGCGTTAAAGAGATATAGATCTGAGTGGTTTAAAAAGGAGGACAAAGACTGGTCTAGTGTTCGGTTGCCCCATTTATGTGGAATGATACTACTCGTGTGCCTCTACCACACCTATCGTGTGTGTGGTTGCAATTACTGGTCAGAGAGGCACTCCTTGGGCGGGTAAAAGCATACGCCGTGACACAATACAGGTCCCGCACTGTGGCTGATCTCATGCACCGTGGTGTGCATCCATAGCGTGATTACAAAGTATTCTTTGTTAAATACAAGAATAAATCGGGCCCCTATATGTAGTATCCCAAAATTTGAGCAAAAGGGTTCGACATCCTGCTCATAATGGTGGAGAGGTTCCAGTTGTCAAACAGAGTAAACATTTTTAAAAACCATTTAGAAACACCCCGGTGACGAAACCTAAATACTGCCTTGAATAAGAAAACTCCCTGAAACATATATCTATGGCCCTCCAATGGAGGGTCAATATTACACAGAGACAGTAGTGCCCGCTGTCGGGCATAACCCCGGAGGCACATACCTGTAGCTCCAAACTTCCTTCCGGCTCCATCCCCGACGTGCGAGTGGGCCCGGGCTAATGCGCTTTACATATAAGCAGCGCAAGCGGTAAACGTGAACGTTGAGTGCAGCCGCTTGATGCCAGCACGTACCGAGCCGTGCTCATCATAAGCCTGTCACGGGTCTGGCGAGAGCAGCCGGTTCAGCGGTGGGGGTTACTGAAAATGGCCCATTCTGCCCGTTGGCGCACCACCTCAGGGTTTGATCGCTCACCATCTCAAAGGATTAACCCTAATGGCCAGTGGATCTGGCATGTGGCACAGTAATACAGTATTATGGATGGCATTTTCGAATACCGAGCTGAATATTCCTATGCCCCTAACGTAGAACACATTGTGGTTAAAGATGAGAGGGTCTTTTCTCTCGCTTTTGTACGCTAGCTGACAGTTTCAGAAGCAAGTGAGATTGCAACAAGAGAACCACGGGGAGATCCAGACCCGCCGACGGACCTACAAATGGTGAAGGATGTGAGAAGTCCCATTATAAATCTGTCAACATACGCGCTCTCTGAGAATGAAACCAGTGTTCTAAGTAAAGGACTCTCCTTTGTGCCTACTACCTATCCCAACCGTTTTAACATTAAAACGTAATTACACCGATTCTTTCGAAAGGTTAGATTGAGACTACTTTAAACACTCTCAACCGATATCCCCGACATCTCATACTGGATTAAGAGTACCATTGACGTTTATGCCTCCGACACACACGATGTCACACAAAATCCTGGCCTTCGAAAGTGTAGTACTTCGCGATGTCCTGAAGGTGTGTTCTACCAAGCAGTACATTAAACACAATGTTACAAAGGGAGAACGGGAAGCTTTGGATACTCTGAAGAACAACAGGATGATGGTGATTAAACCGGCAGATAAGGGTGGAGCAATTGTAGTTCAAAATACCCCTGACTACAAGGCTGAGATCTACTCGCAACTCCAAGATGGCATAAGCTATACCACCCTCAATACGGATCCCACGAAGGAGGTAAGGAAATTGATCATGACCATTACGGAAAAAGGGAAACAAGCTGGTTTTCTATCAGACCACGAATTTGATTACCTCAACACCAAACAACCACGCCTTCCAACGATCTACACACTCCCAAAGGTGCATAAAAACCTGCAGCACCCTCCCGGACGGCCCATTATTTCTGGCTGTGGATCCCTCCTGGAACCGATATGAAAGTACATCGACTTCTTTCTGAAGCCACTAGCCGAATCAACAGAAGCGTACTTGCGCGATACTATGCAAGTGATTAATCTGATTGACAACATGCAGTTTGATCCAGAGACTCGGCTATTGGTAACACTCAATATAGTATCACTATACACGAGTATCCCACAACGACCAGCTTTGGAAGTAATGACAAAAGTACTTGGAAACAGACCTCATCCAGTATTTGTCCCCACCAAATTTATAGTGGAGCTACTGGAGGTTGCCATGATGCAAATTTTTTTCTTCTTTCAAAATGAATTCTTCCTACAAACCAAGGGAGTGGCGATGGGGGCAGCCTTCGCCCCGGATTTGGCTATCCTCTTCATGGATGACTTTGAGGAACACTTCATCTTCAACCACACCAACCCTTACAGAAACAATGTGACACACTAGAGGCGCTATATAGATGATGTGCTCCTGACGGAGCTGCAAGGTTTTTTCGAATGGTTAAATGCCAGATCACAGGATATCAAGTTTACCATCTATTGGGATAAGAACACCATTGACTTCTTGGACATCTCCATAAAAACAGCAAATGATCACCTGTACACTATGCTATACAGGAAACCAGCAGAACGCAACACGTTGCTGAGATACTCCAGCCACCACACTAGAGGCCTCCGAGGTTTCCCGCACGAAATGACACACCTATGCACATATGTCACAGAGCACCATATGTGTCACACATTACTATATGTTTTAAAACTTGGGACTTCCATGTTACCACTGTAAATGAGCCTCTTGTATCATTTCCAGCCCTGAAGAAGTCCAGGGTACTCCCATTTGGACGAAACACGTGTTGGCTGGACCCTGTGTTCTAATAAATCAAGAAGAATCATCACACTAAACGTTGATGTACTTTCTCATGTATACTCTAAATGCAATGTCATTGAATACTATAGCGTGTGCATAGGCCCTGTGTTCACTCCGAGACAACCTGCCATTCGGGCAATTCCTTCGCACCCGGAGGAATTGCTCTCTGAAAGATGATTATTTCAGAGAATCAGAAGACCTTATTAACCGCCTTGTGGAACAGGGATATCCTAAAAGGCTGGTCAAGCGAGCAAGAAAGAGGACTTGGTACTATGATAGAGAGGCACTGCTCACACCTAAACAACGCCCAACAGATATCAAAAGGATGATATGTGTGACCACATACTGCACCCGCAGCAACAAAATTAAGAGGATCATTGATGGACATTGGAAACTTATCTCAGACGATCTGGAGATTCCTGACCCACCCATGCACTCTTTCCAAAAAGCAAGAAACATAAGAGACCGTGTGGTTCGATCCTTACTCGACATTCCCCCTCAGCCAACTATTCAGACACTGTGGAAACTTCCAGAGATAGTGGGTCACTTTAATTGCCACAATGCAAAACATGCAAACTAACCATTGAAACCAAGCAATTCTGTTACAAGCAACACACCATAGACCTCAAGGTACATACGAATTGCAACTCAACAGATGTGATCTATGCCATTCTATGTCCCTGTAACGAGTTGTATATAGGTCAAACGAGGCAGAAAGTGAAGACCAGGATCCTACAACACTGTAGCAGGATACGATGTAGCACAGTGGGGGCACCCCTGGTTGAACACTTCATCGCTAAAGCGCACAAACCAGAGTCAATCAGATGGTTGGTCCTGGAAAAGGTTTCCCTAGGCATAAGGGGTGGCGACATAAATTCCATTCTGAATGTGCGAGAATGCAAATGGATGTATACTATGGACACAGTGAACAATGGCCTTAACGAACTGGATGGTACCAATGTTCAGCTCTCCATTCTAAATATGGAGTAATATGTACTAATTTTCTTGAAACTGTAACCTTGCCTGCTAATTACCTAGATGTGGTTAGACTGTTCGGGCTACTGTCTCTCAATGCCTTACTATATATTGCATAACTTATTGTTGCATAACTAATGTACTTGATGTTGCCGATACGCAGCTTTTTATTCTAAGCATTGAATAATATGCACTAACCATGTAATTGTCTAGCCGCCAGGATGTGACAAGCCATATTGTGTTACTGTATCTTTATACTGTATTATATGCTGCATACAATGCCTAATTGCAATATTATTCCACCTCTGTAAAGCGCCTCTCTGCATTTAGCGCTTTTTGGGTTTTTCCACCCCCCACGGCGGTGGTCAGCTAGCGTACAAGCGAGAGAAAAGACCCTCTCATCTTTAACCACAATGTGTTCTACGTTAGGGGCATAGGAATATTCAGCTCGGTATTCGAAAATGCCATCCATAATACTGTATTACTGTGCCACATGCCAGATCCACTGGCCGTTGGGGTTAATCCTTTGAGATGGTGAGCGATCAAACCCTGAGAAGGTGGTGCGCCAACGGGCAGAATGGGCCATTTTCAGTAACCCCCACCGCTGAACCGGCTGCTCTCGCCAGACCCGTGACAGGCTTATGATGAGTATGGCTCGGTACGTGCTGGCATCTAGCGGCTGCACTCAACGTGCACGTTTACCGCTCGCGCTGCTTATATGTAAAGCGCATTAGCCCGGGCCCACTCGCACGTCAGGGATGGAGCCGGAAGGAAGTTTGGAGCTAGAGGGGTGTGCCTCCGCGGTTATGCCCGACAGCTTGCACTACCTTCTCTGTGTAATATTGACCTGCCATTGGAGGGCCATAGATATGTTTTCAAGGAGTTTTCAGATTCAAGGCAGTATTTAGGTTTCGTCAACGGGGTGTTTCTAAATGGTTTTTAAAAATGTTTACTCTGTTTGACAACTGGAACCTCTCCACCATTATGAGCAGGATGTCGAATCCTTTTGCTCAAACTTTGGGATACTAGATATAGGGGCCCGATTTATTCTTGTATTTAACAAAGAATACTTTGTATTCATGCTATGGATGCACACCACGGTGCACGAGATCAGCCACAGTGCGGGACCTGTATTGTGTCACGGCGTATGCTTTTACCCGCCCAAGGAGTGCCTCTCTGACCAGTAATTGCAACCACACACACGATAGGTGTGGTAGAGGCACACGAGTAGTATCAGTCCACATAAATGGGGCAACCACACACTAGACCAGTCCTTGTCCTCCTTTTTAAACCACTCAGATCTATATCTCTTTAACGCACCCAGTGCTTAGTGTTGTCGTTCTCATTTTATAGATTTGCCACATTACTGCGAGGAACCTTGAGACCCACAGTTTAATTACGGATGTCCGTGCGCGCAACGTTGGGCCGCACTTGTTTCCCTGAAATTAGTAAGTGATGTTTCAATACCAGCATAGACATTTGAGGTCTCGATATGATTAAGTATTGTGTTTCCTGACCTTGTGCCTTCTCTGACTTTAGGAGCCCTGTTGAGCCCACTCCCTTTGACTGTACAGCCTGATTCTCCACGCTGTTGGCCAGATTAGGTAACCAATACCTTTCAGTATGAGCATTCACAACTTGTCATGACAAAAAAAAACCTCCCTAATACGGAGTATCTAATTGTTTTCAGGTGCTTTTATCAGACAGTCCTGAAGAAGACAACACTCTAAGGATTTAATCACCTTGAATTTCAAAGGGGTCGAAACGTTGACTACCACTACCCATTATACAAGCTCTGACGACGAAAATTGAATTTTAGTGTCTTCTAGGGCTATGTTTTTTCTCTGGAACATTTGACCTGAGATTGGCCGGAAAGGTCTCACTATGTGAATTTGATTTATATATGTCACATCACCTCTCCCTTGTCATCTACCCTCACTTACTCACTTTGACCCAAATCACTCCCACCCTTCCTTTCCCAACACTAAAGCACCTTCATCACAAGTTTATGAATCTAGATGCAAGAGCAACCTTGTTGCCTAACTAAAGTGATCAATGCTTTGAATATAAATTGCATTTACTGCAGATGATATTAATGCTTTGAAAATAAATTGCATTTACTGCAGACTATGCAAAATTGGTGTTGTGAATGCCGCTTTTTCTTTCATATTGTTAATTGCTTGCTACTGTGACCAATTGTTTATTGTACTGCAATCTTGAGCCGGGTCTGTTAGCATTTCGGGTAACCCCATTAATACTTAACACGACCAAAAACAATAGGAAGTGGTTTGCATAGTAAACTCTTTGACAAACACAATAGGAAGGGGCTTTACATTGTGAAGTCTATGACAGACAACCATAGGAAGACACATTACATTTTGAACTATTTGCTAAATACTATCTGAATTAGCTTTACATTGTGAACTCACTGACACACACCAGTGGAAAGGGTTCAGCACATGTGTCACTTTTAAGGTCTGGCCACAGTAGAAGTTTGATACCTCCAAAATGACAGCTAATGTTTATGTCTATACTTTGGGTCTGCCTAAACTTTGTAGGTCTCGCCTAGGCAGTGCTTGCGCTCTCTCTCTCTCGACATGCTGTATCTCGTGTATGGGAGTCAGCACGGCCATCGCGTGTGATTGGCTCCTTCATTTGCTTGTGAAAAATCCTTTCTTTTCATTGGTCAAAATCTTACATTTGTCCCTCCTTTTGCTATTTTGGTGACGCCCTGGAGACTGCCCCTGTTACATGCATTAGTTCACAGTGAGCCGTATACATTACTATTGCGCACTACTTTTTCTTTTGCCTTGGCTTCAAATGTTAATTGCCTGCTCCAAGCCCGCCCGCTTTTCATTCACCACAGCCCGCTTTTCATTCACCCAGTGTCCGTGTCGTGTTGCCTTTAGCCCCTCCCTCCCCATGCCGTTCAAGTTGTAAATTCCCCTCCCGTTGTCCATGTTTCCCTGCTCCAAGCCTGCCCCACATCCCACTTTTCATTCACCTGGTCGTCTCCTGTAGCCCCTCTTTCTCTTCCTCATGCCGTTCAAGTTGTACATTCCCGGCTCCCTTCGTGTTGTCCATGTTTCTCTGCTCCTAGCCTGCCCCGTGTCCTGCTTTTCAGTCAGCGCGTCCGCTTTCCATTCACCGGGTGTCCATAATGTGCTGCCTTTAGCTCCCCTCCCTTTGACCACCTTCTAACTCCTGCGCAGTTTGAGAACGGAGGTGACATCATGGCGCACACTCCCCCCTGCTTTACTATGCAGCACGTCCATGCCTCAGGCAAGCTGAACAATGGAGGCGACATCATGGTGAGCACTCCCTGATGCTTTACCGTGAAGCGCGTCCGTGCCTCAGGCAAGTCGGCATCGCTGAATATCTGCATTTGTTTTGAGTTTGCCTTCGCACTCTCTTTGATGTTAACATAGATGGGCTGCTTCACTTCGGGTAAAGCGACGCGCTTGCTGTGTATAGAGACAGTGTTATACATTTTAAGTTCAACAGAGTTCTCAATGTATTGCACCAAAGCAGTTTTTATTTTTCTTCCTAAATCTTTGGCCGTTAGTCTAATTTGCGTAAGACATTGCAAAGTAATACCTAATTTAAATATGTTGCCATGACAATGGACATTGAGAAAATGCTGTGAGTGGACAAAAAAGCGCACAAAAAGTCCTCGATAATCGATAGTGCAAATTTGAAGTACATTTGTTTGCCATGTAGAGCAAAATGTCTTCATTATTTGGAGTTTTTGAAGCATTTGGAAATTCTTTGCATCTGTACTGCATGAGTTTTAAGCTGTTTATTGCAACATATGTACAAAATGTTATAACCGGACGCTTTATTACCACACTCCAGGATAATATGCTGCACTCAAAACTAAAACACATACGTAAAAGACATTGTCATTTACAACCCCAATAGCTCTAACTCTCCCAAATGCGAGACCTATTGCATTGCAAATGCTTGTTTGATACATCTGTCCAGGCACAGAGGACATGGTCGCGCTTATGTTCAAGTCACGTCCAGAGACTTGCTTTATTGATCATGGAATATGGTGACTAAGACAGTAAACCTCTCCTTTCACACAGTGAACAACTTTTCAAAGTCTGTAGATTTCAATGTATTGATTTAGAAAAGCCTCACTTTTATTAATCTTTCTTCAGGGTACGTGGTTTGCACCCTGTTTAATCGGCTGGGCCCCTAAACTAGAAGAATCAATTTTTAATTCCACCTCAAACTTGTAACTGTCATTTTGTGTACAGTGTTTAGATGTGAGTATAGTAAAGTCATTTAAAAAAAATAAAGAAATATTGCTTGGACATGAATTCGATTGTGTGTTCTTTGTGTGCTGCTCAGTTCTGAGTTTCCAGCCCTGAGTCAGCCTTGGGCAGCTATGCCTCAGTATCCCAAGAGTCCTGTTTAACAACGTGAACTCCTTGATAAAGGAACAGGAAGGGCGGTTTCATTGTGAACTCTGTTGAGAAATGCCAGAGGATCTCGTTTTACATTAAGAACTCTGTGACAACTACAATAGAAAGAACTTCATTGGGAGGGGCTATCCATTGTGTAGCACCAAGGGATCTTACATAGATCTCTAGCTCAGGTGGTACTAGAGAGGTCTTTATTTCATTGTATACTTTTGTAATTTTACGTTAAGAATTTAATTGTGTGTGTGAATTAACATTTTCATTTTAAAAGTAAAAACACTGAGCATTGATTAAGTATTTTTGTGCACTTTGTGGAATTCTATAACTTTTATTTAACCCCTTTAGCAGTTTTAATACTTTCTTGTGGCTTTATGTTTTTTTAACATATGCTGTTGCTAATCAATTCCTGATGCAACACAGTGGTATTAACTTTGGCATTCCCCTTGAACTTTGCATGTTTGATGACCAATAACCTTTTCGCTCTTCGCCCAGAGCCAGCCCCAGCTACTAAGACCAAAGATGTGGGCGTTACTATAAATGTTGATCTCACCTTCTGCCCGCGTGTCAATAACATCTGTGGTACGTGTTACTCCCTTTTGAAGACCTTAAGGAAATTTTTCCTTGCCTTTGAGTTGAATGGAGAAGGTTGGTGATCTACGCAGCTATCTTGTGTTTTAGTAGTTCGTATGGTGCGCTAATCACCCAGGAGGGTATTCAGGCGCCTCGAAGGAGTGAACAGTGCTGTCTGAGAGGAGCCTAGTTGAAAAGCCGGGCTTTCAGTTTCCTTCTGAAATCGGGGAGGGAGGTGGCTTTTCTGATGAGGAAAGCGAGCTCAATCCAGGTCTTGGGGGCGATGTTGGAGAAGGTGCAACCTCCCATTTCCTGCGCCAGGTGCGGGCAAAGAGGCGTCCAGCCAATCTGAGGTGCTTGTTAGGAGTGCAAAAGTGAATGTGGTTGTTGAGGAAGGTAAGGCCGGAGTTGTGAAGTGCCTTGTAGGTGAGGATGAGGAGTTTGAAGGTAGCACATGTTTGGATGGGGAGCCAGTGGAGGTGTCTGAGGTGTGTGGAGGTGTGAGATCGAGGAGGGAGGTTGAGTATGAGTCTGGCGGCAGCCTTGTGAACCACTTGAAGCCTGTCGATGAGGTTGGTGGTGATGCTTATGTGTAGAGGGTATCCCTGAACAAGAAATCTACAACACTCTTATAGCAATCAACCCCTCCAATCACTTCTCAGACCCCCTACCTCCTTCTTTATTTAAAATGATAAAATCTTCTATTCTACCCCTATGGGCAAAGATTGTAAACGCCTCTCTGAGTCAAGGCTCCATACCAGACTGTCTTAAAGTAGGGCAGGTCACACCTATACTAAAGAAATCCGACTCCCTCCCCTCAGATCTCAACAACTACCGCCCTTTAAGCAACATCCCCATCCTTGGCGAAATTGCTGGAAAAATGTGTACAAATACAATTATGTAACCACATCGAGAATTACAACCTCCTAGACAAACACCAATCCGGCTTCCGTCAAGGTCACAGCACTGAATCAGCACTCACCCACATAATGGATGACATACTAAAAATGCTAGACCGCAACGAATCTTGCCTATTGATACTTCTTGACTTATCCTCCGCTTTCGACACGGTTAAGCATGACAACCTATTGTCCCTTCTGGAACGAAGGATGGGCCTTAAGGGCCCAGTGTTACAATGGTTCACCTCCTTCCTAAATAACAGAACACAAAGAATTAAGATGAAGCAGTCATTCTCTCAACCCTCCATGGTCACCATAGGGGTTTGTGAGAAGTTGGCCTGGTATATGCTGTTCACTAATTAAAGTGGACACCTTGCACCAGGGCAAATCGACTCTTATGGTAGATAGGTTTAAGACAACCTTTTAAAGAAAGCTATCCTAGTGGTAGCTGTGGAGAGCAGCCTTCAGGCTAAGTCTCGGAGGAATGTAAAGCAGCTTGTTTTACCATATAATCTCTTGAATCACCAAATGAAAAGACACCACACAGGTATATATATCAAATATATATGTATTTATTTCTAAATAACTCTCTACTAATCTCTTTATGAGATTAGAAGACAAACATATGCACAAATCAACGTTTTACAATAAGTTAAGCACAAAATATGGCTGGGGCCCTAGGGCGTACCAGACCATATACTAAGTAAGAGACTTAGAAACAACGACTTGCAGGGAGACAAGGCCTAGGGCCTTCAGAAGTGCTGGGGCCTCACGAAACCACCCAAGGCAGGTAAGTAAAGGACCCACGGGGGACGCGTGCAGTGTGGATACACAGGCGCGAATCGCCGTTAGCTTCAATGGGGCAAGTCGCGGTTGGAAATAAAGAGTTTTAGGATACTTCGGGAGAACATACAAGCAAGTCACTTACAGGGTAAGTAGTTCTAGGGCCCACACCCACAGGAGCACCGTAGTGCTGGAGTTACCTCACCCAGGGAAGCCGGGTGCACAGGTGTCCTTTGGTGTCGGGTCGCGGCGTCGTTTTCAATGGCGAACAAAGAAGACTTGCTGCTTGCGGGAGCTGAAGAAGTGTCCGGTGGAATCCAAGCCTGGATTCTGAAGAAGGATGACCTGAAAGCAGAGGGGACAGTGTTCAAAGTCACTTGGCAGTGACCCGGGGCAAGGAAGATGGATGCCCACCGTCGTCGGTCGCTTCAGGTCGGTTGCGGGTGCCTTGACTCTTCAGCCACGTGGTCCAGGAGGCGTCGACGACGACCAGGAGCTGGATTCGGTGTGTCCCTCGACGTCTGCAGCTGACTGCGGTGTCGGCAACTCGATCGGAGCCAACAAGCCTTGGCAGCCGCAAGTCTCGGGGAGATGGAGAAAAGTCGATGGCGCAGACCAGCAAGGTCTGTGGAACTCACCCAGCGAGGGTAAGTCAGGGCAGGCCTGGAGCAACCAGGGAAGCCCTTTGGTTTCTTTAAGAAGTCTTCTGGGGACCCACAAGCCGGCGGGCAAGGGATCGCGAAGACACCTCGGGCGGAATCACTCAACAGGGGCCCACGGTCACTCGGGACGGTGTAGGCCTCTGATCTTCGGAGGGATTCCTGCTGGAGGTCGGGACCACACGTGGTCCAAAGCACAGGTTCGTAGAACGTTGTGAAGGGGTTGCACTCGACAATAGTGCACGGTACCCAGGGGTCGCGGTTCCTCGTTACTCGTGGGGTCCACTTGCCTCAGCTTCGCTGGGGACTCACGATGGCCTGGGAGAGGTCAGGAAATCCACTTCTTGGGCTGCAGGGACTTCGGACTCCGGCGGGAGCGGCGTAGTTTGCGACCGTCGTTGTCGTTTTTGGTGCCTGCCAAGCAGGGGAGTCACTCCTTGACTCCAAGGGAGATTCTTCTGTCTTCCAAAGGTAGTGGAACGTCGAAGGGCCAGGATTCTTCTGTAGAGTGTCGTCCAGGGGTTATCTGCTTTGCAATGGCAAGGTTCCCCCTCTTATACTAAAAGAGGGGATGGACTAGCTCTATGACCCCACCTATGGGAGGGTCAAGGGAGGGGGTGGCTACACCCACTTCCCTTTGTCCAGTTTCGCGCCAGAGCAGGGGCAGGTAGCCCCTGAGCTGGTTTGAACTGGCATATGCACAGAGGAGCCTTCTGCTCCCCCAGTGCAGGACTTCAAAGCACTCTAAGAGTGCACCCACCCAGCCCCAATACACTAAACCCTGTCTGGAAGGTGGTTACACCTCCCTGTGACAGGATGCCTATTGTTGGGCTTCCTCCACTGTGAGTTTCGGTCATCAGCAGGAGGGCAGCCCAGTGTCTGTGACTGGTGGCATCCATTTTGTGATGCCAGGGCTCTTTAGGATTCTACCGCGTTTCCACAGCAGGTACATGTCTTATCCCTCTAGAAGGGTGGAATGCTACCCCCGCCGCCAAGATTGGCGGGGGGTAGTATTCCAAGATGTTTGACACCAAACACGACATGTTTTGATGCAGCCATTCCAAAGTTAGCATTTACCGCGAGGATATAATGCACTTAATAGTATATGGTTTAACCGCATCCACAAACAGCACCAGAGAATAGACTCTGAGAGCTGCAGAGGGCCCTGCTCAAGCAGAGGCACCCCCTCACATAGAAGCCAAGCACCCTGCCCTCAGGATTGATAGGGCCTGCCTTAGGGGTGACTGATAGGTTTATATGTGTGTGCAGGAGAGATATAGGTAACCTATATCTCAGTGAGGGGTGCTAGCACCACCTCACCCAGGCTGCAGTAGCAGGCCTGTGGTGTCAGATTTAGACTGCTTCCCAGGGGTGGCATAACACATGCTGCAGCCCCTGGTAGGCCTGTGAAGTACCTATGCCCTTGGCACCTAAGGTACCATATACTAGGGACTCATAAGGCACCACAGTATCCAATCACTAGTGCACCTAGAGTGCACTCCATGTCGTTTAGAGAGAACAGAGAGGCTGGGGCCCTGATTGGCAGGGACCCAGCCAGACTATAGCCAGAAACCAGTGCTAACATCAGAAAAAAAAGTGGGGGCAACATAAGAGGCAGATCCTACTCTCCTACAGGGTTCCACAGGGTTCAGCACTCTCACCCATTCTTTTTAATCTACTCATGGAACCCCTGGCAAACGCATTGAACTCAGCGAACATTCTATATCACCTGTATGCGGACGACACCCAACTGTATTTGAAAATCTCCTCACCAGAAGACTTCATCTCCCTCAACACTATTCTTCAGAATACTCAATGCTGGCTCACTGGCAACCACCTCATGCTTAACACCAAAAAAACGGAATTCCTACTCATCTCCCCACCCAATCACACTCCCAAGATAGACCTATGGCTGAAACATCTAACTTCCTTTGACTGCGCTCCCCACATCATTGACTCCGCGAAATCCCTGGGTGTCACCATAGACAAACACCTGAACATGCAGGTGCAAATCACTAACGCCTCCAAGGGAGCTAATCACCAGATGAGTATACTTAGGAAACTTAAACCCTTCCTCCCACAGACCGACTTAAAAATGGCGGTACAAGCCCTAGTGCTACCAAGATTAGACTATGGAAGCACCACTCTATGCGGTCTCCCCAAATACAAGCTGGCCCCGCTGAGGGCATCGCTTAACGCCGCGGCCAGACTGGTATCTGGAACTAAAAGATATAACTGCATCTCTCCGACCATGAAAGCTCTGAACTGGCTGCCCTACGAGGCAAGAATACACCTAAAGATCGCTTGCATGACCCATAAAGCACTGCATAGCAATACCCCCAGTTACTTCGCTCTAAAGCTAGAGCGATCGGGGGGAGGCCGACAATTGCGAAGTGCGAGTTCACTACTACTGAAACCACAATCCTTCCACAAAAAGAGAACTGGTTGCAGAGCATTCTCAGGGATTGCACCGAAGATTTGGAACTCCTTACCTCCAGTGGTACGTGGAATCTCTTCCTTTACCTCCTTCAAAAAAGAAGTAAAAATGCTTCTAATGAACAAATTCACATCGTAAGATTATAACTCTATGTTGACCTCTAGTCACCTATGTGATCCATATATTATTGCTTACCTCTATTGCATTGAAGACGAATACCGAATGTATGTTTCTACTCCAACCACCTATTGTTTATTAACTGTGTAGTGTGAAGCGTTCTGATTCCCTCGTGGGTCATTCTTTGTTGGCTACTAGTCACCTATACTACCCAAATACTGATATCTACCTCTTTTGTACTGAATGGCGAATACTGAATGTATGTATACTACCTCAACCATTCTAATGTTTAATTACGGTATATTTTAAAGCGCTCTGATACCCTCGTGGGTCATGTTCGCGCTATATAAAACTGTGTAGTTTAGTCTGCTGGTGATGAGGGCTCGAGTTATTTTTCTCTGGGTGCCCAATAGAAGCCATTTGAAGATTTCTCTGAGCATCTTCAGGGTGTGGAAGTACATGGCAGCCACTGTGTTGACTTGGCTGGCCATGAACATCAGGTATGATATGCAGGTTCCTGGTAGGGTTGGTGGGATGGGTGCGGGTCCTATGGTGTCGGGCCACCAGGCGGGTGGTCCATTAAGAGGTGCTTGCCCCACAGTATCACTTCTGTTTTGTCGCCATTGAGCTAGAGGCAGTGCCCTCTCATCCCGTCTGCAATGTCGGACTTGCATGTTAAGAAGTTGGCTTGTGTGGTACATGTGTCCTCTGAAAGGGAGAGTATGTGTTGTTATAGTATGTGTAAAGCGCACTTTCACCCGCGAGGGTATCCTTGCGTTATGTGTCATTTTGTCCTGGATGAATTATAGGCACCCAGCCTTGCTTGGCTTACCATATCTTTTACCATATCTCTTACCTTGAGATTATGCAAAATGCAGCTACCTTCTCTGTTACGTAATTTACCTCGGGGCACTTCTGTTATTTCCCAGTTGGACTGACTTCCCCTATTACCACTGAATAAATGGATAGTGTTTAGAACTCTCTGCATGGAGCACAAGGAACTTGCTGGCGCTTGTTTGGTGTATCTTTCAAATTGTGGACTCTTATCTTCCTCTGCCCATCAAAAACCACGCCAGTCTTCCGACTTGGTTTCTTAGGATCACTTTTAGTTACGGCCGGGAAATCTGCTGAAGTATCGAATGCAAAGACACATTCTACAAGTCTCAAAGCATATCTGACTGTGCATAGCTTATATACATTTCATCTAACATTGGATACAATGATTTACTCCCAGTCACATTCCGCTGTTTGCCATGAGCACATCTGCTGAACACCAGATTCACCCCATCCTGTTTGTACTGGGAGTGTCTGTTATTCATGTCTGGGCTAACCACTAACTTCCCTCGAGGCCATATATGCTCAGCTGAGTTCGAAGGTCAGTGGGTTATATCTTGGAACTGTGTGTGTTCTTTTTACCAATAGTCATGCCCTCCACCCTGGGACTAGCACATGTACTGAAACTCCGGTTTCAGAACATATTTTATTGGTTTGTCTATTTCTGTCTTACATAACTTTTTTGTACACAAAGGAGTCTGTTCACAAGATGGAGTCATAGTAGACATTGCTATTTCCACATTCCTGCCTCTTGTTGATTGACCAAGACTTATTTGATGCTGGTGATTATGTGGCTGTGCCTCATCTCCACTATGACCATTAATCACTTCAGCCTAAACTTCATCGCATGGCACTACTTTATATACCCTACCGAAATTGTCCATCAACCTAATTTTTTGTTCTAACGGAACTAATCCCTATTCTACCCATGTTTGCATCCCTCTCTGGCAGCATTGTGGTATTATCTGGAAGCAACAGCAGCATAGCAATAGTACTATTATGGTGGGCAGGAGTGCTTTAAATAACCCTGACATCCAGGATGGTAACCATGAGAACCATCCTGAAAACCAATCAGTAGGTTTAGTTTGCTCCGTTGCCATGTTCTCTCTCAGAGTGTGCAAAGCTAGCATTGCTTTGGATAGGGTACCGTTGTCTTCACCATTTCCTGGAATGAACGTAAAGCAGGAGGAGCGAATCTTGGCACACACTCTTCCTTCCATGGGCGTTAGTAAGTCCAGTACAACACTATGCTTCATCACCATTGTTCTCATTGCCCTTAATTCTTCTCTGATAGCATTAAAACCATTATCTGTGCCGTTGACCAACAACATTAGTTCATATCTCATCTGTTGCATCCATCTGGCATTGGCAACTGCTTGGAACACTGGAAGCAATCATCTGGGGGACATACTCGCACCCCAAACCTCACTTTCAGGGGAACAGTAGAAACTCTTTAGGCACACCTTTCACGTCCAGGGCAAATGGCTGACAGATGTGCCTGTTCCACCTGTGTGTTAGGGCATGCTTTCTCTCTTGTGCATGTGCATAAATGTCATCCTCTGTAACATTTTCATGCAGTGGTTCCACCAGCGTTTGAGACATTAGCATAACAAGGAAACAAACACCTAGCCAACTTTTGGACAATTGATAATGTGCTTGTGTACCGCATGCCCAGTACGTATCCATCAATGCTACTGTTCCTTTCTGTAAGCTTTGAAGGTCTAATATTCTCTTACAGTTTTTGTTTCTTCTTACAGGCTCTGTCCCATTCCCTCAAAAACATATAGTATAATTCAGGGGTGGTAAAATATGTATTGGTGCTGGTAATGGGTCAAAATGTGTCATACCAATGACTTCTTGGTCCATTAGGGGGCTCCATATATTGCTATCTGCCAAAACACACAAAAAGGAGGGGCAGGGTAGGTTTAGAAACCTGCAGGAGTTTTTTCCCTAAATACATATAATAACCACAAAGTAAACTTGTGGGTCTAATGAAGAGAGGAGGAGGAAAAGAAAAGAGAGAATTTATAGAGAGAATTGGTATGCCTAAATGTGGGGTATTCCCTTTTAGGGACGAATTCCCTCACCCACCAAAGGTGGGATGCTTCATCATAGGGGACCTCCTCGCACCCTGGCTTGATGCCTAGTCACAGTGCGGTCTACTCCCCCCCCCACCCCCCTCACTAAAGGGAGGAGCTCAGGGAGGTTTTCAGAGGTATAATAAATACCTTTCTAATGAGCATAAAGTTGTGCCACTTGTACCGACAGAACGGTCACGGCCGGGGAGAGAAATATTGTGGACCACTGATGATGTATCTATTTTTCTATCATTTCGAATTGAGCCCTTAAGCAGGGGCATTTGTTACATAGGTCCTGAGGAATGCCTCGTCACCTCTGAGGAGGGTCATAGGCAGGAACATATTGACCTTCTACCCTGAGAAAATCCAATGGAAGTAACCACGCCCGTCTGGTTTCTTGCTTGGTTTTAATCCTGACCCACGGACACATGAATAAATCCTGTTGCATACCTTGGAGCCAGTTTTAGATCAGATTCTTTTCACTCAAGCCCTGCGTTCCCTCACCACGTTACGCTCATTAGAAAGGTATTTATTATGCCTCTGAAAACACCCCATAGCTCCTCCTTTTAGTGAGGGGGTTGTAGCCCGCACCATGACTAGGCATCAAGGTGCGAGGAGGTTCCCTATGATGAAGCATTCCACCTTTGGTGGGTGAGGGAATTCTTCCTTAAAAGGGAATAACCCAGATTTTGGCATACCAATTCTCTCTATTCTGTTCCTTCTCCTCTCTTCATTAGACCAAGGAGTTTACTTTGTGATTGTATCTATCTTCCTTTAGTACTCAGGAGGGACATATTGCAACAGTGTTATATCCCCCGCATCCCCTACTGTGGTTGGCTCCCCGAAAGGTAAGCGTAGGCTATTCTTTAGGCGTAGGCCGTGCTATTTACATCTATTTTGCTGCCATTGGTGCAATGTCTTTGTGCTCTTCGTCCTAACACTGCTGTGGTGTTCATTTTTTCTGTGCTAAAATTGTACTTGGAATACTGTATCCGGCCCCCAAAATGGCAGGACATTAATGCTAAAAAACACGTTTGATCTGTTCTTTCTTTCACTCTCATTATTTCAGTGGTATCTGCGGCATGTGGTATTAGCGAGCAAATAAAACATGACATGTTCGAGTGTCCTCTAACATGGTGTGAAAGCTACTATACTAAGCATCCCCCATCCATAATGTATGCAAAGAGTGTGCTGTAGAGTCTCGTTTTTGCCTGGATGACCGGGCAGATACATTCCTGTCGTCCCTAGGTGCTTGTGGCGTTACAGTTGCATTGTTACTTAGCAGATCCTTAGCTCGTAAGGAGGGGATCAGCAACATCTGAAAATGACTATCTAGTGGGCTCTCACCCTTTGTTAGTGAGAGAGAGAGAGCATCACGAACAAAAACAATAAGCAGCATAGAATAAACACAGTATTACTGAGTTTCTTACCCCCTCCTTACTCCTGGGGAGGAAGGCTTTGTACTGTGATAGTCTTATGTTGGATAAATGGATCCAGTGCTTCAGTTCCTCGACCTTCACCGCTGTGGTGTAACTTTAATCACTTTGTAGGGCCCGAGGAAATGTTTGTCCGTCCACTGTTGCACAAAACCTTTCACAAAGACTTGGCATCCCGGGTTGATGTTTTTCTGTGGTACCACTGGTAGGGCGGGGGAGCTCGCTTATTGCAGCTGAACCTGTTTGTAGTAAACTTGCACAGCACGTATTAGTGCATTTATATACACTGGCATTTCTTGCCATACTAAATCAATCAGTTTTTGTGCATCAGTATTTTTTCTCTGAGGTACATACCCCGGAGGCATCAATCTGTCTGTTACAATTTGATGTGGTGTCAAATGATTGTCTGAAGAGGGAGCATTCCTTAGAGCAAACAATGCCGGGAGACAATACTCGCTAGCTCTGCTAAACTTGCACATTGCACTGTACTGTTTTTAGGCACCATATTTCCTGCTTTTAAACAACAAATCGTTTTTTAAACAAATCGAACGTTTTTAACTTTCTAAACTTTTTACCTGCTGTAATTTGTAGTTTGTCACAGAATTCCCATTCGCTTCTGTTGGAGAGTGCTGGCATGGTCTGGGGCAACGAAAACTTTCGTAATTGCTGAGTGCGACCGCCATCTTGAGGGTATTGCGAGTCAGTGGGCTAGTTCTTTTCCCCTGACAGCATAAATGGGAGCGCTGATGCGACCGTGCAGCGGACGCGCGCAGCGGGCGCGCCGCTGGCGCGCCGAAGGCGCGCCTAAGGCAAGCCCGTCTGCGCCCGTCCGCGCTCGGACAACGCTCAGCGCCAGCACCCCTGCCCCTTCTAACTCAGGTGAGATGATCAGCCTGAAGTATTCGAGAGCACAACTGTTAGACTTAAAGCCGGTGGGTAAGACCATCGGCTGTGTAAAACTCGCGCTGAATACCAGACCCCCCTCTTCCCTAACTATTTGTCCTAACTGTAACTGTGTGCTACCTAACCTGATAAATCATTCTATTAAAGATATCAATTATAAAAACTTAAAGAGGATGGTGTCAGAGAAAACAGTGATAAAATGTATATTGCTTAACGCTAGATCACTGGTAAAGCACAGTACAGAGTGTGCAACTCTTATAGAGGAAGGAAACTTCAAATTGGCTTTCATCACAGAGGCATGGACTGATGCTGCCTCAGGTCCAGATATAGTGAAAGCTACACCGCCGGGATTTCTATGTCATACTCTAAACAGGCCAATTAGGAGAGGTGGTGGATTAGCAATTATCTATCACGACTCATTAAAAGCTGGTTTTCAGACAGCCTCAAATCCAGATTGTGAGGCACTTTCCTTTAGTTTTAGTATATTGAATCACCACACATTTAAAGGTATTTTACTATATAGACCTCCTGGTCCCAAGAGCACCTTCCTAACATCCATCAGTAGTCTTTTGGAAGAAGGGCTTTGTACTGGCTCCTTTACTATTATGGGAGACTTTAATTATTACTTGGAAGCTCCTCTGGAACCAGACACGATTGCCCTTCTGGACATGATGAAAAGCGCTGACCTTAGCCAACAGGTAATAGGTCCTACACATGTGGCAGGACATACTCTGGATGGGATCTTTTCTAACCATCCACAACTCTGCTTCACGGGTCTGTTGCCTCTCACTTGGACCGACCACTCTGCTGTGCAATTTGAGCTGGCCCTCCCCGCGTACTGCATGGGCAGTAAGGGGCCAAAGTACCTAATTAAAAGCAGGGCTTGGAATAAAATTGAGGGCAAGGCTCTAGAAAATGCGCTTACATCAACTATGGATCAATTACCCACAGGAATAGAGGAGGCCACTATGCACTATACTAAGTGGCTAGAAACAGCGTGTAATAAACTAGCCCCAGAAAAAGTTTTATCTTCCAAAAGATCTCAACCAACATATACAGAGGATCTAAGGAAACAGAAACTTAATTGTAAATCCCTTGAGCGGAATTGGAGGCAAGAATACAAGGAAGCGGAGAAAAAACGCTATAAACAAAGTCTTGCCATCTACAAACTAATGATATTTAATGCAAAAAAAGAGTTCTTTACAAACCGAATTTCTCTTACGAAAAACTCGGCTAAAGAACTTTTTAAAACAGTTTCTAATCTGGCCTCCCCCCGTCCTGCAAAAATCCAGACAAGCCAGGAACTATGTGAAAATATTGCTAGTTTCTTTTTAAATAAGGTAGAGGTCATCTTTTCGACATTCCTCCACCCAAGCACTATAGGGGCGGTAACACAGTTGGAAGGAAGGACCACCGCTGTCTTTGATAAATTTGAGCCACTATCTGTTATTGATACAGAGACGCTCTTATTGGCAGCAAGGTCAGGCTCCCTTATGACCCCTGTCCAGTTTCGGTGATCAAAGGTGCTTCGGGACTTATTGCCCCTGTACTCACCTCCTGTTCAACTCAATGTTCAATGCAGGGTATTTCCCTAAACTTTGGAAAGTGGCCTCAATATTGCCGCTGCTAAAAAAGCCCAACCTTGATCCCAAGGACCCCAATAACTTTCGTCCAATTTCACGTCTCCCGCTGCCTGCCAAACTGGTCGAGAAATCGATGAATGTACAACTCAGTGCCTTCCTAGGTGAAACCCAAGCCTTGGACCCTACTCAGTATGGGTTCAGAGAGGGACATAGCACTGAGTCTGCCCTCATTAAGTCCACTGAAGAAATTAGAGAAGTATTGGATAGGGGAGGCAAGGCCGCCTTGATTATGTTGGACTTATCGGCGGCCTTTGATACGGTCCATCATGACCTACTGCTGAACCAATTATCAGCGTGCGGGATTCAGGGTAAGGCATGGAAGCTGCTGAAGTCCTTCCTAACCGGCAGATCTCAAATTGTGGCACTAGATGAATTTTATTCCAAACCGTTTTCCCTGCCTTGCGGAGTACCTCAGGGATCCTCCCTTAGTCCGACTCTTTTTAACGTATGTCTCTTCCCTGGCTTCTTTAATTGGCTCTTTTGGTTTTGACCTCACTTCTTATGCAGACGACACACAAATTGTGGTGGCTCTGCGACCAGGACAGGGAGTAGGAATTGACATTCAGTTCCACGACTGTATGGCGGCAGTCGGGAGGTGGATGTCGCAAAACTGCCTGAAACTTAATTCAGGTAAGACTGAGGTCATCTTATTTGGAAATGATGCCAATTTTTGGACCCCCAATTGGTGGCCGGATACATTGGGTACTCTCCCTACACCCACCAAGAAAGTAAAGAATTTAGGAGTGATAATTGATGACAAGCTTAATTTTGGTGATCAGATAAATGCAGTAACCTCAGCCACTTTTTATACCCTCAAAATGATTAAAAAATACTACATTTCTTACCAGTAGACTGTCGGCGGACAGTAGTCACGGCACTTATCATGTCTAGGCTGGATTACTGCAATGGTCTTTACTTAAACATTCAAGAACGGTTCATGAACAAGCTCCAATTGTTGCAAAATGCGGCGGCAAGACTGCTTACTGGTACCCCGAAATTTACTCCTATTGCCAAGGAAATCAAAAAACTTCATTGGCTGCCTGTCAGGAAAAGGGTACGTTTTAAGGCCCTGTGCACCGTGCATAAAGCACTGCAAGGTACAGGCCCAGACTACCTTAAACAGCGTCTGAAATGGTATCAACCCATAAGAACTCTTCGCTCCCTTGGTGCTAAGTTGGTATCAGTACCACCCATAAAAAAAGTCGCATGGGGAGGGAGAAGTTTTATTGCCGGTGCTGCTAAGGCCTGGAATGATCTCCCTTTTCATTTGAGAGAAACACATAATATCCTAACCTTCAGGAAGGAATTGAAGACATGGCTTTTTACTTTGTAAAAATTGTCTTCCACCTCAGTGCCCAGTTTGAGAGCAGCTAGCGCCAGGACACCTTTGGGTAACCGTTCGCGCTGTATAAATGCCTATAACATAACATAACATAACAAATGGTAAACAGTAATGCCAATTTGCATTTAGTGTAACTGATAGTTTACGTACTTTGTCTTTTAGAGCACCGTTAAGGTGCTCAAAAATTCCATTACTTTGTGGGTGATAGGCTGATACTAGGGAATGTTGTATTCCTAGTAACTTAGTCATGTGCTCAAATATACTATTAGCGAAGTGTGTCCAGTTGTCCGAGCGAATCCCTTTTGGAATTCCCCATCTTGGAATACCTTCTTTTACTAGAAATTTTGCTGCACTTTTTGCGTCTGCACTATGGCAGGCCCCTGCTTCTACCCATCTAGAGAATGGACATACAACAACTATCAGATATCTCTTATTCTGGCATCTTTGAATCATATCCACATAATCTATGTGTAACTCTTGAAAAAGGCTTTTGGTTCATGGAATGGATGATGCTGGTGGTCTTGTGGTACTATACTGTTGACATATAGGACATTGATGTAAAAAGATATCTATTAACTTGGGAAGGCCCGGGAGAAACCAATCTGCCGATATTATATCTAACAGTTTTTTTTGGGTACATGTGATGGTAGATGCAACTGTCAATGCTAGGTGTAGTAATCTCAGTGGCATTAGTAGCTTTCCTGTATCTGTAGGTCTATAGAGAAAGTCACTTGAAACTATACATCCTCTATTTTCCCAACCATCTTTTTCTTCACTTGGAGCCGTCTCTTGTGTAGGAGAGTAGGATCTGCTTCTTATAGTTACCCCCACTTTTTGCTGATGTATCACTGTTTTCGACTTAGACTGGCTGGGATCCTGCTATCGCAGGACCCCAGCCAGTCTAGCTGCTTTCTCCGCTAAATTGATTGCATGTACTTTAGGTACACTCCAGATTGGATACTGGGGTACCCTTATAAGTTCCTAGTATATGGTACACCATGTACCCAGGGCATAGGTACCCCAGAGGCCTCCCAGGGGCTGAAGCATGTATTGTGCCACCCCTGAGAGGCCATTCAAAATGACACCACAGGTCTGCTACTGCAACCTGTGTAAGGAGGTGCATGCACCCCTTACTTAGATATAGGTCACCTATATCTATTCTAAATCACTACACCTATAAACCTATCAGTCACCCCTATGGCAGGCCTTATCAATCCTGAAGGCAGGGTGCTGGGTTTTGTGTGAGAGGGTGCCCCTGCATGAGCAGAGCCCCTCTGCAGCCTTCGGAATCTATTCTCCGGGGTTGTCTGTGATGCAGCCAACCATATATACTTAAGTGCATTATAACCTCGCGGTAAATGCTAACTTTAAAACGGCTGCTTAGAAACATGTCGTGTTTGGTGTCAAACACCTTGGAATCATACCTCCACACCAGTAACTGGTGTGAGAGGTATGATTCCTCCCCTGTAGTACCACTACTATGGGGCACCGGTCTACCCGCTACCAGCTTTCTCGACCTGGGCATCACAAAATGGATGCTGCCAGCCACAGACACGAGTCTGCCCTCCTGCTGCTGAGCCAAGCTCGAGCAGGGGAAGGCTTGACAATAGGTTTCCTGTCACAGAGAGGTGTGACCACCTCCCAGACAGGATTTAGTGTATTGGGGCTGGGTGGGTGCACTCTGAGAGTGTTTGAAGTCTGCACTGGGGGCACATTTGGTGTCCCTGTGCATAGTCCAGTTCAAACCGGTTGCAGGAGCCATTTGCTCCTGCTCTGGCGCGAAACTGGACAAAGGACATGGGTGTAGCCACCCCTCTGTCCTGACCCTCCCATAGGTGGGTCTGCAGAGTTTGTCCCACCCCTTCCTTGGGTATAAAGTAGGAACCCTGACTACAGGACTTTAGATTTTACCTGGACTAAACTCTGCTACAGAAACCAAGTACCTTCGACGATCTACACTACGCTGGATGACTGAAGAATCTCCCTTGGAGTAAAGGAGTTACTCCCCTGCCGCAACAGGCACCTAAACACATCTGACCTGTTTGCATCTCCCAAGCTCCTGAGGACTCCGAAGATTTCTGCAACACAGGAGGTAGGTTCCTGAACGTCCCTGAGGTTGATCTGACCTCTCAGCAATTCTGAGACCAGTATCCCTCGTGGGGACCGTGCAACCCGAACCCCTGTGCACCGTGTACTTTTGCAGCAGCATATGCTTTTTGGCAATCCCTGAGGCTGTGCTTTGGGCGATGTGTAGTTCTGACCCCAAGCAGTAATTGACCTGAAGATTTCCAGCCTACACTTCACGAGTGTTCCGTGGGCTGGTATTTCGTGATTCAGCTTGAGGTCCCTTTGCGATCCCTGGTCCGTTGGCCTGTGGGTCCCTGTGAAGGTAACTTTGACTTTCCTTGGGCTTTCCTGGTTGCTCCAGACGTGCCCTGACTCTCCATAGCTTGGAGAGTCCCCAGAACTTTGATGGTCCTCACCGTGACTTGTTTCCTCTGCCCGCGTAGGTTGCAGTTGCCAAGGCTTGTTGGTGTTCAATTCGGACACTGACCCCTCAGCACTCGACATCCTTAGTGGAACAGCTCACCTCCGGACTTTGGTCATCATCGACGTCTCCTGGTCCCCGTGGCTGCAGTGTCAAGCATCCAATCTTCTCACCTGAAGCACCCGACATCGGTGGGCATTCGTCCACTAAGCCCCTGGTCACCTGACGTGACCCAGACTCTGTCCCCTCTGCTTTCAGGTTCTTTTCACCTCAGATCCAGGCTTGGATTCCACCGGACACTTTTCATCTTCCCGGCAGCAGCACTTCTTCGCATCACGCCATTGAAAACGACGAGGGTTTCCGACACCACTTGACCCCTATGCACCCGGCTCCTCTGGGATAGGTAACGCGGGTACCTCGGTACTCACAAGGGTGCTGGCCTTAGAACCTTCTATGTTCCAAAGGGTTTGCTTGAAGTCCTCTCCGAAGTGTCCTTAACTTGTAATTTTCCAACCGCGACTTTCCCATAGAGTTGTACGGAGCTCGCGCCTGTGTTCTCACACTGCACATGTTCTCCGTGGGTCCCCTGTGTCACTACTTTGGGTGGTTCCGTGGGGTCCCAGCGATTCTACGTGCTCTAGGCACTGTGTCTAGTGAAGTTGTGGTTGTTATACCACTTCTTAGTATATGGTTCGGTCTCCCCCTGGAGCCCACTGTGTATTGTGCTATTTACTGTCGTTCTAGTGATTTAATATTGTGTGCTATGTGCTCTAATCTCATAAAGAGGTTAGTAGAGAGTGTTTAGTAATAAATACATATATTTTATATATCTCTTGTGTGGTTCTCCTTTCATTTGGTCATTCAGGAGGTTCTGATCTGGTAAAACAAGCTGCTTTACATTCCTTCGAGACTTAGCCTGAAGGCTGCTCTCCACAGCTACCACTAGGATAGCTTTCTATAAAGGTTGTCTTTAACCTAATCATCATAAGGGTCGTTTGGACTGGTGCAGGGTGCCCACTTTGATTAGTAGACAGCATATACCAGGCCAACTTCTCACATTGGTGTGCAGCGGTTGGGATTCAAGCTTGCTATTGTTTTACCAGATAATCTCATTGAGTGACTAACTGAAAACCACTAAAGGTATTAGGTACATATAAATCAAGACTAGAATAAGTAAGTTCTACTGAACTTGGAGTTGGGCAGTCAAGGGTCTAGCACACCCATTCTCCAACTCAAGAGAGTTTAGTTCCCACTAGGTTAGGTAGGTGCCTACACCACATAACACTAGTATGTCTTCTGAAGGAGAAGCCAGTGGCTCTCTGCCAACTAGATATGATCATCTCTGATTTCAGGAATTGAGAAATATGTGTAATCTAGGAAGCTGAGGACAGGGAGAAGTGCAAGCACCCAACGTCTCATAGAGATGTTGCTGTTAGATGACCTCAGAAAGACCCCAGGGTCTGATGAAGTAGAAAGAGTGGGTGGGACAGGAGCTGCGGACAAACCAGGAAGTGAACACTTCTTTGATATGGATTCTAACCTGGAAAATCCAACTCTTCCTTCAGGTGGGGGATAAGGCCCCAGTGGCCCTCTCTTTATTCCACCAGGGAGAGTAAACAGTCTACCTAGAAGATCAAGATCTCCTTCTCAGGAATCTAATCATTCAGGTACTTCTGTAGGGACCTCTGCTTCTCATAAAAGGGACTCCTCTTTTGAGAAGAAGTGTCAGTTTCTTGAGTATGAGAGAACCCAACTCAGAATCAAGAGGGAACAATTGGCCTTAGACAGGGAATCCCTAGAGCTCCAGAGAGCTTCCAGAAGGTTGGGGCCAGAGCCGCATGGTGGCAGCAACAGTGTCCCTAGACCTAGAGAGTATACTCAAGATCATAGGAACCTGAACAAGATAGTCCCTCCCTGTTAGAAATGGGGGTCTCTCGTTGGCAGTGGCTGGCCACTGTCCAAGTAGGGACCCTTCTTCCTAAGTCAGGGTAAGAGAGCCACACCCTTTAATAACCCCTGCTCAACCCTGTGGTAACGTAGCACGAGCAGCTAGGCTTATCTCAGAGGCAGTGTGTGAAGCATTTATGACCATACACAGTGAGGAACACTACAAAGGGACACCACACAAGTAGTTATAAAAAAATAAGTATCTTTATATATAGACTTAACACAAGACCAATAACGATAAAAAGCCACAATACTGTCAAATAGGATCACTCTTGAAATGCTGCAAAAATAGTTCAAGTGCGCAAAGAGGAGTTCAGTTCAAAGCAGTGGTCTCTGCGACCCTTTTACTTACAAAGTACCTGGATTTCGTAGCAAAATCAACAAATTATCGCAAAGAAGCTGTAGCGATGAATTTCTGCACGCGAGGCCGGCGATGCGTTAAATCCTTGCCGCGAGGGTGGATGATGCGCCGATCTGCTGATGCGTGTGGAGACGATGCGACAAACTTCTGCACGCTAGACCGTTGGTGCGATGACTCCTTGCCGCAAGGGAGGAGACGATCCTGTTGCGCGTGCGATCGGGTTGCGATGCGAAGAAATGGCGCTCCGCGAGGGAGCGACGATCCTGATGCGATGCGATGAAAACGGCGGACGCTTGGCGTCCGCGCTGCGATGTCGTGAAGCGATGATCTCGGTGCGATGACTCGATCTTTGGTTGCGAGCACTCGGCGGCAGCAGCGCGATGATTTTTCGGGCGCTTTCGGCTGCGGCGGCTCGCAAACGTGCGTTAGCGACAATTTCAGCACTCTCTTCTCTGTGGTAGAACTAGAGGCCCTGGAACTCACAGGAGCCTCACCTGCAGATAGAAATCCTCGCTGGGAGGAATCAGGAGGCTGGTGGTGAAGTCTGATGTGCCTGAGACTTCAACAGGAGGCTAGCTCTCTCCTAGCCCTTGGGTGATTGCTTTAGCAAGATTAATAAAAGTTCTCTCAAAGTCCTTTTCCCTCTTCTTCCAAGTCCAATGGTAACCACTGCAGGCCAATCCAAGAAACAGCACACAAGCACAAGGAGAGTCACCTCCTGCAGATTCCTTCAGTCACACGGACAGAGGTTTGTTTTGATATCCAGGAGCAACACACCTTGTAGGGGTTTCAGCACAGATATTTATACCCCAAAAGTCTTTGTTCTCAAAAGCTACAAGTCACTGAGCCTAGCCAGAACCAGTTCTGTTCAGTCCTGGAGCACTTTGTTTACCAGGCTGCATCCTTCCTTTCAGGAAGAGGGGGTCTGCTATCAGACGCATAGTGGGAGGTGGAGCCATCATTCACCTTGCCAGGCACAGCCCTATTCAAGTCAAGGAGCTACCCCTCCCCATACTCCAAACACAGATCTCTCTATTCAACCCAGGTCTGGCTCAGCCTGCCCTGTCCCTCCAAAACCAGACAGCCAATACACATAACAGCAGAGCACACTGGAAGGCTTAGGCAAGAAAATACCTACTTTCTAAAAGTGGTATTTTCAAACACAGAATATAAAAATAAACTTTCCTAAAAGATGTATTTTAATATTCTGAGCTCAGGCATACTAAATTCGTTTTTCTACCATGTTCCTGGGGTCAGTTAGGACTATAGAATGTAATAGTCAAACTGCCCATTCTGGCCTATGGGGAACAGGTAGCCTTACAGTAGTGAAAAACGAAATTGGGTGTAATTCACTACCAGGACATGCTACACACACCAAGGCATGTCCTACCTTACACATACAATGCACCCACCATAGGGGTGACTTACATGATGCCAAGGGAAGGTTCAGGGGCTGGGAAGTGGGTGCACTTCACAGCCAAGATGGCAGTTCTGGACTGCACACAGACTCGGCAGTGGCAGGTCTGAGACACAATTTACAAGCTGCTTCTGTGGGTGGCGCAAAACCGGCGCTGCAGGCCTACCAGCAGCATTTGGTTTACCAGCCCTGGGCACAGACAGGCCACGCTACTAGGGACTAATAGGTAAACCAAATAAGCCAATCATGGATATACCAATTCACATGTCATATTTACACAGGGAGCATTCGCGCTGTGGCACTGAAGGGCAGTGGCACAGCGCCCAGAGCATCTAACACCAGCAAAACGGAGGAGACAACAGCGAAAAAATGGAAGGGAGACCCACGCCAATGGTGCCGGGTCTAACACGTGTCCCCTCCAGCTGAAATGTGGGGAGAACTACCCATCCCCTTGGAAGTTCTCATCACTAAGGCGGAAAAATCTGGACAGACCATCAGCATTGGCGTGTTCTGTACCAGGGCGGTGTTCCACCGTGAAGTCCATACCCTGTAGGGAAATGGACCACCTCAACAACTTGGGATTCTCACCCCTCATCTGCATCAACCATCTGAGGGGCCTGTGGTCTGTCTGAACCCGGAAGTGATTCCCAAACCGGTATGGTCTCAGCTTCTTCAGTGCCCAGACCACAGCAAATGCCTCACGCGCAATTGCACTCCACCTCTGTTCCTGTGGAAGTAACCTCTTACTGATGAAGGCTACAGGTTGGTCTAGTCCCTCCTCATTTATCTGTGACAGAACGGCCCCCACCCCATGCTCTGAAGCGTCTGTCTGGACAATAAATTCCTTAGCAAAATTGGGCGCCTGGGTACGGGTGCTGTACACATGGCAGTCTTGAGGGCATCAAAAGCTTTCTGACAGGTGTCAGTCCAGTTCACAATCTTGGGCTGCTTTTTGGAAGTCAGCTCAGTCAAGGGTGCAACAATGTTGCCATACCCCTTGACAAACCTCCTGTAGTAACCCGTGAGTCCTAAGAAGGCCCTCACCTGGGTCTGGGTCCTTGGGGGCTCCCAAGCCAGGATGGTTTCAATCTTGGGCTGCAGGGGCGCCACTTGGCCACTCCCCACCTTGTGTCCCAAATACACCACAGAACCCTGCCCAATCTGGCACTTACTGGCCTTGATTGTGAGGCCTGCTCTGCGCAGCGCCATCAACACTTCCCAGAGGTGGCGCAAGTGGTCCTCCCAGGAGGAACTGAACACTGCAATGTCATCCACTGAAATCCTCCAGCGCAACCAACACCTGGTTGACCAACCTCTGAAAGGTGGCAGGGGCATTCTTCATCCCAAAGGGCATCACACAGAACTGGTAGTGCCCATTTAGTGTGGAGTATGCTGACCTCTCTTTTGCCCCATCAGTTAAGGCAATCTGCCAGTACCCAGACGTCAGATCAAACGTGCTGAGGTACCGGGCAGCCCCTAGCCGATCTATGAGCTCATCAGCTCTGGGGATGGGGAGCGCGTCGGTCTTCGTGACTGAATTGAGACCTCGGTAGTCCACACAGAACCTAAGTTCAGGTGTGGCACCAGGCGTTGCAGCTTTTGGTACCAAAACCACGGGGCTGGACCAAGGGCTGCTAGAGGACTCAATCACCCCTAGGGCAAACATTTTGGAGACCTCCTCCTTAATGTAAGCCCTGACCCTGTCAGTCACTCTGTAAGCCTTGTGCTTGACAGGAGGACTGTCCCCGGTGTCCACCTCATGGACGCACCAATCAGTGACACCCGGCACCAGGGAGAACAAATCAGAAAGTTGCCCCAACAGTTGGCGACAATCTCTCTGCTGCTCAAGGGTCAGTGTGGTGGAGAGGACCACACCCTCCACTGACCCGTCCTTCTCTCCTGCACACAGGAGGTCAGGAAGAGGCTCACTCTCCTCCTCCATCCCAGCATCTGTGGCAAGAAGCATGCCCACTTCAGACCTCTCAAAGTGGGGCTTCAGGCGGTTCACATGCAGGACCCGCAAGGGGTTCCTGGGAGATTGAAAGTCCACCAACTAGGTAACTGGACTTTTGCGCTCCACCACCTCAAATGGGCCGGTCCACTTATCCTGGAGCGCACAAGGCTCCACTGTGGCCAGTACCCAAACTTTCTGACCAGCTTGAAATTCGACCAGAGTGGCATTCTGGTCGTGCCAACGTTTCATTTCCTCCTGGCTGGCTTCCAGATTTGCCTCAGCAATTTTTCTGAAACGCCGAGTCTGGTTCCTGAAGGCCAACATGTAGCTAAATACATCTTGGGGAGGTTTCCTGGGAGATTGCTCTCAGCCTTCCTTGACCAGACTCAGAGGCCCTCTTACCGGATGGCCACAGAGGAGTTCAAAGGGACTGAACCCTAAGGACTTCTGTGGCACCTCACGGTAGGCAAACAACAGGCATGGCAAGAGGACGTCCCACTTACGCCTCAGGGGCTCTTCTAGGCCCATGATCATGCCCTTCAAGGTCCGGTTGAACCTTTCAACCAGACCATTACCTTGGGGGTGGTAAGGAGTGGTGAACTTATAAGTTACCCCACACTCCTTCCACAGAGACTTCGTGTACTGGGAGATGAAGTTGGTCTCCCTGTCAGACACCACCTCTCTGGGGACACCCACACGGGAGAAAATCCCTATCAGTGCACGTCCCACCACGGGGGCCGTCACTGTCCTGAGCGGGATGGCTTCAGGGTACCGGGTGGCATGGTCCACCAAGACCAGGATGAACCTGTTGCCCATGGCTGTCTTGGGGTCCAGAGGCCCCACAATGTCAATGCCCACTCGCTCGAATGGGGTACTCACAACTGGAAAGGGCTGGAGTGGGGCCTTGATCTTCCCCCCACTCTTCCCACTTGCCTGGCAAGTCTCGCATGTTCTGCAATAAGTATCTGAACTCTTGCGCATCTGGGGCCAATAAAAGTGGGTGGCCAGCCTCTCAAAGGTCTTGGTCTGCCCCAGATGTCCTGCTAATGGAATGTCATGAGCCAACCCCAGTAGGAAGGCTCTGAAGCACTCGGGTACCACCAGCACACGGGCTGACCCCGGCTCAGCAGCCTTAGGCTCGCTATACAGGAGACTGTTCTCCCAATAAATCAGATGTGAACCAGACAGGTCACCTGCTGCCTGGACTGCAGCCTGATGCCGCATACCCTCAAGAGAAGGGCAAACTCCTTGCTTCTCACAAAATTCCTCCCTGGTGGGTCCCCCTTCCTGCTGCCAATGGGTCAGCTCAGGCAGGTCCCCCAGTTCGGTGATCTGTTCCCCGGTAGGCTCCAGGGCATCCCCCTCAGGGTCTGCTCCCTCCTGGGCCGTGGGAACCAAGGGGGCCGGCTCCCCACGCCCCCTGCCCCTCCTCTCTAAGGCAGGGATCTGGGCCATACTCTCAGGCTCCAGGTCCTTCTCAACACCCTCCTTGACTGCCATGGACCGAGTGGTAGCACACGCCCACTCAGGCAGACCCAACATTTCTAAGTGAGATTTCCACTCCACCGTAGCCCACGGGGAGTTCTCTAAATAATTGCCCAACAGACAGTCTACAGGCATGGCGGGCCTCACAGCCACCTGAAGAGTTCCTGAGATCCCCCCCCCCACTCAAAGGGAACCTGAGCCACCTCACATTGGCTCTCTGAGTTGTCTGCGGACACTACTGGGTAGAATGCATGGGGGACCACCTGCTCTTTGGACACCAACCGGGAGCTGACAGCAGTTATACTGGCTCCTGTGTCTCTTGGAGCCTCCACCCTCTGGCCATTGATGGTCACCCACTGCCTGTACTTTTTAGTGTTAGCAGGCAGTGCAGGCTTAGGGACCATCTCAAAGTCTCCTAATGAGACAAGGGTGAACTCTACGGGATCCCACCCACCTTGGGCACCCATCTCCTCCCCTCCCAGGGCTACACTAGCAAGCTGGCGGGGTGGTGCACGGGGTGGTGCATTAAGGTCCCTCTGGGGACACTGGGGATCATAGTATCTGTGGCCCACTTGACCACACTTATAACAAGTAAGGGGCCCCCTCTGAACAGGCCTACCTGTCGGGGGCACCGGCTTCTTCTCTTGGGGAGGCTGGGACACCACTGCTTGGTTCCCTTGGGAATTACTTTGGGGCCCTCTTTGGAACTCCCTCGGTTTACCCCTGTCCCCCCCACTTCTCTGCTGGGGACCCTGCCCACCTTTGGCGAAGTCTCCCACTGGACCCTTGCGAACCCGGGTGCTCACCCAGCGGTCCGCCTCCTCAGCAAGCTTCCTAGGGTTAGTCAGCTTGCAATCAATCCGTGCTGGCGTAGCTCAGGAAAACAGTTACTAGATAAATGCTCCCATGCAATCAAATCATAAAGCTGCTCAAAAGTTTCTACTTTGCTACCTTTTACCCAGCGTTCCATTGCTCTGCAAAAAAAGACACATATTCAACCCACGTGGTACCCTCTAGCTTCTTGCAGGTCCTAAACCTCTGCCTATACATCTCAGGGGTCAAACCATAGCGGGTCATCAAAGCTTCCTTCATGTGGCCATAAACCATTCGACTTTCTGGGGGCAGGTCCAACAAGGTATCCCTCCCCTCACTCACATTGCGTCCCCACAACCCCGCTCCCCAATCCTTCTCAGGGACCCGGTGGGACACCATGGCTAATTCATAAGCGGCAAACCATTGCCCAATATCTTCACTTTTGTGGAAATCCTTAATAACCTCCTTGGGTATATACACTGTATTCTCAGTATGACCTACAGGTATGCTACCACCAGAGGGAGAGATCTCTACACTCTTTGCTTTAATCTCCAACTCCCTCAATATTCTCTCATGCTCAAGTTTCATTTTCATAATCTCAAATTCTAACTTCTTGTTCTCTAGGTCCCTCTGACCCTCCATTTTAAGCTTAGCCATCTCCATATTATGCCGCCTATCTCTCTCCCTGTCCTCCATCTCTTCTGGGGACAGACCCCTGGCGGACACACTAGTGCCCGGGCTGGAAATTGCTTTATCTCCCACCAAATCTACTACTTCACCCTGCTGCTCTCCTGCATTCTCTTCCCCCTCCACAGGCTCTCCCATATTCTTAGGGGCATCCCTGGCTTCTAGCCAGGCCTTCATCGCCTTGTAATACTCCTCCCTTTTAGTGAGACCTGTGATAGGGACTGTGAAGCGTTTGCAAAAATATTTGAGCTGCTTGGCATTGTAGGTTTCTAATTTCTCTTCTTCCCAGGAGAGATCCTCCGAGGCATTGGATCTGGGCTTGCCCATTGTAGCAATAACTGGCAATATTAATCAAAAATAGAATCAAAAAACCTCAAACGTATGTGGTTGCGTTATGGTCTGCACTCACTAGTAGTGTACACTATAATTACTGTATGCGATCATAAATGCAAGTCCAGATCCTCACCGCTGACCACCAATGTTAGAAATGGGGGTCTCTCGTTGGCAGTGGCTGGCCACTGTCCAAGTAGGGACCCTTCTTCCTAAGTCAGGGTAAGAGAGCCACACCCTTTGATAACCCCTGCTCAACCCTGTGGTAATGTAGCACGAGCAGCTAGGCTTATCTCCGAGGCAGTGTGTGAAGCATTTATGACCATACACAGTAACACAGTGAGGAACACTACAAAGCGACACCACACAAGTAGTTATAAAAAAATAAGTATCTTTATATATAGACTTAGCACAAGACCAATAACAATAAAAAGCCACAATACTGTCAAATAGGATCACTCTTGAAATGCTGCAAAAATAGTTCAAGTGCGCAAAGAGGAGTTCAGTTCAAAGCAGTGGTCTCTGCGATCCTTTTACTTAGAAAGTACCTGGATTTCGTAGCAAAATCAACAAATTGTCGCAAAGAAGCTGTAGCGATGAATTTCTGCACGCGAGGCCGGCGATGCGTTAAATCCTTGCCGCGAGGGAGGATGATGCGCCGATCTGCTGATGCGTGTGGAGACGATGCGACAAACTTCTGCACGCTAGACCGTTGGTGCGATGACTCATTGCCGCAAGGGAGGAGACGAGGCGACGATCCTGTTGCGTGTGCGATCGGGTTGCGATGCGAAGAAATGGCGCTCTGCGAGGGAGCGACGATCCTGATGCGATGAAAACGGCGGACGCTCGGCGTCCGCGTTGCGATGTCGTGAAGCGATGATCTCGGTGCGATGACTCGATCTTTGGTTGCGAGCACTCGGCGGCAGCAGCGCGATGATTTTTCGGGCACTTTCGGCTGCGGCGGCTCGCAAACGTGCGTTAGCGACGATTTCAGCACTCTCTTCTCTGTAGTAGAACTAGAGGCCCTGGAACTCACAGGAGCCTATCCTGCAGATTGAAATCCTCGCTGGGAGTAATCAGGAGGCTGGTGGTGAAGTCTGATGTGCCTGAGACTTCAACAGGAGGCTAGCTCTCTCCTAGCCCTTGGGTGATTGCTTTAGCAAGATTAATAAAAGTTCTCTCAAAGTCCTTTTCCCTCTTCTTCCAAGTCCAATGGTAACCACTGCAGGCCAATCCAAGAAACCGCACACAAGCACAAGGAGAGTCACCTCCTGCAGATTCCTTCAGTTACACGGACAGAGGTTCGTCTTGATATCCAGGAGCAACACACCTTGTAGGGGTTTCAGCACAGATATTTATACCCCAAAAGTCTTTGTTCTCAAAAGCTACAAGTCACTGAGCCTAGCCAGAACCAGTTCTGTTCAGTCCTGGAGCACTTTGTTTACCAGGCTGCATCCTTCCTTTCAGGAAGAGGGGGTCTGCTATCAGACGCACAGTGGGAGGTGGAGCCATCATTCACCTTGCCAGGCACAGCCCTATTCAAGTCAAGGAGCTACTCCTCCCCATACTCCAAACACAGATCTCTCTATTCAACCCAGGTCTGGCTCAGCCTGCCCTGTCCCTCCAAAACCAGACAGCCAATACACATAACAGCCGAGCACACTGGAAGGCTTAGGCAAGAAAATACCTACTTTCTAAAAGTGGTATTTTCAAACACAGAATATAAAAATAAACTTTCCTAAAAGATGTATTTTAATATTCTGAGCTCAGGCATACTAAATTCGTTTTTCTACCATGTTCCTGGGGTCAGTTAGGACTATAGAATGTAATACAAAAAGAACAAAACGGGGGAGCAAAGAGGTACTGCTTATCACAAGCAGTGGAGGTGGATACGTCCTCCTTAAGTCAATAGTCATTTAACCACAAAGATCCACCCTCAGATAGTTTCAAATACCATGTCCTCCCAGATTAAGTATGTTTCCTACAATGGTGGGAAAAACACAGTGTTTTTAAATACCCCTCACACACCAAAAGGGCCCTTGGTGTCATGCTTCATCATGGGGTCTTCCCGCCCCTCTACGGGACGGGGCGTGCTACAACCTACGGTTACGCGGGAGCACTGTTGTTATGAAAAGACTATGTCGTGTAGGAATGTGAGTGGAAGGGTCAGGGGTGAATAGAAAAGGGAGGTTAAAAAATACCTGGCTCGGCGGTTTAGAAAATAAAATTTTAATATACCTTTGAGCTGGTATTGTTAAAAAGTGGGGACGGAGGTGTATTTGCCTCAATGAGCTATGCCTCCAAAGTCAACATGTTTCGAAGCCCCCTGGCTTCTTCTTCAGGACTTAACAGATCCCTTCTACACTCACTTAGTATGTGATGTGTTTTAACCTAATCCTCTCTATAAAATTGTGTTGGTGAGGATAAATGAACAGTGCATGCGAATACTTAATGCACATATACGATACCTAAATAGGTATCTGTCGTCGTTATCTGGAAGAAAAAACGGCATCACACATATATATGTTAAAAGGCGAGACGAAAAAGCACCATCCATCGTGATACGGTAGTGACCTAAAAGGAAGTGAAATGAGTGAACATTTACTCCTTATCGTTAATTCGTAGTGCAGTTTGATGGTGATGTGTCCCGCTATTGATCAGAGGAAAAAGACATTAAACACAGACTCAACACACATGAAACATAAATCACACACTTTATCAAAAAGGACCCGGTCTAATCGGTCCATAGGGTATTGTCACGTCTGTCCAAATGAAACTCGAGGTTATATAGAGTTGTCTAAGAAAAAAGTACATCTCGGTAGGAAAAAGATAACCTACTTGTTTACAAAAGTAAAAGCGACCCATGAGCCTGTAACGGGTGGGAGGGGTGCCTATAGTAGCAACCTAGAAGAAATAGATAGGTAAATTTGTTTCTGAAGTGATTGTCTCGTCCTGAAAAAACACTCGACAGCATGTCTGACCCCCGTCTGTGCCGTACTCACTGCTCCTGGGACACTGCCCCGCCGTGTCTGGCCTCCCCGCGGCTCCGCTGGACAATGGAGTTCATGCGGGGAGGATCTTAAATACAACTTCTAATTGTTGCTCCCGCCCTAGATTGAGGGCGTAATTGATAATACCTGTGTTGCCCCTAAATGCTTCGTAGTATAGAGCGCTAACCTCTGAAGTCTCAAGAGAGGTGTTCCGGTGACGTGCGTTTTACGCTGCGCTGCTACGTATAGTAGCGTCTCCATGTCAGGAAGAGGCTTAAGGAAAAGCTAGCACTAGTCTGCCAACCTTCTTGCTAATAGTTGTTAAGATACATATATAAAGAACCGGCATTTAAACGATATATTATAATGTGCCCATTAATTATTAGATCCTAACATGAGTAGTGTTCCTGTAAGATATTAAAAACGGGTGCATCAATCAGAAGACCTTCATATAGGTACATAAATCGGAGTCTTTATACATTGGTGTTAGAAGACAAGGCGGGCTTTTTAAATTAAGGAAAAGTCCTACCAAAGGAACTTACTCACAACCCCTAGCTTTGAGTTTATGGAATGAACTCAGGGGGTTAAGAAGGTTTAGCTGATAATATAGTGTGTAAACAGAAACTGGGGGTTCAGAAAAGGGGGTTTTAGGTAAAAGTAGGTGTCAGAGGGCCCCCTCACAAAAACGGGAGAGCGGTGTGTACGTACCTCCATAAGTACTAGAGAACCTACATGGTCAATAAGGACCATGGTAATGTCTATCGCGAGCCTTGATGGGTTGGTAGGCACATGGGTCATGTTCTAGGAGTGAAGATAACGTATATTCCAGATTAAGGGCACTTTTACGTGAGCTGATTCCATGGTATTTCATCATTCAGCCAGTCGATGTGTGTTCCAAGACGGAACACCCAACGTTGTTCTTTCTCAAATAAGCCATTCTCGCTATTTAGTTGTTCAATCACGGTCCACTTCAAGTCTCCCATTCCGTGCACGTGGGTTAGGTAGTGGGTCGACATCTTAGTTGTGCTCTTTTTGCAACGAATGTTGCTCCTATGCTCCCCAATGCGAACTTTAATAGGTCTCGTGGTCATTCCTATGTATTCCAGGCCACATGGGCAGGTGATCATATAAACAACGTTCTTGCTGTTGCAATTCGTGAAGCCTCTTTGCTCCCATTCGCTTTCATTCCTGAATTTCAAAACCTACTCTTGCAGGTCAGGTGGCATGTGCTGCAATTGCCACACGGATGATGACCCAGTACTGGTGACAATAGTGGGCCCATCAATCTTATCGGTGCAGGTTCCCTTGGTCTAGTATGGACAAGCATGTCCTTCAGGTTCCTCCCCCTTTTTTGTGGGCAAACATAGGTTTTGGGAAGTTCAGTCGACAACTGTTAAGGAGTCTCCAGTGTTTATTAACAATCTTGGCGATCTGATTTGAATGGGTGTTGAAAGTGGTGACACAGATAGGTCGTTCCTCCTGTTTAACTGCCACCCTGTCCTCCAACAGTGACTCCCTATTGTTGTTTCTAGCCCTCTTCATAGCTTTATCAACAACCTTTTAGGGTAATTACGTTTTAAGAGTTTTGTTTGTAGGTCAGATGCCTGACTCCTGTAATCACGTAATTCCGTACAATTCCTCCGTAGGCGGAGAAATTGTCCGTAGGGAAGATTCTCTCTCAGATGGCGGGGATGGAAGCTATTATACAGCAGTAGACAGTTCTTTGCTGTCGGTTTGAAGTGTGTTGTAGTTTTCAAAATCCCTTCATCTGGATAAATGTTGAGATCCAGAAATACCAAGTTGTTTCTTGAGGTGGTATTGGTAAATTTCAGAAAGTTGTTCTGTTCATTCAGCCATGTCACAAAAGCTTCGTTGGATGCAATGTCCCCTTCCCAAATCACTAGTATATCATCAATATATCGTTTCCAAATCCTTATATTCCGATAGAAGGGGTTGTTGGTGTTCAAAATTTTCTTGGACTCAAGGTGATGCACGTAGAGACCAGCTAAACTGGGAGCAAAAGTGCTCCCCATGCTGGTCCCGTGCTTCTGTAGATAGTAGGTATCCTCGTACATGAAGTAGTTTCTCGTGAGTGCTAGTGAAACGCACTCCATTACCACATTTCGTGGTGTTTGGTATTCCCATTCAGTGGAGAACAATACTTCCTCAATAATGGACAATGTCTCATCATGGGGAGGCTCGTATAAAGGCTCTCCACATCGAGTCCTATGAGGAGGTTCTTATCAGGGTCAAACTCAATATCTTTGAGTAGTTGTAGTACCGCCTTGGTATCTTTCAGGTAGGTATCTGTTGCTTGGACCATAGGGCGGAGAAACGCGTCTGCGAATTTTGACAAAGGTTCCAAAATGGAGTCTAATCCCGAAACAATTGGGCGCCCTGGTGGTTGACCAAGATTCTTGTGAATCTTTGGTATAGTGCAGAAGTATGGTACCCTAGGTGATTTCTTTGTAAGGAATTCCGCCTCTTTTTTAGATATCCAATTGTGGGCCCCCGCCTCCTCTACCATGGTGGCTATCTGAATTCTAATGGATTCCGTGGGATCGGCGCGGATGATCTCGTAGTTCCTGTGGTCATCAAGGAGTTTCCTGCATTCATTATTATAGGCGGTGGCCGTCTGTATAACGATGGCCCCGCCTTTGTCCGCCGGTTTTATGATAATGTCCGCATTAAGTGATAGTTGACGTATCGCTTCTTTCTCTTCCTTTGAGGTATTCTGGAAGGTGGTATTACTTGATACAGACATATTCTGCATTTCCTCCATCACAGCCTTTTCAAATGCTAGTAATTCCACAGGTAGTGTAGAATCTGGGGGAACAAAGGTCGATTTTACCCGTAGGCCTGTGTCCTTGTCTCCTCCCTCTGGTTTCTCTTTATCTTTAAAGAAAGCCTTCAATTTCAGTTTGCGGATGAATTCTTTCATCTCCGCACATGTTTTGAATTTGTCCATCCGGTTCGTGGGTACAAACCCCAGTCCTCTCTCTAGGACTCGACCTTGTGTCGAT
The DNA here is from genome assembly GCA_963921515.1 of Calotriton arnoldi. Taxonomy (NCBI): domain Eukaryota; kingdom Metazoa; phylum Chordata; class Amphibia; order Caudata; family Salamandridae; genus Calotriton; species Calotriton arnoldi. The sequence continues at coordinate 250,426 of CAWUFW010006295.1, forward strand.
GTTAGTTGGTAATCTGTGAGATTCACCACTAAATTTACCTCTTGCTGGTTGACGGTTGGGCACTCGTCGCGCCGGTCATGCTCCTTGTAGAGACCCGTGGTGTCTCGTCGTCCGCGGTGGACCAATGGACATTGTTGCCTCTCCGGTTCCTGCCTCTCTGTGGGCCCTGGCGTGATCCTAAAAAAGGCGGCGGACCATAATAGTTGTAGTCCTGTGGTGGGGGTATCCAGTGATGATATGGGCCCCCCATGGGTGGTGGACCGTAAGGGTACGGTGGGAACGTCGGTGGTCCTTGGTAATTCCCCCATCCTCTCCTTCTTGGGTTATATGGTCGCTGATATTGATTACCTCCTCCTCGGTTGTTGCGCCGGCCACTCCCTTTACTGGAGTTAGAGTTGTCAGATCCTGTGTCTGAGGATTCGCCATCGGAACTCTGATCTTGGTTCTTTTGTATATAATCATCCCGTATATACGGGTATACCCGTTCATGACTGAAGCGTAAGGTATCTTTTTTCAGTTTGTTGAACTTACTCTGCTTCAATGTCATTTCATAATCAGTTATTTCTTGATTCAGTTCCTCCAGGCGTTTCTTTAAAACATTAGGGGGTATGTAGGTCTTAAGTTGTACCTCCAATTGCTGGATCTCGATTTTCAGCTCTTGGGTGAGTCTAGTGGCTGTTTTGATTATTAGGACCAGCCAATCACGGGTGCAATGCCACTATATTAGCGACCAGTCACGTTTGAACACCTTGTCTTGTTGAAAAATGTATGGTTCGTTGCGGACAATTAAACCCTGTGGGGCCGCATTGGCCCTTAGGTACTCAGTCATTAGTAGGCCATGTAGAGCTGTTTTTATCTGTGTTCTCCTAAGGTTGGCCAACTCGTCCCAGTCTGCGTTGTTAGGGCCAGGATCAGTGCTGCTCAATCCTTCAAATGGGTTGATGGCTGCTAGAATTCTATCCACCTCCTCCTCAGCGAAGGTTAGACCAGTATTCTCCATCATGTCAAGATGTTGTTGTCAGTAGTGTATATGGTGGATGGTGAGTGTGTGTGTAAACGATCAGTGGTGTGTCTGTGAAATATCAAAATTCCACTAAACTAATACAACTAATGGTACTCCTACCGAGATGTACTTTTTTCTTAGACAACTCTATATAACCTCGAGTTTCATTTGGACAGACGTGACAATACCCTATGGACCGATTAGACCGGGTCCTTTTTGATAGAGTGTGTGATTTATGTTTCATGTGTGTTGAGTCTGTGTTTAATGTCTTTTTCCTCTGATCAATAGCGGGACACATCACCATCAAACTGCACTACGAATTAACGATAAGGAGTAAATGTTCACTCATTTCACTTCCTTTTAGGTCACTACCGTATCACGATGGATGGTGCTTTTTCGTCTCGCCTTTTAACATATATATGTGTGATGCCGTTTTTCTTCCAGATAACGACGACAGATACCGATTTAGGTATCGTATATGTGCATTAAGTATTCGCATGCACTGTTCATTTATCCTCACCAACACAATTTTATAGAGGGGATTAGGTTAAAACACATCACATACTAAGTGAGTGTAGAAGGGATCTGTTAAGTCCTGAAGAAGAAGCCAGGGGGGCTTCGAAACCATGTTGACTTTGGAGGCATAGCTCATTGAGGCAAATACACCTCCGTCCCCACTTTTTTAACAATACCAGCTCAAAGGTATATTAAAATTTTATTTTCTAAACCGCCGAGCCAGGTATTTTTTAACCTCACTTTTCTATTCACCCCTGACCCTTCCACTCACATTCCTACACGACATAGTCTTTTCATAACAACAGTGCTCCCGCGTAACCGTAGGTTGTAGCACGCCCCGTCCCGTAGAGGGGCGGGAAGACCCCCATGATGAAGCATGACACCAAGGGCCCTTTTGGTGTGTGAGGGGTATTTAAAAACACTGTGTGTTTTTCCCACCATTGTAGGAAACATACTTAATCTGGGAGGACATGTTATTTGAAACTATCTGAGGGTGGATCTTTGTGGTTATAGAATGTAATAGTCAAACTGCCCATTCTGGCCTATGGGGAACAGGTAGCCTTACAGTAGTGAAAAACGAAATTGGGTGTAATTCACTACCAGGACATGCTACACACACCAAGGCATGTCCTACCTTACACATACAATGCACCCTACCATAGGGGTGACTTACATGATGCCAAGGGAAGGTTCAGGGGCTGGGAAGTGGGTGCACTTCACAGCCAAGATGGCAGTTCTGGACTGCACACAGACTCTGCAGTGGCAGGTCTGAGACACAATTTATAAGCTGCTTCTGTGGGTGGCGCAAAACCGGAGCTGCAGGCCCACCAGCAGCATTTGGTTTACCAGCTCTGGGCACAGACAGGCCACGCTACTAGGGACTAATAGGTAAACCAAATAAGCCAATCATGGATATACCAATTCACATGTCATATTTACACAGGGAGCATTCGCGCTGTGGCACTGAAGGGCAGTGGCACAGCGCCCAGAGCATCTAACACCAGCAAAACGGAGGAGACAACAGCGAAAAAATGGAAAGGAGACCCACGCCAATGGTGCCAGGTCTAACACTCCCTATCAGAGTGGGGATGACATCCACAAATGGATAACTGCACTAGAGAGGGCCTGTAAAGTACAGTGGGTCCCTCAGGAGCAGTGGGCAGCTATCTTGTGGCTCTCCTTTGCTGACAAAGGTAGAGATAAGCTCCTCACTGTAAGAGAAGAGGATGCTGATGATTACACAGTCTTGAAGAGTGCTCTCATAGATGGGTTTGGCTTAATCACTGAACAATACAGGATTAAGTTCAGAGACACCCAGAAGGCACAGACTCAGGACTGGGTTGACTTTGTAGATTGTGCTACTAAGGCTCTGGAAGGCTGGTTACTTGGCAGTAAAGTGTGTGATTTTAAAGGATTGTACAATTTAATTATGAGGGAGCAGATCCTTCATAATTGTCAAAATCAGTTGTTGCATCAGTACCTGGTGGACTCTGATCTGACCTCTCCCCAAGAATTGGGAAAGAAGGCAGACAAATGGGTCAGAACCAGGGTGAAGCAGAAAGTTCAGAGCCAAGGTGGTGACTCCAAGAAGCAAGATTTTAAAACCTCAGATAAGGGTGGGGAGAAAGGTAAAGACCAGAAGTCTTCACAAGGGCCCCAAAAGTCTTCATCTGGTGGGGAGTCACAATCCAACAAGAGTAAAGGCAAAAAGAAACCTTGGTGTCATATCTGTAAACAGAAGACACATTGGACAAATGATTGTTCCAAATCCAAGGAATCTACTCCAGCCACCACTGCCCCATAGACAACTGTTCCCCCTAGTTCAGCTCAAAGTGGTGATACTCAGAATAAGGGTGTAATAGGGTTAACCCTGGGATCTGAGATGGACTCTGGCCTAGTCAGAGTTCCAACTCAGGCTGTGTTAGTCTGTGATGGAGGCATGGATATTGCCTCCTTATTTGTCAGTCCCAGTAAATCTGGGCAAATACAGACAGCAGCCTTTGATTAATGGCAAGGAGGCCATGGCATTCAGGGACACAGGTGCAAGTGTCACAATGGTGACAAAAGATCTTGTGGCCCCTGAACAAATCATACTTGGTGAGATGTACCAAGTGACCAATGCAAGCAATGTCAGGACAGACCATTCCTTGGCAGTTGTGAATTTCACCTGGGGAGGGGTAACTGGCCCTAAGAAGGTTGTGGTAAGTGCAGACCTCCCTGTTGAATGCTTATTGGGCAATGATTTGGAAACTTCAGCATGGACACATGCAGAAATGCTGGACATCCCTGTAGATGTGTTTGCCATGACTAGGTCACAGGCAAAAATGTCTTCCACTGAACAGGCCCTGGATCCTGGAATAATGGACCAGGTGCCTTCCAAGAGAAGGAACAGTAGGGGTAAGGCAGTGTCTTCCCCCCTGCCTCAGAGTGCAGATCAGTCTCTTGAGTGAGATGATCTTAGTCCTGAAGAAGGAACTGTCTCAGAGGAACTTGAAGCTGATCAGGTTGAGTTCTTGGGGACAAGGGGCCCTTCTAGGGCAGATCTGAGCCAGGAGCAGCTGAGCTGCCCCTCTCTTGAACCCCTCAGACAGCAAGCTGCTGCTGAGGCTGCTGGGAGTGCCAGTGGGTCCCATAGGATCTACTGGGTTGATGGACTCTTATACTCAGAGGGTCGAGACCCCAAACCTGGTGCTACCAGTAGGTTGGTTATACCTCTGAAGTTTAGGGGCTTCGTATCGACACTGGCACATGATATCCCATTAGCAGGTCACTTAGGCCAAAACAAGACTTGGGACAGGCTTGTCCCTCACTTTCATTGGCCCCATATGTCAGAGGACACAAAGGAGTTTTGTCGCGCCTGTATCACTTGTCAAGCCAGTGGTAAGGCAGGTGGTACTACAAAGGCCCCCCTGATACCACTACCTGTGGTGGGGGTTCCCTTTGAGAGGGTTGGGATTGACATTGTGGGTCCCATGGATCCTCAAACTGCATCTGGGCACAGATTTATACTGGTGGTGGTGGACCATGCCACTAGGTATCCAGAGGCAATCCCACTTAGGACTACCACAGCTCCTATTGTGGCTAGGGCCCTCCTGGGAATCTTTTCCAGGGTGGGTTTTCTTAAGGAGGTAGTATTAGACGGGTGCAAACTTTGTCTGGTTACTTGACTGCTATGTGGAAGGAGTGTGGAGTAAATTACAAATTTACCACCCCTTATCACCCACAATGCAATGGGTTAGTTGAAAGGTTCAACAAAACCCTCAAGGGCATGATTAAAGGTCTCCCTGAAAAGCTCAGGCGTAGATGGGACATCCTTTTGCCCTGCCTTTTCTTTGCCTACAGAGAGGTTCCTCAGAAGGGGGTTGGCGACAGCCCTTTTGAACTTCTGTTTGGACATCCAGTTAGGGGTCCTTTATGTCTAGTGAAGGAGGGATGGGAGTTACCTCTCAAACCCCCTAAACAGGATATTGTGGACTATGTACTTGGTCTCCGCTCCAGGATGGCAGAGTACATGAAGAAGGCATCCAAAAACCTTGATGCTAGCCAGGAATTGCAAAAGGCCTGGCATGACCAAAAGGCTGTGTTGACTGTTTATCAGCCAGGACAGAAAGTATGGGTGTTGGAGCCTGTGGCCCCAGCAGCCCTCCAAGACAAGTGAAGTGGACCTCATACAATCATTGAGCAGAAGGGAGAGGTTACCTACCTGGTGGACCTTGGAACTCCCAGGAGCCCCCATAGAGTGCTCCATGTGAACAGGCTCAAACCATATGTTGACAGGGCAGACATGGGCTTGCTCATGGCTACTGATGAGGGACAGGAGGAAGAGAGTGATCCACTCCCTGACCTGCTCTCACAGAACCCTGATGATGGTTCAGTTGATGGTGTAGCCTTGGCAGGCAGCCTCACTGACCAGCAGCAAACTGATTGCAGGAGAGTCCTAAATCAGTTCAGACATATGTTTTCACTGACTCCAAGTCAGACTACCTGGTGCACTCATGAAGTGGACACAGGTGACAGTCTGCCTGTTAAAAATAATATTTACAGGCAACCTGACCATGTCAGGGACTGTATCAGGACAGAAGTCCAGAAGATGTTGGATCTGGGAGTAATTGAGCCCTCAGATAGCCCTTGGGCTAGTACAGTAGTCCTTGTACCAAAACCTCACACCCAGGGTGGTAAGAGAGAGATGAGGTTCTGTGTGGACTACAGGGGTCTCAATGCAGTCACTAGGACTGATGCCCATCCAATACCCAGGGCAGATGAACTTATAGATACTTTGGCCTCTGCCAAGTTTCTGAGTACATTTGACCTGACAGCTGGTTACTGGCAAATCAGATTAGCTGAGGATGCAAAACCCAAAACAGCATTCTCAACCCCTAGTGGGCACTACCAATTTGTGGTGATGCCCTTTGGCTTGAAGAATGCCCCTGCCACTTTTCAAGGGTTGGTGAACAAAGTCCTTACAGGTCTGGAAGCCTATAGTGCAGCTTATCTAGATGATATTGCTGTCTTTAGCTCCACCTGGGAGGATCACCTAGTCCACCTGAGAAATGTTTTGGAGGCCCTGCAAAAAGCAGGCCTCACTATCAAGGCCACCAAGTGCCAGATAGGGCAGAGTCAGGTTGTATACCTAGGCCACCTTGTGGGTGGAGGTCAGGTTCAACCATTGCAGAGCAAAATCCAGACCATCATGGACTGGGTTGCTCCAACTACCCAGACTCAGGTCAGAGCTTTCTTGGGCCTGACTGGGTATTACAGGAGGTTTGTCAAAGGATATGGATCTATAGTGACCCCTTTGAATGATCTAACTTCCAAAAGAATGCCTAAGAAAGTTCAGTGGACAGTTAGCTGTCAAAAGGCATTTGATGACCTGAAGCAGGCCATGTGCACTGCTCCCATTCTGCAAAGTCCTGACTATTCCAAACAATTAATTGTTCAAACTGATGCATCTGAGTTGGGGGTAGGGGCTGTGTTATCACAACTGAATGAAGAGGGTCAGGATCAGCCAGTAGCTTTTATTAGCAGAAGGCTGACCCCCAGAGAGAAACATTGGTCAGCTATTGAGAGGGAAGCCTTTGCTGTGGTTTGGGCCTTGAAGAAGCTGAGGCCATACTTGTTTGGCACTCTCTTCATTGTTCAGACAGACCATAAGCCCCGCTTATGGCTAAAACAGATGAAGGGTGAAAACCCCAAACTGTTGAGGTGGTCCATTTCTCTACAGGGGATGGACTATACAGTGGAACATAGACCTGGGAGTAACCATGCCAATGCAGATGGACTCTCCAGATATTTCCACTTAGAACATGAAGACTCAACTGGTCAAGGTTAGTTTAATGTCCTTACGTTTGGGGGGGAGGGTTATGTAGGAGAGTAGGATCTGCTTCTTATAGTTACCCCCACTTTTTGCTGATGTATCACTGTTTTCGACTTAGACTGGCTGGGATCCTGCTATCCAGGACCCCAACCTAGCTGCTTTCTCCGCTAAATTGATTGCATGTACTTTAGGTACACTCCAGATTGGATACTGGGGTACCCTTATAAGTCCCTAGTATATGGTACACCATGTACCCAGGGCATTGGTACCCCAGAGGCCTCCCAGGGGCTGAGGCATGTATTGTGCCACCCCTGAGAGGCCATTCAAAATGACACCACAGGTCTGCTACTGCAACCTGTGTAAGGAGGTGCATGCACCCCTTACTTAGATATAGGTCACCTATATCTATTCTAAATCACTACACATATAAACCTATGTCACCCCTATGGCACGCCTTATCAATCCTGAAGGCAGGGTGCTGGGTTTTGTGTGAGAGGGTGCCCCTGCATGAGCAGAGCCCCTCTGCAGCCTTCGCAATCTATTCTCCGGGGTTGTCTGTGATGCAGCCAACCATATATACTTAAGTGCATTATAACCCTGCGGTAAATGCTAACTTTAAAACGGCTGCTTAGAAACATGTCGTGTTTGGTGTCAAACACCTTGGAATCATACCTCCACACCAGTAACTGGTGTGGGAGGTATGATTCCTCCCTGTAGTACCACTACTATGGGGCACCGGTCTACCCGGTACCAGCTTTCTCGACCTCGGCATCACAAAATGGATGCTGCCAGCAACAGACATGAGTCTGCCCTCCTGCTGCTGAGCCAAGCTCGAGCAGGGGAAGGCTTGACAATAGGTTTCCTGTCACAGGGAGGTGTGACCACCTCCCAGACAGGATTTAGTGTATTGGGGCTGGGTGGGTGCACTCTGAGAGTGTTTGAAGTCTGCACTGGGGGCACATTTGGTGTCCCTGTGCATAGTCCAGTTCAAACCGGTTGCAGGAGCCATTTGCTCCTGCTCTGGCACGAAACTGGACAAAGGACATGGGTGTAGCCACCCCTCTGTCCTGACCCTCCCATAGGTGGGTCCCCAGAGTTTGTCCCACCCCTTCCTTGGGTATAAAGTAGGAAACCTGACTACAGGACTTTAGATTTTACCTGGACTAAACTCTGCTACAGAAACCAAGTACTTCGACGATCCACACTACGCTGGATGACTGAAGAATCTCCCTTGGAGTAAAGGAGTTACTCCCCTGCAGCAGCAGGCACTTAAACGCATCTGACCGGTTTGCATCTCCCGAGCTCCTGAGGACTCCGAAGATTTATGCCACACAGGAGGTGGGTTCCCGAGCGTCCCTGAGGTTGATCTGACCTCTCAGCAATTCTGAGACCAGTATCCCTCGTGGGGACCGTGCAACCCGAAACCCTGTGCACCGTGTACTTTTGCAGCAGCATATGCTTTTTGGCGATCCCTGAGGCTGTGCTTTGGGCTACGTGTGGTCCTGACCCCGAGCAGTAATTGCACCGAAGATTTCCGGCCTACACTCCACGAGTGTTCCGTGGGCTGGTATTTCGTGATTCAGCTCAAGGTCCCTTCGCGATCCCTGGTCCGTTGGCCTGTGGGTCCCTATGAAGGTAACTTTGACTTTCCTTGGGCTTTCCTGGTTGCTCCAGACGTGCCCTGACTCTCCATAGCTTGGAGAGTCTCCAGGACCTTGCTGGTCCTCACCGTGACTTGTTTCCTCTGCCCGCTTGGGTTGCAGTTGCCAAGGCTTGTTGGTGTTCAATCCGGACACTGACCCCCCAGCACTCTACATCCTTCGTGGGACAGCTCACCTCCGGTCTTTGGTCGTCGTTGACGTCTCCTGGTCCCCGTGGCTGCAGAGTCGAGCATCCCGTCATCTCACCTGAAGCACCCGACATCGGTGGGCATTCGTCTACCGAGCCCCTGGTCACCCTGAAGTGACCCAGACTCTGTCCCCTCTGCTTTCAGGTTCTTCTCACCTCGGATCCAGGCTTGGATTCCACCGGACACTTTTCATCTTCCCGGCAGCAGCACACCTTCGCATCACGCCATTGAAAACGACGAGGGTTTCCGACACCACTTGACCCCTATGCACCCGGCTCCTCTGGGATAGGTAACACGGGTACCTCGGTACTCACAAGGGTGCTTGCCTTAGAACCTTCTATGTTCCAAAGGGTTTGCTTGAAGTCCTCTCCGAAGTGTCCTTAAACTGTAATTTTCCAACTGCGACTTTCCCATAGAGTTGTACGGAGCTCGCGTCTGTGTCCACACACTGCACCCGTCCTCCGTGGGTCCCCTGTGTCACTACTTTGGGTGGTTCCTTGGGGTCCCAGCGATTCTACGTGCTTTAGGCACTGTGTCTAGTTAAGTTGTGGCTGTTATACCACTTTCTTAGTATATGGTTCGGTCTCCCCCTGGAGCCCGCTGTTTATTGTGCTATTTACTGTTGTTCTATCGATTTAATATTGTGTACTGTGTGCTCTAATCTCATAAAGAAGTTAGTAGAGAGTGTTTAGTAATAAATACATATATTTTATATATCTCTTGTGTGGTTCTCCTTTCATTTGGTCATTCAGGAGGTTCTGATCTGGTAAAACAAGCTGCTTTACATTCCTTCGAGACTTAGCCTGAAGGCTGCTCTCCACAGCTACCACTAGGATAGCTTTCTATAAAGGTTGTCTTTAACCTAATCATCATACGGGTCATTTGGACTGGTGCAGGGTGCCCACTTTGATTAGTGGACAGCATATACCAGGCCAACTTCTCACATCTTGTATGTCCTGTAGGTGATGTGCTGCTAGCGTGAGATACAATACATCACTTTGTGTAAAATCAGTTTGTGTACTTTGTCCTTCTGATCCCGTACATATTGTGGAGGACATTTGTCCTGCTTCTTTGTCTTCTTTGTCTGCTATGTCATTGCCCTGGGAAACAGTATGTCAGATAATGGTTTTCTGGGAGCAATGGTACTCCATAAAATGCATTTTTCAAGTCAATCACTGACAACCATTTTGCAGTACGTGGAATGTCTGTCAATATCACTGAGGGGTCTGGTACCACTGGAAGTTTCTGTATTATAGCATTCAAGGGGCGAAAATCCTGTACCAACTTTCAATTATTTTCCTGCGATTTGTGGACTTGAAAAATTGGGGTGTTGAATGGTGAGGGTGAGGGGTATTAAACTCCTTGCTTCACTAAGGCTTGCATGGTAACTGCTATTCCTTTGTTTGCTTCATGTGAAATAGGGTACTGTTTAACTCGGGGGGGGGGGGGAGGGGGGGAGGATTTGGACATTTGGCTTCAATGTTATCTTAATAGGTTCAACATTCAGTATTAGACCTTCATCATTAGAATCCTGGGACCATAGCAGTAGTGGTACTTGTGCAGGTGCATTAGAGGTGGTAAGATGCACACCGCTATACTCCTTTCATATTCGTGTTTAACTGTTTCAGAACTGTATCAGCGTTATGGAATTCAACACGTTTGGTGTAATGATCTGGTAACCTGTGAGTCTGGGCTTCGAGTTACGAATATAGCAATTTACATGTCATGATACCCCTGACGAAGGGAAGAATTCCCGAAATGCATTGGGTGTTTTTTTAATAAAGTCGTGACATGTGGAAACCTTATTTTCCCTGTGCTTTTGTTGAAAGCTTCGCATTACAGTTGAATGAGTAAAAGGAATTGAAAGATAAAAGGTGAAAAATTACATGGAGTAAAACATTGATAAAGAGAAGAAGAAAACAAGTGATGAATTTGATTTATTTGATTCATTCAGTGATGGATACGGCTGTGCAGCTTGTTGGAACCGAATGGGGTTCCTTTGTGTTTCTTCACTTGTGCAGGTGCTCCATCATTCTCGTCTGGATCTATTCTGGGTATTTGGGGTGAACACGTTTCCAACTGTATCTCAGTTCCTGCTGCTTCTGGAAAGACTATCCAAATATCGTCTTCCTTATCCTCAAATAGAACATTAGCTGTGATATCTGACATTTTAACTCCTGGGATAGTAAATATTACTGTAGACCATGCATTTCTTTTGTGGTCTTCAGCTTCTAGGACCCCAAATGCTTTTGTCAGTCTGATGCCATTTAGGGATAATATTAATACTTCTTCTGTTTCTAAATCAGGGAACTCGAGCCTAAACCATAGCTTAGATGGTACTTCTATCCATTTACCTCTCAAACCTGGTTTGGTCATGATGAATCTCATTATTCCTTTCTGTAACATGAATGCATTCACGGGTATTCCTCTCATTATGACCTCTGCATTGTCTGGTGTAGTTCGTAAAACCATACACAAGGATGGTATTCCTGGAGTGGGACAAATCATTGTCCCATCAGGATTGAATGTAAGTGACATTTTGAGCTTGTGTAATAAATCTCTTCCTATTAAATTTGTAGGAGCTTGAGGGGCATACAGTAATGATTCAGATACTACGGAATCTCCTACCTGAACTGGAATTTCACAGGTGTATGGTACTGTCATTATTTCACCTGAGAAGACTTGTGCTGCCATCATTTTATTTGAGAGTGGTAATCCCCCATCTTTAATGCAAGACTTGGTGGTCCCCGTATCACTCAAAAATGTATATTACCTTCCTCTTTTGTTAATGGATGCTATGGGCTCTTGCTTAGAATGTAATGTTTTCGCTAGCACGGGGCACATCAGGTCTCTCCGGTTCAGGCTGCCATGGTGTAAAAATGGATTGGCCCCTGCTTGAAAAACTGCACCTCCCATCGTTGGTTGTGGCACAGGCTGTACCTGTTGTTGTGGTTGCTGTACATGTTGCGGCATCACCATTTGTCCTAGGGTGGATGCGGTCATCCCTGACTGAAAATGTTGCTGTGGTTGTATCATTTGCATTGGCTGTTGTGGAACCTGTTGCTGTGAAGTTATATGCAGTGTTAAATGGTTCTTAGGCACTTAATCGACATTGCTAAGTTAGCATGAGCTTCGCCGCCATGATGCTGCTTTTGTGCACGCTACTACATGACTTTGTTTTTGCAAGACTTTGTTTGTGCCCTTCACATGAGAACGGGTTGCCTTTCGCGTTCTCTGCCTTTCCTGGAGTTTAGTCTGAACACGATAAGCAAGGTCGATAAACAATGCCCCTTGTTATTCTGTTCTGGTCAGTCCCTAGCACCTAGACATAACATGCTACACAGCTGCAGTACTGAAGACTTGTGCTTTGATATTACGTTGTTGCATGTTGTTTTAACACACTTGGAGAAAGCCGTTCCATGGAGAAGAGCTCTGCTGTTCCTATGATGTAAACCTTACTTTCAGGCTTTAAGGTATGGGGTCTGCTTTCAAAGCCCAGAGATCGTTCTTTTTATAAAATAAACTTCTTATTGTCAAGGGGAGGGTGGTTAGGACTATAGGCCCTTATTTCCACAGTCTTTATAACATGACTTCTCCCTTTGTATTCTATGGAATTGTAACAATGCTAACTGTGCTGAGTTTATTCATTTTGCTGCTAGTAGTGGCACGTATACTGTATTGTAGAGCATTTTGAACTATTTCAGTGACTCTGCTTATTCTCATTGTGGACAAGTATGAGTGAGTGAACGAAAGAGTACGTCTTGTTCCCGCGATTCCTGAGAGAGTCGGGAGTGTCGTGTTCTGGGTTGTCTAATCATTTGTAGCTCCGTGATATTTGGAGGAGAACGAATGAGACACTATAGCTAGTCGGTTTGGGATTTTGGGTACTGATGTGGTAGGTTGGTACACCCCTATTCACTGAGGTCCTGTTTTCCTGCGCATAGTTCTGTGTATGTGCAGAATCCCTGCAACATGGCGCCCCACGTTGGGCGCCATGTTGCAGGGTTTTTGGGTACTGACGTGGTAGGTTGGTACACCCCTATTCACTGAGGTCCTGTTTTCCTGCGCATAGTTCTGTGTATGTGCAGAATCCCTGCAACAGCAGTGTCATATACACCATCCCTTGTGGCTGCTGCTGACACTGTTGAGCTGGGGGACAATGCCCTCCCTATCGCGCTTTCCTAGAGTGACAATCCCCTATTAAATGTCCTTTCTTGCTGCTGTAATAGCATGTCCTATGTTGTTCAGTTCTTCTTCCTCTACCTCCCCTCTGCTGCTGCTGCACACCTTGCATTGTTTGTTGGGGAGTCTCGGTATTTGGAGCCCGATACCCCTGCTGCTGCTGCACACCTTGCATTGTTTGTTGGGGAGTCTCGGTATTTGGTGCCCGATACCCCTGCTGCTGCTGTCGTCGCTGTGGCATTTCCACTTGTTGTTCAACGGAGGTGCCTGTGTTATTACATTTGCACCCACTGGGTTCTCCTTTTTGGTACTCTTTTCACATTTCTGAGTAGCCAATTTTGCTGTAATGTGGTCTAGGTGTTCTTTTGCCTTTCTCTCTTTTCTAGCCTCTTTGCGTGATGCAATATCACCCCTTGTATTTCTGCCCATGGTTTACTCTCTACCCCTGTGTCTAGTGGCTGCTGTACATCTTCTGGCAGGCTGTTTTTAACAATATGATAAAACAGTCTAGTCCCTTGTGCATCTAGTGCTCCCATCTCAGTTGTCCATACTTTTCACATATGTTCAATGTATTCTAACACAGATTCATCTTTTCCCATTACTTGACTCATGATGCCGCCTATATCTGACCCAACTGGATATCTTCTCAACTCTGTCCAGACTAGTGTGCGTATACTGTTAGTCTTCAGTGTCCCTTTCGCAGTTGACCATTGTTATTCTATGTCCAGCATTATTACGTGGTACTATTTGAAGAATGTTATCTGTTTCACCACCCAAAATGCTAGTGAGGAGACATTTCACATCCCCTATAGCTAACGGCACTCCTGCAGTGTGTCTTTTAAGGGCAGCAATCCATTTTGATGCCCCCTCGGGAAGTGGAGGTAATTGTTTTAAAAAAAAATTCTTATCCATGTGTTGCCATGGTACATAGGTCAAATTATGTTCTCCTGGACCTTTTTGTATTGGTGTAAGCTTCCTGTACACTGGTTTAGGCCGGCTGGCCATTATTCTCTGTCGTTGTGTGGGAGGCAATTTAGATCCCCTCTGCACCTATTGTTGCCATACACGTAGGGAATCCCTCATGTACTCGTAATCCCAGTGTACCGGTCCTTCACCCCCTATAATGCAATCCTGCGCTGTTGCCATATCCCGTGCATCAAAGATCCCCCTCGGGGCCATGGTATAGGGAATTTACCTGGCTTGCTCTCGGTGTACTCAGCTGGGTCCCTTGAAAAGGGTAAGACTGCAATGGAGTCTTCTTTGTTAATAATTATGTCATTAGGGGATAAGCATTGCTGCCTTTCCTTAATTTACAACATACATTTGTGGTAACCTATCTGCCCTCGTAATATTGCAGATCGTAGTCATCTTCGCCTTGTCCCATTGCTTCATCTTTGCTGCTGTCTCTGTGCAAAATCGTTACTGTACCTTCTAATTTTCCTTTTATTATATCTGGGTTTCCATGTGTCCCTTCTAGTTTTAACATCTCTATTTCTGTCCCCTTCCTATTATTTTTCTTTACAGACATCGCTCAATCTTTCGTTTACTGTTGGCAACTGTGGGACTGTGTAGTGGCCAAATTATACCCACCCTGTGATAATTCAGTAGCATTATCAATGCTTGTGCTTATGGCCTCTAATCGTTTCCTCTCTTCCTCTGCCCTCAGTCTACTTTCTCGTTCTCTCTCCTGTCGACACGCTTGTGCCTTCTTTTCTGTTTCTATACAGCTCCTGAGTAAGGTGTTCACTCTGTGGTGGGCTCAGTGTGGAGTGTGGTGCTGGCAATGTCATTCCTTTGCTGTTTCCAGAGCCATGGTCTGGCGACTTTAGAAAGTAGTCTGGTGCTAGCACTTTGTTCTGTCTGCCTGAAACCATAGGGTCATTCTGTTGTGCATGAAGTACAGTGTCCTGGCTTTGGGGGGGTGACTGCAGGTGGTACTTCTTCCTGGCACTCATCTAATTTCAATGTAAAATTAGCTGTGACATGCCCTGTGCATTTGTTTTTTACTGCACGATCAGTGCCTGAGTCTCCTGTCTGTGACTGTACCTCTGGGCCTGTTTTCTCTCCTACTATGTGCATTCCTATTGCTTCCTTTAGTGGCCTTTTTTGGCTTCTTGATGCGGACCCAATTTGTCTTCCTGGTATGAGGAAGGAGGTGCTGCTGTAGGCGGGGGAGGCCAGCATTCGTCTGGCTGTTCAATTCTGTCTGTTCAAAAGCTTGTCACATATTTAGTTACTAATCTTTTTTATTTATTTACCTTTATATGCTCGGTAAATGTATGTCTGTAGATGCCCCAAATAACATTTATCAAATGATCCCTCTTCTGGCCATGGATAGGGACTAGTCTTTGTACCCAAATGACATTCTTTACAATGGTTTGGTATTTGGCTCAAATTCCATTGAAACACCTTTGACAATATGTTGCAAAGGAGCGTCAGACATTCTAGACATTTCCACAATCTCAGATTCAGCCCCACGTGCGCTCTCACATGCTTCGTTCCTCTTTTCATACAATAGTTTCATTTATTATATTTTTAATTTTTCTATAGTGCCAATTACCTTGTGGTGTCTGCATGCTTTAGAACGTAACAAAAGAGTTTAGATCCGGTCTCTCCTTGCATTAAACATTGGAGTAAAAATATCCAGATTGAAAGGAGAAAACTTTCACATGGCCGGGTTGAGACTATGTTGGGGGAAGAGGAACCGGGACAGGTTGTAGATGGGTGGAAGGAAAGAGGACAGCAGGAGAAGGCAAGAGAGGATGAAGGGGGATTAGAGATGAGATGGGGCATCAGGGAAGGTAGTCCGAAGGGAGAGCAAGAAGGTAGTCAGGAGGAAGAGAGACAGAGGTGATGAAGTAAAAGACAATAGGAGGGTGTGGTTGTAGAAAAATTGGAGTGGGATGAAGGAGGGAGAGTCTAAGTGGGGGTGGGAAGAGATAGGAGGAGTGTTGAGGTAGTGAAGGGGAGGTAAAAGGAATCAGAAAAGTAGGAGGATGGTGAAAGAAGAAGAGTGGCAAGATAGAAGAGGGACTAAGAGGCAGAGTGGGGAGAAGTGGGGGAAGGGAGCAGAGAGGCAACTGTGCGAAGAATGGACACAGAAAAGAGGGAGGTGGACAAAGGAGGGCTATATGAAGAGACAAGGAAGAAAAGAAGAGGGGGAGGGCAAAGAAGAGAGGGTGAGAGACGAGGGGGCAGAGAGGAGGGGAGGAAAGGACTGGTAACTATAAAATACAGGCCTGAGAGTCCCCGATACAGAAAGGTGAAAGACCACAATTGACACAATTGGGTCCAGATTTCTCGAATACAGTAGGAAGGAGTTTACACTTTGGGAACTCTCTGTGTGCAGAGGTTAAACATGAATAAACGGATCTTATTTCAGACACCTTGTATGTGTACTAGGCTTCTCAGCTCTCCGCTTCAGCCCCCAACCTTTCACATGCTTAGTTTTTCTTTTCATGTGTTCTTGTTTGTGCTCATGTTCTGGTACGCCCAAGCTGTCAGACGCTCTTTACTGATCAAATGGGGAAAATAACAGATTTCACTGCTTTTGCCAAACTTTTTTTGGCCTTGACTTAAAAAACATCCGCCAGAGCAGTAAAATCCCAGCCTTGTGCTTCTATTGTTGGTGTGTGTCTCGCCTTATGGAAGGTTGTTGTTCAAGGCTCAGGTTCTTGACTGTGAAGCTGGTTGAGGTGCCAACAGTTGGGTGGTTGATGGTGACTTGGCAGGTTGTCCTAGGCATGGGCTCTGTAATGTATTATTAAACCTGCTAGCATCCCTCCTGGTGTATTCTGCCACCATCTGCAGATTGTGTGGCGATGGGTCACAAGGGTTTGAGGACTGTAAGGGAGTTTTGTTCCAGATTTCAGTCATCTGTGAAGTTCTGGGGCGCAATTGACCGCAGACTGATGGAGCAGTAAAGATTGCAAGATTGCCACCACCATGTGTGCTGGGAGATTGTTGGTGGAATTACGTCATCTCACATCAGATGCGTGTAAGGAGGCCATCTTGAAAGTACTTTGAGAGAATTACAACAAAGAATAGTTGTCGTACTAGCATAAAAGTTCTACTTGTGACATCAGTACATGTTCTGACGTGTCAGGAGGCCATCTTGAAGCTACATGGTCTTCGTAACAATGTCATTGCGTCACGTGATGAAGCCATTATGTGTGGTTCAGACTGTAACCAACACTGCAAGTCGCTGATAAATGCTGTCTACAACACATTCTTGATGACCTGGTGAGGAAAGCATATTACAGTGAATCACCAGAGGTACGTAGACCGTTAAGGAACACGCAGGTAAGCGGGACAAGAGATGGTGGAACATTGGTCTCATATTAAGTAAAGGCACTCATCTATAGTGGCGGAACTACTTTTAGGAGGCTGAGAATGAGCATTCCGTTTTGTTTTACGGTTGGTCAACAATCAATTAATCCACCTAGCGCATTTGTACCAAACCGTGGCAGACCAGTGGCAAAGGGGAAGAAGACCTGGTTTAGGACCTTGAAATGATCTAGTGGCCTTTGCTGGGAGGAAGTACGAAACTGAACACAAGAAAGCCTTTTGTTTTATTGTTTAGGAACTGCAGGACAAGAGATATTCCACTACTTGCCTGAAATAATTCCAGGACAGAGTCATTTGGGGCTGTGGGATAATTGCATGGAGGCTGTTATTAGAATAGAAACACATTTCAGTGAAGAACCAAGTGTCCTTGTAGAAAGGTTATATTATTTTATGCTTATTAGTATAGCGCCCTAAGCACCCGAGAAGGTATCCTATCCAGGCACTTTACAGGTGGGTGGGCGGCTGTCTCCCTGATGGGTTTACCGAACTCCAGAAGCGATGAGGAGGCTCTGATATGACATGGGAGCCATTCGTGCTTTGGGAGAGATGTAAGAGAAGACACTGCCTCTAGCTTTGTTTGTGCGTGTAGGGTGAGTGGGCTAGTGAGATTCCAGCTGACCGGAGGTGCCTGGGAGGTTGATGGAAGTGTACACAGCTCTTGACATTGACTGGACCAGTCTTATGTAGTGCTTTGTGTGTGTGTGTGTGTGTGTGTGTGAGCACGTTTGTGTATGGGTAGTCAGTGAAGTTCTCTGAGGTGTGGGGTGATGTGTGTGCGGTGAGGCAGGTTGAGGATGAGTCTTGCTGCAGCATTGTGGATGGTTTAGAGTGTTCAGGAGCTTCTTGGGTGATTCCTGCGTAGTGTGTGTTGCTGTAGTCCAGTCTCCTGGTAATTGGGGCATGTGCAACAGTTTTCCTAGTGTTCTCTGGTAGCCACTTGAAGATCTTTTGCAGCATCTTCAGAGTTTAGAAACAGGTGGAGGTAACTGCGTTTACCAGGGCTTTCATGTCAAGCTTGTCGTCCAGGATGAATCCTACGTTTCTTGCATATCTAGTGGGGGTAGGTTTGGGGCTGAGGTCTGATGGCCACCAGGTGGAGTCCCAAGCAGAGGTATTCCTTCTGAAGATCACCACTTCAGTTTTCTCTGTGTTGTTTGAGGCAGTTGGATCTCATTCAGGAGGCTCCTGAGGTTATGCAGGCAGCGAAGTTGGTGTTTAGTTGTGGGGTTCTTATCTGACAGGGGGAGTATCAGTTGGGTGTTGTCTGCATAGGAAAGTATGTTGATGCAGTGTAATCTGATAACGGTCAGGCAGCGGGGTCATCTAGATGTTGAATAGGGTCGGGCTGAGGGAGGATCCTTGGGGGACTTCACAGATGAGGTTCTTGGCTTCCAACATGTAAGGTAACCGGCTGACTCTCTTTTTTAGGTCTCGCCTGGCGACGCAGCGCGAAGCGCTGTCGCTAGCGAGATCTATTGTTACTGACTTGCTTTGGAAGGGAGACAGGAGCTGTGCACGCGCAGGCCGGACTGGAAATGTGAACACGCACGTACAGGCACGCGATGTGCACATCTCCTGTCCCCCTTCCGTCCTCGCAAGCCTCATGCAATATCCCTTGCTTTTTTTGTTCATGCGCACGCGAGCTCCAAGCGCGGCGCGCTTTACATGCACAGCATGCCTCACCCCACTTACCTGGTCTTGTGGGGACTCTGCGCTGCTCCTCGGCTGGTCTCCGTCTTCAGCCGGTCACTGAAGCAACACGCGGGGCTCCGTCTTGCTCCCAGGAGCCCCGCCTAAAATCCTGCTTTGGCCGCACCATGCGGCATTCACGAAGGCGGGGTGGGCTCCCGCTGGACTTCCTCTACTGTTTTTTTTTTGCTTTCGCGGCCCCGTCCCTGTGCCGCACGATCCGCGCAGCACTTCTTCAAGCACGGCGAAGTACGCAGGTGCCGCCACTGGGCACGAGCCGCAGGCCACGCCGATGTGCACGCTCACGGCATGCCTACAACGCGCGCATGGCGCTGTTTCACTTTCCCTTGTGTAATCCTGCCACCGCTTTTGTCGGCTTGACAAACAGTTGGATTAACGGCCCCACATTGCTACGGCATTTAGCGAACAAAGGAACGACATGCATGTCTGTGAGGAATATATTTAAAGTTAAATTTCTGGTGAAGCGGCTGGTTTAGCACAGAACGCAAGAAGAGTAAGTTGCAGCATGGCACCCTTAGCGCATTGCTTCTCGGACTTTGTCTATCTGTGCGCTTGAGCATTCCCGCTGCCGCTTCGGTTGGTTTCACAAGCAGTTTTAATTAACGGCACCACATTGCCTTTTCCTCGGGCATTGCGCGAGCATGCTGCCTGACCGGTGAGATTAGCGGTTTGAATCATGGCTTTACATTGCTATTGTCTGCATGCCATTGGAGTATTGATGTCCGCTCCTTGGCCCTGTGCAAGGGTGCACTCTCGGTCACACCGGGACATTCCGAGCTGTCTCTACAGGGCTCTCCCCGTGGGTATACAGCCGGCCTGAGCACAGGATCACACCGCTCAGCTCCCTCCTGTCCTGCACGGTGTAACCTTGGTCCTGCTCTAGCACGGACACTTCAACACTCTCTGCCACCTCGGATTGCAGCCCCTCCCTCGTCGGCATTTGTTCTGGGAGCACCAGTTGATTAAACCTTTCTAGAATGGATGCGGAGGGTGGCTTCTAGTTGCTACATTATTATCACCGAGGTTGGAACATCCTTTTTCTCACTCGTTCCTTGTGTAGTTTCCTCTGCTCACACTGACTGACATCTCTTCGTTCAGGGTTAAAGTTTAGCTTCTGCCAGGGATCGCAGGACCCCGCCTTGTAGAGTTTAGGTGCGGTGGAAGTTTGATTGTAGCGCATAGAAGCCTTCCCTTTCTGCTGCACGTGTGAGACGTTTGATTGCCGGGCTTTGAGTTGGACCCTCGGGAGTTGCCTTTTCTCTCAGTTTCTCAGCTTGTGCTTAGGGAGTCCCCCAGACCCCTGGTGGTCCTGGTGGCCAGAGCTCTGCCTGGCTTTGCAGGGGGCGAGGACTCTAGGACCCCCCCCCTTTCCTAGGGACTGTGGGGTTCTGTGCTGGACTCTTGCCATCGCCACCCCCCCTCTCCTGTCTAATCCTTTGGGGCCCGTAGCCCCATCTGGGAGGCACCCCCAGAACAGCCCGTCCCTCTGGTGCCTGCGTCCATCCAGCAGACCAGGATCACGGGTTGGTCTGCAGAAAAGGACAGCTGGGTGATGCGAAGTGTGAACAGACAAGGCCTTGATGGGAGATGGATTAACAACGTACAGGACATTTCAAAATGGCACATCGCCGAGGGAGGTTGCGACACTCGTGCCTTGAGGCCCAGTTCCGCAGTAATGCCATGTGGTGTGATCTTGTGCAACCCCCTTCACTGAAGTTCCATTATAGCTGCATCGTTAATATGACCACATAACATAGACAAACATCTATTTTAAATACCACTGCTTGTTAGGGTGCTCGTGGTATGCCAGGGGAACATTGTGTGTTTCTCCCTGTATTACATGAAAAATTTCTTCGAAAGAGAATATTGTGCCACAAAACACAGAGCAGAAATTATTTGTATCACACTCTGATTTAGGAGTCCCTCAAGTGTAGACCTCAGTGAGAAATACATTGATAAATCGCAGAGGAGGAAGAAAGATGCAACATATTAGTTATATAGATGAGTATTAATTGATACAGATCATATACTGAAGATGAACTGTTACTGACCTAAATTATTTCTTATCGTTAGTACACTTTGGTTTATGTATATATATCTCTCAGAGGACAGTGCATTGCACTACTGAATGTATGTATTTTACAAAACCCCAAGTGTAATGCCCGGGTTGCAGTGTGCGGGGGTGGGGGGGTGTTACAGGAAGTGAAGCGTGCTCCCCAAAACACTATTTACCTTTGGCGGTGGCTGTCTGAAAGCGGTGGGGTGTAATACCTGCCTTGAATTTTAGCTGGCGAAGCTAGTGAGCCTTGCCGCTTCTAGGAGTGTGGGGGAGGGGCTTCTCTCCTTAACTGCCCCCCCCCCCGAAAATGTTTAAAATCTGGGGTTGCATAGTGCACTCTAAAGCAGTTTTTGCATACATTTGCCAAAAAGCCATAAGCTGTGAAAGGGCACTCGCTTTTCAAATCCTTTCTGCTAAGCCAGTGTAGCCTAATGTTACCCAGGGGTCCAGAAGTTACCTCCATATTTGTTATAAAGTGCAGGGGGAGCCCCTGTATGGCTTTTTCCCCCCTTTTAAACTACCTTCATTGTGCCAGAGCCACCTTTTGTCACTGATGGCCCCTTAGACCAGAAATGTCATACAATATGGCAGTGCCAGGATGTTACCATTAGTGGCATCCATTACCATGGATGATCCTTATGTCAATAAAGATCCCTGTAGTGTAGGGCCATCAGTTAGTCATGGTATCCTCCCTTATGCCACAAAGTTCCTCCAGTATGCCAGCGTTTGGCCACGGGTGCCCCATACCACGGACTTGCTCCAGTATGGCAGCACCAGCATTTTCCACAGATGCCAAGAATTACCCCTAGTATGCCAGTGTGTTCCGGGTCCAGTGACCGACTTGCAAGGATTACACGACGTTCTCACTCACTTACGTTAACTCACTCATTCATATTTACTTGAGCTTATATATTCATTATGATTCACAATCACTTTTACGTGCACTCACTTACTGTCTCTCTGACTCAGTCTTATTCTGACGCAGTCATACTTTCTCACTCATGTTCACTCACTACCTCTCATGCTCAGTCTCAATCTCATTCACTCTGACTCACTCCTTGGCACTCATTTATTCGCACTCACTTATATTTACTCTTAGTCTAACTCCCCTATACTTTCTCACACAGTGACTTGCATTCGCTGTTAAACTCACTCGTTCTCACTTATTCACAACTCATACATTGTCACTCCGTTACACTCACTGTCACACTCTATCTCAGCCACACTACCTTGCACTCTGTAACACTCCCTCACAATCATGCTTATGCATACTCACACGCTTGCAGTCGCTCTTTCACTCTTATTCACTCAAACTCGCTAACACTCACTGTTCCTCATTCTCACTCACTACTTGTTCATTCTCTTGTACACAAATGCTCGCACATAAAAACTAATTCACGTGTCCTCTCACCCACCAGTATGTGCACAATATTCCTTGTATTTTACTTCTCTCCGCTTCCAGTGAATGTCCCGTTCCAGCTTCTGATGCTCCAGTTTTATTAAGCTATTCACTATTATTGTAATATAAATGGGTAGAAAATAAGTAGGGCGGAGCCCTAATGCTAGGAAGGACGAGCCGCCCCAGTGTTCTTGGCACTGAATCGCAGCTGCCAGCTCTGGATGACGTCCGTTGTCCTGATGCTGTTGATTGTCTTTGATAATGAAATAAGGAATATATCTCTCTTACATGCTCTGTAGAGGTGGGGAGGGGTAGTCCCTAGTCTCCGGGTGCAACAAGTCTGATTTTAAAGAAGCGCTGCACAAATCAAGTTTGCATGACATTGCCCTGCATTTGCGAGAGTCTAAGCTATTGGCATTGTAAATGACAATGCCTTTTATTTATGTGTTGGTTTTCAAAACAGATAAATAAAAGGCATTGTCATTTACAATGCTAATAGCTTAGACTCTCGCAAATGCGAGACCTATTGCATTGCAAATGCTTGTTATCTGCCTGTGAGGAAGGAGCAGGTTCAGCTGAGAGCAGGTCTTTGGATGCCTGTTTCGTGTAGTCTTCTGATGAGAATGGAGTGGGAGACCGCGTCAAAGGCTTTTGAGATATCGAGTAGTGTGAGGGCCGCTGTTTCTCCACGGTCGGGGATCAACCTGATGTTGCCTGTTACTGTGATGAGGGCTTTTTTGGTGCTATGTTTAGGCTGGAAACCTGATTTTGTGGTGTCTAGGAGTTGGTGTGTGTTTAGGGAGTGAGCGAGTTGCTTGTTGATGGCTTACTCCATAACCTCGTCTGGGTACGGTAGCGGGGAGATCAGGTGGTAGTTAGCTAGTTGAGTGGGGTCTGCTAACGGTTTCTTTAGCAGTGCGTTGGCCATTGCGTGTTTCCAAGCATCCAGGTACAAAGCGGTGGTGATAGATTTGTTCATGATGTGGGTGAGGACTTCGCTGATTGGTGAGGCATTAATGTTGTGGATCTGGTGGGGGCAAGGGTCCGTCGGTGCTCCGGAGTGGACGGTTCTTATGATGTTGGTTGATTCTTCAGTGGTGATTGTTTCGCAGGTAGTTAGTCTGTTTCTGTTGTATTTTGTGGATAGGCTCGAGGTGAGGGTGCATGGGTTCGGTTGAGGGTCCAAGCTGTTGTAGATGCTTTTGATTTTGTTGCTGAAGAATTCCGAGAAGTTGTCGCACAGTTCTTGCGAGGAGATAGGACTGTTTCTGGTGGAGGGTGGTGAGGCAAAGTCTTTGATGATCGGAAAGATTCCTTTACAGCTATTGGAGCTGTTGTCTATGCGTTCTGCTAGGTTTAATTTCTTTCTGAGGAGCTCAAGGAAGTCTAGTTGTGAATTTGAAACCTATTGGATACATATTTAAGAAAACAAATAATCTTGTTATTTTTCTAAGAAGCTGCAGGAGCGACTGCTGTGCCATTGAAACTCATCATTAGAAGAGAGTGTATCCTTGATTCAATTGAACTGGGAGTTCAATAGCACTGTCCAAGGTGATAAATCTCTGGAAGGATAATAGCCATCAGAGCGCGCTTTCGACTTGTCCAGCTTCGCATCCTTCACAGATCATATGCCTCAAGAATGGTGCAGGTCCGTATTAAGGGTGGGGGCTCCGAGGTATGCG
Source organism: Calotriton arnoldi (assembly GCA_963921515.1). Classification (NCBI taxonomy): domain Eukaryota; kingdom Metazoa; phylum Chordata; class Amphibia; order Caudata; family Salamandridae; genus Calotriton; species Calotriton arnoldi. Next base: position 274,487 of record CAWUFW010006295.1, read on the forward strand.
CCAGGGGATATGGCGAGAGGGGATGGTTCTTTCATATATTTTGTGGTCTTGCCCCAGGATTCAGAAGTACTGGAAGGGCATCGCCCGTGTGATGGAGGCCGTAGTGGGTGCACAGGTCCCGCTGGAGTCCACATGGCACATCCTCTGCGTCACGGGAGAGATCACGTGGCCGAAGTGGACCAAGTTGTGGCTAGTTCTGGCAGGGGGGGGTTGCTAAGAGGAACATTGCACGCGCATGGGGGCGACGGAACCCCCGACAGTGGCTGCATGGCTCTGCGATATGGACTGGTGTCATGGGGCGGAGCAGGTGGTGTACCAAAGCCAGGGATGCCCTCGCAAGTGGGAGAAAATATGGCGGCCATGGACGTTCTATAGGGGTCTGTGATGGGACTCGTGAGGTGCACCGACTGGCTTTTCTGGGAAGGTTTAGAGACGTACTCCAATAGATGTTGTGTGGTTCCACGTACAATTTTAATTGTATATGACGTGTTATAATGCCTGAGATTTGTCATGTCTGATACATGCCTTATATCTGTATACTGTAAAATGCTTCTACCTGAAGCTTGTTTGGACTTAATAAAAAGAATTTAAAAAAAAAAAAACAATCTCTGGAAGGATAGTGATTTCAACAACATAAATGTTAATAATGTCGAAGATAAGAAGGAGAACACGTTTGTTGTTCGCATGACTGCCTGTGCTATAGATGTGGTTCAGGGACACATGCTTTAATTCATGCCCTGCACTGGGGAAACATTGCAACAAGTGTTGGAAAATAGGGCATTTTGCCAAGGTGTGCAGTAGTGTCAATGGGGCTTGGATCAACAGTGTGTCTAGTGATAATTTTTTGGGATAATAGTGTTGCCAGTTTAGTATAAACAGTAGACCATTGTGAGGTGAAAAGTTTTACAGAAATGTTTAAGGACCCCTTTTTTGTAGCATTACTATTGATAAAGTTAAGTTTGACACGTTGGCCGATTTTGGCTCTCCACTCAGTGGCCTCTCAGATATTACTTTCAGTAATAGGTGACCTGTGGAAAAGTAAATTAAGACAGATGTTAATCCCAAAGCATTTGGAGAGTTTGACTGCAGGATGCTAGGTCATATTCAGGACACTCTTTACTTCAAGGACTGGGATGTTTTAAGTAAAGGTTTTGTAGCTTATGTGGGGCAATCATGGGGCGGCAGGCTCCAGGTACAATCTCACCAGGAACGGATTGCCTTGTGAAGCAAGTGGTGTCAAAAGGACTGCCATCCTTCATCCAAGGTCCATGAGATATGGGCACAGATTGGCCAGGCTGGATATCGTTCAACGCTTGATTTGAAGGCGGCGTACCATCAGGTGTCTTTGTTAAACGACTCCTAGGCATATGCCATGTTTATTATGCCTTTTGAAGCCTACAGATATCTAAGGCTTCCTGGCAAGGTGCTGACGCTATAAACTATATGGACTGAAGCTGATCTGTAGAACTGCCTTGCGATTGGTTAAGTGAGAGGGGTAAAAAAAAGTCAGGGCTGCCAAAGAATCTCTTTTTTTAATGATGGCCCACTGGCGCTTGCAGAAATAAAGTTTGTACAAGGAGCTCTTTGAGGCACAGGTTTCTTGTTACCAAAGGTTACTATAGGTTACCAAATCGCAAAATAGGGTTTGGTACATGGAAAAGTATTTTTTTCCCATCACAAACGGCCTGCTTCTGTGAATCGGGCAGTTTACGACATGAAAAAAGAATCGTACTCCTGGCCCTAAGTGATTTGCCCAAAATCACAGGATGTTGAGCCGGCGCCGAGACTCGAAATTGGTTCCTCAGCTTCAAAGTCTGCAGTTCTGGCCGTAATGCTACAGCCTCTGCATGCTCAATGTTCCAGAAATCTACAATTTGACACACTAGTAGCTGCAATGCGGATTTGTTCAAAAATATACACTGCATATTAAGTATAGGGAAAATAAAAAATTTAATTTGTTTGTAGGTGCATAGCTTTAGGGGAAAAAAGCCCTATGCAAATTGTAGCACGAAAATAACTTTATCCTGTTAAGCGATTTTAGGCCCGGTTGTGTCAATTCCCCTTGCTTAATTCTTATATATACTAAAATATAAAGCTTTGTAGCTCAGCAGTATTTGACGAAAGTTATTTATCCAGCATGTTTCTTTAAGTGATTAGGGAGCTATAAACACATTTCTTTTGTTTTAGGCTGGTCCCAGTTAGTGTGTGTTTTTTATTTACTAATTAACCTTTGGTGGTTTCTATATTCACTTGATTTTTGGTACATGTTTTGTAATGAATAGGTTGTTTTATTAACCATGCAAATGTTTTATTAAAAAAAAAAAAGTTGTTTTAACTTGGTTTATGTGATATTGTATGTGCAAATAACTTTATATCGTATACGCTTCTTTGTCCGCTTCTACTGTTTACTTCGATCGTTTAATGTGTACATTGTAACAAAAGTATGAACCCTTGTGGCGTCGGCAAAGTAAGTCCTCTTTTCGTTGTAATTATTTCATTAGTATGTGTTTTCTGTTCTACAGTTTGTTTTGGACCTGAATAAAATGTTCTACTCCTAAAACACGGGCTGCACAAATACTGGAGTGCAGGGGTGTCCAAAGTAATTCCACAACGACCCAATTCATGGCTGAATTTCGTGGTATTTACTTTTCATATAAGTACTATTTAGATTCAAAGTATGCACATTTATTTTACGTGTATCTTGAAAATCGTATTTTTTTAAATCTTTTTGATAAACAAAACAGTAGGCTTCACAAATCATTCTGCAGTGATCTAATGAAGTTAAAGCACATGCGTATTCGCCTTGGAGCCACCCACCCCCCTATGGTACATAGTCCCAACTTATAGTATAGGCGTTTTTACGGCCATTCGATTCAATTTACATAGTACACCTTGTTTTCTTTTACCATACGAGTAACCATTTATATGTCTCATAAGCTCTAACCCATATAGGCTCTCCAATCTCCCCACACTTTCTCCCATTTCTTGGGGCTGCCTCTTGCTGCGTGGACCACCTGCTCTGCCCTCTGGCACCAATGTAGGTCTGCTTCCCAATCCTCAACCGCCGGCATGGCCGCGGCCCCCCATGCTCTCGCAGAGTTTCGCTTTGCTACCCCTGTTGCCATTCTCAGCCGGTTTTCTTTTGGCTTTGGCCAATATTGCGCCCCCTTTATTTCCAGGGGTAACCATTTGGGTTCAACCGGGATCTCTACCTCCGTCAACCTCGCCATTATTGATGCGATCTGGGTCCAATAGAGTTGGATCGGCTGGCAATCCCAAAGGGTGTGATAGTAGGACCCTTCCCTCCCACAACCCCTTCTGCATAGTGGGGAGTTTGCCCTGCCTATTTTGTACAGGAGAGTTTGCGGGTAATATGATCTGTGGAGTATCTTAAGTTGGACCAATCGGAATCGTACTCTGATGGAAATCTCCCAGGGACTTAGGGGACCTAGTAGGTCAGGGGAGTGATTGATTAGTTTCTTATAGATTAGTGATACTCCCTTCTTTGTCAGTGCCTCAGTCAATAGTCAGTCCTCTAATGGCGAGGTGTCAGGTAGCTGCTCCCCCACCGGCAGGTGGCGATGCAGTGCATGTCCCAACTGGGTGTGTTGGAATCGTTCAGATTCCGCTAAGTCAAATTCTTTTTGTAGGTCAGCAAACGTTATGTAAGACTGGTTTCTCCAAACGTCGCCCAGGTTCTCTATCCCTATAAGTCTCCATTTTTTAAATCCACGCAGGCCTACCACCTCCGGCAGGAGTGCGCTGTACCACTGTGGAGTTTGGGCCATTAGTTTCCCTTTCCAACCCAGAAATTCGGTAGCACTATACCATATGCCCGCTACCACCTGTGTGCTGTGGCCAACCGCATCTGCCCATCTTACCATACGGTAGTTTCTCGCACCCTCCCGGGCCCATGCACTCTCTGTCTACCCTGTAAGCTGGGTCCTGTTGGTCCATGAAAGCCCAGTCATTGATTACAAGCAGTTGCGAGGCCCAGTAATATTTCTGAACGTCGGGGATCGCCAGTCCCCCGTCGTACACTCCTTTAGCTTGGCTAGTGCAATTCTCGGAGCACCTCCTTTCCACAGTAGTTTACGGGCTGCTTGGTCAAAGCCCTTGAAAACCGCTGGTGGTATCTTGTGGGGTGTATTCTGCATTACATAGAGCAACCACGGGAGGGTCATTATCTTGTAGAGGGCCGCTCTGCCTACTAACGTCAATGGTAGGGATTCCCAGTGCTTCACATCTGCTTTAAGTCGTTCAAGCTGCGAGTCAAGATTCTGTCTTAGGAATTCTAATGGGTCTCGTGTGACATGTATGCCTAGGTATTTGAACCCTTCCGGGCTCATTGTTGATTGTATAGCCCGAGTGTTCATCAAATATTCAGAAAATCTGGATTACTCTAACAATGGAGTTCTGGGGTCTAGCAGTAAGTAACACATCATCAGCATATAGGGGAGATTCTTTCTTCCCATCCCCCCAGCGTGGGTATACCCCAAATTAAAGGATCACAACGGATCCATGCTGCTAGTGGTTCAAGAGCCAGAGCGAACATCATAGGGGACAGCGAGCAGCCCTGTCAGGTGCCTCTATGAAGTTCGAAGCTGCGAGAGGCTGTTCCATTCACCCTGACCTTGGCCATTGGGGCATTGTAAAGTAGATTGACCCACGCTCTGAATTTAGGGCCAAAACCGAATCTTTCCAACACAGCAAACATATAGTTCCACTCCACCGAGTCGAACGCCATTCTCGCATCCAAGGCCATCGCTACCATTTGTGTCTCTCTGCAGGATTCGGTTAAGTGGAGTACCTTAGGTTAAGCCGCGTGCTCCTACCGGAATAAACCTCAACTGATCAGGTTGTATTATCAAGGGAAGAACCACCCGCAGTCTGGTTGCCAAGATTTTGGCCAGTACCTTAGCCTCCACGTTAAGCAAGGAAATTGGTCTATACGAACGGAGTTTGGGTGGGGGCTTCCCTTCTCTCTGTATGGTCACTATCATTTAAAAAAATTTTTTTTTATAAACAACGTGGACGAACCCAATATAGACGACCCTATAGCACTTATAGTGCTGGGCACCACATAGGTTTGTAAGAAGAACCCTCACCCACCAACCTAGTTGGTGGCATGCTTCATCATCGGGTTCCCAGCTGGGTAGCCGAATGCCACCCAGCTGTGCCACAACACCTGTTTACAGCGGAGCGGGTTTTTTTTTGTGGTGGTGAAGTGGTGAAATTTAAAAATATCTCTGGGAATTCTTACTGACCAATTTTTTATTCCCAGCGGCCCAGGATATATTAAAAACAAAGATGAGGATAAACACGAAGATTAATAATTGGTCTTCATTATCCTGCTGGTCAACATGTTTCAGCCTCTTTGAAAAATTGTTGAGGCTTTCTTCAGGACCACATTAAAGTGAAGTAGTGTTAAGTGAAAAAGTGCAGGTGGCAAAAATAGGCCACGTGTATCTTTTGCAGCACACACGCTAAGGTGTGCTGTGCATGCTGTTGTTAGACCGTACTTACGGACCCACTGCTAGGATTTACCTGTAAGATAAAAATGACAAGTAAAGGACAAACAACAAACAGTTAAAAATGTGATTGGTGTCATTTACTCTTATATTTTAGTCCTAAACTTGCCCCTATGCGTGGTGGTCAAGGGCACTTGTTTGAGTCGATCAATCACGTGTGTCAACATAAATACTTCAAACGTGCAACACACTTTCGATATGCACCTGATCATGCATGTGCTTTCTTGTGTACATGCGTGCCTATAGCTATATGGCTGCTACATGTGTCACTCTGCATGTATTTATCTCAGAATGGCCACGTACATCTTGTAACGCGGCTACTCACGTGAACTATCAGTCATTTCAGTGATAGTTCCCAACTGTGAGCAAGTACAATATTTGCGTGCATATATTATGCTTTTGTCATATAAATATAATTACATTTACTCTGGGATTGTCGTAGCTTGTCAGATCCCGGGAGGAGCGTACACCTTTAGTCACACACTGTTGAAAAAGTAATTGAAACCAAGAAAAAAGCTGTTAGTGTCAGCAAGTAGTTTTGGCATATGAAAGAGGCACGTAGCCTCTATCTGGCAACGTGATTCAGGTTGCGTGGATGCCAGCCCCTAAAGAAAGATAGATGAAAGACCTTACTTCATCAAGGTAGAGCGCCCGCTGTCACACCTACTCTGGTCTCCTCGGGATCGCGATGATGTCGGTGTGGGGACTGGTGTTGATTTAAAGAAAGTGTCGCGGGAACCTGAGGGGGCAGGGAACACGCGCATACGTCAGCGCGTGTAAACGTGACGTGGCGCGTTGGTGTGCGCGTTTGCATGATGCTTAGACACCCGTATGTGAAAAGCTGGTGTGCGCACTTGATCACGGTGACGATAGTCTTACGTAGATAACAATGTTTGGAGGATTACGTGAATATTTGCATCTACGGTCGTCAAAAAGACAACAGACCGGACATGTATAGAGACAGATTGTCGGGTGATGTAAACATGAAATCATATTAAAAAAACAACACCCAATGATGGGTTGTTAAGAGTATGATAAGCCATACAATGGAACAGCATAGAGTGTTGGGTTTACAGTGCAATGTCGGCTGCCCATTAAGGATACAGAGAGTAAGACAACTTAAAGTTATAACGCCAAAAAAGGGTGTGTATAAAGAAAATACACCCTGACAAAAGTTGCAGTGTAATGATCCAACTCCTGAGACAGACAGGATAGCCAGGTGATACTAAATGTAAACTGCTCTGTATGATTTGGGGTACTGTTAAAGCAGTTTAAGTATCATTGATACTTATTTAGGCTAGTCCATGGAATATTATCGTTTAATCCTTGTGTGTGGGTAGATAAGCGATAAATCCATCGTTGTTCTTTTTCGAGAAGGCGTTGGTGGATATTGGTGGTATTTGACTCAAGCTGTTCTATTACCACCCAGTCCATGTCATTGGTCGTGTGTCCAACTTCTAGGAAGTGGTTGGTCATCCGTGTAGCATGGTCACTATCATTGCCATCCTCTGGTCGAGTGGGAGACAACCAGTGGAGAGCGCTTCTCGGTACATTGCCAGCATCGGTTTAGTCACCACCCCCGCTAGGCCTTTATATAGCTCAGTTGGAAAGCCGTTAGGTCCCTGCACTTTGCCCGATTGTAACTCCCTAAGTGCCAGTTATAGATCTTCCTCGGTTAGGTCGGCTTCTAGGGTTTCTCACTTCTCCCTGGTTAGCGTCCGAAGGGTCACGTCTTTCAGAAAGTCAGCGCAGTCCTCGTTGGTCATTGAGGTTTGAGAAGCGTACAAGTCCTCTTAGTAAGAGGCAAAGGTTTCAGCAATTCCGTGTTGGTTGAATGAACAGTCCCTTTTTTGTCTTTCACCTCAGGTACCCAGGACCTCTCTTTATTATGTGCTTCCAGCCACGCTAGAAGTTTGGCTGCCTTGTCTCCAATGTCATAGAGACGTCACTGAGTTGCCAGGGCATGCTTACGAGCTAGGTCGTAACCTGAAAATCTTGTGTGGGTCTAGCCCTCCTAAGTCTGCACTGAACACCCCTGCTGTAGCACTTATAACGATCTTCCAGAAGATTGAGAGGGTGGCCAGGCTTTAGGGAATGTTGGTACCTGTGATGGACTTTGCAACTAACTTGGTTTTCTCCATATTTTTTGTTGGGCTGCTGTCAGATATTTGCCATTTCTAAATTTTATGTGCAAATATCATGTCTGCATCGACAAGCCTCAACAAGACACATCTAGTAGGCATATATTACATAATACAAATTGTAAGATTATAATTTTAGTGCGCCACATGTCCATTTGCAGCAGTATTGACTTGGGACTGTAGGGTGCCTATGAGTAGTGAGGCCAAAAGTGTAGTTGTCAGAGTGTGCAGTGTGTCTGGTGCTTACGCATGAAATGTGACTTGTGTGCCATGTGTAATAGCGTGTATCCGATGATGCATGCAGGATTGTGTGAGGTAGTGTTCTGGGACAGCATGGTGAACTAACCATTGGTAATCCGCAGTGACCTGCGTTTCAGGTAGACCCCGGGTGCGTCTGGTGCTGAGGCATGCATATACCTTCTTACGCCGAGTGTTACTCGAATCATTGAACAAGTTATTTACTACCTCTGTTGTGACTACCTTTAGGAAAATGCTGTTACAATCTTAACACTTGTGTAAGTTCTGTTGCATGATGCACTTGTGCTTCTGCGAAAGTCAGCTGTCTAGGGTACTACTGGGTTTTACTTCCAATTAATATATCTGGATAAAAGGCATGTGAAGCAGTAACCTGTTGCATGAACTTGCCCTTTGCCCACCCTCACTTCCTTAGAATTACCATTGCGAAAATAGTTGTTGCAACTACATTGAAAATGCAAACCTTTAATTAGTTTATAGAGTACTTTTGTAACACATCAAATACCAGGCAAAAAGTGGGGGTGACCATGTCGAAAAGGGCACTTTCCTACATTCATCTTGATGAGCGAGTTGGAAAAGAGCTACAGGCTTGTCATTTGTGTAATTGTATATCTCCAAAGGTGACACAGCATCCTTTGAACATGTCTGATCTTCCAAAACATGTTTGGGAGAAACTTGCAGTTGACTTCTTTGGACCTCTTGACAATATCCGTAGTTGTAGAAGTGTACTCCCTGTTTTCTCTAGTAGAAGACCTTTCATCAATCACTCATGATAGAGTAATTGAAAGACTAGAAGGCGTATTTGCAGCTTGGGGTGTCCCCTCCATTCATAAATCTGACAATGGCCTACCATTTAATGGTCAAGAATTCAAAACCTCTCCTACTCATTTGAATATCAAGCATCAGGCTAATGGCGTTGTTGAACGTGTTATGAGCACTCTTATGAAGGCCGTGCAGCGTGCTGCGCTGGAAGAACATGAGCTCAAGTCCATTCTTCATTCTACTCTTCGTGCCTATCGATCTACTCCCTATTCTACAACTGGTGAAAGCCCGGCTACTTTGATGTTCGGGAGAGCCATGGGTATCAAATTGCCCCAGTGTACGACTGAAAGAACAACTGATGCCAAGAAAGTTCGGCTCACTGATTCCTCTCCAGTCCAGAATGAAGACATATACAGACAAGCGTCGATGTGCTTGGGACATTAGTTTTCAAAAGGGAGACTGTGTCCTTGTCAGACAGAGGGGGAAACGCAAATCTGACGCTCCTTACGATGATCCATTACATGTTGCAACTAGTTTATGACACATGGTGAATGCTCACGATACTGGAAAATCCATTACGAGGGATTCCTCACATTTCAAGTACCTGCCTCGGAGTTTGTCGGCTCCAGACATCCGGAGTGAGACTTTGTCATCAGAGGTTCAGGGGAGCCACATGACTACATCATCGTCTGGATCACCAGTGCCTGCTGTGGTTGTTTCTCCTGTGTCTCCTCAGCCTCACACCACGAGATCTAGAACAGTGGTTCGAGCACCTCGACGACTCATTGAGGAACTATGATGTGTGTATACATATGTTTTCTTTGGTTTGTCTGAACTTTTTATTTAACAAAGGGGGAGATGTAGTGTCTTGTGTATTATGGAGCTCTGGACACATAGGGTCCCTAACGGACTCCGTAGTCTAGTGACGTAAGTGATTGTGTGTGGTTAATAACAATGCATGACACAGTACGTGTCAGTTACGGTTACACTGTGAGAAATAAAGATGTGCTAACAGAGCTCCGTGTGTGCAGTATTTCTGTTACATGCTACCGGGCTGGGGAGGAGGCTACAGCGGCCCCAAAGCAAAGTGCTTCCACCTCTTTTGAGGAATTCACACTGTGTCTGATCTCAGCAACACTACGTGTTTCCTAATTTATAGGATGTTTTGGCCGTGGATAAAATCCTTTTAGCTAAAAAATACGGCTTGTTTTTAACTGGTTTATATTTGTACACATACTTGTCATATAGCAAATTCTAGATGATGTTTTTATTAGCAGCTGGTCCAGGTATCGTCTTCTGGAGCGCAAAATATTATTGGATGAGTGTGTGGGGTGATTACTGGTTCACACAGGCACAGAGATATTCTGATGGTGGCTTCTATGTGCATGAATGTTGAATATGTGCACCATTCAGTATTAGGAAACGGTACGTACGCTCAAAAGAGACATATGATCTTCTCTTTCTTATCACTGGAAAAGCATTGCTCAAGTAGTAGAGATTGTAAATGAAACAATCATTGGCAAAGCCAATAAGTCTCTGCTATGCGAGATCTTTAGGCTTTGTCTATGTTTTTTTCTCCCTATGTTGTACAGCAGCGCGACTACTGTGCAGCATGGTCAAAAGTAAAAAAAAATTAAAAAAGGAAGTGTTATGACACAAACAGCATTGTTGACCTCTAGATAGTACTTTTTTCCCCTGTAAGCTGCCGTACAATATGGCTTAAAAAATAATTGGCAAAGCCAATCGATCTTGCATAGGCGAGACCTATTGGCTTTGCCAATGCTTGTTTTTGATGATGAAGAGATGTGTGTTGTATTTGTGTATTAGTTGTTTGTTTATTTACTATGTGTACGACTCCCGTGAGTTCGTTGTTGGTGCCTTACGGACTTGTGTTTTTCCAGGCTCGGGTTCTAGAGTGTCAGGCCGGAGAGGTGTCAATGGGCTGAGAGGTGGATGATTGACGTGGACCTGGCGGTTTACTCTGGGCGTGGCCTCAGTGTGTATCAGTAAACTTGGAGGTGTTTTAAGGACCCGTGGGCTATGGCCACAGTTACGTCAGAGTTGTGTAAATCAGTACAAGTGGTGATGCATTAGGATCAGCCATAGACCGAGATTGGATTTTAGCTCATATAAATGTGTGTGACGTATGACCGAGATTGTCTTTTCGGGTCTCTTGTACAACAAGATGTATTATTGATGATATGTTTTGCAACAATTTTTGGGGGAATGAAATGGAATAAAAGATGTAATTTTGATCATAATGTAGAGTAAAAGATGTTGTGAAGAATATTTGAATTACAAATTACATTTCAACCTTGTAAGTAATTTTTACGGGTTAGTGTTTTATGGTTCTTTGGTTAAATGTGGTGTTTCTCTGGTCCCTGTCATTCTAATTAGTGTTGGGGTAGCCTCTTGTGTGTTCTGTTTCAATAAACTTGTTGTATATGGCTTCCATAGAAAGCCTTTAGCATGAACACAGGGATCGAAATCCACTTACCACTCTTTATTCCTCTGCCTTCTCCAGGTCTCCAGAGACACAAGTGCAGCAGTAGGAAGGCGGCCTCACGTTCCTTTTGCCGGGTCTTCACAGACCCGAGGGGGACAGCAGAACACAGTCAGCGCCATGCATATACCAGCTGCTTTCTCACTTCAGAGCGGGTCTCTGCCGTCCCACGCTAAGAGAGATGCAGCTGTGCCAACAAGCATCTCTCGCAGAGTTTCTGCGAGCTCTCCGCTCTCAATGTCAGAGCAGAGTGTGCAGCTTATGGCTAGGAGCGGGTGGTGGGGGTGGGTTGGCAGGATACCATTATCTTTTTTGGTAGTTTTGGTTAGTGGGGGAGGGTTGTACAAAGGGTGGGTCGGTGGGTGACAGGAAGCCGGGTTTTTAAGTTTAGGCTAGGCAGCGCATGTACTGTCTCTACAAGACATGCTTTTACATACAGTGGGCTTACAGCCCGCCCATAGGTTACCATTGGTTAGCTTGAGCGTTGCTCACATTTCCTTCATTACCGTTTGTCACGGCATGTGTGCGTCATGTCCTTTTCTTGTGTTTGTCCCTCCCCTGGAGCATGGACCAAGTACTTGTGTCCAACCACTACTCTCGTTTTTGGAGCTACCTTTTCTCTTGTGTTTAAGCACTCCGTGTGAGTGCTCATGTTTTCAGTTCGTCTCCCATATCCCCATTCAAGTTGATTCATTTCCCTCCCACCCCCGCCCAACAGTATAAGCAAATCAACTCATCCACAACAGTGAATAGGTCCGCGGTTGTGGCACATAATACCCATACCCTTGTATTATAAAGTGTGATTGCGATTCCAGACCCCTTCCAAAGAAAGAACGCTGCAACATTATTTCTTGTCCCGTAAATGTCTTTTACGAGTAAAATATTGTTTCTGCTGCGTTCTTCTTCTACTTTCTCCAAAATACAGTGCTCACCACTGCAGTGCCTCTATGAAACATTGACAGAACGCATGAGAGTGGCTTCTCTTCAAAGATTAAGGACCCCATAGAACTTGAACTGAAGCTTTGACGTAGGCCTTTGTGTTCCTCTAGGCCACTGCACTGTATTCCACTCTACCCTACTCTGCACCACTCCACTTTAAGCCTCTGCACTCTACGCCACTGCACTCCAGGCACTATTCTCTATGCCACTCTACTCTATTCAACTGCACTCAACTCTGCACCACTCCGCTCGATGCCACTGCACTCTACTCTGCATCAGTCCACTCTACACCTCTGCACTCTACTGTGCATCTGTCCACTCTACACCTCTGCACTCTACTGTGCATCTGTCCACTCTACGCCTCTGCACTCTAAGCCATTCCACTCTACACTATGCCAATCCATGCCACCGCACTCTGCTACTGTACTCTATGCCACTCTGCCCTACTCCGCACCACTCCGCTCTACGCTGCTCTACTCTACACCACTCCACTCTACACCACTGCACTCTACACCATACAACTGCACTCTGTGCCACTCTTCCCTACTCTGCACCACTCTACCCAACTGCACTCTATGCCACTCTATTCGACTCTGCACCATGCTACTCTACGCCACTGCACCCTACGCCACTCTGCTCTGCTCCACTCTACACCACTGTACTCTACGCCACTCTACTCTACACCACGGCACTCTACTCCATTGTGTGGAACCTGAATAAAAATGAGACACAGACTTTGTCAAGGGTTATAGGTAGAAATGTACTATATGTGCACACAGGGACAGCTGGTGTGGCAACCTAGTGTCCAAATGGCAGCAGTCCAGTGCGGCCTTTTATTTCTGTAAACTGCAAAGTGTGTTGTAATACATATCCAATGGAAATACAGTTGCAAAGATATTTCTTCATTATGGTGAACAAATGCATCCTGTGACGTTGATCAGGCAGGACAAATTACAAAATGCTAAGCATTTAACCAATAAGCAAACAGCAGGGGGACGAGCCACGGCGTGATAGTGTGGTGAACTGTGTGATGCTCATATGACAGGTGATAGGGACAGTGGGGATTTTCCAACGCCTTTGACAATAACATATTGTGCTGCATGCTCTGTCCAATTGGGGACAAGCACTTAGTTCTATAACGCATGGTAGGCTAGTGCTGGCTGTTGCTGGGCTAGCAAGACAATGCATGTCACAGGTGATGTGTTTTTACGCAGGCCTTGCGTTACAAGCTGTTTACTTCTATGAGTACTAGAGCTCACCAAAGGTATCTTGGCCTTAACACACATTCTGCAGGCCCTTACATCATTGAGTATCACAGACCAGGGTAACTAGATGAAATTAGGGCTCCACAATTGCACTCTACACTGCTTAACTCTACGCCACTGCTACTCTACGTCACTGCACCTATGCCACTTCACTCTATGCCACTGCCCTCTATGCCACTGCTAGTCTACGCCACTGCTGCTCTACGCCACTGCACTTTACTCTGCACCACTACACTCTACAGCACTCTGCACCACTCTACTGCACTCTACACCAATGCACTTTACGCCAGTCTACTCTACTGTACACCACTCCACTCTACTTTACGCCACTCTGCCACTCCACTCAGTGACACTGTACCCCACTCCACACAATTCCACTGTACCTCACTCCACTCCACCCCACACAATGCCTCTGTACTCTGCCACTTCACTTTGTGCCACTTTAGTCTACACCAATCTACTCTATGCCACTCCAAGCTATTCTACTCCGCTCTACTCCACACTAGTCTACGCCATGCCACTGCACTCTACTCTACTCTGCTGTACAACATCGCTAAAAGATAGTGGTAAAGCCAATAACTCCTGCGTAGGCGAAACCTGTATTTTTACCCTTTTTAGGTCAAGCCTACAGGCAGCGCTCATGCGCTGCTCTGCGAGGTATGCTGTAATGTCTCTGGGAAGTTAGAAGACACCCACCACATGCCCACCGCTTGTGATTGGTTACTTGGTCCGCCTTTCTAAATGCCATAGTTTTGGTTCGTGGATAGAGTACATTTGTCCTGCCTTGTGGCTGGTTTGTTTCCGCCCTGGCGTTTGCCCCTGCTGCATGGATCCTTTCGATACAGGCCATATGTTTTGGTACCCGCACTACTTTTTCTTTTGCCTCTGCTTCTTTAGTAATTTCCTGTCGTCTTTTACTTTCCTCCCGCCCCCCTCCCGTTGTCCTTGTTCACTTTGCTCCCGCCCCCTCCCATTGTCAGTATTCCCTTTGTTCCCGCCCCATTGTCCGTATTGTCTTTTTTTCCGCCACCTCCCGTTGTCCACATTCACTTTGCTCCCGACCCCCTCCCCCATTGTCCGTGTTGTCTTTCTTCCCGCCCCTCTGTCCATGTTGTCTTTCTTCCCGCCCCCTCTCTGTGTTGTCTTTTTTTCCTGCCCCCTCCCATTGTCCCTATTCCCTGTGCTCCCGCCCCTCCCCTGTTGTCCGTGTTATCTTTCTTCCCGCCCCCTCCCGTGCTCATTCTTTCAAGCAATGTTGTCCCAACTACCACACAAGGAGTATGGCAGCCCCCTTCGCAATTTTAGTGTTTGGTGATTAGAAGTGACTTGAGCCACCCGGACTGTATTCTATTATGTAATACATCACTGCTGTCAAGCTCCGATGCCATCAGGGAAGTGAGGCCTTGTTTCATTTTAACTCACCGGGCCGATATTAACTACTTTCCGAAATCACTGTAAGAACCTGATTTGTTTTCTTTGTCCGACCTAAATATATCTCGTTTGATTTGTAAGGCCAGATGCTGAAATTAAAACCGGCAACAGCTGATGGTGTCTTAGCTTTGGCTTTTCACTATGTTAATTCTAGTAGATGGTCTTTTTGCGTGTTACGGTTTCAGTTGCACAAAAATGCATATAGCATTTAACCAAATCAAAGAGCGTGTGTGTGTGTATGTATGTATGTGTGTGTATATATATATATATATATTCACTGAAAAACCATAGGTTTCAGACACGTTATAGTTACAAATTAGCATTTAAAAAACCTTTGAAATTCACTGAAAAAACCATAGGTTTCAGACACGTTATAGTTACAAATTAGCATTTAAAAACCTTTGAAATTCACTGAAAAAACCATAGGTTTTAGGGACAGTTATAGTTACTTGGACATTGCACTCGTACAAAACCCGTGAAATTCCCCCGTTATAGTTAGTTCAGCTAACTATAACTCGCGCCCGCAATGCACTGCTGATGACGTCACATATTACATCACTCATGACATGGTCAGTGACATCACTGATGACATCACTGATGACATCTCAAATGACATCACTGATGACATCATCCAGTGACTGTGTGTTTCTGTAAAGTTTAAATATTTTTAAAATATATAGGAAAAGACGTATTGAAGAATGAGTGGGTGTGTAAGTGTCTGTATGGATGATTTAGTAGGTGCGTGACTGACTCTATAAGTGAGTGATTTAACGTATCTTACTGAATGCATGGGTTAGTGACTAAACTGGGTGTATGTCTGTATCCGTCTGTCTGTTGCTGTGTAAGTGGCTGCATGTGTTTGTGAATAGCTAAATGAGTGTCTATATGAGTTATTGAATGCTTGTCTGAGTATCTGTATGGGTGCCTGAGTGTTTGTGTGGGAGGGGTGTGTGCAACTCTGTGCATAGATGTGTGAGTGGGTAATTCACTGGGTGGATGGTTTCAAGAGTGCATCTGTGATAGACTGTATGGGTGTGTGAGTGAATGTATATCTCAGCGGTACATGTGTGAGTAACTAGATATGTGAAAGGCAGTATATATGTGTGTTAGAGTATTTAAATGGCTATAAGTGAGAGTGTGTGATTGTGAGAGTGGCTGTATGGATGCGTGTGTGCTTGTATCAGTTATTGTATAAGAGCGTAAGAATGTGCTAGTATTTGTATGAGTAAGTGAGCTGGTGTGTGTATAACTGTATAGGTGAGTAAATGGCAGTGTGTTTAATTATTTGCATGACTGACTAGGTGTGTGAGTACCTCTATGGATGAGTGGCGGTGTTTGAGTGTCTATATAGGAGTAAGAGTGCATATGATAGTCCTGTACTGAGTGACCGTAAGTATGAGTGACTGTACGGGTGAGTGACTGGATGTGTGTGTGTAGACCTAAGAATCAGTGAGTGGGTATGTAGTTATTGGTGTTGGAGTGTCTATGGTTTTGCGAATGGCAGTCTGTAATTTAGAGTGGGTGTATCAAAGATTATATTAGGGTGTGAGGAGGTGCATCAGATTATCACGTGGATGATGTCATCAGTGATGTCATTTGAGATGTCATCAGTGATGTCATCAGTGATGTCACTGACCATGTCATGAGTGATGTAATATGTGACGTCATCAGCAGTGCATTGCGGGGCGCGAGTTATAGTTAGCTGAACTAACTATAACGGGGGAATTTCACGGGTTTTGTACGAGTGCAATGTCCAAGTAACTATAACTGTCCCTAAAACCTATGGTTTTTTCAGTGAATTTCAAAGGTTTTTAAATGCTAATTTGTAACTATAACGTGTCTGAAACCTATGGTTTTTTCAGTGAATTTCAAAGGTTTTTAAATGCTAATTTGTAACTATAACGTGCCTGAAACCTACGGTTTTTTCAGTGAATTTCAAAGGTTTTGTAAATGACAATTTTTAAATGTATTAATTGTTATATTAATTTTTTTCATACTGATTTACTACATTTTTAGAAACAATTTTTTTTTACATATTTTATTTGTCAAATTACATTGTAATTACATTATACATTACATTACAAAAAATACTTTCTCAGAATGAATTACTTTAGTTTAAATACTTTGCAGATAGGCAATAGACTTTTAAGTACAGTAGTTACAGTTGTTGCAATGGGCAACACATTTTCAAACACAATGCAACATTCAGCTCAATGTGAATTTCTAGTTAAATGCAATTAGTTACTTTATGGATTACTTTTGTAACCACAGGACTGGATCCTAGATTCAGTCCTGGTACATCTCCTGTAAACAGTTGAGTAAAAGCGTTTTGGTTACAGTCGTGATTTTTAAGGAATATTATTGTATTTTAAAAGTTGACACTTTGAAACTTTTTCTCATAGAATCACCAATGTTATCCTATGGAAGGAAATTCACTTAGCAGGTAAAAACTGTTATCGTTACTTTTTCTTACTCAGTGTTGGATCCTGGATCCAGCACTGGTGCATCTCCTGTAAACAGTTGAAAGAATGCGTTTAAGTCATACAGGCTATTTTTAAGGAATATTTGTAGTTTGTGAAAATCAACACTTTGAAACTTTTTTGCTGAAAACCAGTCAATGTTAGCCTATGAAGGAAATTCAAGTTACCGGTAAGTACGGTTAAAATTACTTTTGAGGATCAGTACTGGGCTGAAACATGCAGCACTGAGGTCTCTCCTGATAACAGGTGAGTAAATCGGAATTCGTATTTCGGCTGATTTTAGAGGAATATTTTAAAGTTCCAAAACTCCACACTTAGAAGAATTTCCAAGTGAAACCAGTCAATGTTAGCCTATGGAAGGAAATTCAAGTTACTGGTAAGTACGGTTAAAATTACTTTTCAGGACCAGTACTGGGCTGAAAGATGCAGCACTGAGGTCTCTCCTGATAACAGGTGAGTAAATCAGAATTCGGATTTCGGCTGATTTTAGAGGAATATTTGTATGTTTCAAAAATCAACACTTAGAAGAATTTCCAAGTGAAACCAGTCAATGTTAGCCTATGAAGGAAATTCAAGTTACCGGTAAGTACGGTTAAAATTACTTTTCAGGATCAGTACTGGGCTGAAAGATGCAGCACTGAGGTCTCTCCTGATAACAGGTGAGTAAATCGGAATTCGTATTTCGGCTGATTTTAGAGGAATATTTTAAAGTTCCAAAACTCCACACTTAGAAGATTTTCCAAGTGAAACCAGTCAATGTTAGCCTATGAAGGAAATTCAAGTTACCGGTAAGTACGGTTAAAATTACTTTTCAGGATCAGTACTGGGCTGAAAGATGCAGCACTGAGGTCTCTCCTGATAACAGGTGAGTAAATCGGAATTCGTATTTCGGCTGATTTTAGAGGAATATTTGTATGTTTCAAAAATCAACACTTAGAAGAATTTCCAAGTGAAACCAGTCAATGTTAGCCTATGAAGGAAATTCAAGTTACCGGTAAGTACGGTTAAAATTACTTTTCAGGATCAGTACTGGGCTGAAAGATGCAGCACTGAGGTCTCTCCTGATAACAGGTGAGTAAATCGGAATTCGTATTTCGGCTGATTTTAGAGGAATATTTTAAAGTTCCAAAACTCCACACTTAGAAGAATTTCCAAGTGAAACCAGTCAATGTTAGCCTATGAAGGAAATTCAAGTTACCGGTAAGTACGGTTAAAATTACTTTTCAGGATCAGTACTGGGCTGAAAGATGCAGCACTGAGGTCTCTCCTGATAACAGGTGAGTAAATCGGAATTCGTATTTCGGCTGATTTTAGAGGAATATTTTAAAGTTCCAAAACTCCACACTTAGAAGAATTTCCAAGTGAAACCAGTCAATGTTAGCCTATGAAGGAAATTCAAGTTACCGGTAAGTACAGTTAAAATTACTTTTCAGGATCAGTACTGGGCTGAAAGATGCAGCACTGAGGTCTCTCCTGATAACAGGTGAGTAAATCGGAATTCGTATTTCGGCTGATTTTAGAGGAATATTTTAAAGTTCCAAAACTCCACACTTAGAAGAATTTCCAAGTGAAACCAGTCAATGTTAGCCTATGAAGGAAATTCAAATTACCGGTAAGTACGGTTAAAATTACTTTTGAGGATCAGTACTGGGCTGAAAGATGCAGCACTGAGGTCTCTCCTGATAACAGGTGAGTAAATCGGAATTCGTATTTCGGCTGATTTTAGAGGAATATTTTAAAGTTCCAAAACTCCACACTTAGAAGAATTTCCAAGTGAAACCAGTCAATGTTAGCCTATGAAGGAAATTCAAGTTACCGGTAAGTACGGTTAAAATTACTTTTCAGGACCAGTACTGGGCTGAAAGATACAGCACTGAGGTCTCTCCTTATAACAGGTGAGTAAATCGGAATTCCTATTTCGGCTGATTTTAGAGGAATATTTGCACAATGGTGAAGGGAGGGGCGGGGCCTGAGGTGACATCTTTGCAAACGCGCCCCGTGGCGCGTTTTAAGTTGGGGGATTAAGTTCCCTTGAATCCTGAGGGTCCCTAGGGGCCAACTAGACCACCAGGAACCTCCAATATGCGCCAGGGGCTGCGTTGCAGAGACGTGTAGAGAGGCCACACCCCTTTACACCTCTCTGCAACGCAGCTCTGTGGCGCTTTCTGGATGTACCTGTTGGGCTAGTTGGCCCCAGAGACCCTCAGGATTGAAGGGATTTAATTCCCCATCTTAAAACGCGCCACGGGGCCTGTTTGCACACATGTCACCTCAAGCCCCGCCCCTCCCTTCACCACTGTGCAAACGCGCCCCGTGGCGCGTTTTAAGTTGGGGGATTAAGTCCCCTTGAATCCTGAGCGTCCCCGGAGTCCAACTAGCCCACCATATACCTCCAAAAGCGCCATAGAGCTGCGTTGCAGAGAGGTGTAAAAGGGGCGTGGCCTCTGTACACCTCTCTGCAAGGCAGCCCCTGGCGCATACTGGAGGTTCCTGGTGGGCTAGTTGGCCCCCAGGGACCCCCAGTATTCAAGGGGAATTCGTTCCCCTCCGCAAACGCGCCAGGGGCGCGTTTGCAGAGTGGTGAAGGAAGGGGCGGGGCCTGCGGGCCCGATCGTTTTTTTTTTTTGGGGGAGGGGGGCCGCGTGGCCCCCTCCCGGGCCACTACTTGCCCCGGGGACCCCATCCCCCGGGCTGGCCCTCTCGGGGACTGTGGGGGGTCCCCAATCCCCCCACAGTCCCGCCGGCTCCCCGTGTCCTACGGGAGCCGGCATTGCTTTACACATGGGGAGCTGCTAAGATGCAGCTCCCCATGTGGAAAGCAATCGGCTTTGGATATTGGAAGAGAGATCAGGTTTCCTGCTCTCTCTTCCAATATCCAAAGCAAGTTTGCAATGACAGGACGGGAGCCGCAAGGCTCCCGTCCTGTCATTGCAAACAGCAGTGTCCCGGGGTAGGCACCCCGGGACACTGCAGGAGCCGGCCCTGGGGGTGGTGGTCCCCAGGGCCATCAAGGGCTCCAGGAGGGGCCGCGCGGCCCCCCTCCCATTCAGTGCACAGCCCCGGGAGGTGGTGGTCCCCGGGGCTCTGAGGGTCCAAAACGGACCCCCATTGTAATTTTTCTTAGTGCCCCGGGGAGGTGGTGGTCCCGGGCGTGTGGGGGCTGGAGCCCCCCACACAGGTTTTTAATAAAAAAAGAAGCCCCGGGAGGTGGTGGTCCCCGGGGCTGCGGGAGGGCTCAGAGCCCTCCCGCACCATTGTACATAAAGCCCCGGGGGGTGGTGGTCCCCGGGCTTGAGGGCCCTTAGAGGCCCCCACACATAAAATTAACCCCCCAGCATGCCCCCGGGACTTGGGCCACCCGGGGGCCAATTAACATCGAAGCGCGGGAGACCGCGCTTCGATTTCTTTTTTTCGGCAGGATTCGCGCACCCTGAGCGCATCCTGCCGATTTAAAAAAAAAAAAAATATTTTTTTTTGCCCAGGGGTCCTTGTGGGACCCCTGAGCAAACCTAGGGGTCAGGGTGTTTCTACCCTCCCCCTTTGTGCGCTTTGCGCACTTGTTTCTGTCCCTCGGTTCTACCGAGGGACAAAATGGCTGCCAACATTTCCTGAATCGGAATGTTGACAGCCAGCTGACAGCCAATTAACATGCAGCTCGTGATCGGGAGGGTGCGCGAATCCTCCGTGCCCATAGATATATATGTACTTTTACTTTTTGATTTTCTCAGCAACTACTGAACGGATTTACACCATTTAACAAAAGGGTTCTTTCTGAACCAAGAACTACCTCTTTGCCAAATTTGGTGTAATTCCGTTCAGCAGTTCGGGCTGTAGCCGTGTCTAAAGTTTCCTATGGGAAAATGCATGGGGAAAACGCGTTTTGGGACCCCCCTTTTTTCTCGGCCCCCGCTTGACGTATCACCCCGAGACTTTCAGGGTAGGAGCGGACCGGAGCGCCCCACGAAGTTTGAAAATTTCGCGAAGATACGTCAACCGGCAAGAGTTATTTCAAATAGAATGTCGCGGATTTCCTATGGATAATAGGTTGTAACTATAACTATCTACTGGCGACCGCCAGTAGATTATATATATATATATATATGTGTGTATATATATATATACACACATACATATACAACCTTAAGACATAAATTTGTAACACTTAAATGAGCAAGATGTCTAGAGCGACCACTGTACATGCTGTGGGAATTCTGACGTTCAAAACGCGAAATGGACTTTGTTTTTGCCGTATGTGTGAGTACAATGACAGTGCCCAGTAATGATGAAATGAACCCGTTTGTCTGTTACTTTAGGTGCAGAACAGAATTTGAATATACAATGTGCCGTCATTGCAACTGCGTTTTTTTAAATTTACTGTTTTGGCATGGCCAAAGGCCATTTTAGAACAGTAAATTGAACAATATATATATGCAAGGAATGCCAATGCAAAAACACAATGGTATAGCCAATTTAGTAGGCACTTCCCTTTTGAAGGTGAGACCTATTGGCTATGCCAATGCTTGTTTAATACAAGTTGTTTGGCATCCTCAGTGCCCCTCTGCCACTGCTGGTATGTTTAGGGTGACCAGATTTTCAGATCGAAAAACCGGCACGGCACAGACATAGAAATAGGACTAAATATCCCACTAGGTCTCGGGGATATATATATATATATATATATATATCACAGTCCAAGGACAACACTAAGGCACTCGCGGGCTCTTCAATTTTGATAATTTATGGTTACTTCATATCGTGCAACCACTACTGACAAACGTGTTTCGGCCTAATGGCCTTCATCAAGGTCAGTATCCCAACGAGTGAAAACATCATGTAAATTGTGAATACTGATGCCACTATGCCGTATTTTCTTGTCTGGAGATCGAGAACTGTCTGCTTTTTGTTTCTGTTGTTTCGCCTGCATGTTCGGCAGGTGTTGATCAGTGGTAGAAATACGGTTATTTGCATGAGGCTAATCCTTTTTTAGGTCTCGCTGAGCCAGTGCGCATGCGCTGCTCTGCGAGACATTTAGTAAGGGGCTTTTGAAAGTGCTATCAAAGAGGCTTTTTCCGGCCACCAGCGTGCGGTTACGCGCGCGTGCAGCCGCCATCTGGCATTTGTCTCGCTCTCCCATGCCTCAACGCATGCCCCTCCCCCTCCCCCACCACAGAGCGCGTCCAGTTCCTCCCGCTGGAACCATGTTAAAAGTAAAGCGCCGGTGCCGCGATTATAGCAAAAGTAAAGAAATAGATGTTTTTTTCTATTTCTTTACTTTCGCTCAATCGCGGCACCCGCGCTTTACTTTTAACGCGCGTCCAGCTCCTCCCGCTGGAACCATGTTAAAAGTAAAGCGCCGGTGCCGCGATTATAGCAAAAGTAAAGAAATAGAAAAAAACATCTATTTCTTTACTTTTGCTATAATCGCGGCACCAGCGCTTTACCTTTAACCATGTTAAAAGTAAAGCGCCGGTGCCGCAATTGCTGCAAAAGTAAAGAAATAGATGTTTTTTTCTATTTCTTTACTTTTGCAGCAATCAAACACATTGGCAAAGTCAATAGCTCTGCCTAAACACTTATAAGGGCCCAAAAGCGAGACCTATTGGCTATGCCAATGCTTGTCTCCTACAGGTCATTGCAGGGCTATTGACCATCCTCTCAACAAATAACCCAATAAAATTTGTTGTTTAAAAAAAAAAAAAACATCATGTAAATTGATTGGATAACAAATCGTTCAGCATAATAGAAAACGGACTGTAGCAGCAACTTTAGGTACAGGGAAGCGTATTTTCATGGCGGCCATCTTTGAACGATTTAAGTAAAATTACAATACATAGCCAAAGTCTTAGAGATATTCATTAGTCTCGCAAACCATTTCATTGTTTTGCGAGCAGACATTAACTTCCATAAATCAAAGAATCAACAATCAAAAGGAGTTTGTTATTAATGCAATTATGCCCTGTATGGGCCAATGGTATATTCATAGTGATTAAGTCTTAAGTGACTACCTTCTCATACTAATCTACACTCTATGCTGCTCCAAAAAATGGGGGGGACCTAAGGGAGTGTATTACACTGCTAATGACGCCCAAATGGGCAAATGTCGCAGACATACCCTCCTTGTTCAACTGCATTATTGTCGACAGCACTGTTGTATGCAGGTGAGTAGACGGCCACCTAGTATCCTTTAATAGATAACCTATTGATGACATACCCTGTAAACCCATTCCACTCTTCTTCTTCACAGTTACCAGATACTGCAAGGGACTAAACGAACCTAAACATTTAACCTATATGAGACCACACTTCCTCCTCACTGTTAAGCCCAAATGGTGCACATGTTCTAAGTTCCACAATGTATCTAGATTCCAGTTGTCTTAAGGACCTTGCACGGTCACCACCTCTCTCTTTCTGTGACACTTGATCAATGCAGAAAAACTGCAATCTATCACTTCTGCCTTCATGGACCTCTGCAAAGTGTCTTGTGACTGGATATGATGTATCATGATTCGGGATGGCTCATGTGTGTTCCAGGACCCGTTTCTTGGCCTGGTGTATTGTACTCCCTATGTATTGGAGACCACAAGGACAAGACAAGACAGTAAATCACGAAATTGGAATTACTGTTAAGTAGCTTGTTGATGCTCCTTTTCGGTTTTTTACCTGGGACTAGGTAGTCCTTTACCTTCACACTGTTTCTACAGGCTTTACACCTGGTACATGGAAAAAATCCTGCAACTTCGATCTTGTGTGGGGGTTTATCCATGTAATGACTCTGGACTAGGATGTCTTTTAATGCAGCACTCTTTCTGTATGTAATGTCCGGCCTACTAGGTAATGTTTTACCAATGATCACGTCAGCTCGCAGAATACCCCAGTTCTTCTGGATCAGATGACGGATCTGTGGTGAATCAGCAGAGAACCCTAGTATCAGTCTATCCTTGGAATCTACCTGCTCACATTCTACCTTGGTCTCTTTCCGAATCAGCAGATCTTTCCTTTCCCTCACCTGCACCTTCTCAGTTACACCTCGTAAAACCTGTGTCATGTACCCCCTTTCCTTAAATCTTTGGAGGCAATCCCTTTCTGCGACAAGGTAATCTTCCAAGCGAGAACAGTTACGTTTTAATCTTAACAGCTCTCCATAGGGGATGCTGTTAATCAAGTTGCGTGGGTCCTGACTTTGTGAGTGCAGAACAGTGTTGCCTGCAGTAGGTTTTCTATAGAGCTTGGTGCAGAGCTTATTGTCTGAAACAAACCGAGTGAGATCTAAAAATGTAACCTCTGCGTTGTTGATATTGCTGGTAAATTTCAGATTAAATTCATTCTCATTGAGGTCCCTTATATACTCCTCCGCTTGCGTTTGTGTTGCCCGCCAGACAATGAAGAGGTCGTCAATATATCGAGCCCATAGGGATATGTGCTCTACCCAATTTTCCCTCTCTCCCGCCCAGGCCACGTGCTTCTCCCACCAGCCTACGAAAAGATTTACATAGCTGGGGGCGAAGCACGTGCCCATGGCGGTCCCCTGTGTTTGGAGATATAGCTGACCAGAAAAGAATTTTTTTTTTTTGATTTAGACAAAATGTTGCAATTTCAACCTGCATCTTATTGTGCTCTTGATATTTCAATTGTCTTGTTCTCAGGAAGAATTCCAAATCTGCCAGTCCCTTTGTGTGCATGATACAAGTATATAGACTCGTTGTGTCTAATGTTATTAACAGGAGATCTTCTTCCCACTGTATGTCCTGGATTAATCGTATGAAGTCCGTAGTGTCTTGCACAAAAGAGCTGAGATCTTTCACCATGGGAAACAAGAAGGAGTCCACATATATAGAAGCTTTTTGCAGGAGGCTGCCTTTCGAGGAAACAATTGGGCGGCCCGGTGGTTTCTCTAGGTCCTTATGCACCTTCGGAAGGTGATAAAATGTTGGAAGGACCGGATGGTCCACTTTGACAAATTGATATTCCTCTTCTTCGAGAATCCCTTTCATTCGCCAGTCAGATAGCATTTCATTAAGGGACTCGATGCTGTTGTTATAGACAGCTTTGCCCACCTTCATGTAGCTTTGTGCATCTCCCGAAAGACGTAGTGCTTCTTCTTTATACAGTTCTTTGGACATCACCACTACGTTACCCCCCTTGTCTGAGGGTTTAATGACCAATGAGGTGTCATCTCTTAGTGATTTAAGAGCATCCCATTGTTCCTTAGTCAGATTATATTTTCTTCTCACATTGGATTTTTTAGGTGAGGTTCTCATTTTGTCCAGATCTAGTATCAGCGCCTCATGGAAACAATCAATCACATCAAAAGGGGTTTGGGGAATGAATTTGGATTTAGTTTTAAGTGTACTCTTCCCACTCCGTTGTTGAATGCCCATATGCTCTAAAGACAATTATGCGACATCTGCATCTGATATCCCCGTAGTTGATGATGTCTCCTCCAATTCATATAATGTTTTCAAAGTTTCTAGGTCATTACCAGTTAGATTATCCGTGGTGGTTTCTATTGTGTTCACCCCTTCTGCTCTACGTTTGGGGAACTGTAAGTGTATTTTTCTCAATTTCAGTTTTCGAATAAATTGATAAGGGTCAATTCTCGTTCGAGTATAGTCCCATTCAGTTGTAGGGCAGAATGTCAGTCCTTTTTGTAACACATGGATCTCAGCGGTGGTCAATTGTCTGTCGGACAACTTGACAATGAACAGATTTTGTTCCTTTACCTGCGATTGTTCCCTCTCTTGCTCCTCGTTACTCGTGGCTGGACCGATTGATTTCCTGCCTTCGCCTCCTCATCTGGTTTGCCGCCTGTGGGTGCGGGCGGTCATGACATCTGAGGGAATTTCCTCCATGATTCTTGGATGAGTTGGTACTCCTGGGGAAAATTTGACTCGTTGGTGTGTGTATATGTATATGTATGTATATGTATATATATATATATATATATGTATATGTATATATATATATATATATATATATATATATATATATATATATATATATATATATATATATACACAACCTTAAGTCGTAAATTTGTAACACTTAAATGAGCAAGATGTCTAGAGCGACCACGGTACATGCTGTGGGAATTCTGACGTTCAAAACGCGAAATGGACTTTGTTTTTGCCGTATGTGTGAGAACAATGACAGTGCCCAGTAATGATGAAAAGAACCCGCTTGTCTGTTACTTTAGGTGCAGAACAGAATTTGAATATACAATGTGCCGTCATTGCAACTGCGTTTGTTTTAATTTACTGTTTTGGCTTGGCCAAAGGCCATTTTAGAACAGTAAATTGAACAATATATATGCAAGGAGTGCCAATGCAAAAACACAATGGTATAGCCAATTTAGTCGGCACTTCCCTTCTGAAGGTGAGACCTATTGGCTTTGCCAATGCTTGTTTAATACAAGTTGTATGGCATCCTCAGTGCCCCTCTGCCACTGCTGGTATGTTTAGGGTGACCAGATTTTCAGATCGAAAAACCGGGACGGCACAGACATAGAAATAGGACTAAATATCCCACTAGGTCTCAGGGATATATATATATATATATATATATATATATATATATATATATATATTCACTGAAAAAACCATAGGTTTCAGACACGTTATAGTTACAAATTAGCATTTAAAAAACCTTTGAAATTCACTGAAAAAACCATAGGTTTTAGGGATGGTTATAGTTACTTGGACATTGCACTCGTACAAAACCCGTGAAATTCCCCCGTTATAGTTAGTTCAGCTAACTATAACTCGCGCCCCGCAATGCACTGCTGATGACGTCACATATTACATCACTCATGACATGGTCAGTGACATCACTGATGACATCACTGATGACATCTCAAATGACATCACTGATGACATCATCCAGTGACTGTGTGTTTCTGTAAAGTTTAAATATTTTTAATATATATAGGAAAAGACGTATTGAAGAATGAGTGGGTGTGTAAGTGTCTGTATGGATGATTTAGTAGGTGCGTGACTGACTCTATAAGTGAGTGATTTAACGTATCTTACTGAATGCATGGGTTAGTGACTAATCTGGGTGAATGTCTGTATCCGTCTGTCTGTTGCTGTGTAAGTGGCTGCATGTGTTTGTGAATAGCTAAATGAGTGTCTATATGAGTTATTGAATGCTTGTCTGAGTATCTGTATGGGTGCCTGAGTGTTTGTGTGGGAGGGGTGTGTGCAACTCTGTGCATAGATGTGTGAGTGGGTGATTCACTGGGTGGATGGTTTCAAGAGTGCATCTGTGATAGACTGTATGGGTGGGTAAGTGTGTGTAAGAGTGTGTTAGTGAGTGAATGTATGTCCCAGTGGTACATGTGTGAGTAACTACATATGTGAAAGGCAGTATATATGTGTGTTGGAGTATATAAATAGCTATAAGCAAGAGTGAGTGATTGTGATAGTGGCTGTATGGATGAGTGTGTGCTTGTATCAGTGATTGTATAAGAGCGTAACAATGTGCTACTATTTGTATGAGTAAGTGAGCTGGTGTGTGTATAACTGTATAGGTGAGTAAATGGCAGTGTGTTTAATTATTTGCATGACTGACTAGGTGTCTGAGTATCTCTATGGATGAGTGGCGGTGTTTGAGTGTCTATATAGGAGTAAGAGTGCATATGATAGTCCTGTACTGAGTGACCGTAAGTATGAGTGACTGTACGGGTGAGTGAGTGGATGTGTGTGTGTATTAGGGTGTGAGGAGGTGCATCAGATTATCACGTGGATGATGTCATCAGTGATGTCATTTGAGATGTCATCAGTGATGTCATCAGTGATGTCACTGACCATGTCATGAGTGATGTAATATGTGACGTCATCAGCAGTGCATTGCGGGGCGCGAGTTATAGTTAGCTGAACTAACTATAACGGGGGAATTTCACGGGTTTTGTACGAGTGCAATGTCCAAGTAACTATAACTGTCCCTAAAACCTATGGTTTTTCAGTGAATTTCAAAGGTTTTTTAAATGCTAATTTGTAACTATAACGTGTCTGAAACCTATGGTTTTTTCAGTGAATTTCAAAGGTTTTTTAAATGCTAATTTGTAACTATAACGTGTCTGAAACCTATGGTTTTTTCAGTGAATTTCAAAGGTTTTTTAAATGCTAATTTCTAACTATAACGTGCCTGATACCTACGGTTTTTTCAGTGAATTTCAAAGGTTTTGTAAATGACAATTTTTAAATGTATTAATTGTTATATTAATTTTTTTCATACTGATTTACTACATTTTTAGAAACAATTTTTTTACATATTTTATTTTTTAAATTACATTGTAATTACATTATACATTACATTACAAAAAATACTTTCTCAGAATGAATTACTTTAGTTTAAATACTTTGCACATAGGCAATAGACTTTTAAGTACAGTAGTTACAGTTGTTGCAATGGGCAACACATTTTCAAACACAATGCAACATTCAGCTCAATGTGAATTTCTAGTTAAATGCAATTAGTTACTTTATGGATTACTTTTCTAACCACAGGACTGGATCCTAGATTCAGTCCTGGTACATCTCCTGTAAACAGTTGAGTAAAAGCGTTTTGGTTACAGTCGTGATTTTTAAGGAATATTATTGTATTTTAAAAGTTGACACTTAGAAACTTTTTCTCATAGAATCACCAATGTTATCCTATGGAAGGAAATTCACTTAGCAGGTAAAAACTGTTATCGTTACTTTTTCTTACTCAGTGTTGGATCCTGGATCCAGCACTGGTGCATCTCCTGTAAACAGTTGAAAGAATGCGTTTAAGTCATACAGGTGATTTTTAAGGAATATTTGTAGTTTGTAAAAATCAACACTTTGAAACTTTTTTGCTGAAAACCAGACAATGGATTCCTATGGAAGAAAATATAAGTTACTGGTAAGTACGGTTAAAATTACTTTTCAGGGTCAGTGCTGGGCTAAAAGATGCAGCACTGGGTTCTCTCCTGATAACAGGTGAGTAAATTGGTATTCGTACTTTGGTTGATTTTAGAGGAATATTATAAAGTTCAAAAACTCCACACTTAGAAGAATTTCCAAGTGAAACCAGTCAATGTTAGCCTATGAAGGTAATTCAAGTTACCGGTAAGTACGGTTAAAATTACTTTTCAGGATTAGTACTGGGCTGAAAGATGCAGCACTGAGGTCTCTCCTGATAACAGGTGAGTAAATCTGAATTCGTATTTCGGCTGATTTTAGAGGAATATTTGTATGTTTCAAAAATCAACACTTAGAAACTTTTCAGCAAAAAGCAGGCAATGATATCCTATGGAAGGAAATTCAAGTTACTGCTAAGTACGGTTAAAATTACTTTTGAGGATCAGTACTGGGCTGAAAGATGCAGCACTGAGGTCTCTCCTGATAACAGGTGAGTAAATCGGAATTCGTATTTCGGATGATTTTAGAAGAATATTTGCACAATGGTGAAGGGAGGGGCGGGGCCTGAGGTGACATCTGTGCAAACGCGCCCCGTGGTGCGTTTTAAGTTGGGGGATTAAATCCCTTGAATCCTGAGGGTCCCTAGGGGCCAACTAGCCCACCAGGAACCTCCAATATGCGCCAGGGGCTGCGTTGCAGAGACGTGTAGAGAGGCCACACCCCTTTTACACCTCTCTGCAACGCAGCTCTGTGGCGCTTTCTGGATGTACCTGTTGGGCTAGTTGGCTCCCAGGGACCCTCAGGATTGAAGAGGATTTAATTCCCCATCTTAAAACGCGCCACGGAGCCTGTTTGCACACATGTCACCTGAAGCCCCGCCCCTCCCTTCACCACTGTGCAAACGCGCCCCGTGGCGCGTTTTAAGTTGAGGATTAAGTCCCCTTGAATCCTGAGGGTCCCGGAGTCCAACTAGCCCACCATATACCTCCAAAGCGCCACAGAGCTGCGTTGCAGAGAGGTGTAAAAGGGGTGTGGCCTCTCTACACGTCTCTGCAACGCAGCCCCTGGCGCATATTGGAGGTTCCTGGTGGGCTAGTTGGCCCCCAGGGACCCCCAGTATTCAAGGGGAATTCGTTCCCCCTCTGCAAACGCGCCAGGGCGCGTTTGCAGAGTGGTGAAGGAAGGGGCGGGGCCTGCGGGCCCGATCGTTTAAAAAAAAAAAAAAAAAATTTGTCCCCTGAAGGGGGCTGTGTAGCCCCCTTCCTTTTTCCTATTTTTGGGCCCTGGGGACCCCATCCCCCAGGGCCTTACCCCTTTTTAAATTTAATTTTATTTAAAAAACGGGAAGGGGGCCGCGTGGCCCCCTTCCCTGGGCCTGTATTGGCCCCGGGGACCCCATCCCCCGGGGCATGGCCTTTTTTATTTTTCTTGGGAGGGGGCTGCGTGGCCCCCTCCTCAGGCCATTTAAGGCCCCGGGGACCCCATCCCCGGGGCCGGCCTTTCCATTTTTTTTTTTTATTTTTTTTTTCTTTTTTGGGGAGGGGCCGCGTGGCCCCCTCCTGGGCCACTACTTGCCCCGGGGACCCCATCCCCCGGGGCTGGCCCTCTCCGTTGGGGACTGTGGGGGGTCCCCAATCCCCCACAGTCCCGCCGGCTCCCCACGTCCCTTGGGAGCCGGCATTGCTGTTCCACATGGGGAGCAGCTGACATGCTGCTCCCCATGTGGAAAAGCAATCTGCTTTGGATATTGGAAGAGAGAGCCAGGTTTCCTGCTCTCTTCCAATATCCAAAGCAAGTTTGCAATGACAGGACGGGAGCCGCGAGGCTCCAGTCCTGTCATTGCAAACAGCAGTGTCCCGGGGGTAGGCACCCCGGGACACTGCAGGAGCCGGCCCTGGGGGTGGCGGTCCCCAGGGCCATCAAGGGCTCCAGGAGGGGGCCGCGCGGCCCCCCTCCCTACATCAGCACAGCCCCGGGAGGTGGTGGTCCCGGGGCTTCGGGGTCCAAAACGGACCCCCATTTTAATTTGTTAGTGCCCGGGGAGGTGGCGGTCCCGGGGCGTGTGGGGGCTGGAGCCCCCACACAGGTTGTTTAATTTTTTTAAAAAGCCCCGGGAGGTGGTGGTCCCCGGGGCTGCGGGAGGGCTCAGAGCCCTCCCGCACCATTTCTAAAAAGCCCGGAGGTGGCGGTCCCCGGGGCTTGGGGGCCCTTTGAGGCCCCCACACATAAAATTAAACCCCCACCATGCCCCCGGGACTTGGGCCACCCGGGGGCAAAATACAATCGAGCGCGGGAGACCGCGCTTTGATTTTTTCGGCAGGATTCGCGCACCCTGAGCGCATCCTGCCGATTTTTTTAAAAAAATTTTTTCTTTTTTTTGCCCAGGGGGTCCTTGTGGGACCCCTGAGCAAACCTAGGGGTCAGGGTGTTTCTACCCTGCCCCCTTTGTGTGCTTTGCGCACTTGTTTCTGTCCCTCGGTTCTACCGAGGGACAAAATGGCTGCCAACATTTCCTGAATCGGAATGTTGACAGCCAGCTGACAGCCAATTAACATGCAGCTCGTGATCGGGACGGTGCGCGCAGGGTGCGCTGAGGGTACGCGGACCCTACTCGGCCATAGATATCACTAACTTTTTACTTTTCATTTTCTCAGCAACTACTGAGCGGATTTACACCATTTAACAAAAAGGGTTCTTTCTGAACCAAGAACTACCTCTTTGCCAAATTTGGTGTAATTCCGTTCAGCAGTTCGAGCTGTAGCCGTGTCTAAAGTTTCCTATGGAAAAGTGCATGGGGAAAACACGTTTTGGGACCCCCCTTTTTCTCGGCCCCCGCTTGACGAATCCCCCGAGACTTTCAGGGTAGGAGCGGACCGGAGCGGGCCACAAAGTTTGAAAATTTCGCGAAGATACGTCAACCGGCAAGAGAGTTATTTCAAATAGAATGTCGCGGATTTCCTATGGATAATAGGTTGTAACTATAACTATCTACTGGCGACCGCCAGTAGATAATATATATATATATATATATATATATATATATATATATATATATATATATATATATATATATATATATATATATATATATATATACGGTTGAGAATTCCTTTGTCAACCCAAAGACAAGTGCACTCACGGGTATTCAATCAAAGTAAAACTTTACTCTGCAAGCCTCCAGAAACTGACAGACGCGTTTCGGCACGTCGCCTTGTACGTTCTATCGTATTGCCCATTCAGGGCGAGATTACTATGACCAATGATACTCGAATGATGCTTTTCTGGATTACTTTTTCAATTCATGAATTGTAATTATATGACAATTGCTCATTGAGTGATATTTGTATGGAATAACATGCTGCTTTACCCACTATAAGATGGCCGCAACGATGGTGTATCAATTTTTGTAATTTGCGACCATCTTTACTGTCGATGAATTCAATTCCCTCTTTCATTTCTGTTGATTTTTGTTTAAAAGGTAACTTTGACAGTAAGCAAACTGACATTGATAATAGGCGACGTGCCGAAACGCATCTGTCAGTTGCTGGAGGCTTGCAGAGTAAAGTTTTACTTTGGTTGAATACCCGTGAGTGCACTCGTCTTTGAGTTGACAAAGAAATTCTCAACCGTGTGGTTCCATGTGTCGCGGCTCACCACCGCAGGAGTTTTGCACCCGGGACGCGAGGTGCTGTGGCGGTGGAATTGAAAGTGTGGAATGAATATATATATATATATATATATATATATATTCACTGAAAAAACCATAGGTTTCAGGCACGTTATAGTTAGAAATTAGCATTTAAAAAACCTTAGAAATTCACTGAAAAAACCATAGGTTTTAGGGACGATATAGTTAGTTGGACATTTCTCTCGTACAAAACCATAGAAATTCCTCCGTTATAGTTAGTTCAGCTAACTATAACTTGCGCACTCGCAATGCACTGCTGATGACGTCACATATTACATCACTCATGACATGGTCAGTGACATCTCAAATGACATCACTGATGACATCACTGATGACATCATCCACATGAAAATCTGATGCACCTCCTCACACCCTAATATAACCTTTAGTACACCCACTGTAAAATACAGAATACCATTTTCGAAACCATAGACACACCAACACCAGTTACTACATACGCACTCACTGATTCCTACGTCAACACACACATGCACTCATTCACCCATACAATCACTCATACATGCAGTCACTCATCAATACAACAATATCATATGCACTCATACACCTATACAGAGAGACACTCACACACCACCACTCATCCAGAGTTACTCACACACCTAGTCAGTCATGCAAAGAATCAATCACACTTCCATTTACTCACGTATACTGTTATACACACACCACATCACTTATTCATACAGAAGCAAACGCATACTTTCTCTCTTATACAATCACTGATACAAGTACACACTCATCCATACAGCCACTCTCACAATCACTGACTCTCACGTATAGTCATTTATATACTCCAACTCTCACATACACTGCCTTTTATATATGTAGTTACTTGGACATGTACCACTGAGATATCCATTCTCTCAGCAACACACCCAAACACACACTCACCCACCCATACAGCTGTTTGCACATGCACTCTCGAACCCATATACCCAGTGAATCAACCACTCGCACATCTATGCACAGTCACACACCTCCCACCCACACACACACTCGGGCACCCATACAAATACTCAGGCAACCAATCCATGACCCATATAGACACTCATGTAGCTACTGACCAACCAATGCAGCAGCTTACACAACAACAGACAGACTCATACAGACATTCACACAGTTTAGTCACTAACTCATGCATTCAGTAAGACCCATTTAATCACTCACTTATACAGTCAGTCACGCACCTACTAAATCCTCCATCCTGACACTTATCACCCACTCATTCTTCAAAACACCTTGGCATATATATAATACATATTTAAACTTTAAAGAAAAACACAGTCACTGGATGATGTCATCAGTGATGTCATTTGATATGTCATCAGTGATGTCACTGACCATGTCATGAATGATGTAATATGTGACGTCATCAGCAGTGCATTGTGGGTGCGCGAGTTATAGTTAGCTGAACTAACTATAACGGGGGAATTTCTATGGTTTTGTACGAGAGAAATGTCCAACTAACTATAACGTCCCTAAAACCTATGGTTTTTTCAGTGAATTTCTAAGGTTTTTTAAATGCTAATTTCTAACTATAACGTGCCTGAAACCTATGGTTTTTTCAGTGAATTTCAATGGTTTTTTTAATGCTAATTTCTAACTATAACGTCCCTATTAAGTCCCCTTGAATCCTGAGGATCCCTGGGGGCCAACTTGCCCACCAGGTACCTCCAGTAAGCGCCACAGAGCTGCATTGCAGACAGGTGGTCCGAGGCCACGCCCCTTTTTACAACACTCTGCAAACGCGTTTTCTGGCGTACTGCTGCTCGGAGGATGAAGTCCACTTGTGTCCTGAGGTCCTCAGGACACAAGAGGACCTCATCACCCCACCAGCAGTGCGCCAGAAGCTGCGTTTGCAGAGTGGTGTAAAGGCGTGGCCTCCGACCACCTCTCTGCAACGCAGCTCTGTGGCGCTACTGGAGGTACCTGGTGGGCTAGTTGGCCCCAGGGACCTCAGGATTGAAGGGGACTTAATCCCCAAAGTTACAAGGCGCCAGGGGGTGCGTTTGCACACTTGCCATATCAGGCCCCGCCCCCTCCCTGCACCACTGTGCAAACGCGCCCCCTGGCACGTTGTAACTTGGAAGATTAAGTCCCCTTGAATCCTGAAGGTCCCTGGGAGCCAACTAGCCCACCAGGTACCTCCAGTAAGCGCCACAGAGCTGCGTTGCAGAGAGGTGTAAAAAGGGGCGTGGCCTCGGACCACCTCTCTGCAACGCAGCTCTGTGGGCTTACTGGAGGTACCTGGTGGGCTAGCCACTTCAGGCCCCGGGGACCCCATCCCCCGGGGCCGGCCCTTTCTGTTGGGGACTGTGGGGGGAGCCCCAATGCCCCCACGGTCCCGCTGGCTCCCTGCCTCCTGCGGGAGCCGGCATTGCTTTTCCACACGGGGAGCTGCAGACATGCAGCTCCCTTGTGGAAAAGCAATCTGGTTTGGATTTTGGAAGCTTCCAAAATCCAAACCACAGTTTGCTATGGCAGGGCGGGAGCCGCACGGATCCCGCCCTGCCATAGCAAACAGCAGTGTCCCGGGGGTGGGCACCCCGGGACACTGCAGGAGCCGGCCCTGGGGGTTGGCGGTCCCCAGGGCCATCACGGGCTCCAGGAGGGGGGCCGCGCGGCCCCCCTCCCAACGTTAAAAGCCCCGGGAGGTGGTGGTCCCCGGGGCTTGGAGGTCCGTTACGGACCCCCAAATTTGAATATTTGGAGCCCCGGGGAAGTGGTGGTCCCCGGGGCGTGTGGGGGCTCGAGCCCCCCCCCCCACACACTTATTTTTTTTAAAAACGGCCCCGGGGAGGTGGTGGTCCCCGGGGCAGCAGGGGGGGGCCCCGGGGAGGTGGCGGGCCCCCGCAAATAAATAAATGTTTGCCCCCGGGACCTGGCCCACCCGGGGGCTTTTTGAAAACGAAGCGCGGGAGTCCGCGCTTCGTTTTTTTTTTTTTTTTTTTCACAGGGGTTTTATTTTCACAGGGGGTCCTTGTGGGACCCCCTGAGCAGGCCTAGGGGGTCAGGGTGTTTCTACCCTGCCCCCTTTTATTGTTTTTTAATGTTTTTTCTACTGTTTTCTTGTGACTCGGTTCTACCGAGTCACAAGATGGCTGCCAACACTTCCTGGTTTGGAGTGTTGGCAGCCAATCAGAGTGAAGCTCGTGCTCGGGAGGGTTTGCGAACCCACCGCTGCCCCAGATATCGAAACTTTTTCTTTTTCTAATTTCTCAGGAACTGCTGAACGGATTTACACCATTTAACAAAAAGGACTCTTTCTGAACCAAGGGCTACCTTTTTGCCAAATTTGGTGTAATTCCGTTCAGCAGTTCGGGCTGTAGCTTTGTCTAAAGTTTCCTATGGAAAATAACATGAGGAAAACGCGTTTTGGGACGCCCCTTTTTTCTCGGCCCCCGCTTGACGAATCACCCCGAAACTTTCAAGACAGGAGCTGACCGGAGCGGGTCACTAGTTTTTAAAATTTCGCGAAGATTCGTCAACCGGCGCCAAAGTTATTGGGAAAACAAAATGGCGCCCCTTACCAAAGCACTCCCTCTCCCCTTGTTGGGGAAGGATCCAGTAGGTAGGCCTTGGAGTCTCAGAGACCCCTCTGAGAGAGTCAACTGCTTAAAGGGAGCCTCACTCAGCGGAGATGTGGGAATGATACCACTTCCCCTGGGAGCACAGCTTACCGGACCTTGGACGCGGCTTTTACTCGTCTACCGGTTTGTACCCCCTTCACCCTCCCCCTCCTCTTTCATGCTCTGTCTCTCCCCCTCCCCCACCGCTTTCCCTCTTTCATTCTTTGTCTTCCTCCTCTGCTCCTATCCCCTCACCCCTGAATCTCTCCCCCTGTCTGCTACGCCGCCTAGCCCCCTGACCCTTGTGCCCTTTGACTAAGCACTCCTTCTCCCCTTGTTGGGGAAAGATCCAATATTTATACTCTGGAGTCTCAGTGTTTCCTCTGAGAGAGTCCACAGTGCCAAGGGAGCCACGCTCAGTTGAGGTATGGTATGGCGCCCCTTGCCAAAGCACTCCCTCTCCCCTTGTTGGGGAAGGATCCAGTAGGTAGACCTTGGAGTCTCAGAGACCCCTCTGAGAGAGTCCACTGCTTAATAGGGAGCCTCTCGCAACGGAGATGGGGGAATGATGCCACTTCCCCTGGGATCACAGTTTACTGGACTTTGGACGCAGCTATTACACGTTTACCGGTTTGTGCCCCCGTCACCCTCCCCCTCTTCTTTCTTGCTGTGTCTTTCACCCTCCCCCTCCTCTTTCCCCCCTTCATTCTATGTCTACTCCCCCTGCTCCTACCCCCTCTCCCCTTGTATCTCTCCCCTTGCCTGCTTTTTCCCTTACGTATATGTCCTTATTGTTTGTCTCGACCTAACATGTAATTATGTAGCTATGCACTAATAACTGTGTAACCTTTGTAACGATGTAACCTGCAACTATGGTCTGATTCTCATGTAAAGCGCTCTGATACCTCCGGGTCTCGCCAGCGCTATATAAATCCTTTCAAATGTTGACTACTAGTCACCTATGCTACCCATATACTACTACCTACCTCCTTTGTACTGAATGGCGAATACCGAATGTATGTATACTACCTCAACCATCTAATGTCTAATAACTGTATATTGTAAAGCGCTCTGATACCTCCGGGACTAGCCAGCGCTATATAAATCCTTTCAAATGTTGACTACTAGTCACCTATGCTACCCATATACTACTACCTACCTCCTTTGTACTGAATGGCGAATACCGAATGTATGTATACTACCTCAACCATCTAATGTCTAATAACTGTATATTGTAAAGCGCTCTGATACCTCCGGGACTAGCCAGCGCTATATAAATCCTTTCAAATGTTGACTACTAGTCACCTATGCTACCCATATACTACTAACTACCTCTTTGTACTGAATGGCGAATACCGAATGTATGTATACTACCTCAACCATCTAATGTCTAATAACTGTATATTGTAAAGCGCTCTGATACCTCCGGGACTAGCCAGCGCTATATAAATCCTTTCAAATGTTGACTACTAGTCACCTATGCTACCCATATACTACTACCTACCTCCTTTGTACTGAATGGCGAATACCGAATGTATGTATACTACCTCAACCATCTAATGTCTAATAACTGTATATTGTAAAGCGCTCTGATACCTCCGGGACTAGCCAGCGCTATATAAATCCTTTCAAATGTTGACTACTAGTCACCTATGCTACCCATATACTCCTACCTACCTCCTTTGTACTGAATGGCGAATACCGAATGTATGTATACTACCTCAACCATCTAATGTCTAATAACTGTATATTGTAAAGCGCTCTGATACCTCCGGGTCTCGCCAGCGCTATATAAATCCTTTCAAATGTCGACTACTAGTCACCTATGCTACCCATATACTCCTACCTACCTCCTTTGTACTGAATGGCGAATACCGAATGTATGTATACTACCTCAACCATCTAATGTCTAATAACTGTATATTGTAAAGCGCTCTGATACCTCCGGGTCTCGCCAGCGCTATATAAATCCTTTCAAATGTTGACTACTAGTCACCTATGCTACCCATATACTCCTACCTACCTCCTTTGTACTGAATGGCGAATACCGAATGTATGTATACTACCTCAACCATCTAATGTCTAATAACTGTATATTGTAAAGCGCTCTGATACCTCCGGGTCTCGCCAGCGCTATATAAATCCTTTCAAATGTTGACTACTAGTCACCTATGCTACCCATATACTCCTATCTACCTCTTTGTACTGAATGGCGAATACCGAATGTATGTATACTACCTCAACCATCTAATGTCTAATAACTGTATATTGTAAAGCGCTCTGATACCTCCGGGTCTAGCCAGCGCTATATAAATCCTTTCAAATGTTGACTACTAGTCACCTATGCTACCCATATACTACTACCTACCTCCTTTGTACTGAATGGCGAGTACCGAATGTATGTATACTACCTCAACCATCTAATGTCTAATAACTGTATATTGTAAAGCGCTCTGATACCTCCGGGACTAGCCAGCGCTATATAAATCCTTTCAAATGTTGACTACTAGTCACCTATGCTACCCATATACTACTATCTACCTCTTTGTACTGAATGGCGAATACCGAATGTATGTATACTACCTCAACCATCTAATGTCTAATAACTGTATATTGTAAAGCGCTCTGATACCGAATGTATGTATACTACCTCAACCATCTAATGTTTAATAACTGTATATTGTAAAGCGCTCTGATACCTCCGGGTCTCGCCAGCGCTATATAAATCCTTTCAAATGTTGACTACTAGTCACCTATGCTACCCATATACTCCTACCTACCTCCTTTGTACTGAATGGCGAATACCGAATGTATGTATACTACCTCAACCATCTAATGTCTAATAACTGTATATTGTAAAGCGCTCTGATACCTCCTTGTCTAGCCAGCGCTATATAAATCCTTTCAAATGTCGACTACTAGTCACCTATGCTACCCATATACTACTACCTACCTCCTTTGTACTGAATGGCGAATACCGAATGTATGTATACTACCTCAACCATCTAATGTCTAATAACTGTATATTGTAAAGCGCTCTGATACCTCCTTGTCTAGCCAGCGCTATATAAATCCTTTCAAATGTCGACTACTAGTCACCTATGCTACCCATATACTACTACCTACCTCTTTGTACTGAATGGCGAATACCGAATGTATGTATACTACCTCAACCATCTAATGTCTAATAACTGTATATTGTAAAGCGCTCTGATACCTCCGGGTCTCGCCAGCGCTATATAAATCCTTTCAAATGTTGACTACTAGTCACCTATGCTACCCATATACTCCTACCTACCTCCTTTGTACTGAATGGCGAATACCGAATGTATGTATACTACCTCAACCATCTAATGTTTAATAACTGTATATTGTAAAGCGCTCTGATACCTCCGGGACTAGCCAGCGCTATATAAATCCTTTCAAATGTTGACTACTAGTCACCTATGCTACCCATATACTACTACCTACCTCCTTTGTACTGAATGGCGAATACCGAATGTATGTATACTACCTCAACCATCTAATGTCTAATAACTGTATATTGTAAAGCGCTCTGATACCTCCGGGTCTAGCCAGCGCTATATAAATCCTTTCAAATGTTGACTACTAGTCACCTATGCTACCCATATACTACTACCTACCTCTTTGTACTGAATGGCGAATACCGAATGTATGTATACTACCTCAACCATCTAATGTTTAATAACTGTATATTGTAAAGCGCTCGGATACCTCCGGGTCTCGCCAGCGCTATATAAATCCTTTCAAATGTTGACTACTAGTCACCTATGCTACCCATATACTACTACCTACCTCCTTTGTACTGAATGGCGAATACCGAATGTATGTATACTACCTCAACCATCTAATGTCTAATAACTGTATATTGTAAAGCGCTCTGATACCGAATGTATGTATACTACCTCAACCATCTAATGTCTAATAACTGTATATTGTAAAGCGCTCTGATACCGAATGTATGTATACTACCTCAACCATCTAATGTTTAATAACTGTATATTGTAAAGCGCTCTGATACCTCCGGGTCTCGCCAGCGCTATATAAATCCTTTCAAATGTCGACTACTAGTCACCTATGCTACCCATATACTCCTATCTACCTCTTTTGTACTGAATGGCGAGTACCGAATGTATGTATACTACCTCAACCATCTAATGTCTAATAACTGTATATTGTAAAGCGCTCTGATACCTCCGGGACTAGCCAGCGCTATATAAATCCTTTCAAATGTTGACTACTAGTCACCTATGCTACCCATATACTACTACCTACCTCCTTTGTACTGAATGGCGAGTACCGAATGTATGTATACTACCTCAACCATCTAATGTCTAATAACTGTATATTGTAAAGCGCTCTGATACCTCCGGGACTAGCCAGCGCTATATAAATCCTTTCAAATGTTGACTACTAGTCACCTATGCTACCCATATACTACTACCTACCTCTTTGTACTGAATGGCGAATACCGAATGTATGTATACTACCTCAACCATCTAATGTCTAATAACTGTATATTGTAAAGCGCTCTGATACCTCCGGGACTAGCCAGCGCTATATAAATCCTTTCAAATGTTGACTACTAGTCACCTATGCTACCCATATACTACTACCTACCTCCTTTGTACTGAATGGCGAATACCGAATGTATGTATACTACCTCAACCATCTAATGTTTAATAACTGTATATTGTAAAGCGCTCTGATACCTCCGGGTCTAGCCAGCGCTATATAAATCCTTTCAAATGTTGACTACTAGTCACCTATGCTACCCATATACTACTACCTACCTCCTTTGTACTGAATGGCGAATACCGAATGTATGTATACTACCTCAACCATCTAATGTCTAATAACTGTATATTGTAAAGCGCTCTGATACCTCCGGGACTAGCCAGCGCTATATAAATCCTTTCAAATGTTGACTACTAGTCACCTATGCTACCCATATACTCCTACCTACCTCCTTTGTACTGAATGGCGAATACCGAATGTATGTATACTACCTCAACCATCTAATGTCTAATAACTGTATATTGTAAAGCGCTCTGATACCTCCGGGTCTAGCCAGCGCTATATAAATCCTTTCAAATGTTGACTACTAGTCACCTATGCTACCCATATACTACTACCTACCTCTTTGTACTGAATGGCGAATACCGAATGTATGTATACTACCTCAACCATCTAATGTCTAATAACTGTATATTGTAAAGCGCTCGGATACCTCCGGGTCTAGCCAGCGCTATATAAATCCTTTCAAATGTTGACTACTAGTCACCTATGCTACCCATATACTACTACCTACCTCCTTTGTACTGAATGGCGAATACCGAATGTATGTATACTACCTCAACCATCTAATGTCTAATAACTGTATATTGTAAAGCGCTCTGATACCTCCGGGTCTCGCCAGCGCTATATAAATCCTTTCAAATGTTGACTACTAGTCACCTATGCTACCCATATACTACTACCTACCTCCTTTGTACTGAATGGCGAATACCGAATGTATGTATACTACCTCAACCATCTAATGTCTAATAACTGTATATTGTAAAGCGCTCGGATACCTCCGGGTCTCGCCAGCGCTATATAAATCCTTTCAAATGTTGACTACTAGTCACCTATGCTACCCATATACTACTACCTACCTCCTTTGTACTGAATGGCGAATACCGAATGTATGTATACTACCTCAACCATCTAATGTCTAATAACTGTATATTGTAAAGCGCTCTGATACCTCCGGGTCTCGCCAGCGCTATATAAATCCTTTCAAATGTTGACTACTAGTCACCTATGCTACCCATATACTCCTATCTACCTCTTTTGTACTGAATGGCGAATACCGAATGTATGTATACTACCTCAACCATCTAATGTCTAATAACTGTATATTGTAAAGCGCTCTGATACCTCCGGGTCTCGCCAGCGCTATATAAATCCTTTCAAATGTTGACTACTAGTCACCTATGCTACCCATATACTACTAGCTACCTCTTTTGTACTGAATGGCGAGTACCGAATGTATGTATACTACCTCAACCATCTAATGTCTAATAACTGTATATTGTAAAGCGCTCTGATACCTCCGGGTCTAGCCAGCGCTTTATAAATCCTTTCAAATGTTGACTACTAGTCACCTATGCTACCCATATACTCCTACCTACCTCTTTGTACTGAATGGCGAATACCGAATGTATGTATACTACCTCAACCATCTAATGTCTAATAACTGTATATTGTAAAGCGCTCTGATACCTCCGGGACTAGCCAGCGCTATATAAATCCTTTCAAATGTTGACTACTAGTCACCTATGCTACCCATATACTCCTATCTACCTCTTTGTACTGAATGGCGAGTACCGAATGTATGTATACTACCTCAACCATCTAATGTTTAATAACTGTATATTGTAAAGCGCTCTGATACCGAATGTATGTATACTACCTCAACCATCTAATGTCTAATAACTGTATATTGTAAAGCGCTCTGATACCTCCGGGTCTCGCCAGCGCTATATAAATCCTTTCAAATGTCGACTACTAGTCACCTATGCTACCCATATACTCCTATCTACCTCTTTTGTACTGAATGGCGAGTACCGAATGTATGTATACTACCTCAACCATCTAATGTCTAATAACTGTATATTGTAAAGCGCTCTGATACCTCCGGGACTAGCCAGCGCTATATAAATCCTTTCAAATGTTGACTACTAGTCACCTATGCTACCCATATACTACTACCTACCTCCTTTGTACTGAATGGCGAATACCGAATGTATGTATACTACCTCAACCATCTAATGTCTAATAACTGTATATTGTAAAGCGCTCTGATACCTCCGGGTCTCGCCAGCGCTATATAAATCCTTTCAAATGTTGACTACTAGTCACCTATGCTACCCATATACTACTACCTACCTCCTTTGTACTGAATGGCGAATACCGAATGTATGTATACTACCTCAACCATCTAATGTCTAATAACTGTATATTGTAAAGCGCTCTGATACCTCCGGGACTAGCCAGCGCTATATAAATCCTTTCAAATGTTGACTACTAGTCACCTATGCTACCCATATACTACTACCTACCTCCTTTGTACTGAATGGCGAGTACCGAATGTATGTATACTACCTCAACCATCTAATGTCTAATAACTGTATATTGTAAAGCGCTCTGATACCTCCGGGTCTCGCCAGCGCTATATAAATCCTTTCAAATGTCGACTACTAGTCACCTATGCTACCCATATACTACTACCTACCTCCTTTGTACTGAATGGCGAATACCGAATGTATGTATACTACCTCAACCATCTAATGTCTAATAACTTTATATTGTAAAGCGCTCTGATACCTCCGGGACTAGCCAGCGCTATATAAATCCTTTCAAATGTTGACTACTAGTCACCTATGCTACCCATATACTCCTACCTACCTCCTTTGTACTGAATGGCGAATACCGAATGTATGTATACTACCTCAACCATCTAATGTCTAATAACTGTATATTGTAAAGCGCTCTGATACCTCCGGGTCTAGCCAGCGCTATATAAATCCTTTCAAATGTTGACTACTAGTCACCTATGCTACCCATATACTACTACCTACCTCCTTTGTACTGAATGGCGAATACCGAATGTATGTATACTACCTCAACCATCTAATGTCTAATAACTGTATATTGTAAAGCGCTCTGATACCTCCGGGACTAGCCAGCGCTATATAAATCCTTTCAAATGTTGACTACTAGTCACCTATGCTACCCATATACTCCTACCTACCTCCTTTGTACTGAATGGCGAATACCGAATGTATGTATACTACCTCAACCATCTAATGTCTAATAACTGTATATTGTAAAGCGCTCTGATACCTCCGGGTCTAGCCAGCGCTATATAAATCCTTTCAAATGTTGACTACTAGTCACCTATGCTACCCATATACTACTACCTACCTCCTTTGTACTGAATGGCGAATACCGAATGTATGTATACTACCTCAACCATCTAATGTTTAATAACTGTATATTGTAAAGCGCTCTGATACCTCCGGGTCTCGCCAGCGCTATATAAATCCTTTCAAATGTTGACTACTAGTCACCTATGCTACCCATATACTACTAGCTACCTCTTTTGTACTGAATGGCGAATACCGAATGTATGTATACTACCTCAACCATCTAATGTCTAATAACTGTATATTGTAAAGCGCTCGGATACCTCCGGGTCTCGCCAGCGCTATATAAATCCTTTCAAATGTTGACTACTAGTCACCTATGCTACCCATATACTCCTATCTACCTCTTTGTACTGAATGGCGAATACCGAATGTATGTATACTACCTCAACCATCTAATGTCTAATAACTGTATATTGTAAAGCGCTCTGATACCTCCGGGTCTAGCCAGCGCTATATAAATCCTTTCAAATGTTGACTACTAGTCACCTATGCTACCCATATACTACTACCTACCTCCTTTGTACTGA
Organism: Calotriton arnoldi; assembly: GCA_963921515.1. Taxonomy (NCBI): domain Eukaryota; kingdom Metazoa; phylum Chordata; class Amphibia; order Caudata; family Salamandridae; genus Calotriton; species Calotriton arnoldi. The sequence continues at coordinate 319,472 of CAWUFW010006295.1, forward strand.
ATGGCGAGTACCGAATGTATGTATACTACCTCAACCATCTAATGTCTAATAACTGTATATTGTAAAGCGCTCGGATACCTCCGGGTCTCGCCAGCGCTATATAAATCCTTTCAAATGTTGACTACTAGTCACCTATGCTACCCATATACTACTAGCTACCTCTTTTGTACTGAATGGCGAATACCGAATGTATGTATACTACCTCAACCATCTAATGTCTAATAACTGTATATTGTAAAGCGCTCTGATACCTCCGGGTCTAGCCAGCGCTTTATAAATCCTTTCAAATGTTGACTACTAGTCACCTATGCTACCCATATACTCCTACCTACCTCTTTGTACTGAATGGCGAATACCGAATGTATGTATACTACCTCAACCATCTAATGTCTAATAACTGTATATTGTAAAGCGCTCTGATACCTCCGGGACTAGCCAGCGCTATATAAATCCTTTCAAATGTTGACTACTAGTCACCTATGCTACCCATATACTCCTATCTACCTCTTTGTACTGAATGGCGAGTACCGAATGTATGTATACTACCTCAACCATCTAATGTTTAATAACTGTATATTGTAAAGCGCTCTGATACCGAATGTATGTATACTACCTCAACCATCTAATGTCTAATAACTGTATATTGTAAAGCGCTCTGATACCTCCGGGTCTCGCCAGCGCTATATAAATCCTTTCAAATGTCGACTACTAGTCACCTATGCTACCCATATACTCCTATCTACCTCTTTTGTACTGAATGGCGAGTACCGAATGTATGTATACTACCTCAACCATCTAATGTCTAATAACTGTATATTGTAAAGCGCTCTGATACCTCCGGGACTAGCCAGCGCTATATAAATCCTTTCAAATGTTGACTACTAGTCACCTATGCTACCCATATACTACTACCTACCTCTTTTGTACTGAATGGCGAGTACCGAATGTATGTATACTACCTCAACCATCTAATGTCTAATAACTGTATATTGTAAAGCGCTCTGATACCTCCGGGACTAGCCAGCGCTATATAAATCCTTTCAAATGTTGACTACTAGTCACCTATGCTACCCATATACTACTACCTACCTCTTTTTGTACTGAATGGCGAGTACCGAATGTATGTATACTACCTCAACCATCTAATGTCTAATAACTGTATATTGTAAAGCGCTCTGATACCTCCGGATCTAGCCAGCGCTATATAAATCCTTTCAAATGTTGACTACTAGTCACCTATGCTACCCATATACTACTACCTACCTCCTTTGTACTGAATGGCGAATACCGAATGTATGTATACTACCTCAACCATCTAATGTCTAATAACTGTATATTGTAAAGCGCTCTGATACCTCCGGGTCTCGCCAGCGCTATATAAATCCTTTCAAATGTTGACTACTAGTCACCTATGCTACCCATATACTACTACCTACCTCCTTTGTACTGAATGGCGAATACCGAATGTATGTATACTACCTCAACCATCTAATGTCTAATAACTGTATATTGTAAAGCGCTCTGATACCTCCGGGACTAGCCAGCGCTATATAAATCCTTTCAAATGTTGACTACTAGTCACCTATGCTACCCATATACTACTACCTACCTCCTTTGTACTGAATGGCGAGTACCGAATGTATGTATACTACCTCAACCATCTAATGTCTAATAACTGTATATTGTAAAGCGCTCTGATACCTCCGGGTCTCGCCAGCGCTATATAAATCCTTTCAAATGTCGACTACTAGTCACCTATGCTACCCATATACTACTACCTACCTCCTTTGTACTGAATGGCGAATACCGAATGTATGTATACTACCTCAACCATCTAATGTCTAATAACTTTATATTGTAAAGCGCTCTGATACCTCCGGGACTAGCCAGCGCTATATAAATCCTTTCAAATGTTGACTACTAGTCACCTATGCTACCCATATACTCCTACCTACCTCCTTTGTACTGAATGGCGAATACCGAATGTATGTATACTACCTCAACCATCTAATGTCTAATAACTGTATATTGTAAAGCGCTCTGATACCTCCGGGTCTCGCCAGCGCTATATAAATCCTTTCAAATGTCGACTACTAGTCACCTATGCTACCCATATACTACTACCTACCTCCTTTGTACTGAATGGCGAATACCGAATGTATGTATACTACCTCAACCATCTAATGTTTAATAACTGTATATTGTAAAGCGCTCTGATACCGAATGTATGTATACTACCTCAACCATCTAATGTCTAATAACTGTATATTGTAAAGCGCTCTGATACCGAATGTATGTATACTACCTCAACCATCTAATGTCTAATAACTGTATATTGTAAAGCGCTCTGATACCTCCGGGACTAGCCAGCGCTATATAAATCCTTTCAAATGTTGACTACTAGTCACCTATGCTACCCATATACTCCTACCTACCTCCTTTGTACTGAATGGCGAATACCAAATGTATGTATACTACCTCAACCATCTAATGTCTAATAACTGTATATTGTAAAGCGCTCGGATACCTCCGGGTCTAGCCAGCGCTATATAAATCCTTTCAAATGTTGACTACTAGTCACCTATGCTACCCATATACTCCTACCTACCTCCTTTGTACTGAATGGCGAATACCGAATGTATGTATACTACCTCAACCATCTAATGTCTAATAACTGTATATTGTAAAGCGCTCGGATACCTCCGGGTCTAGCCAGCGCTATATAAATCCTTTCAAATGTTGACTACTAGTCACCTATGCTACCCATATACTCCTACCTACCTCCTTTGTACTGAATGGCGAATACCGAATGTATGTATACTACCTCAACCATCTAATGTCTAATAACTGTATATTGTAAAGCGCTCGGATACCTCCGGGTCTAGCCAGCGCTATATAAATCCTTTCAAATGTTGACTACTAGTCACCTATGCTACCCATATACTACTACCTACCTCCTTTGTACTGAATGGCGAATACCGAATGTATGTATACTACCTCAACCATCTAATGTCTAATAACTGTATATTGTAAAGCGCTCTGATACCTCCGGGTCTCGCCAGCGCTATATAAATCCTTTCAAATGTCGACTACTAGTCACCTATGCTACCCATATACTCCTACCTACCTCCTTTGTACTGAATGGCGAATACCGAATGTATGTATACTACCTCAACCATCTAATGTCTAATAACTGTATATTGTAAAGCGCTCTGATACCTCCGGGTCTCGCCAGCGCTATATAAATCCTTTCAAATGTTGACTACTAGTCACCTATGCTACCCATATACTCCTACCTACCTCCTTTGTACTGAATGGCGAATACCGAATGTATGTATACTACCTCAACCATCTAATGTCTAATAACTGTATATTGTAAAGCGCTCTGATACCTCCGGGTCTCGCCAGCGCTATATAAATCCTTTCAAATGTTGACTACTAGTCACCTATGCTACCCATATACTCCTATCTACCTCTTTGTACTGAATGGCGAATACCGAATGTATGTATACTACCTCAACCATCTAATGTCTAATAACTGTATATTGTAAAGCGCTCTGATACCTCCGGGTCTAGCCAGCGCTATATAAATCCTTTCAAATGTTGACTACTAGTCACCTATGCTACCCATATACTACTACCTACCTCCTTTGTACTGAATGGCGAATACCGAATGCATGTATACTACCTCAACCATCTAATGTCTAATAACTGTATATTGTAAAGCGCTCTGATACCTCCGGGTCTCGCCAGCGCTATATAAATCCTTTCAAATGTTGACTACTAGTCACCTATGCTACCCATATACTCCTACCTACCTCCTTTGTACTGAATGGCGAATACCGAATGTATGTATACTACCTCAACCATCTAATGTTTAATAACTGTATATTGTAAAGCGCTCTGATACCTCCGGGACTAGCCAGCGCTATATAAATCCTTTCAAATGTCGACTACTAGTCACCTATGCTACCCATATACTACTACCTACCTCCTTTGTACTGAATGGCGAATACCGAATGTATGTATACTACCTCAACCATCTAATGTCTAATAACTGTATATTGTAAAGCGCTCTGATACCTCCGGGTCTAGCCAGCGCTATATAAATCCTTTCAAATGTTGACTACCAGTCACCTATGCTACCCATATACTACTACCTACCTCTTTGTACTGAATGGCGAATACCGAATGTATGTATACTACCTCAACCATCTAATGTTTAATAACTGTATATTGTAAAGCGCTCGGATACCTCCGGGTCTCGCCAGCGCTATATAAATCCTTTCAAATGTTGACTACTAGTCACCTATGCTACCCATATACTACTAACTACCTCCTTTGTACTGAATGGCGAATACCGAATGTATGTATACTACCTCAACCATCTAATGTCTAATAACTGTATATTGTAAAGCGCTCTGATACCTCCGGGTCTCGCCAGCGCTATATAAAACCTTTCAAATAATGCCTACTAGTCACCTATGCTACCCATATACTACTAACTACCTCCTTTGTACTGAATGGCGAATACCGAATGTATGTATACTACCTCAACCATCTAATGTCTAATAACTGTATATTGTAAAGCGCTCGGATACCTCCGGGTCTAGCCAGCGCTTTATAAATCCTTTCAAATGTTGACTACTAGTCACCTATGCTACCCATATACTACTACCTACCTCCTTTGTACTGAATGGCGAGTACCGAATGTATGTATACTACCTCAACCATCTAATGTCTAATAACTGTATATTGTAAAGCGCTCTGATACCGAATGTATGTATACTACCTCAACCATCTAATGTCTAATAACTGTATATTGTAAAGCGCTCTGATACCGAATGTATGTATACTACCTCAACCATCTAATGTTTAATAACTGTATATTGTAAAGCGCTCTGATACCTCCGGGTCTCGCCAGCGCTATATAAATCCTTTCAAATGTCGACTACTAGTCACCTATGCTACCCATATACTCCTATCTACCTCTTTTGTACTGAATGGCGAGTACCGAATGTATGTATACTACCTCAACCATCTAATGTCTAATAACTGTATATTGTAAAGCGCTCTGATACCTCCGGGACTAGCCAGCGCTATATAAATCCTTTCAAATGTTGACTACTAGTCACCTATGCTACCCATATACTACTACCTACCTCCTTTGTACTGAATGGCGAGTACCGAATGTATGTATACTACCTCAACCATCTAATGTCTAATAACTGTATATTGTAAAGCGCTCTGATACCTCCGGGACTAGCCAGCGCTATATAAATCCTTTCAAATGTTGACTACTAGTCACCTATGCTACCCATATACTCCTATCTACCTCTTTGTACTGAATGGCGAGTACCGAATGTATGTATACTACCTCAACCATCTAATGTTTAATAACTGTATATTGTAAAGCGCTCTGATACCGAATGTATGTATACTACCTCAACCATCTAATGTCTAATAACTGTATATTGTAAAGCGCTCTGATACCTCCGGGTCTCGCCAGCGCTATATAAATCCTTTCAAATGTCGACTACTAGTCACCTATGCTACCCATATACTCCTATCTACCTCTTTTGTACTGAATGGCGAGTACCGAATGTATGTATACTACCTCAACCATCTAATGTCTAATAACTGTATATTGTAAAGCGCTCTGATACCGAATGTATGTATACTACCTCAACCATCTAATGTCTAATAACTGTATATTGTAAAGCGCTCTGATACCTCCGGGACTAGCCAGCGCTATATAAATCCTTTCAAATGTTGACTACTAGTCACCTATGCTACCCATATACTACTACCTACCTCCTTTGTACTGAATGGCGAATACCGAATGTATGTATACTACCTCAACCATCTAATGTCTAATAACTGTATATTGTAAAGCGCTCTGATACCTCCGGGTCTCGCCAGCGCTATATAAATCCTTTCAAATGTTGACTACTAGTCACCTATGCTACCCATATACTCCTACCTACCTCCTTTGTACTGAATGGCGAATACCGAATGTATGTATACTACCTCAACCATCTAATGTCTAATAACTGTATATTGTAAAGCGCTCTGATACCTCCGGGACTAGCCAGCGCTATATAAATCCTTTCAAATGTTGACTACTAGTCACCTATGCTACCCATATACTACTACCTACCTCCTTTGTACTGAATGGCGAGTACCGAATGTATGTATACTACCTCAACCATCTAATGTCTAATAACTGTATATTGTAAAGCGCTCCGATACCTCCGGGACTAGCCAGCGCTATATAAATCCTTTCAAATGTCGACTACTAGTCACCTATGCTACCCATATACTCCTATCTACCTCTTTGTACTGAATGGCGAATACCGAATGTATGTATACTACCTCAACCATCTAATGTCTAATAACTGTATATTGTAAAGCGCTCTGATACCTCCGGGTCTAGCCAGCGCTATATAAATCCTTTCAAATGTTGACTACTAGTCACCTATGCTACCCATATACTACTACCTACCTCCTTTGTACTGAATGGCGAATACCGAATGTATGTATACTACCTCAACCATCTAATGTCTAATAACTGTATATTGTAAAGCGCTCTGATACCTCCGGGTCTAGCCAGCGCTATATAAATCCTTTCAAATGTTGACTACTAGTCACCTATGCTACCCATATACTACTACCTACCTCCTTTGTACTGAATGGCGAATACCGAATGTATGTATACTACCTCAACCATCTAATGTCTAATAACTGTATATTGTAAAGCGCTCTGATACCTCCGGGTCTCGCCAGCGCTATATAAATCCTTTCAAATGTTGACTACTAGTCACCTATGCTACCCATATACTCCTACCTACCTCCTTTGTACTGAATGGCGAATACCGAATGTATGTATACTACCTCAACCATCTAATGTCTAATAACTGTATATTGTAAAGCGCTCTGATACCTCCGGGACTAGCCAGCGCTATATAAATCCTTTCAAATGTTGACTACTAGTCACCTATGCTACCCATATACTACTACCTACCTCCTTTGTACTGAATGGCGAGTACCGAATGTATGTATACTACCTCAACCATCTAATGTCTAATAACTGTATATTGTAAAGCGCTCTGATACCTCCGGGACTAGCCAGCGCTATATAAATCCTTTCAAATGTTGACTACTAGTCACCTATGCTACCCATATACTACTACCTACCTCCTTTGTACTGAATGGCGAATACCGAATGTATGTATACTACCTCAACCATCTAATGTCTAATAACTGTATATTGTAAAGCGCTCTGATACCTCCGGGTCTCGCCAGCGCTATATAAATCCTTTCAAATGTTGACTACTAGTCACCTATGCTACCCATATACTACTACCTACCTCTTTGTACTGAATGGCGAATACCGAATGTATGTATACTACCTCAACCATCTAATGTCTAATAACTGTATATTGTAAAGCGCTCTGATACCTCCGGGACTAGCCAGCGCTATATTAATCCTTTCAAATGTTGACTACTAGTCACCTATGCTACCCATATACTACTACCTACCTCCTTTGTACTGAATGGCGAATACCGAATGTATGTATACTACCTCAACCATCTAATGTCTAATAACTGTATATTGTAAAGCGCTCTGATACCTCCGGGTCTCGCCAGCGCTATATAAATCCTTTCAAATGTTGACTACTAGTCACCTATGCTACCCATATACTACTACCTACCTCTTTGTACTGAATGGCGAATACCAAATGTATGTATACTACCTCAACCATCTAATGTCTAATAACTGTATATTGTAAAGCGCTCTGATACCTCCGGGACTAGCCAGCGCTATATAAATCCTTTCAAATGTTGACTACTAGTCACCTATGCTACCCATATACTACTACCTACCTCTTTGTACTGAATGGCGAATACCGAATGTATGTATACTACCTCAACCATCTAATGTCTAATAACTGTATATTGTAAAGCGCTCTGATACCTCCGGGTCTCGCCAGCGCTATATAAATCCTTTCAAATGTTGACTACTAGTCACCTATGCTACCCATATACTACTACCTACCTCCTTTGTACTGAATGGCGAATACCGAATGTATGTATACTACCTCAACCATCTAATGTCTAATAACTGTATATTGTAAAGCGCTCTGATACCTCCGGGTCTCGCCAGCGCTATATAAATCCTTTCAAATGTTGACTACTAGTCACCTATGCTACCCATATACTCCTACCTACCTCCTTTGTACTGAATGGCGAATACCGAATGTATGTATACTACCTCAACCATCTAATGTCTAATAACTGTATATTGTAAAGCGCTCTGATACCTCCGGGTCTCGCCAGCGCTATATAAATCCTTTCAAATGTTGACTACTAGTCACCTATGCTACCCATATACTCCTATCTACCTCTTTGTACTGAATGGCGAATACCGAATGTATGTATACTACCTCAACCATCTAATGTTTAATAACTGTATATTGTAAAGCGCTCGGATACCTCCGGGTCTAGCCAGCGCTATATAAATCCTTTCAAATGTTGACTACTAGTCACCTATGCTACCCATATACTCCTACCTACCTCCTTTGTACTGAATGGCGAATACCGAATGTATGTATACTACCTCAACCATCTAATGTCTAATAACTGTATATTGTAAAGCGCTCTGATACCTCCGGGTCTCGCCAGCGCTATATAAATCCTTTCAAATGTTGACTACTAGTCACCTATGCTACCCATATACTCCTATCTACCTCTTTGTACTGAATGGCGAATACCGAATGTATGTATACTACCTCAACCATCTAATGTCTAATAACTGTATATTGTAAAGCGCTCTGATACCTCCGGGTCTCGCCAGCGCTATATAAATCCTTTCAAATGTCGACTACTAGTCACCTATGCTACCCATATACTACTACCTACCTCTTTGTACTGAATGGCGAATACCGAATGTATGTATACTACCTCAACCATCTAATGTCTAATAACTGTATATTGTAAAGCGCTCTGATACCTCCGGGTCTCGCCAGCGCTATATAAATCCTTTCAAATGTCGACTACTAGTCACCTATGCTACCCATATACTCCTATCTACCTCTTTGTACTGAATGGCGAGTACCGAATGTATGTATACTACCTCAACCATCTAATGTCTAATAACTGTATATTGTAAAGCGCTCTGATACCGAATGTATGTATACTACCTCAACCATCTAATGTCTAATAACTGTATATTGTAAAGCGCTCTGATACCGAATGTATGTATACTACCTCAACCATCTAATGTTTAATAACTGTATATTGTAAAGCGCTCTGATACCCGCGTGGGTCATGTTCGCGCTATATAAAACTTTATAAATAAATAAAAAACGCTTTTCCTATGGAAACTAGGTCCTAACTATAACTACCTACTGACCGCCAGTAGGTAAAAAAAAAAAATATATATATATATATTTTTTTTTTTTATTTTTTTTTTTGTTTTGTTTTGTTTTGTTTTGTTTTGTTTAGAGAGAGTTTTATATAGCGTGAACTTGACCCGAAGGTATCAGTTGCGTTACATGAGGACACATTCATTTTTTGTTAGGCACGGGGAGATTAAGTGATTTGCCCAGAATCACAGGATGTTCAGCGTCATTGCCGAGATTCGAACCCAGTTCACCAGATTCGAGGTCGACCGCCCTAGCCGTTAGGCATATATATATCTATCGAAAAGAAAATGCAGAGCCTGATGTCGAAATGAAAAACCATGCATTTATTTTCCAGATGAAAGATAGCTGCAACCTCATGTCCTTGCGCGTTTCGGCCGTTAGGCCTTGATCACAGGTGAGAAAGATTGCAATCACTGGAAGGAGCTTTTTATACATTCACACCCACGTGGTTGATGGCATCATACTGCAAGTCCCAAGATGCATCAGTGCTGTTGTTATTGCGTCCATAACCATTAAGATATAATGGGGTAACCCACAAAAGTCAATGGACCTGGGTACTAATTGATATAGAAAAACAATGGTCCTAGACTTATGTTAAATCTTAGTTGTCTGAAGCAATCATAGACAGCATAGGGTACATATACAGTTTAATTCAATAATGTACCGTTAACTTATTTAAAACACATTCAAATATATCCTCAAAATCCAAAAGAAATCCAAAAAGGCACACACAATTGTTTTTATGTGACTCGTATTTTATTCGGTCACTTTTCATACCATTTTATCATATTCAATGTTCAAAACAGAGGAGTGGTAGCTCCAAGGGAAAAAGTGAAGAAAGAAAGTGCTCGTGGAGTAAGATAGAATATATAAGAGGAGATCCAATCAAGAAAAACAATGATTCATCATTATTTATATTACAATCTTATTAGTAAAACTGGTCGTGATTCATGATTGCACCAGTTCTACATTGAGGCCTGTCCATTAGTTAGTTCATGGTTAATCATTTTGTTATTTCTCAAAAAATGCGCAAACAACGTTTGTCTGTAAGCAAGTAGGGCTGGGATAATAACAGGTACAGGCCCGAGTAGGGGAGAGTGTCGACGTTTCGACCCTAGTGCAATGAGGGCAGTTTATATCCTCTGCAAGCGGGTCTTCCTCAAGACAGAAAGGAGGGATGGGGGGATGCGGGGAGCAACTGATCATGGGTGATGCACAGTTAAAGTGCCGCCCCTGGGTATAGATATAAAAGTCTTCAATTAATGGGTGAGAAAATCGCCCACAGCGTCTTAATACATCATCTTCGCATGGCCCGGGGGAATCCAGCTGCGAAGATGATGTATTAAGACGCTGTGGGCGATTTTCTCACCCATTAATTGAAGACTTTTATATCTATACCCAGGGGCGGCACTTTAACTGTGCATCACCCATGATCAGTTGCTCCCCGCATCCCCCCATCCCTCCTTTCTGTCTTGAGGAAGACCCGCTTGCAGAGGATATAAACTGCCCTCATTGCACTAGGGTCGAAACGTCGACACTCTCCCCTACTCGGGGCCTGTACCTGTTATTATCCCAGCCCTACTTGCTTACAGACAAACGTTGTTTGCGCATTTTTTGAGAAATAACAAAATGATTAACCATGAACTAACTAATGGACAGGCCTCAATGCAGAACTGGTGCAATCATGAATCACGACCAGTTTTACTAATAAGATTGTAATATAAATAATGATGAATCATTGTTTTTCTTGATTGGATCTCCCTCTTATATATTCTATCTTACTCCACGAGCACTTTCTTTCTTCACTTTTTCCTTGGAGCTACCACTCCTCTGTTTTGAACATTGAATATGATAAAATGGTATGAAAAGTGACCGAGATAAATACGAGTCACATAAAAACAATTGTGTGTGCCTTTTTTGGATTTCTTTTGGATTTTGAGGATATATTTGAATGTGTTTTAAATAAGTTAACGGTACATTATTGAATTAAACTGTATATGTACCCTATGCTGTCTATGATTGCTTCAGACAACTAAGATTTAACATAAGTCTAGGACCATTGTTATTGCGTCCATACACATGGTGCGATGTTAATCCTGCTGAATAGCATTAAAGTTACCACTGTATGGATTGAAATATATGTCCATGCATCTTGTCTCTCAAATTGAATGTAAAGTGTCCACGTGCATGTTAATTTAAAATAGCCAGTTTGTTATGTCATGCTGGAAATTGGACACTGTCCAAGAGAGGCTGTTACCTCTCCCTTCTCCCCTCATACCAGAAATCCCAAGCAAGTGCATTTCCGTCCGGTACGAGGCAAGCAGGTCATGCCCTCGTAATTATGTCTCCATAAAACAGATATATATATATATATATCTCCACAGAAATGTTCGGCTTACGCCCAAGCCACTCACTACGGCGGGCAACGCGGCAGGGTAGCCCACCCTCACATATCCACGAAATCCCGTGTTAAGATCCCATATGCTCAATAAACCAATGTTTATTTAGCAACAAAAAGTCCCGAAGCGTTTCGGAGTTCACGTCACTCCTTTCTCACGGGCCTGTGAGAAAGGAGTGACGTGAACTCCGAAACGATATTTGTTTATTTTTTCACATTCCCTCCCCGTTCTGTGAAGAGCTCCAGGGTCCGGCTCTGGTGGGCCCGGCCTTGACCTATGGCCTCTGCAGCCCTGATTCACACCTCGATAAACCCTGCTGTGCTGCTTGAATGAGGTGAAGCGGGAGAGTTTAAAGAAGTGAACTTCTGTCCGCGTTTCCGAGAGGGCGGGTCGCAATGGGAGCCTGCACAACACTATGATTAATGTGCAGGTTCACCCGACCCTCCCTTAAAAACCGGGACATTCTTTGTTTTAGACGAAAGTGTCGGGACAGTTCTTCAAAAACCGGGACTGTCCGGGCTAAACAGGGGCGTCTGGTCACCCTATGTTTGTTGGAAGCAGCAGTTAATTGTTGTTGGGGGGGGGCGGTATATAACATAAAACTCCAGATAGGCAAGTGTGAAGTATAGGGGTGTTCTTCATCTCGCGGTGCTAAGTGATGTCACAGACAGCGCTTCACTCTCGGCCATGTGAGGGGAGAGGATGTGGTCTGATGGCTAGAGCTGCCGGCTTTGGAGCAGGGAAACCAAGGTTCGAGCCTCGGGGTCGCGTCCACATACTGTGATTCTGGGCAAATCACTTAATCTCACCGTGCCTACCAAAAAAATGAGTGTGTCCTTGTGTAACGTAACCGGTGCTCATGTAAAGCGCTCCAATACCCTCGGGTCGAGTTCGCGCTATATCAATCTGCAAAAAAAAATAAAAAAAATGACGTCACTCAGACCCCGTACATGACACAGTTCTCCTGCTGCAGTTCTATATTTGACCTTCATCCCTGGCTCCTGGTGTATTCCGCCTCCATCTGCACATTATCTTTCCCATTTCCTCTTCATAGTTTTTCATGGCTTCTGCCGTCAGTCCCTCCTTCACCCCCAAATTCCCTCCACCTCCTTCCCTCTTTTCACCCTTGTTTTCTACCATCTTCCTTTTCTACTTTCACTTTCGTCTTTCTTGTTCCTCCTCTCGCTTGTCCTTCCCTTTTTCTCACTTTTTTCGGACTCACAAAGTCCGTCCATCTTTCCTTCTTATGTCCCTGTTCCTTCCTTTCCTCTCCATCTTGTCTTCTCCAGTCTTTCCTCTGTGCAGCGTTCAGCCCTTCCTCGCTCTTCATTTATTCCTTCCTGTTCCTCCCGTACCTTCCCTCCCTTTTCTCATCCTTCTGCCTTCTTTATCCCCCCTTTCTCTCTTCCCATTCGTCTGTTCTCGCCCTCTTCTCCTTTGTCCCCCTTCTATTTTCCTTTATTGCTCCTTCCCTCTCTTCTCGCCCCTCTCTTCTCTTGTTCCTTGTCCCACCTACGCTCCCCTTTATATCCCCCCTCCTTCCGTATCTCTCTCCTTCATTTTCTCCCCTTCAGTCTACATTCTTCCCTCCACTTCCTTCATTCCTCCCCGTCTTATCTCTTCACTCCCTCTTCTGACCATCTCTCCCTTCTTTACTTTTCCTTCACCCCATGTTATCCACATTTTCATACTGGTGTTTGGAGGGGGGGAGGGGCTTATGGAATCTGTTGACATATATATGCCATTTCGACCTTTTATTTTATTTTTATTTATTTTATTTTATAGTTTTATAGAGCGCGAACCAGACCCGTGAGGGTATCAGAGCGCTTTACAGGATTAAGGGTGGTATACAAAGCATTAGGAGGTGAGGGATCAATTGGGTACAATAGGGGATACATTATACAGGGAAGCACACAGTCCAAGTCCCAGCTACAAGTGGGATACAAATTAAAACAAGAAGATAAATTATGCACGAGGGCACGTAGTCTCAACTCTTGGGGGGATACCCAAGGAGTGCAGGAATAGGTATCGTCGGTAGAGGCCGTGTCTAATGCGCAGAGGTGGAGGGAGGAACATGTCATTGAGGTGATTGTGATGTATTCATTATGCGAGGTATTTGTTCATTAAGAAGGTTTTGGTCTCCTTCTTAAAGTGTGCCAAGGAGGTAAGTCTTCTGATAGTGGGTGGGAGAGAATTCCAAATTCTTGGAGCGGCCCCAGAGAAGGCTCGATTGTAGGTTTTTTTCTTCCGGAAACGTGCTGGTTGTAGCAACCGGTCATTGGCAGATCGGGAGTTTCTGGCTTCTCCGGATATCACGAGTTTTTGGGCGAGAAATGTAGGGGAATTGGAGTAAAGAGCTTTGTGAGTAATGCAGGCAAGTTTGAATTGGATTCTGGCCTCTAGGGGAAGCCAGTTCAGAACTTTGAGGTGGGGAGAGATGTGGTCGAATTTCTTTGAGCCAGTTAGGAGTCTGGCGGCGGTGTTGAGGCAGGCTTTCAATGGGGCCAGAGAGTTCTTGGGTAGCCCTGCGAGAGTAGAGCATCCATATTCTAGTCTGGAAATGACTAGTGCCTGGATTGCCGTTTTAAGGTCGGAAGCTTCGAGGAAGGGTTTTAGGTTTCTTAGGTAATTCAGGTGGAATCTAGCCGTTTTGGCCATCGAGTTTATATGGCCACGCATGTTTAGGCTGCCGTCAAGGGTTATTCCAAGGGATTTTGCCGAGTCAACAATGGTAGGAGGGCAGTTTAGTGCTGTGATGGTCTTGATCCATTCCTGGATGTCTGGATTGGGTTTAGGTGGGGAGATCAGAAGAAATTCAGTTTTGTTTGCATTGAGTTTAAGTTGGTTGGCGGTGAGCCAGTGGACTGTCAGCTTCAGGGCCTCGTTCAGGGAGAAGATGTCCTCCGGGGAAGAGATTTTTATGTAGATCTGTGTATCATCTGCGTACATAAGGTAGGCGATATTGGCGGCACGTAGCACCTCGGTGAGAGGTTCAAGGTAAAGATTGAAGAGGGTAGGGGAGAGGGTTGATCCTTGGGGGACTCCAACCGTGACCGGAGAGGGGCGGATAGGTTACCGTTGATGAGGACTCTCTGTGAGCGGTTTTGGAGGAAGGATCTAAACCATTCAAGGACGGTGCCATCTAACCCCATCCTGATTTTGAGGCGTTCAAGGAGAATTTCGTGGTTAACCGTATCAAAGGCAGAAGAAAGGTCTAGGAGGATTAGGAGACAGGTTTTGCCCTGGTCGAGGGCATGGAGGGCGTCATCCACAATGTGGAGGAGGGTGGTTTCCGTGCTGTGTCCAGGTCTGAACCCGGATTGGAAGTCATCTAGCAGATGGAAGTTGTTGATGTGTAGGCTCAGCTGCTGTTGCACACATTTTTCCAGAGTTTTGGCTAGGAGTGGGATGTTGGATATGGGTCTATAGTTCTCAGCGGAAGCAGGGTCCAACGAGGGTTTTTTTAGGATGGGGATAACTTGTCCAGCCTTGAGTGAAACAGGAATTGAGGTCTGTAGGAGGGAGGCATTGATTATTGAGGTCCAGGAAGGGATGATAGCCTGCGAGGCGGCAGCTAGGCAGTTAGAAGGGAGAGGATCATTGAAGTGGTTGTTCGGGTTTAAGGAGGCAAGAATTCTCGAGATAGAGTGTTCGTCATAGATTTTAAAGTTGGACCAGTGCGCTAGGTTTTTGGCTGAGGTTAGGGGGCAGCGTCGAGAGAAGAGGTAGAACTGGCAGATTTTGATTTTGGTGGTGAGTTGCGGATTTAAGTTCATTCCCTAGGGCAGAGATTTTGTCGCAGAAGAAGGTGGAAAATTCCTCGCTTGATATTAAGGGTTTAGGTGTTTCTTTAGAGGTTTTCGCTAGTTTGTTGGATTGGTGTTTGACCAAGTCGAACAGCTTGCGAGGACGATTTTTGGCGTTCTCAAGTTCAGTTCTGAAAAATTCTTTTTTGGAGTTGAGGATTTTCTTATTGTAGGCATTTCTGGCCTGGCGGAGAAGTTTTAGATGTGCTGCAGATGGGTGTTGTTTCCAGTTTCGTTCCGTCTGTCGAAGGGATCTCCTTTCCTCGTTGAGAGATCCGCTGAACCAGGGATTTCTGTCTTTGATCTGGGTTCTTTTTAGTTTTAGTGGTGCCAGGTCATCGAGAATGTCGGATATGGTTGAGGAGTAATGATCCGCTAGGTTATCGACCGAGGTGCATTGAGGGGGGGGAGGGAGGTCGGTCTCACAACGCGCTGCCAGTTTTTCGTGATCAAGGTTCTTAGTGTCTCTAACCCATCGTTTGGGAATCACTGGTTGAGGCGTCCATGACTTGTGGGTGCTGGGCAGGAGGAAGGTGACAGCGTGGTGGTCTGACCAGTCACAAGGGTCAATAGAGATAAGTTTGACCGCTGATTCCTTAGCAATGATCCAGTCTAGAGTGGCGCCTTTCGAGTGAGTAGGGAGGGAGCAGGCTTGGGTAAGGGCTTGATCGGCCAAGAAATCTCTGATGGCATTGACCTGAGGGTCCTTAGGATCATTCCAATGCAAGTTGAAGTCGCCCAGGAAAATGTCATTAGAGTTTGGAGAAACCTTGGCTGTGATGATTTCCATGAGGAGGTCCGTAAAGGTGTCATTCTTGCCTGGGGGTGGTAAAAGATGTGAAGTTTGCACAGTTGTGAGGTGTTATTGGAGATGGAGAGTGCGAGGTATTCGCAGGAGTCTGTAGGGTCCACTGGCAGTTCAGTAACAAGGAGGTTAGAGCGGTAGATGCAGGCAATGCCACCCCCTTTTTTCTTTGAGTGCCTGTCCATCCTTACGATGTTGTAATTGGGCGGGACTAAGAGGTCAAGGTAGGGCGATGAGGATTCCTTGAGCCAAGATTCAGTCAAGATCGCTAGGTCTGATTTATGTCTTAGGATGAGGCCGGCAACGTCAGATGCATGCTTTACAGCTGACCGGCAGTTTATTAGGAGGCCGGCTAGGGAGGGGTAGGAGTGACTGTCAGGGGTAGAAGCAGAGATGGGAACTCTAGCTAGGTTGCTATTGACCACCCCTCTGATGCGGAGGGTAGCTGGTCTGTTAGGGTTGGTTGCAACCGTACAGATAGGGTGTTCTTCACTCAGGTCTGAGGGGCATGGGGTTGTCCAGGCAGAATCGTAGCTACTGAGGAGGTCAGCTACTTCTTCCTCCGTGAGTTCTGAGGGGTTAGGTGTGCTAGGGGTGGGATCGTAGGTATGGAGGAGAGTAAGGATTTCCTCCTCCGAGAGGTGGTTGGGTTGCTTGCGGGGGCGCAAGTGTCTCAGAGATAGTGGGAGTGGGTGAAGGAGGGGCTTCGTGCAGGGGATGTGGGTCACGTTCTGCGAGAGCCTGAGATTCGAGAAGGAGAGTTCAGTGATGTGAAGGAGGTGCTTTAGGTCTAGAATGGACTTGTGGATGCTCCGTGTTATTTCGGTGGCTCTGCGGTGGAGATTATCAATATCTCTAAGAGAGGTAGGTTCTGGTAGGCAGGGGGCCCGTTGCACGGGAGCAGTTCTGATAGAATGTGCTGGTAGCCTAGAGGTGGGTTCGGGCGGGCTGAGGGCCGGTTGCAAGCTAGCTATTTGGATGGAGTGAGGGGGGCTAGGTCGGTCAGTGTCCCTATGAGAGGAATGCTCTTGCAGGCAGGGGGCCGAAAGGGTGGGAGCGATTTCGTCGGACTGATTTTGCGGCCTAGTGATGGGGCTAGAACGACCAGAGTTCTGGGCCCTATTAGATGTTTCAATACCAGTGTTGTTGACCATAGTAGGAGTTTTAGTAGCCCGGAGTGCAGGAAGGTTACCTAGGCAGGAGGTTAGGGGTTTAGGGACGCTTCTGATGGAATGTGCTGGATGCGTGATAGCGGGGCTGGGTTGGCGTCTGATGCGGGCCCTAGGGGAAGTTTCGGAAGCCGACAGAGCGGGGATCGCTTGAAGGTCTAGGTTCAGTGGTATGGGCACGCATTGGTTGGTATGTGTTGGTGACAAGGTGATAGGGCCAGGTAGTCCAATGACGTGGTTACTGGCATGAGTGGTTGGTGAGAGGCAAGGTATCTTTGTTGGGTTGGGCGAGAGGTGGACCGGCGGGAGCGTGGACTGGGACGGGTTGTGAACATATTTTTTAAGGAGGGTGAAGAGGTCCGCAAATTTGATGAGGTTTTTGGGATGCCCTTGAATTAGGATAATGCCGCTGTTGTATAAGGTGATGGTAAGGTCAGCCCGCAGGTTTGCAGATGGAGTGATTGTAAGTTTTTTTCCGTGAGGGATGTTCCTGGTTTCCTGTACTTTGAGGAGGCTCAAGAAGGCATTGCGCCAGAGAGACGTTTTCCTGGAATGGAAGACGCGTCATCTTTGCCTTCCCCCCCCCCCTCCCCTCCTCTTGTGGTTACCTCTTCCGGTTTCACATCCTAGTGTGACACATTTCAAAGTCAGGCCTTGATAAGAGGGCCCTAATTCCCAAATTCCTTCAAGCCCTTGGAAGGTCCTCTTATAGTCCCCCAATAAACACCTGGGTTCTCTAAAGAATTGTATCCGAAACCTGTCACCTCTGAGGAGGCCCAGGCTTTTAGCATGTCATTAGAAAACAAGCATTAGCAGAGCCTAAAGTTCTGGCTTTAATGTGCTAAAGTATGTAAACAGCATTTCTATATGACTGTGTAGGCACATTAAAGTCAGACTTATTGGATTTGCCAATGCTCGTTTATCAGTGTATGGAGCGCTTCTGCTGGAGAATAGCTAATCCGAACTAAAATATTTACAAAAGTGAGAAAACAAATACTAAACAAATGTCTTTCTTTATACAATGCATGTATGGCAAAGAATTTAATGTGTGACGATTTGGTGTACTTTTGAGATGTCCAATATTCCATCGTGCATTGCAGTGCAAGTACTCCATAGGTGGCGTGATGATGCACCAAACAGCCACTAGGAAGAGGGAAGAGAGAGAAATGCTTGTTCCTCTGGGCGGAGCCATAGTACACTGTATGTATATTTTAAAGAGTTGATGGTAATAGGTCTGGCTGACAGCTGTGCTGTCAAGCCAGACCCAAAAAGGTCATTATTTGAGGTCTGTTCATAGATTTCATCAGCCTCCTGCCCCTTTCGGCTGTCCCAGGTCTGTAATCAGGAGTGCGTGTTTATAACCTTTTGCCATTACTGATGGCTATGCCTTCTAAAGAGTAGGGGTGTGCGAAATGTGCATAATTTGCTCTTGTGCAATTCTGTGAAATTTTAGGAAAATGACGTGAAATTATATGTAATCTACACGAAATGCTTAGACATCATTATGGGCCAGATGTACGACCATTCCGTTTTGCGGGTCGCAAATTGCGATTTTTCGCTACTCACAATTTGCCACTCGCAAAGCGGAATGTGCTAATATGTCTCAGACACATTTAGCGATTCCCAAAGGGGTTGCAAATAACCTACCTCATCAATATTCATGAGGCAGGTCGCAATTTGTGACCCATTGGGAATGGACAAGAACACGGGGATGGTGGCCTGCTGGGGACTTGCTGTGTTTCCTCTTTAGATAAAGCAACTTTTTTTCCCAAATGCAGTCCGTTTTCCTTAAAGGAAAACGGGTTGCGTTTAAAAGAGAAAAATGACAATTTTTCCTAGGTGGTAACTGAGATTGTTTTGCAACCACATTCGCGGTCGCAAAACAATCGTACATACCATTATGACTCGCTATTAGGAAGGGACGCCCTTGGCACACCCCTTCCTAATAGCAACTCGCAAACCGTATTTTGTGAGTCTGCAATAGGTTACCGACTTGCTAAATAGGGTTTGTACATAGCACGACCCTTTTTAGCGGTCGCAAACAGCCCGATTTTCCGTTTGCAACCGCTAAAAGTGGTTCTACATCTGGCGTTAATGCGGAATTTTAGCACAATATGTTTTCTTGCGTCAATTTTTGGCTCTGAGGTGCATTTCACGATAAAAATAGTGCAGCCACTTGTGTTCTGTATTGTGTTGTTTATGTGTTCCTGCGCTACAGTTTTGCAGCCAATAGCAGTGTAATTATGTAAAATTTTGCTGACTTTGCTAATTTTTACCCAGGCCTAATAAACAGTGGCACTGGAGTGGACTTTCCTGCTGATAACATTAGAAATTGATGGCAAATTGGGCATTTTAAAGGGCTCTTGAGAAATAACTTTGCACACTATATGATACAACTTTAGAAGTGGTTTGTAAAGTATCTTTTCGAGGGGAAATAAAGGAGAAGGGGGGAAAGGTGCAGCGTTTTAAGGTGTGTTTGTCCCAATTAGATCTGGCATAGAGACAGCCTTAGCCACACAAGTAATCAATAAAATTCAAGCAGTCACATGTAATTAAAAAAAACCAAATAAAACTTGCATACATTAATAAAAAACATTGATAGGTCCTCTTCATCCATTGGTCTGTTCAGCTGTCATTCACATTTTCTTTCCGCCCACCACAGTTTGCGGCATGTGTCAGTCCACTTCAGTCATTGGCTTTCTTGCTCAGGGAGTGAGGATTTTTCTCTTGATCACATGGGCACATCCGTCTAAAAAGAAGTGCATTTATGTGCTAAGGCTAGTGGGCCGATCGTTTACTTTGCCAATGGTTTTTATTTCCATTATATGCTAACAACACATCGTTGGTATGAAAATAGCAAATGTGTTGACGGCGCCATGGAAGGGCTGGGCCAAAAGACACAAACGTAGGGAACAGCAGCACCAGACACTAAGATCATATCAGTAAAACCAAATCCGTGGGGTGTCAAGAAAACCCCAACTCAACGAACATCAGTGAATATCAAACACCACAGCAAAATAACAGAGTATAAAAACCCTACCAACCCCCCCTCCCTTTTGTTACTAGGTAGGACACCAAGTTGCATCCGGAGGCCCAACTGGTGTCCAGAAGGAGGTAGCACAGCAGGGCCCAGTGCCTACACTCAAGTGGGGCCGTGGTGCCCAGCAGTGGGGTCTGCAGTAACACAGCTGCGGGGCTCCACCAGCCCTGCGCCAGCCACGAGGGGGCACCTCCCGCCCAGCCTCAAAGTCAATGTCCCAGCAGAGCTCCCCATGCCCAGCGCCACAGACTAAACAGCACCATCCTGCACCCTATTCCAGGCACATGTCGCAAAGTAAAGAACCAGAGAAACAAAACCAAAACACAACAGAAAGAAAAGCATCACAGTTGGCAATGCCATTACCCCGTCCATATGCACTCTAGGGAGTCTGGGGAAGTGCGGTAGCAAGAACCAACCAGGGAGTTGACAAGTACGCACAGCAGCAGCATTCAGCCCCTGGATGGAGGCAGGAACCACCGGAGGCAACCAATGCCACCAGGCCACACTCAGGGAAAGGATGGAGGTCAGCCTCTCCGGACCAGGGCGAAAGCAGCAAACCGTCAGTAGTAGTCAGACATCCAGGATCCACAGCATGTGTAGAGGAGCCACCCGGCCCTCACAATGTAATGTAGCAATGTACACCCCTCGCGACCGGGCGCGGTCCAAGGGCATAAATAAAGGGGCCAAAGGTGGCACGTCATCTCAGGCCGAAGTCAACGGACTACTGTAGTGTCCGTTATTTTACCCTCACGTTTCCCATAGGCCCCGTAGCACCCCGTACCTCATAAAGCCCTTTATACTGGCGACGAGAGGGCGAGCCCGCGTCGTGTGACCAGATCCCGCTGCCGGAGATCCTGTGGCGGTGAAGCGACGTAGACGGCAAGACCGGCCTGTCAGCGCCTGCCGGGTGGTCGACGGCCTGGAACCATAGTCGTGCCGGAGGTGCTCAAGTCGGCGCTGAGGTGAGTGGCGCCCTGCACGCCACCAAGACGGGTGAGTGGAGCGAGCGACGGCGCTGAGGAACGTGTCCTACAGCTGAGCAGGTCCCCGGCGTGCACGCCAGCTGAGGCGCAAGTAGGGGAGGGGCCATCGCCAGAGCAGCGCGCTTGCAAGTACCGTTTCCCCAAAGGCTGAGACACGTGGGGGAGCAGGTTAAAAGGACAGCGTTACCCGCAGAGGATACAAGGGCGGAGGCATCACGAAGGGCAAGGACAGGCAGTCCAAAGAGAAAAAAAAAAAGAGGCAAGACGTCAGTAAGGGAAAAAAACACAACACGTCCGTAAAAAACAAAAAACAAAAAAAAAAAAAACACTGTGAGAAAAGACAAGGACAGGCAGTCCAAAGAAGAAAAAAAGCAAGACGTCCGTAAGGAAACAAAAACACAGTGGGAAAAGAAAGGAGGCGTCGTCACCTCTAGTGGGACAGTGCCAGGACAGTGCCAGGGGTCATAAAAGGCAGACAGCACCTATTTGACAAGCACAGTCTCATCAAAAGGGAAACGAAGGTGAAGACCGAGGGAAGCACAAGTGCAGGAAACAGACCCAGCAGTTAAGGCACACGGTCCTGAGGTTAAAGGTCACATCCCCACTCAGGGAAAAGACACAGTAACAGCTGGCATGGGAGACCCCCCAGCGCAGCAACAAGCGGGCCCTGCGCCCATCAGGCCACACTCACATGCGTCAGTGACACCTATACCCCCGTTTAGCCAGCTCGCTGACCCCGAGGTGGAGAAGATGGGTGGCGCGGCTGAACCACTACTTCACGGGAACCCGAGAGACGGACGGAACTGTGAAGAGGTCGCTCTTAATGCATTTTGGAGGAGATGAGCTGTACGATCTATTCGAATCATTGCCGAATACTGGAGCAACTCACGACTACGATGCCACGATCGCAGCATTGGATCGCTACTTCGACCCACAGATGAACCCAGATTATGAAAGATTCAAGTTGAGGCAAGCAAAACAGACGGATGCGGAAACAGTTGATATGTTTTACGCGAGGCTAAGGAAGCTAGCAAGTTCTTGCACCACAATAGATCACAATGAAGAGATCAGGGCGCAGATAATTCAAGGCTGTAAGTCCCTCACGCTGAGGCGCCTAATACTGCGACAACCGGGGATATCTCTCGACGATATTCTCGTGCTGGGCCGATCGCATGAACTGTCCGACCAAAGAGCGGACGAGATGGAAGCGGTGAGGCTAAGAAACACGCCGACAGGGGCCAACACGAAGGTTCAAATCAAGGAGAAGACCGTTGAGGCGATCCAAAGGCGACCAGGCCCAGGGCCCCGACGTGAAGGGAGATCCCGCCAAGGACACCGGTGTGGGCAGTGCGGATATGAACACCGCGACCAAGAAAAGTGCCCAGCGAAGGGGCAGGCATGCTCCAAGTGCGGCAAGGCGAACCACTTTGCCAGCGTCTGTAGAAGCGGACCAACGAGATCAAGAGGGGGCATGGCCAGACGTCGCCAGGTGAACATTCGGAACCTCTCCCTAGAAGAAGTCGAGGAGGCGACGGCATCAGGAGGGCAAGCAGCACAAGGCTACTACGAAGACGATGATGACATCTTTGTGATTTCGTTTGCTGGAAGGCCGGGGCGAACAAGACGCCCGCCCCCCATATGCCACGTAACCGTCAACGGAGCAACAATACAGGCGCTTATAGACACCGGAGCGTCGGTCAATGTGATGGACTCCGACCAATACGAGAAGCTGTCGCCCAGGCCGTGCCTCATACCAAGCATGGCCAAGATCTACACGTACGGAGGCACAGAGCCCATACTGCTGAGGGGCATGATAGAAGTGGACGTCGCCAATGCCGACCACTCAGTGAGGACGAAGTTTCACGTGACCGAAGGGAAGAAAGGAACCTTGCTGAGCTGCCACACAGCGGAGGACCTAGAGTTAGTGTTTTTCGCAAGACAAGTACACGAACGCCACGCCGAAGACATCATGGGCGAGTTCCCACAACTATTCCAGGGTCTAGGAAAACTAAAAGGCCGTCAAGTCAAGCTACACATAGACAAGACGATACAGCCGCGCGCCCTGAGACACCGGCGGATCCCATTCCATCTGCGCCCAGCGGTGGAAAAGGAGCTCCAGGATCTAGAAGACAGAGGAGTCAGAGAGAAAGTGTCGGGGCCGACACCATGGGTCTCGCCACTCGTCGTGGCGCCAAAACCAAAACAGCCGGGCGCCATCCGTTTGTGTGTGGACATGCGGCTTCCCAACCAGGCCATCCGGAGGGAAAGGCATGTGACCCCGACGATGGATGACATCATTGCGGACCTCAACGGGGCGCAATGGTTCTCAAAGCTGGATCTCAACTCCGGATACCATCAGCTGGAGCTAACACCGGAGAGCCGGTATATTACGACTTTCTCTACACACGTCGGCCTTAGAAGGTACACAAGGCTCAGTTTTGGCGTCTCTTCAGCTGCCGAGGTTTTTCAAAATGCCATAAAGGAAACCCTCTCGGGTTTGGTCGGTGTAATCAACCTGAGCGATGACATTTTAATCTACTCGCAAAGCCTGGAAGAACACCATGTGCGGCTCAGGGCGACCCTACAGAGACTGGTGGAGTGCGGCCTCACGCTACATCGGAAAAAGTGTGCATTCTACAAAAATTCAATTGAGTTCTTCGGATATGTCTTCGCAAGGGACGGCCTCAAGGTGGACCCAAATAAGGTGGATGCCATCCGCAATGCCCCAGTTCCACAGAATCCAACCGAGATAAGGAGCTTTCTCGGGATGGCTACATACTGTGGGAGGTTCCTCCCAAACCTGGCGACTCTTGCCGAGCCCCTCCGCCAACTAACTAAGAACGGGGTGCCATGGGCCTGGTCACACAAAGAGGAGGCGGCGTTTCAAAGCATTAAGGCGGCCCTGTTGGATCAGATCACCATGGTGTATTTTCACCCCAAGTGGAAGACGGAACTGGTGGTAGACGCCAGTCCGGTGGGACTCGGAGCGGTCCTACTACAGATCGATGGGAAAGGAGATCGAGTACCCGTGGCATACGCCAGCAAGGCCCTGTCATCAACGGAAACGAGGTACGCCCAGATTGAGCGGGAGGCCCTGGCCATAAGGTGGGCATGTCAACATTTCCACCTGTACCTCTGTGGACACCCGTTCCGGGTAGTGACAGATCACAAGCCTCTGATTCCCCTCTTCAGCGGGCTAACACGACTGGCGCCCCGAGGATTGAAAGGTGGGCGGTGCAACTGCAGGCCTATGCGTTCGAGCTGGTGTACAGGCCAGGGGCGGATAATCCGGCTGACTTTCTTTCCCGACACCCCCCGGAAGAAAAAGGGGAGAGCATGCAAGGAGCCGCTGCCGACACGGAGGCGTACATAAGGATGGTTGAGGACGCCGCATGCCCGGTGGCGATCACCAAGGAGGAGATACGCCAAGCCACGGAAGACGATGGCACCCTGCAAAGAGTGAAGGAGGCTTTGGAAAGCGGCAAGTGGCAACGGTTCCTAGAAGGACTGTCAATATTGACCGCGGAAGAACAGAACGCCAGACGCCAGATGTGGAAGATACGACACGAGTTATGCGCCAGCGGATCAGGAATGATCCTGAGAGGAAGAAGAATCGTGGTACCGAGAAGCTTATGTCAGAGGATGGTCAAGCTCGCCCACCTGGGACACCAAGGTACCGCCAAGACAAAGGCAAGGCTGAGGGCAAAGGTGTGGTTCCCAGGCCTGGATGACTTGGTAGATGCCGAAGTGCAGCGCTGCCATCCGTGCACTATCACAGGAGGAGATCCAGCGCCAGCCCCGGTGATCACTGAAGAACCCAGCCAGAAACCGTGGACAAAACTGAGCGCTGATTTTGGAAGCTTCCCGGACGGACGGCACACGCTTGTCATCATTGATTCCTTCTCGAAATTCCCGGTGGTGGAACTGGTCACATCCACAGCATTCACGCAAGTTCGTCCCGCCCTCGAAAGGACATTTGCCACGTTTGGTCTGCCAGAGGAAGTAAAGACCGACAATGGACCCCCTTTCCAAGGGCAAGACTTCCATGACTTCCTAGAGCAACGAGCCATCCGACACCGCCGAATCACCCCGCAATGGCCGCAGGCCAATGGTGAGGCAGAAAGGTTCATGCGGACACTCAACCGCGCTCTCCGAATAGGGGTAGACCAACATCAGGACCCAGAGGCGTGTCTGCAACAATTCCTACAGGCCTACCGGCAAACCCCACACTCCACGACAGGGTGTGCCCCGGTTTCGCTCCTACTGAATCAATCGCCCCGGAATGTCATTCCTGAAGACACTGAATGGATGCCACCGGTTCTGGACATAGAGAGATCTCAGCTAAAACGCAGAGTCACAAATGACAAGGCTACGGTGCACCGAGGAGCAAAGCCACCGAGGGTAAAAGTAGGGGATCAAATTGTGCTGAAGGATCGATATCCGGGATGGAAGTTTCGGACCCCATATGAACCAGAGGTGTGGACAGTAACACGAGTTGAGGGCACCATGGCCACAGCCCGGAGGGGGGAGCACACAGTGACCCGCAACGTGTCATGGTTCAAGCCGATACGACCAGAGCTGACCGGGGGCAACAAAGCAACGGAAGAGAGTGCTGAGGCATACGAAGGACCATGTCCGGATATAGGAGAAAGACAGGCCAACCCAGGACTCACCCCGCGCAGGAGCGCGGACAACCAAAGTGATGACGGGATGACTGGCGAGCCTACCACCACTGCCGAAGGAGCGAGTGAGCAAGTGGCTCAGGAAGAGAACCAGGGCTCAGGGATCCGGAGTTCCAGATATCGACTCCGGCCGAACCCAACACCCAGTCGGAGGCTGAGAGACTATGCATGCTGAAGAGGTGTCCGCAGCAGGGAGCCAGTGTCGAACCTTAGTTGATGTACCGACGACCTGTTGAGAACTTTTCTCTTTCATCTCCTTTTCTCTCTCTCTCTTCCTTTCTTTTCTCTCTCTCTCTCTCTTCCTATTTTCTGTTCCCTCAAGCCTTATCTGCGAAGCAGAGATTTCATCATCCGAAGGAAAGGAGGGATGTAGAGGAGCCACCCGGCCCTCACAATGTAATGTAGCAATGTACACCCCTCGCGACCGGGCGCGGTCCGAGGGCATAAATAAAGGGGCCAAAGGTGGCACGTCATCTCAGGCCGAAGTCAACGGACTACTGTAGTGTCCGTTATTTTACCCTCACGTTTCCCATAGGCCCCGTAGCACCCCGTACCTCATAAAGCCCTTTATAGCATGCACCACCCAATGCCCGCATTCTCCACCAAATGTGCAAGTCTACATAAAATCCGAAACAGACTCCGCGAGATCACAGGGAGAAAAGAAAGTTGAATCCACATGAAACATGATTCCACACTGTGATGCATATTAAATCTATAAAGGGTTTCTGTGCCTGTTCTAAGTACCCCTGCTTCTTCGTAAGCACCCTTACTGGTCTCTTCAAATTATATGTAATGAATATTTTTTTATTTGAAGTTTGTATTGCAAGATTTTGACTATCTTTAGATCACTAGATGTTTATTTTCTTTCTTTTTATTTTTGTGGCTGATGCTTGCAAAACAATTGATTATTTAACAATGGCAGCTGCTGCCAATGCCCGACCTATGGGCTTTGCCAATGCTTGCTTTTGTTTTGATTTCCAAATATCAATTTATTATTTACATCAAGTACATGTGTGTACTACTGCCTGGCTTCGCTCTGTATCGTTATCTCATGCCATGGATGCCAACAACATGCAAAGAAATGCCACTAATATGCCAGGGTCAGCAGTGAACCAGTGGCAGGCAGAGGGCATGTGTGCCACCATAAGGCAGGCATTACCACAATTGTAGTTGAATTTGTTTAAAGGCCAGACACATTCATGGCCCACCAATTAATACTCCTTAGTTTCCTTGAAATTTCAAATTCAGGTCAGGAGGAATATTAGTCACTCATATGAGGGCTGGGCCAACAACAGCTCTTAATCAGATTCAGCCGGGAAATGAGTGTTTCCCTCAAAGGATTCATTGAGTTCCTTCAAATAGAATCAGCGGTTTCAAGATTTCACAGAGAAAGTATGCAAATAACAGCCAACCAACTCCATTCAGCTTATTTCTGTTCGGTGCTTTATTCTCCTTTTTCTTTCATAAATGAGACTCGTTCACAGATAGTCTCCATGTAAGCCGACACGTGTTTCGCCCTATAGAGGCGTGCAAGTCCAGGGCTTTTTCAAGGCTGTGTATCTGGTACGCAGAAGTGAGATGATTCCGCTTAATCTGGATATCTCTGCTCACAAATGGAGTAAATCCTAAATAAGAGTTCGGTTTCTGGTCCATGATTTGATCGGGAAGTCTGTGCTGTCCACCTGTTTATTGCGATGGACTGGCAATAGGCAAGAAGTGCGCCATCATGCCTTGGGTGCCTCAATGGTTTCATTTTTTTTCCAAAAATTTTCCTTTGTGGAGGGGGGAGGCCCCAAAAACACCTCTGGACAGGCTCACTAACTACACATTTTCTTTCATTCGGTGCAGTTTGGGCTGTTACTAAAATGTCCAAAGCAGTTGTACATTCCCAGACAGTCCCTGGAAGAAATAGAAGGCAGGAGGAAAGGCAGAATCAAAGAAGAAGCAGAGAAAAGGGAAAAAAAGAAAGTGAAAAAGAAAGTAGGACACAAAATAAGAAACAGAATAAAAGGAAAACCAAATAAAATTAAAAAGAAATTGAAGAATGAAGAAATCAAACTAGAATTGTAAGAACGTGAATAAGAAAATAAGGAAACGAAGACGCCTCTCATCTTGGCCCCTAGCAGACCCTCGGGCCTCCAATTGGGCCTCACGCCAATGCAACTCTTCCACAGGAGAGCCACTGACTCACCAGTGACCTGCGCTGGCCAGTCCGCACCAGGCCGTCTCTTTGGTTGGGTGGGATGGGGGGCGAAGAAGGAAAAGGGCTCTTTGTCCTTGTTTTCTCTGGGCAAGAAGGAAAACAGTGTCGACTTCTCCTGCTCTGCTGCTGTCAGCTGCTCCTCCTCTCTCTCTCTCTTTCTTCTTCTTCCTCTTCTTCCATCTCTTTCTGTCTCGCTCCTCCTCACTTGCTGAGCGAAAACCGTGACTTCAAGAAACAGCTCTTACCCTCTCTTTCCTCTCCTTTCCTTCATTCGTTCCCCTGTGAAATGGATCCAAAAAAAGAAAGAAACACTTTTGCTGGAAATGTTGTCTTTTTCTGACATTTTTCTATCTCTAAGTGCACCCTCCGGACAGAGAGAAAAAAGGTTCAAAATACTAAAAATAACTAAATAAAGCAAGACAGAGTGGTCGCAAAGTGGCCAGATTGGTTTTAATCGCACCCAAACACATCAGTGCCACTTTACAGAGTTTGCCAGTCAAGCGCTACTTTCGTTTTCTCATCTTTCTTTGAACAGCATTGTTTTCCCCGGGTGGGGAAGTGCACCATTCCTGGAGGTGCTGCAATACCTGGTTAATGCGTGGAGTGGAAAACGTTTAATGTGATCCTTGTCAGCTGTTTTCCTTATTGTAGTTCATAAAATGTGTACCGCAGCTCTGTGTTCAGGGATGTGGTCTTTTTAAACCATACTGCTTACGTTTTGTAAGGATATAAGCAATGGACATTGAACCGGGCCCTGTAGTCATGTTTCAGGCAAAAACACTCATTGATTTCTGAATAATAAATGTAAAAGCATTAAGGTAACCATGTTGTTCCTGCTTACATGTCACATGTTTTACTTAATCTTGCATTCCCTATGAGTGTTTGTTTTTTCCAGGATGTTAGTACTTTTTAGGTCGAGCCTAGCGCAGTGCGCTTGCGCTGCTCTAGGAGATGACCTTTAGAAATCGGTCTGCACTTTTCCTCACACTCGTGCGTGTGGCGGCATCTACTTTGCGGGAGCGAGCAGCTGCGCGCAGGGGCCATCTGTTTGTAATTAGCGTGGCTGCGCGCGCTTGTTCTTCCACTGCCTGTCTCACCTTCGCTCTCCCTTGTTCTAGAATCGCGGGTGTCACTTGACTCTGAGCACACAGGCACAAGCGCGCACCTAGATACTGGA
Organism: Calotriton arnoldi; assembly: GCA_963921515.1. Classification (NCBI taxonomy): domain Eukaryota; kingdom Metazoa; phylum Chordata; class Amphibia; order Caudata; family Salamandridae; genus Calotriton; species Calotriton arnoldi. The sequence continues at coordinate 349,164 of CAWUFW010006295.1, forward strand.
TTCGAAGGTCCTACAAAGACGACATTAGGATTCAGCTGATCTAGATGCTAAAGGGTTGTTTTATTATTTGCAGGAATGTTTCTGTTTTGCCACGTTGTAGATATCTCGTCGTGAAGCACTTTGAGCAAGTCAAATCCTTCATTTGGTTATCCTCCGCATGTTCCACCCACAGATGGGCACTGCAGACCAGTCTTCTACACGGAGGGCACGCCAATGTGTCTGCACGCGCCTCGTATCCTGCGTCGGGTTTTTAGAAAACAGCGCTACAGACATTGCTTTCGTAAGCAGGCATTCATTTATCTGCCAGTGTTTGTTACGGAAGAGAAGCTGACTCTGAGAGGAAGTGTTGTTAATTTTTTTTTTTTTTTTGCTGCGTGGAGCCGCAAGCCTTTTGGGAACTTCCCACCTCTTTAAAAGAAGTGTAACAGAAGGCATTACTTGTCAAAAGGCAGACTTGGCCGTCTCACGCATGTAAGTGCTGCCTCGGGCTCCTGTTGCAAACAAGGAAGTTGCATTGAAAAGAAAACTATATTTAAATTACATCTAGGCCCATGCCGTCAGTTATCTACCTCCCACTATCCTCCATTCCTTAAAAGGTGTAGCGCTTTGGGATTTCAGCTTTCTTGTGGTACAGTTCCTGGCTACTCAAGGCCCCAAGAACAATACATGGGGGCTTATTCACAAAGGCATTATGAGTAAGTGTTATCATCTTTTACATAAATCTGTGACTTAGCCCCAAAACATCTGTCAAATGAATAATATACAAATATTCACGGAATAGTCAAACAATTAGTATAAACAGAAAAGACTGTGCCTTCTTTGCATTTTTGCTATTGAGGATTTCGGGTTGATTTACAAAGACCTGTCAGAGTATGTAAACGAGTATTACCTGTACTTGTAGATGCTTTTTGTGAATCGGCCACGTGCTTTGTCCTACTCCATGTACATTTATACAGTGTTGGAAGGGAAGTCCCATTATATAGCGGGTGTTGGTTGGGGGCCTGAAACAGAATAAAACAAGCATTGGCATAGCCAATAGGTCTCGCTTTTGGGACCTTCTAAGTATTTAGTTATACAGCACAATATCCTTGGTGCAACAACACCAACTGTTGCATGGCTAAACACTTATAAGGTCCCAAAGGCGAGACCTATTGGCTATGCCAATGCTTGTTTTTTAGGCAGCTTATTACTCTTGTCTAGTGCATAATTTGAACTGAGTCGCATCCAGGTGCTTGTAGCCGGGCACAATTGAGTTGTAGCTGAAGGCAGTGCGAGTGTCTCTCAGTGGGGCTGTATGGTGTTCAGTGGGGTGAGGATGTGGCACTATGACAAGAGCTGACGAATTTGGGGCTGAGGAACCAGGTTCAGGCTTCATTACCAGTCCACCAGACCACTCTCCTGAGGGAGCACATTCCTGTGCTAGACCTTAGAAGGCCCCGCTAGACCTTAGAAGCCCTGGTGTCTCAGCACCAGTAGGTGGACCCTAGTGGTGGCAAGTATGGGTTAACCTTGAAGGCCTGTCCACCACAATCCATACTGAAGTTAACCTCCAGTCTTGCGACAGACCTACGAAGCAGCACACCCTAGAGCAACAGTGACCCTACCACTGAGGTCACAGGACCCTTGAGGCCAGTCCGCCTCACCCATTGGTACCTCCATTGGCCTTGTTTCAGCAGGAGTAGTCGAACTCACGAGGGATCGCAATGCAGGATTTGCACGCACACCAAACTAAGTTTGCAAACTTTACGGTCTCTCTGCTTCATGCACAATCACGTGCTGCCTGCTGTGGGGCCACTGCAATCATGCAGCAATGGAGGACAAAATTATGTCGCAGTGTTGACTAAATTATACAGCAAAAAAAGGCTGCAGTGTAATGATGTAAATGTTTTATACTTTACTATTTTTACACATACTAACAGTCTCTGCAAAGATTTTGCCTCATTAGTACCACTGTAATATGCAAATGCAGTAGTGAGAGAGGTGACCAGTCAACTTTTGCAAAGGGCCCTTCACTTCGCAGCAACACCAGTCACTTTTTTAGTAACTTTTGATCTGTTTGAGCTACAAACATTTTTTTAGTTAAAATCATCAAATTATGCAGCAGATGATGTATTATGTGGCAAATATGGCAGAGCCATAATTATTGGAAAACATTTGCAACCTAGTATATTTTGCCATTCATGTGTGAACTGCTCTTTTGGAAAAAGGGAGAATTGCTGATGACAAACTCCATGGCTCGGAGACAAATGGCTTGTGATTAAACGTTTATGCGTATTTGGCACATACTGTGATCGGAAACATGTCCCACTTTGTGAATGTATTTTAATGTTGAAGGAGCCGGGTTCCACGTTCTAGACTTACTCTGGAACCCCTGGCCGATGTCTCTTTTTGTCTGCTTGGAAGTGTGGAGGAGAGAGAAATTATCATTAGCCAATTATACATATCTGAAAGAGACACGTTAGTGACAAATTCCTCACCTTAGAATATCCCCAGGCGTCAGACTGGATCCGGAAAGTTTTTTGCGTAGCAGTACCCTTGCGCGTCGGTAGGCGGCGTCGTGCGGCTCCGCGTCCGTCGTCGGCGTCGTGATCGCCGGGATGACGTCGCGGGCAGTACTTAGACGCCGCCCCTGCGCGCTGACGTCAGTTCTTCTTTTTCCGCACCAGTAGCGCAGATCCGGGAAGAGCAGTGCCCTAGTCAATTTTTGACTACATTTTTGGTGAATTTTTCACTGTTTCTTTTCGAGTCTTCTCGACTCCTAGGTGTCGGTAGGGATGCCCGGCTTCAAGCCATGCGGTGCCTGTGGTCGAATGATGTCGATCACAGACCCGCACTTAGAGTGTCTCTACTGTCTCGGCCGAGACCACGACACGAAGTCGTGCCCTGACTGCCGGAAACTTCACCCGAAGGCTTTGCGAGAGCGGTCTCGAAAGCTCCTGGAGGTCCGGCAGTCGGCTCCGCGCCGCACCAAGCCCCGGTCCCGTGAGAGGTCGAGGGGCCGGTCGTGGAGCCCCCGCCGGTCGTCCGAGTCCAAGTCTTCGCGCTCCTCGGGTAAGTCGAAGCGCAAGAAGTCTAAGAAGCACCATTGCTCTAAGACTTCGCCTCGCCGGTCTCGCGACTCGGCTGAGGCCCCTGTGGCGCCGCCCCCGCATTACCCGTCCTTCCCGGGTTCGGGGGCGACTCCGGCCGAGATACAGGAATTCCTGTCGGCCATGGCCCGCCTCTTCGGGCCTCAAGGTCCCTCCGGTGCGCCTTCGGGCCCCGCGGGCCCTGATGGGGTTGCTCCGGCGTCGCCGCCGACTCCGGTCCCGGCGTCGCCTGTCCCGCCAGCCTTGATCCCGGCCCCGGCCTCGATCCCGGCTCCGGTGGTACCGCAACCCCGATCGACGCCGGTTGACCTAACTCCGCCGGCGCCGATCTCCCCGGTGCCGTTCCCGACGCCGCCCGGGGCACCGGGCGGCGTCGTTCCCCGGTTCTCTCCGGTTCCGGACATGGAGCCGGACCGACGTCGCTCGACGCCGGCTCCGGCGCCGATGTGACCTTGGGTCCCAGAGGTCCCTCCTCCTCCATGTTTTGAACCAGAGGAGGACCAGGAGAGCTGGGAGGGGTCCGAAGACCCTCTCACACAGCAGTGTGAGTATGATCAGGACTGGGCAGAGGAGCTTGGGGATGCCAGTGGTCTAGACACTTCCCCTGACACTGGCATGCTGTCTCCTCCCGTGGCTACGGAGGAGGGAGCACATTTCGCAACGGTGTTGCGTAGAGCAGCTGGAGCCTTGCACCTCCAATTGCCTACTGTGGCTGTCAGTACTAATCTCCTGACCGAAGTGCTTCAGCCGGCAGCTTCCTCTTCGGAGACTGTGCTGCCGTTTAATGATGCACTATCTGACGTTCTTTTGGGCACCTGGTCCAAGCCCAACACAGGGGCTCCTGTGGATAGGAACGTGGCCGACGCCATCGCCCTGCTCCGGGCGACCCCTTGTTCCTCTCTCAACATCCCACCCCCGAGAGCTTGGTTATCCAAGCCTCTGCCTCCCAAACCGCCTTCCCTACCGCCCCTCCGGATAGGGAATACAAACGCCTGGACCAATTTGGGAAGAAGGCTTTTTCTTCCTCCAGTGCTGGCTTGCGGTCTGTCAACACCGCTTGCCTTTTGGGCCGATATACCCACTCCCTGTGGGATTCGGTGGCGACTGTTTTGCCACAGTGTTCTGAGGAGGTCCAGACACTGCTTACCCGCGCCATTGCGGAAGGTAGAGATGCGGCTAAATACACCATACGTTGTGGCCTTGATACCGCCGACTCGCTGGGCAGATCGCTTGCAACGACGGTGGCGCTGCGTCGCCACGCCTGGCTGAGAACAACTGGTTTCTCGGGTGATGTCCAGAATACACTCATGGACATGCCCTTTGATGGAGTCGGTCTTTTTGGTTCCAAAGCAGACCATGCGCTGGAGCGTTTTAAGGACTCACGGGCTACTGCCAAGTCCCTGGGCCTTTCTGTTGTGCGCCCTCCGCTAACCTCTGCTTTTCGCCCCTTTCGTGGCCATGGAAGGGGCGCCCAGTCACGTCCGCAGACCAGCCACCGGCCCGCGCAGCAAGCGTCTTCGCGTCGCCGGGGACGTGGCTACCGCCGTGGCGGTTCGGGCAACCAGCATGCGGGTCAGGCCACCACCTCCGCCCCGTCCGCGGCCTCCAAGCCCTCCTAGTCCCTCCTTTCAGGTGTACAGCACGCCAGTAGGGGGCAGGGTCCGCCATCACCTTCACCACTGGCGTGCCATCACCTCGGACAGGTGTGTATTGGACATTGTCCGAAGGGGCTACTCCCTCCCATTCGAGACTACCCCCCCAGCCATGCCACCTCAATTCCACCGCATGTCAGGGGATCACTTGGTGCTTCTGCAGAAGGAAGTCACGGCCCTCTTGGCCAAGAGGGCCATCGAGCATGTTCCGACCCCAGAAGTAGGACGTGGTTGCTACTCCCACTACTTTCTGGTGCCCAAAAAGGACAAGGAGGACATGCGTCCTATCTTGGACCTCCGGAACTTCAATTGCTTCCTCCGGAAGGAGAAGTTCAAGATGCTCACCCTAGCTCAGGTCTTGACTGCCCTCGACCCTGGAGACTGGTTGGTAGCGTTGGACTTGCAGGACGCTTATTTTCACATCCCCGTCCTGCCGGCCCACCGGCGTTACCTTCGGTTCACGGTAGGCCTCGAGCATTTTCAGTTCACCGTGCTCCCCTTTGGCCTTACAAGTGCCCCTCGGGTGTTCACGAAAGTGATGGCGGTGGTCGCAGCTCATCTGCGCCGGGCAGGGGTTCCAGTCTTCCCCTACCTCGACGACTGGCTGCTGAAGGCGGGCTCGTCCCAGGCAGTCATCTCCCACCTCCAGACTACGGCCGAACTCCTGCACTCGCTGGGGTTCTCCATCAATGTGCCGAAGTCGCATCTGATTCCTTCTCCACAGCTCCTTTTCATCGGAGCGGTTCTGGACACGACGCAGTTTCGGGCCTATCCTCCCGAACGGCGAGTCCGGGATATTCAGGCTATGATTCCGATCTTTCAGCCTTTATCCTGGGTTTCGGTACGGATGACCCTGAGGCTGCTGGGCCTCATGGCCTCCTGCATCCTGCTGGTTGATCATGCCAGATGGCAAATGCGGGCTCTGCAGTGGGACCTGAAGTTCCAGTGGGCGCAGCACCAGGGCAATCTGTCCGATCACGTTCAGATCTCGGAGGGGACTGCAAGACAGTTGCAGTGGTGGCTCTCGAACCGGCAATGGGTCATGGGCAGATCACTCTCCCTTCCCCAGCCAGAGCACACAGTTGTGATGGACGCGTACCCTTCTGGGATGGGGCGGTCACATGGGAGAGGCGGGGATCAGAGGCCTCTGGTCTCCGGCGGAGTCCCGGCTCCATATCAACCTTCTGGAGCTCCGGGCGATCCGATTTGCACTCAAGGCATTCCTTCCCTCTGTCAAAGGGAAAGTAGTGCAGGTGTTCACAGACAACACCACCGCCATGTGGTACTGCAACAAGCAAGGCGGGGTGGGGTCGTGGACCCTATGTCAGGAGGCTCTGCGCCTCTGGACATGGCTGGAACATCAGGGCATTTTCCTGATGGTTCAACACCTGGCAGGTTTCCTGAACGCCAGGGCGGATGAACTCAGCCGCAGGTGCATGATGGATCACGAATGGCGTCTTCACTCGGAAGTGGCGCAAGGACTCTTTCTACAGTGGGGAGAGCCTTGGTTAGATCTATTCGCCACCGAAGAGAACGCGCAATGTCATCAGTTCTGCGCGTTGGAATTTCCAAGGCAGCACTCGCTCGGCGACGCTTTTCGTCGCGAGTGGAGTTGCGGTCTGTTGTACGCTTTTCCGCCTATACCACTTCTACCCAGAGTGTTGAAGAAGATTCGGCGCGACCGGGCCCAAGTCATCCTTGTGGCTCCGGACTGGGCTCGAAGAGTTTGGTATCCCAAGCTACTCAGTATGAGCGTCGATCCCCCTATCCGTCTGCTTCTTCGGGAGGATCTTCTGTCTCAGCAGCAGGGGACGGTCCTCCACCCGAACCTGTCCAGCCTCCACCTGCTTGCGTGGAGATTGAGCGGCAGCAGTTGATTCCTTTCGACTTGCCTCCCGAAGTTTGTGATGTGATTCTGGCAGCCAGGCGTCCCTCCACTAAGGTGGTATACGCCTGCAGGTGGAACAAGTTTGTGGCATGGTGCACAGCAAAGGCTGTGAATCCCCTTTCTGCCCCTCTTTCTGAGGTTCTTCTGTTCCTTCTTTCCCTGGCCCAACAGGGTTCTGCCCTGGGTACCATCAAGGGCTATCTTTGTGCCATCTCGGCCTTCCTCAGGCTTCCTGATCAGCCCTCCCTTTTCACAGTCCCCTGTTGTTAACAGGTTTCTAAAAGGCATTACACACCTCTTCCCTCCTGTTCCGTTTGTGATGCCTCAGTGGGACTTGAACTTGGTTCTTACCTTTCTTATGTGCGCTCCCTTTGAGCCTCTACATAACTGTCCTCTTCGTCTTCTGACTCTGAAGACAGCCTTTCTGGTGGCCATCACCTCCGCTCGGCGGGTGAGTGAGCTCCAGGCTCTTTCATGCAAACCTCCCTTTCTGTCTGTTCATCCAGACAAGGTTGTTCTTCGGACGCGACCGTCCTTCTTGCCAAAGGTGGTTACTGCCTTTCACATTGGGCAGACCATCACTTTGCCCACCTTCTTTCCGCCTCCGCATCCTTCCAGAGAGGAAGAGAGGCTCCACCGTCTGGACCCAAAACGTGCGCTTTCCTTTTATATCAACCGCACACAACACTTCCGGGTGGATGACCAGCTCTTTGTTGGCTACGTGGGCGCCAAAAAGGTCGGGCGGTGCACAAGAGAACCATCTCCCGCTGGGTAACCTTGTGTATCAAAGCCTGCTATTCTTTGGCTAAGAAGGAGCCTCCTGTTGGGCTGCGTGCCCATTCCACCAGGGCAGCGGCTGCTACCACGGCTTTAGGCCGCGGTGTTCCGCTGCAGGATATCTGTCAGGCAGCTACGTGGGCCTCGCTGCACACGTTTACAAAGCATTACTGCCTTGATAGTCCGGTCCGGAGGGACGGCTTCTTTGGCTGTTCTGTCCTCCGGGACTTCCTTGTCTGATCTTTGTTCGCAGACCCACCACCGGGGTTGGTATTGCTGGGGTATCTATTCTAAGGTGAGGAATCTGTCACTAACGTGTCTCTTTCAGATGCACAAGTTACTAACTTCTGTAACGATATATCTGTAAGAGACAGTAGTTAGTGACAGATTCCTTACTGCCCCACCCATCCTCCCCGTTCTGCAAACTGATTTCTAGGGTTAAGGACATCCCTTTCAGGGCCCTAGTATTTTTCAGACACCTATGTCAGCTTCTTGCATGGCTCTGCGTTCCTGGCGCGGAAAGTCGTGTACAGAACTGACGTCAGCGCGCAGGGGCGGCGTCTAAGTACTGCCCGCGACGTAATCCCGGCAATCACGACGACGGACGCGGAGCCGCACGACGCCGCCTACCGACGCGCAAGGGTACTGCTACGCAAAAAACTTTCCGGATCCAGTCTGACGCCTGGGGATATTCTAAGGTAAGGAATCTGTCACTAACTACTGTCTCTTACAGATATATCGTTACACAAGTTAGTAACTTGTGCTACAGTTCCAATGAATCATGACTCCGAAGATTCACACTCACAATCCAAGTTTAGTTAGTTTATTACAAAGCCAAGAACAGCTGGACATACAAACACCTCAAGACGAGGGTGTAAAAATACATTGGAACTAATACAAAGCCAAATACAAAACAGGTGAAGTTAAGACGGTCAGCATACACAGAATAACCAATTCGAGAAGCAGGACGCAGAATATCACAGCACCTATATGTGAGAAGTTGGCCTGGTATATGCTGTTCACTAATTAAAGTGGACACCTTGCACCAGGGCAAATCGACTCTTATGGTAGATAGGTTTAAGACAACCTTTTAAAGAAAGCTATCCTAGTGGTAGCTGTGGAGAGCAGCCTTCAGGCTAAGTCTCGGAGGAATGTAAAGCAGCTTGTTTTACCATATAATCTCTTGAATCACCAAATGAAAAGACACCACACAGGTATATATATCAAATATATATGTATTTATTTCTAAATAACTCTCTACTAATCTCTTTATGAGATTAGAAGACAAACATATGCACAAATCAACGTTTCACAATAAGTTAAGCACACAATATGGCTGGGGCCCTAGGGGCGTACCAGACCATATACTAAGTAAGAGACTTAGAAACAACGACTTGCAAGGAGACAAGGCCTAGGGCCTTCAGAAGTGCTGGGGCCTCACGAAACCACCCAAGGCAGGTAAGTAAAGGACCCACGGGGACGCGTGCAGTGTGGATACACAGGCGCGAATCGCCGTTAACTTCAATGGGGCAAGTCGCGGTTGGAAATAAAGAGTTTTAGGATACTTCGGGAGAACCTACAAGCAAGTCACTTACAGGGCAAGTAGTTCTAGGGCCCACACCCACAGGAGCACCGTAGTGCTGGAGTTACCTCACCCAGGGAAGCCGGGTGCACAGGTGTCCTTTGGTGTCGGGTCGCGGCGTCGTTTTCAATGGCGAACAAAGAAGACTTGCTGCTTGCGGGAGCTGAAGAAGTGTCCGGTGGAATCCAAGCCTGGATTCTGAAGAAGGATGACCTGAAAGCAGAGGGGACAGTGTTCAAAGTCACTTGGCAGTGACCCGGGGCAAGGAAGATGGATGCCCACCGTCGTCGGTCGCTTCAGGTCGGTTGCAGGTGCCTTGACTCTTCAGCCACGTGGTCCAGGAGGTGTCGACGACGACCAGGAGCTGGATTCGGTGTGTCCCTCGACGTCTGCAGCTGACTGCGGTGTCGGCAACTCGATCGGAGCCAACAAGCCTTGGCAGCCGCAAGTCTCGGGGAGATGAAGAAAAGTCGATGGCGCAGACCAGCAAGGTCTGTGGAACTCACCCAGCGAGGGTAAGTCAGGGCAGGCCTGGAGCAACCAGGGGAGCCCTTTGGTTTCTTTAGGAAGTCTTCTGGGGACCCACAAGCCAGCGGGCAAGGGATCGCGAAGACACCTCGGGCGGAATCACTCAACAGGGGCCCACGGTCACTCGGGACGGTGTAGGCCTCTGATCTTCGGAGGGATTCCTGCTGGAGGTCGGGACCACACGTGGTCCAAAGCACAAGTTCGTAGAACGTTGTGAAGGGGTTGCACTCGACAATAGTGCACGGTACCCAGGGGTCGCGGTTCCTCGTTACTCGGGGGGTCCACTTGCCTCAGCTTCGCTGGGGACTCACGATGGCCTGGGAGAGGTCAGGAAATCCACTTCTTGGGCTGCAGGGACTTCGGACTCCGGCGGGAGCGGCGTAGTTTGCGACCGTCGTTGTCGTTTTTGGTGCCTGCCAAGCAGGGAGTCACTCCTTGACTCCAAGGGAGATTCTTCTGTCTTCCAAAGGTAGTGGAACGTCGAAGGGCCAGGATTCTTCTGTAGAGCGTCGTCCAGGGGTTATCTGCTTTGCAATGGCAAGGTTCCCCCTCTTATACTAAAAGAGGGGATGGACTAGCTCTATGACCCCACCTATGGGAGGGTCAAGGGAGGGGTGGCTACACCCACTTCCCTTTGTCCAGTTTCGCGCCAGAGCAGGGGCAGGTAGCCCCTGAGCTGGTTTGAACTGGCATATGCACAGAGGAGCCTTCTGCTCCCCCAGTGCAGGACTTCAAAGCACTCTAAGAGTGCACCCACCCAGCCCCAATACACTAAACCCTGTCTGGAAGGTGGTTACACCTCCCTGTGACAGGATGCCTATTGTTGGGCTTCCTCCACTGCGAGTTTCGGTCATCAGCAGGAGGGCAGCCCAGTGTCTGTGACTGGTGGCATCCATTTTGTGATGCCAGGGCTCTTTAGGATTCTACCGCGTTTCCACAGCAGGTACATGTCTTATCCCTCTAGAAGGGTGGAATGCTACCCCCGCCGCCAAGATTGGCGGGGGGTAGTATTCCAAGATGTTTGACACCAAACACGACATGTTTTGATGCAGCCATTCCAAAGTTAGCATTTACCGCGAGGATATAATGCACTTAAATAGTATATGGTTTAACCGCATCCACAAACAGCACCAGAGAATAGACTCTGAGAGCTGCAGAGGGGCCCTGCTCAGGCAGAGGCACCCCCTCACATAGAAGCCAAGCACCCTGCCCTCAGGATTGATAGGGCCTGCCTTAGGGGTGACTGATAGGTTTATATGTGTGTGCAGGAGAGATATAGGAAACCTATATCTCAGTGAGGGGTGCTAGCACCACCTCACCTAGGCTGCAGTAGCAGGCCTGTGGTGTCAGATTTAGACTGCTTCCCAGGGGTGGCATAACATATGCTGCAGCCCCTGGGAGGCCTGTGAAGTACCTATGCCCTTGGCACCTAAGGTACCATATACTAGGGACTCATAAGGCACCACAGTATCCAATCACTAGTGCACCTAGAGTGCACTCCATGTCGTTTAGAGAGAACAGAGAGGCTGGGGCCCTGATTGGCAGGGACCCAGCCAGACTATAGCCAGAAACCAGTGCTAACATCAGAAAAAAAGTGGGGGCAACATAAGAGGCAGATCCTACTCTCCTACACAACCCCCCAAACGTAGGGACACTAAACTAACCTTGACCAGTTGAGTCTTCGTGTTCAAAGTGGAAATACCTTGAGAGTCCATCTGCATTGGCATGTTGGGTCCCAGGCCTATGTTCCACTGTATAGTCCATCCCCTGTAGGGAAATGGACCACCTCAAAAGTTTTGGGTTTTCACCTTTCATCTGCTTTAGCCATAGGAGGGGCTTGTGGTCAGTCTGAACTATGAAGTGAGTACCAAACAAGTATGGCCTCAGCTTCTTCAGGGCCCAAACCACAGCAAAGGCCTCCCTCTCTATAGCTGACCAACGTTTCTCTCTAGGGGTCAGCCTTCTGCTAATAAAAGCTACTGGCTGGTCTTGACCTTCATCATTCAGTTGAGACAGTACAGCTCCCACACCCAGCTCAGAAGCATCTGTTTGGACAATGAACTTTTTGGTGTAGTCTGGACTCTGTAAGATGGGGGCAGTGCACATGGCCTGCTTTAGGTCTTCAAATGCCTTTTGACAGCTAGCTGTCCACTGAACCTTTTTTGGCATTTTCTTAGAGGTAAGATCATTCAAGGGGGTTACTATAGATCCATATCCCTTGACAAACCTCCTATAGTACCCAGTCAGGCCTAAGAAGGCTCTCACCTGTGTCTGGGTGGTTGGAGCAACCCATTCCATTATGGTTTGGATTTTGCTCTGTAAAGGCTGAACCTGGCCTCCACCTACAAGGTGGCCCAGGTACACAACCTGACTCTGCCCTATCTGGCACTTGGTGGCCTTGATAGTGAGGCCTGCTTTCTGCAGGGCCTCCAAAACATTTCTGAGGTGGACCAGGTGATCCTGCCAGGAGGAACTAAAGACAGCAATATCATCTAGATAAGCTGAGCAATAAGTTTCCATCCCTGCCAGAACTTTATTCACCAACCTCTGAAAAGTGGCAGGTGCATTTTTCAATCCAAAGGGCATCACCACAAAGTGGTAGTGCCCACCAGGAGTCGAAAATGCTGTTTTGGCTTTTGCATCATCAGCTAATCTGATTTGCCAGTAGCCAGCTGTTAGGTCAAATGTGCTTAGATACTTGGCTGAGGCCAAAGTATCAATCAGCTCATCTGCCCTTGGTATGGGATAGGCATCAGTCCTAGTGACTGCATTGAGGCCTCTGTAGTCTACACAAAACCTCATTTCTTTCTTACCACCCTGGGTATGAGGCTTGGGTACCAGGACTACTGGGCTAGCCCAAGGGCTATCTGAAGGCTCAATCACGCCTAACTCCAACATTTTCTGGACTTCAGTCCTGATACAGTCCCTGACATGGTCAGGTTGCCTGTAGATTTTATTCTTGACAGGCAGACTGTCCCCAGTGTCCACCTCATGGGTGCACCAGGTAGTCTGACTAGGGGTCAGGCTAAACATATGTCTATACTGTTGCAGAACCTGTCTGCACTCAGTTTGCTGATGGTCAGTGAGGCTGCTTGCCAAAGCAACACCATCTACTGACCCATCATCAGGGTTCTGAGAGAGCAGGTCAGGGAGAGGGTCACTCTCCTCCTCCTGGTCCTCATCAGTTGCCATGAGCAAGCCCATGTCAGCCCTGTCAACATATGGCTTTAATCTGTTGACATGAAGCACCCTTAGGGGGCTCCTGGGAGTTCCAAGATTCACCAGATAGGTGACTTCTCCCTTCTGTTCAACTATTGTATGGGGGCCACTCCACTTGTCCTGGAGGGCTGCTGGGGCCACAGGCTCCAACACCCACACTTTCTGTCCTGGCTGGTATACAGTCAGCACAGCCTTTGGTCATGCCAAGCTTTTTGCAATTCTTGGCTGGCCTCCAGGTTTTGGTTGCCTTTTTCATGTACTCTGCCATCCGGGAGCGGAGACCAAGTACATAGTCCATCACATCTTGTTTGGGGGCTTGAGAGGTAACTCCCAGCCCTCTTTTACCAAACATAGTGGACCTCTCACAGGATGCCCAAACAGAAGCTCAAATGGGCTGTAGCCAACCCCCTTCTGTGGAACCTCTCTGTATGCAAACAAAAGGCAAGGAAGAAGAAGGTCCCATTTCCGCCTAAGCTTCTCTGGGAGTCCCTTAATCATTCCTTTTAAGGTCTTGTTGAAGCGTTCAATTAAACCATTGCATTGTGGGTGATAGGGGTGGTGAACTTATAAGTTACACCACACTCCTTCCACATTGCTTTCAGATATCCTGACATGAAGTTGGTACCTCTGTCAGAAATGACCTCCTTTGGGAAACCCACTCTGGAGAAAACCCCAATGAGGGCTCTTGCCACCACAGGTGCTGTGGTGGTCCTCAGAGGAATTGCCTCTGGGTACCTGGTGGCATGATCCACTACCACCAGGATAAATCTGTGCCCAGATGCAGTCTGAGGGTCAAGGGGACCAACAATGTCAATCCCTACCCTTTCAAAGGGTACCCCCACCACAGGTAGTGGTATCAGGGGGCCTTTGTTGTGCCACCTGCCTTACCACTGGCTTGGCAAGTGACACAGGAGCGACAAAACTCCTTTGTGTCCTCTGACATATGTGGCCAATGAAAATGTGGAACAAGCCTGTCCCAGGTCTTGTTTTGGCCCAAGTGTCCTGCCAAAGGGATATCATGTGCTAAGGTCAAGAGGAACCCCTAAACTTCTGAGGTATTACCAACCTCCTGGTGGCTCCAGGGGCTGGGTCTCTACCCTCAGAATATAGGAGTCCCTCATCCCAATAAACTTTATGGGACCCACTAGCACTCCCAGCAGCCTCAGCAGCAGCCTGCTGTCTGAGGGGTTCAAGAGAGGGGCAGCACTGTTGCTCCTTGCTCAGATCTTCCCTGGAAGGGCCCCCTGCCCCCAAGAACTCAACCTGGTCAGGTTCAAGTCCCTCTGGGGCAGTTCCTTCTTCAGGTTCTGCTTCACCTCCCTCTGGAAGTGAATCCTTGATCTGAGACAGAGGGGAAGGCACTGCCTTAACCCTACTGCTCCTCCTCTTGGGAAGCATCTGGTCCTTTGTTCCAGGATCCAGAGCTGGTTCAGTGTCATGCATTCTTGCTTGTGACCTGGTCACAGCAAATACCTCTGCAGGGATGCCCAACATCTCAGCATGAGTCCATAACTCTACTTCAGACCAGGCTGAAGTCTCTAGATCATTGCCCAATAGACATTCTACAGGGAGGTCTGCACTAACTACAACCTTCTTGAGGCCAGTTACCCCTCCCCAGGAGAAATTCACAACTGCCAGACTATGGTTGGTCTGGACATTGCTTGCATTGGTCACCTGGTACATTTCACCCAGGATGATCTGTCCAGGGTCCACTAGGTCCTCTGCCACCATGGTGACACTAGCACCTGTGTCCCTAAATGCCAAAGCCTGTTTGCCATTTATCAAAGGCTGCTGTTTGTACTTGCCCAGATTACTGGGGCTTACTAGGAAGGACATATCAATGTTTCCCTCACAAATCAGCATTGCCTGTGTGGTCACTCTGACTAGGTCAGAATCCACTTCAGAACCCAGGGTCAACCCTACTACACCCTTATTCTGAGTACCACCTCCACCAGTAGCTGAGCTAGGGGGCACAGTTGCCTTAGGGGCAGGAGTGGTGGTGGTTTGGTCTTTGGACTTGGTACAATCAGAAGTCCAGTGCCCTTTCTGTTTACAGAATTTGCACCAGGGCTTCTTTTGGCCTTTTCCCTTGTTGGACTGTGACTCCCCACCAGATGCAGATTTTTGGGGCCCTTGTGAAGACTTCTGGTCTTTTGACTTATCCCCACCTTTCTCAGGGCCTTTAGGATCTTGCTTCTTAGTGTCACCCCCTTGGTTCTGGGTTTTCTGCCTCACCCTGGTTCTGACCCATTTGTCTGCCTTCTTTCCCAATTCTTGGGGAGAGGTCAGATCAGAGTCCACCAGGTACTGATGCAACAACTGGTTCTGGCAATTATTTAGGATCTGTTCTCTCATCATCAGATTATACAATCCCTTGAAATCAGTAACCCTACTGCCAACCAGCCAACCCTCTAGAGCCTTGGTTGCACAATCAACAAAGTCAGTCCAGTCCTGAGTCTGTGCCTTCTGGGTATCTCTGAACTTTAACCTGTACTGCTCAGTGGTTAAGCCAAACCCATCTATCAGTGCACTCTTCAGGACCTCATAATCATCAGCATCCTCCTCTCTAACAGTGAGGAGCTTGTCTCTTCCTTTATCTGAAAAGGAGAGCCACAAGATTGCTGCCCACTGCTTTTGGGGGACCTGCTGTACTCTACAGGCCCTCTCCATAGCAGTTATCCATTTGTGGATATCATCCCCACTCTGGTAGGGAGGAACAACCTTGCTCAGGTTCCTATGGTCAGGGACATATTCTCTGCCTCTAGGGACACTGTTGCTGCCACCAGGGGGTTCTAAACCCTCCCTTCTGGAAGCTCTCTGGATCTCCAGGGCTTCTCTATCCAGTGCCAACTGCTTGGTTCTGAGGGCCACTTTGGCTTCCTCATACTGGAGCAGTTTGCACCTTCTCTCAGAGGAGGTCTCTCTTAAGTTAAAGTATGAGCTCCTCTCTTGGACAAATTCTCTGCCAGAGTGATAAGAGTGCTCAGATTCCCTGGAAGGGGATCTGTGCCTCTCATCCACTCTGCCAGTTCTCTTAGGGAGAACTACTCTGTCCTGTTCAGGCTCCTTGAAGCCTGGCCCTTCAACCACAGAGTCTTGGTCATTCGGATTGTCCTCATCTGACCCAGATACTATGATTGACCCACCCACTGATTCAGACCCCTTAGCTCCTAGAGCCAATCTAAGGTCATCTGCTGTCAGCAGATCTATCAGGTGTAGTGTTGAGGGACTCTGTCCTAGTCTCAGGTGTCTGTCAACACACATGGCTCTCAAGTCAGAGAAAGCCATGTCCTTATACTGAGGCTGAGTGGATCCACTGGGTCCACCCTTTAAGGACATTCTAGTGTTGTGCAGTGTTGTACTACCTACACTAGTTTGTGGCCTACTGATCCTAGCTTGAGCTGTGGAAAGGGTGTGCTATCCCTTGGCACACAGCTCTAAGTTCAGTAGAACTTATTGATACTAAGCTTGACTTTATATGTACCTTGAGTACCTATAATGGTTTTCAGTTAGTAATTCAAATAGAGATTTTCTGGTAAAACAATGGCAAGCTGGAATCCCACCGCTGCCACCAATGTGAGAAGTTGGCCTGGTATATGCTGTTCACTAATTAAAGTGGACACCTTGCACCAGGGCAAATCGACTCTTATGGTAGATAGGTTTAAGACAACCTTTTAAAGAAAGCTATCCTAGTGGTAGCTGTGGAGAGCAGCCTTCAGGCTAAGTCTCGGAGGAATGTAAAGCAGCTTGTTTTACCATATAATCTCTTGAATCACCAAATGAAAAGACACCACACAGGTATATATATCAAATATATATGTATTTATTTCTAAATAACTCTCTACTAATCTCTTTATGAGATTAGAAGACAAACATATGCACAAATCAACGTTTCACAATAAGTTAAGCACACAATATGGCTGGGGCCCTAGGGGCGTACCAGACCATATACTAAGTAAGAGACTTAGAAACAACGACTTGCAAGGAGACAAGGCCTAGGGCCTTCAGAAGTGCTGGGGCCTCACGAAACCACCCAAGGCAGGTAAGTAAAGGACCCACGGGGGACGCGTGCAGTGTGGATACACAGGCGCGAATCGCCGTTAACTTCAATGGGGCAAGTCGCGGTTGGAAATAAAGAGTTTTAGGATACTTCGGGAGAACCTACAAGCAAGTCACTTACAGGGTAAGTAGTTCTAGGGCCCACACCCACAGGAGCACCGTAGTGCTGGAGTTACCTCACCCAGGGAAGCCGGGTGCACAGGTGTCCTTTGGTGTCGGGTCGCGGCGTCGTTTTCAATGGCGAACAAAGAAGACTTGCTGCTTGCGGGAGCTGAAGAAGTGTCCGGTGGAATCCAAGCCTGGATTCTGAAGAAGGATGACCTGAAAGCAGAGGGGACAGTGTTCAAAGTCACTTGGCAGTGACCCGGGGCAAGGAAGATGGATGCCCACCGTCGTCGGTCGCTTCAGGTCGGTTGCAGGTGCCTTGACTCTTCAGCCACGTGGTCCAGGAGGTGTCGACGACGACCAGGAGCTGGATTCGGTGTGTCCCTCGACGTCTGCAGCTGACTGCGGTGTCGGCAACTCGATCGGAGCCAACAAGCCTTGGCAGCCGCAAGTCTCGGGAGATGAAGAAAAGTCGATGGCGCAGACCAGCAAGGTCTGTGGAACTCACCCAGCGAGGGTAAGTCAGGGCAGGCCTGGAGCAACCAGGGGAGCCCTTTGGTTTCTTTAGGAAGTCTTCTGGGGACCCACAAGCCAGCGGGCAAGGGATCGCGAAGACACCTCGGGCGGAATCACTCAACAGGGGCCCACGGTCACTCGGGACGGTGTAGGCCTCTGATCTTCGGAGGGATTCCTGCTGGAGGTCGGGACCACACGTGGTCCAAAGCACAAGTTCGTAGAACGTTGTGAAGGGGTTGCACTCGACAATAGTGCACGGTACCCAGTGGTCGCGGTTCCTCGTTACTCGGGGGTCCACTTGCCTCAGCTTCGCTGGGGACTCACGATGGCCTGGGAGAGGTCAGGAAATCCACTTCTTGGGCTGCAGGGACTTCGGACTCCGGCGGGAGCGGCGTAGTTTGCGACCGTCGTTGTCGTTTTTGGTGCCTGCCAAGCAGGGGAGTCACTCCTTGACTCCAAGGGAGATTCTTCTGTCTTCCAAAGGTAGTGGAACGTCGAAGGGCCAGGATTCTTCTGTAGAGCGTCGTCCAGGGGTTATCTGCTTTGCAATGGCAAGGTTCCCCCTCTTATACTAAAAAGAGGGGATGGACTAGCTCTATGACCCCACCTATGGGAGGGTCAAGGGAGGGGTGGCTACACCCACTTCCCTTTGTCCAGTTTCGCGCCAGAGCAGGGGCAGGTAGCCCCTGAGCTGGTTTGAACTGGCATATGCACAGAGGAGCCTTCTGCTCCCCCAGTGCAGGACTTCAAAGCACTCTAAGAGTGCACCCACCCAGCCCCAATACACTAAACCCTGTCTGGAAGGTGGTTACACCTCCCTGTGACAGGATGCCTATTGTTGGGCTTCCTCCACTGCGAGTTTCGGTCATCAGCAGGAGGGCAGCCCAGTGTCTGTGACTGGTGGCATCCATTTTGTGATGCCAGGGCTCTTTAGGATTCTACCGCGTTTCCACAGCAGGTACATGTCTTATCCCTCTAGAAGGGTGGAATGCTACCCCCGCCGCCAAGATTGGCGGGGGGTAGTATTCCAAGATGTTTGACACCAAACACGACATGTTTTGATGCAGCCATTCCAAAGTTAGCATTTACCGCGAGGATATAATGCACTTAAATAGTATATGGTTTAACCGCATCCACAAACAGCACCAGAGAATAGACTCTGAGAGCTGCAGAGGGGCCCTGCTCAGGCAGAGGCACCCCCTCACATAGAAGCCAAGCACCCTGCCCTCAGGATTGATAGGGCCTGCCTTAGGGGTGACTGATAGGTTTATATGTGTGTGCAGGAGAGATATAGGAAACCTATATCTCAGTGAGGGGTGCTAGCACCACCTCACCCAGGCTGCAGTAGCAGGCCTGTGGTGTCAGATTTAGACTGCTTCCCAGGGGTGGCATAACATATGCTGCAGCCCCTGGGAGGCCTGTGAAGTACCTATGCCCTTGGCACCTAAGGTACCATATACTAGGGACTCATAAGGCACCACAGTATCCAATCACTAGTGCACCTAGAGTGCACTCCATGTCGTTTAGAGAGAACAGAGAGGCTGGGGCCCTGATTGGCAGGGACCCAGCCAGACTATAGCCAGAAACCAGTGCTAACATCAGAAAAAAAGTGGGGGGCAACATAAGAGGCAGATCCTACTCTCCTACACTATATCAAAAGTCCCCTTCGTCAGAGGTTCGTAAGTAAAAAGAATTAGCCTGTCCCTACACTATCGCTAACGTGACATCCCTACTTAGCATTTCCCAAAGGCAAGTTCTGAAAAGGTGTCAGCTCGTGAAGGCTTCTTAAGAAGTCCACTCACTTTGAATGGGTCAAGTAGCATAAAGCTACAGAGCTTGTTCTAAGATGTGCTCTCCTCTTAAGGCAAGGCAGAAGTCCCCGGACTCTGTCCCTAACTCCAACACAAGAACTGGTACAACTTCCCATAATGCTGTGCAGCATCACCCCATCCATGCAAGACAGACACCCTCGTAGGTAACTTTCCATGCGGCAGCGATGCTCCCTGGCCTTGGCTCGATTACCTTGATTCCCAGGCTCTCTCCGGTGAGAAAGAACACCATCCGACATTATCAGCATCGCCATTCAATGTATCTTCTCCTCCCTAACTCCTAAAACAAAGACATTATTCTAACTAACAAAGATGCATTTCTCCACCTGCTACGGAAAACGTGAGAAAGAACAAGTTCTGCATACACATGGATTCTGCTAGCAACTTGACTCGAGAGCAACAGGGAAAAATACACGTTAGGCCTACAGAATTCGGCCAACGTAAGAAACGGCAGGTAAATTTATAAAACACACGTATACATGAGCATTGTTACTAGGCACATTTAAATCAATGCGTTAAAGAGGCATATACGAATTATAACGTTCATTAGTCACGAGTACAAGTCATTACGTTAAGAGTTTCACCTAACCACATGTAATTAAAGTGATGAATTCTCTATATTATACAAAATGCCTCTGTCACCTCACTTTACACGTTATTACAGTACACGATCTAATAGCACAAATGTTAACACGATAAAGAATATATGCGGTTGCGGACTACCCATGACTATGATGCACCCATACAAATGCCAGAGCAAAATTGCGCTCCATCAATATCAATAACTCATATTAAACCTTAAGTAAACATGTGTATCAATTGGTTGAATTAAATAACGTAATAAGCTCTAACTGGTCAGTAAATTGCCTAACAAATACTAAAAATTGGGATGGTTTGCTCATTCTGGCCACACCTCTGACTCCGCCCACTGACCCAATCCTCGGGTTATTCCCGCCCTCTGATTCTCCGCCCACAGTTCCCCACTTCGACCACTGATAACATGAGATGACGTTCACTCCACAGATGGGGAAAGACTAACAACACGTTGAGATCTTTCCTGCAGCGGCAGTTCTATGTTTCAGATTTCTTTGGTGGGCCCGGAGCAGCTGAATTAGGAACCAATCAAAGGGTCTGCTGCTGGACAGGACAGGCCCTACTGAGGCCTGTTCAAGGGTTCGTTCCTCTACCAAGTACCCCCGCAGTATTATATGTTAATATTGTGTTATGACGTTTATATAGCGCTTCACACGCATTGTGGGCGCTGATCTGTAATGCTGTCACTCATCCAATCACTTGCCTGCTCATTCCGATCATGTAGTTTGTGTTTTAACTGCCCTCCTTCCCCACAGGCACCGGTCAGTCATCACCTGCTCCCAATGCCCACAGTATAGGCCCAACAAGCACTGGCAAAAACAGGCCATGAAAGGAGACTTCAAACCCCTTGGTGCCCGGCGGACACTGATGCCCTCTTACAGCAAGTCAGGACGACTACATAACATTGGAAATCACACGTTCACTCATGGCAGCCTTGGTAGAGGCTGAACTCATGGCTGCTGATGTAGAGGGTGAAGTCATGCAGCCCTGGCGGAGGCTGAACTCGTGGCTGCCCTGGCGGAGGCTGAACTCGTGGCTGCCCTGGCGGAGGCTGAACTCGTGGCTGCCCTGGCGAAGGCTGAACTCGTGGCTGCCCTGGCGAAGGCTGAACTCGTGGCTGCCCTGGCGAAGGCTGAACTCGTGGCTGCCCTGGCGAAGGCTGAACTCGTGGCTGCCCTGGTGAATGGTGAACTTGTGGTTGGTCTGGTGGAGAGTGAACTTGTGGCTGGCACTGTTGCATCTGTGGCTGGCACTGTTGCATCTGTGGCTGGCACTGTTGCACCTGTGGCTAGCACTGTGGCACCTGTGGCTTGCGCTGTGGCACCTGTGGCTTGCGCTGTGGCACCTGTGGCTTGCGCTGTTGCACCTGTGGCTGGCAAAGATCATCTGTGGCTGGCCCTGTGGCTGGTGCTGTGGCACCTGTGGCTGGCGCTGTGGCACCTGTGGCTTGCATTGTTGCACCTGTGGCTGGCAAAGATCTGTGGCTGGCCCTGTGGCACCTGTGGCTGGCACTATTGCACCTGTGGCTGGCGCTGTGGCACCTGTGGCTGGCGCTGTGGCACCTGTGGCTGGCGCTGTTGCATCTGTGGCTGGCAAAGATCATCTGTGGCTGGCCCTGTGGCATCTGTGGCTGGCACTATGGCAGGCCTGTGGCACCTGTGGCTGGCACTGTTGCACCTGTGGCTGGCACTGTTGCACCTGTGGCTGGCACTGTTGCACCTGTGGCTGGCACTGTTGCACCTGTTACTGGTGGTGTTGCACCTGTTACTGGTGGTGTTGCACCTGTGGCTGGCACTGTTGCACCTGTGGCTGGCACTGTTGCACCTGTGCCTGGCACTGTTGCACCTGTGGCTGGCACTGTTGCACCTGTGCCTGGCAATGTTGCACCTATGCCTGGCACTGCACCTGTGGCTGGTACTGTTGCATCTGTGGCTGCACTGGTGGGAGGTTAACCTGTAACTGGCCCTTATGTAGTGTGTTTGTCACTGTCCCTGGAGCGTGGCCATCGACTGACATGCTGGCAGGTGAGGTTGCGGCTTTTTCACAGAGGGTGACCCAGTGTCTGCCTCCCTTGGAGGATAAATTTGTCTAAATTCGTTTCTGTACAATTTGTCAACCACTTCATTCAAGATTACTTAGCTAAAAGGAATTATGAAATAAGTAACATTATAAACCAGACCGAAAAATTAGCCTCCTCTTTAAAAACACAGTGAAAACTGTCATGGACAACCTATGCAATTTTCATAGACTCAGACAATTAAAATATGTAATATAACCAGCTTGAAAGGATCGTTTATGACAGAAACTTGTAGCAGCAGAGATGAGAAACATTTTCATGTACCAATTCAGCCTTCTGTACTGAAGAGGGGATGATGGTTGGAAAGCTGTCTCCCCCAGCAGCATGGCTCCCAGCGCTGGCACATTCTGTGAGCGAGGTGAGCATTCTAGCTCTTTATTTGAGCTCTGAAACCTTCGCATGGAGCTCTTTTGGGGCGATGCATTAGTGTTATGTGGTTTGATGCTGTAATGAGGCTTGTGTATTGTCCTTCCTAGGAACCTCCTGGTTGGATGTCGACCAGCCAGGATCCAGTTGGAATGCATCACTGTTGATAAGAGTACAGCCGTCTGATTAACTCTCCCTATTATTTTCAAGGTAAATTCCACCATGTCCTCCCTCGCCCTCTCCATGTTTAATAGCCCACAGCTGTCTGACTTATTATTCCTGTACTTTTCAAAGTACATTCCTTCCTGCCCTCCCTCGCGACCCATTGGTGTTATTTTTAGATTGCGGGGACCCCTCCTCAGTGAAAAGAATAAAATACTCAGGACATCTCGAGGTCTTGCAGGTGGATGAAATGAGGGCCTCTCCAATGTAGCGCAGCCATGCAAGATTAAGTGTAAGGGGTGGGACTAACAAAGCAACAACCATCAGACTGGTCTGGGGGGTTGGGGCTAGATCAGCAACAAGCAGACTGGATGGGCCCCAATTAGGCTGTAGATGCATTATTTAGTCTTGGAGACGTCATCCACTCACAATGAACCTTCTTTGAAAAATAACCTGGAACAAGTGCTCTATTCTGCATTGGCATAAACGTTGTTTGGGGTATAATGACATATTCCCTTCTAAACCACAGGTATACTCACAGAGAAATGAATCAATAGAACTACACTGACCACAATGCTTTGCATCCAGAATCAACTCATATAGAATCATTTAGAGCCAAAAGGTATTTTCAAAAAATAGATTTTTATTTGAGAAGATTTTTCCAAGTGCAATTAGTTTAATGTATCTTTAAGTGATGGATCGCTTATGGAGGCCTTAATTTAAGTAGGCCGGTTCTGGAGATCTCACCTGAAGAAGGGACTGGTTGTGGAGACCTCATCTGAAAAGGTATATTGGTTGTGGAGGCCTTGTCTGACCAAATAAGCCTGTTCTGAAGAAGCAGGCCGGTTCTGGAGACCTCATCAGAAGATGTAGGCCGGTCTGGGGACCTCTTCAGAAGAAGTAGGCCTGTTCTGGATGCCTCAGCTGCAGAAGTAGGTCGGTTCTGGAGGCCTCTTCTGAACAAGTAGGCCAGTTCTGGGGATCTCATTCAGAGAAGCAGGCCGGTTCTGGAGGCCTTATCTGAAGTAGACCGGTTCTGGAGGCCTTATCTGAAGTACGCCGGTTCTAGAGATCTTATTCAGAGAAGCAAGTTGGTTTTGGAGGCCTTCTTTCAATCAATCAATCAATCAGTCAGGATTTTTTAAGTGCTGCTTATCACCCGAGAAGGTATTCAGGCGCTGGGGTGGAAGGGGTGTGTGGGGGGGGGGGGTAGGGGTAATCTGCTGCTGGACGTCATCAATCGAACTGCCAGGTCTTCAGGCCGTTTCTGAATTCTTGCAGTGTGGGGGAGGTCCTGAGATAGAGGGAAAGGCAGTTCCAGGTCTTGGCAGCCAAGTAGAAGGAGCGGTCACCTATCCTGCTGCAGCAGTGCCGTGGAGTGTGGGAGAGGGCGAGGGTGGCGCATTGCAGCTGTTTGGTGGAAGTTCAGCCTGGGGTTGAAGTAGGCTGGTCCCACGTTGTGAAGGGCCTTGTAGGCGTGGGTCAGCATTTTGAACTGGCATCTCTTGTGTATGGGGAGCCAGTGGAGAGATCTGAGGTGGGGGGTGATATGGGCTTGCCTCTGGAGGTCGAGGATGAGTCTGGCTGCTGCGTTCTGGATGGTTTGTAGTCTGTTTAGAAGCAGGGTGGTGATCCCAACGTAGAGGGTGTTGCCGTAGTCCAGGCGGCTGATGATGAGGGCTAGGGTGTTGGTGCTTCTGGTGCTGATGGGAATTCACTTGAAGATTTTCCGGATCATGCAGAGCGTGAGGAAGCAAGCTGAGGATACTGAGTTTACCTGGTTTTTCATGGTGAGCCTGCTGTCCAGTATGATGCTGAGGTTCCTGTCCTGTTCTGAGGGTGATGGGGAGGGGCCTAGATCTGCTGGCCGCCAAGTGTTGTACCTGGGAGAAGTGTTGTTCCCGAAGATGAGTATCTCTGTTTTGTCTGTGTGAAGTTTGAGGCAGTGCTTTTGCATCCAGCTGGCGACGCTGGTCATACACCTGTGGAAGTTTGCTTAGGTGTTAGTGGTCTTTGAAGTAGGCCGGTTCTGGAGGCCTCCTTTGAAGTAGGCCGGTTCGTAGGGCGGTTCTGGAGGCCTCCTTTGAAGTAGGCCGGTTCTGGAGACCTCCTTTGAAGTAGGCCGGTTCTGGAGACCTCCTTTGAAGTAGGCCGGTTCTGGAGGCCTCCTTTGAAGTGGGCCGGTTCTGGAGGCCTCCTTTGAAGTAGGCCGGTTCTGGAGGCCTCCTTTGAAGTAGGCCGGTTCTGGAGGCCTCCTTTGAAGTAGGCCGGTTCTGGAGGCCTCCTTTGAAGTAGGCCGGTTCTGGAGACCTCCTTTGAAGTAGGCCGGTTCTGGAGACCTCCTTTGAAGTAGGCAAGTAGACCGGTTCTGGAGGCCTCACCTGAACAAGCAGTTCGGGTCTGGAGGCCTCCCTTGAAGTAGGCCGGTTCTGGATGCCACCTTTGAAATAGGCCAGTCCTGGAGGCCACATCTAACCCTCTGTTTACACCCTGGAGCATATCAGCCTGGTAAGTGCTGCTAACAGCAGTGGCACAGTGAGAACAGGACAGCACCGGTGTTTTATTACATTCCACAGGTGACCCTAAACTTTACCTTATGTGATTTGTCTCAATGTTCTTCTTTACTCGAAAGCACTCTTCTCTGGGTTTGTCATCCCTGTCACAACCTCTTCCCCCCTTTCTACTCTTGTCTTCGTGTGCTGGCCGACTGCCACTTTCACATACCCACCCTCATAAGATAGATATCCTCGGCAGAGGATTTAACTTGTGAGCTGTACGTGTAAACAAGGCTTCTCCAACAAGTAGCTCCTGAGCTACTGGTAGTTCTCCAGCTACCTGCCAGTAGCTCTCCTGTGTGTAGCCCAGCCTATTAAATTAGAAGCTTTTGCTTGGTTGAATTAATATAGGTGTAATGAAAGTTGAAGTGTGTATTTGAGATGAATATGTATTTAGTTTCTGAACTGTTATTTGAGTGATGAATCATGCAGCTTTGGAGAGACATTATCAATATTATTACTATGGTCCAGGGGCATTGCACCTATGGCTATCATGCATTACTCATGCAGAGGCATTTCAAATTGCTGGTAATCGTGCATGGGGCGACCACTGCTGTAATCTTGTCTGACGTGGTCACTATTGCAACCCAGATACTAGTATCTCAGGATGCTTTTATTTGATCATAAGTGTCTCATATTAAAGAAAAGGTTGGAGACCCCTGGTTGTAAACCTACAAGCCATGGGCTGGCTGGGGCTTTCATCCTTCCGAGTTAGAGGCAATAATCTCCATTGAATTGGGTTATAACAACGCCACTTATGTATAGTTAGGGTGACCAGACGTCCCCGGACAGTCCCGGTTTTCAGAGGACTGTCCCAGTGTTCCAACGCTTTTGTTCATTTTAAATACATGTCCCGGTTTTTGGGACAAAGGTCAAGTTATCCTGCAAAGCTGAATTGAAAAGTATGCTCCCCTTTTACTGATTCCTCTGAAGTCTAAAATAATTTATTGATTTGTACCAGGCAGCCCAGGAGGAGGCTGCTGCCTGCTCCCAGCAGAGAGAGAGTGGGAGGAAGGGGCAGGGGGCGCAGGGTGGAGGTCGTTCCTTGCTGAGCTGAGGAGGGTATGTAAATGTAGCCTTGAAAATGTTTGTGTGTGTATATATATATATATATATATATGTCATGAAAAAGGTTGCCCCCAGGCGAAGTGCACTCATCAAGACAGGCAAATTTCTTTGGAGAGAGCAGCTTTGGTAAGTAGTGAAGCGTGATGTCCGACGTGTTTCGGAATCTCCTTCCTTTATCAAAGACAGCACGCTACACGCACAAACTACATAGTCCACCAATGCTTTCCCTTTTTATTCAATCCTCATTCCTCTCAGGTGAGCCCAAGCATGTGCTAAGAATCTTGGGATTGGTAGTCCGATTTTACCCATGTGGGTTGCCATAAATGTACGTGCTAAAAAACATGTTTAAAATGCCAGTGCAATTTACACAAAAATGTTGCCTCCACTCCATAGCGCTTTGTCAATCCCTATGACGTTGCCGAAGTCAGCCCACTGAGGCCCGCTAGGATATCACGGGGGTGCACTTCACGGACCTGTAATGTGATTAGTTGGAACAAGTATATTGACGAGCTTTTCATCATTTATAGGGGGACAGAACAATCAGCCAATGAATATCTGAAAGTGCTCAATGAGAACGATCTGAACCTCAAATTCTCAGGTGAGATGAGTCACACATCTGTGAATTTCTTGGATCTGACTGTATTCCCAGCTGAAGGAAGACTGTGCACTTCTGTGCACAGGAAGCCGACAGCTGGGAACTCGCTGCTACATGCTAGCAGCTGCCATTTTGAGAAAACCATAACAGGTATACCGTATGGCGAGCTGTTGCGGATTAAGAGGAATTGCACCAGGGATTGCGATTTCCAGGCAGCAGTGAAAGAGAGTATACAGAGATTCAGGGTAAGAGGGTACCAGGAAGGGATTTTCTCACAAGCTAAAAAGAAGGTGGACACTAAATCTAGATTGGAATTGGTCAACGATAGTTCACGAGCAAAGAGTAAAAGGGAAAGAGACACAGCTCTAAACAACAATAGCCCGTAGATTATTCGAGTAATGTCAATGACATTAGAAAAGTTTTGAGAAGAAACTGGCACATTTTAAAATCTGATGCCATAATTGGTGAGGATTTTCCCAAATCATCGCTAATGTCGTTTAGAAGAACTAAGACTCTAAGAGATTATTTAGTTCAGAGTTATTGTCCCACTGAGAGTAGACCATCCGCCTTTGGGAAAATAACAGGATTCTTCCCTTGCGGAAAATGTAAGGCGTGTAAAAACGGTCACAAAGACCTTTCCTACAATGTACCTGGCCTAGAGGCACCTAAGAAAATCATGAAGTTTATGAATTGTAATACCAGCCACACGGTGTACTGTTTAGTATGCCCATGTGGCTTGCGGTATATTGGCAGCACCATACACCAAACTAAGGTGCATAAAACATTTTAGAGCGATTGCCAACAGGTACGTTACGTACCCTGTGGCGAGACACTTCGAGACACATCACCACAGCAATAGGGAATTGCTGAAATTCTTTTGCCTGGACCATGTGCCCTTGAGCGTAAGAGGAGGTGATAGACAATTGCAGCTTCGTAGATTAGAGTCCAGGTACATTATAGACACCTAAACTAAGATACCTGGGGGTCTAAACAGTGGGGAGGAATTGGCTAATCATTTATAATCTTGACTTTGGTAACTAGCAATTGAAGGATGAGTATTGGGAATGGGATGTGGCATCAGATGGCAGAGGGAAAAAAAGTAGAGAAACATGAAGGCACATATCTATGTGCTAATAACCCATTCAGGGTGGTATAAGAGAGCACTAATCTTCTGCGATAGGAGCCCATCTAGGGCAACATAATGTGTGGATTATGCCTTATCCTAAGCAGGGGTTCCATGTATGTAACGTATGATATGCAAATAACTGCAGAAGTAATACGCTGACATGTGGGACTTGCCCGTTCAGGGCGGGAATCGTGCGATGTAAATAATGTATGAAAGTTGAATGTTGCCATATGTTGTATTAAGAACAATGCGGTATATTTTGCATGTTTTAAGATGGCTGACACCTATGGGCAGAAGCATGTCCGGTGTCCTTTGTTGATGTCCACTTAATGAGGTTTGTTTAAAACTGCCGTTTTGTTGCGCCCACCATTATTGAAAAAGGCGACAGCCGAAACGCGTCTGAGCGTACTGATAACCCAATAAAACTTCTGGGTTAATGTTCCAGTGAGTGCTGGTGAATTTTTTACCTAGTAGTGGGGATATATATATATATATATATATATCTATCCTACTGGCAGTCGCCAGTAGGTAGTCATAGTTAGGACCTTGGTTCTATTCAAAAAGCGTTATTTCTTTTGCCAATATCTTTGGCGCCGTTTGACAAATCTCCGTGAAATTTTCAAAGCAAATGCCCTGCTCCGGTCAGCTCCTGTCTTGAAAGATTCGGGGTGATTCGTCAAGCGGGGGCCAAGAAAAAAGGGGGGGTCCCAAAACACTTTTTCTCCATGTTAATTTCCATACGAAACTTTTGTCGCAGCTACAGCCTGAACTGCTGAACGGAATTAAACCAAATCTGGCAGAGAGGTAGCTCTTGGTCCAGAGTGCACTCTTTGCTTTAAATGGTGTAAATCTGTTCAGTAGTTCCTGAGAAATTGATATTTAAAAAATATTCGTATCTGGTGACCGCAGTGGATCCGCGAACCCTCCCGATCGGAGCTGACTTCTGATTGGCTGCCAGCACTTCAAACCAGGAAGTGTTGGCAGCCATCTTTTGACTCTGTTAAACCGAGTCACAAGAAAAAAGGTTAAAAATGTGAAAAGGGAGCAGGGTAGAAACACCCTGACCCCCTAGGCCTGCTCAGGGCCAAAAAAGGCTTTTTTTAAATATATTTTTTTTAGGCGAATCCCGCCGAAACTTTTTTTTAAAACGAAGAGCAGTCTCCCGCGCTTCATTTAATTAAGCCCCCGGGTGGGCCAGGTCCCAGGGGCAATGTTCAAAATACATGCTGGGGCCACGCGGGTCCCCGCAGCCCCGGGAACCACCACCTCCCGCGGCTTTTTAATTATGAAAAGCATAGGGGGGCTCCTGCCCCCCACGCAGCCCCGGGGACCACCACTTCCCCGGGACATTCCTAAATTATGGGTGGAAGCCCTGGGGGCTGCCACATCACCGGGGCTTTAATGTTTAAATGCGGGGGGCATGCGCCCCCCCCCGCAGCCCTGGGGACCCACCTCCCCGAGGCAACAATGATTAAAATGAAGTATGGGGGGGGTCCCTTCCCCCCACACTGCCCCGGGGACCACCACTTCCCCGGGGCATTTTTTTAAAAAGGGCAGGCCCCGGAGGATGCGTTCCCTGGGGCCAAAACTGGCCCAGGGAAGGGGGGGGCACGCGGCCCCCCTTCCTTAAAAGAAATTAGCAAAAAAAAAGTTAAAAAGGCCGGGCCCCGGGGGATGGGGTCCCCAGGCCCAAAATCGGCCTGGGGAGGGGGGGACTGCAGGGCTCCCCTCCCCTTTAAAGATATTTTTAAAAAGTAATGCCTAGCCCCGGGGGATGGGGTCCCCAGGGCCATAAACTGCCTCGGGAGGGGGGCCTCGAGCCCCCCTTTTCACTTAAAAAAAAATTGGCTCAGGCCCCGGGGGATGGGGTCCCTGGGGCCCAAAAGGTTTAAGGAAAGGGGGGCCACACAGCCCCCCTTCCTAAATTTTTTATTTTTATTTTTTTTAAAGCGGCAACTCGCCGGAAGCCCCGCTCCCTCCCTGCACCACTCTGCAAACTCGCCTCCTGGCACGTTCTGGGTTGGGGGATTAAGTCCCCTTGAATCCTAAGGGTACTTAGGAGCCAACTAGCCCACCAGGTATGAAGGAGGGTCCCGAAGGCCCCATCTTACCATCTAACAAGAAACCCATTTTTGATTTTGCACTGCCCACTGAACATGATACCCCTAAGATAGGCCCTACCAGGCAGGCTCAGATAGAATGTCTTAAGTTGTCCACTTTCCTTCATCCTGGGAGTGCATCTTACATAGGCCCAAGCCCAGCTCCATAGATAACCATATCGTACATAGGACCAAGCATGCCTTCCTAGATACAAATGTATAGGCCCAAAAAGCCAATGACTCCTGCTCTCATTTTATAATAATAATAAAACAGATCTCGTAGGCCTCACTGATCTGCTAGCAGAGATCTGTTCCATCCACCGAGAGACAACATCAGCCCCCTCTTGTAAATTTCCACAGTTACGAGAATAAGAGCGGCCCCCACCTACGTGACAATCTGTTGGTACATCTGGCTGTGTCACAAGCAAGATTTGCGATATTTTTAGTTATGAAACTTTCCGCGCTTGCTTAACTGAAACTGAGAAGGCGGCAACGTGACCAACAATTAATATATTAAATATTAATTCTGAGCATTTTTTACGGTAAAAGTTATCCTTTGTTTACTTTTTGCGGTCAAGAACACTGACCATCTGCTAAAAGCTCTGTTTCATCATGATACCACTTCTCGGTTTTATATAAAACTTTCCAGTTACTGTAAGTGGGCGGTTAAGTGGCCTGCGTCAGATCTCGTGTCAGACGTGGGTGTAAGTTCTGCATTTAACCATATAAAAGAGCTTCGCCCAGGGTGCGGCTCTGAACTCTCTGCGCATCAGTGCATGACTGCATATAGAGGGTTCCCGATCGATCGTCAGTGTGACTGGGCCTAGAACTTCAACTTCCAAGGTGGTAATACTCTTATCTGATTATTTTGCCTATTGGCTTTATCAGCTTAACTGATTATTTTGCCTATTGGCTTTATCAGCCTATCTGATCATTTTGCCTTTTGGCTTTGTCAGCTCAACTAAATATTAGCCTTTTGGCTTTGTCAGTCTATCTAACTCAGCTCATTCTAACCCAAGCCATTGCATTTATTTTAGTTTAAACTGCGTAGTCTTGAATGGTGTTGCTTTCTTAAAAAGAGATTAGCCTTCTAGGCACTAGCCTACCTATCCTCTTTAAAGTCAGGGTTGCTCTTTAGGCAGCTACTCGTAGCATAATATTTAGACATATATTTGCTTCTTTTGAACAACTGATTTATAACATTGTCAATACATTTATTTTTCATCCTGCTCATGTGTTCATGGGCAACATTTTAATCGAACTGTTTCTATGCTTTTGAACTGCTTAAATAAAAAGTCACTGTATTTTACATCGTGGTTTCTTCTTTCCAAGTGAACGAGCAGAACAGGGGTCAGGCTCTCTGGAGTCGGTAAGCAGAAGGGTGTGGCCACCAAAATACTACCCTCAATCAGGTACCTCCAGTAAGACCCACACAGTGGGATTGCTGAGAGGTGGTCCAAGGCCACGCCCCTTTTTACACCACTCTGCAAACGCGCCTCTTGGCGCACTGCTGGTGGGGCGATGAGGTCCTCACAGGACTAAAGTGGACTTCATCCCCGAAGCAGCAGTGCGCCAGGAGGCGCGTTTGCAGAGTGGTGTAAAAAGGGGGCGTGGCCTCTGACCACTTTCAGCAATCCAGAGGGCGCCAGGGAGCGCGTTTGCAGAGTGGTGGGCAAATGGGGCATGGCCTGCTATGAGAACTTACCAATCCTGCTGTGTGGGACTTACTGGAGGTAATAGATGGGGTAGTTTGCCACCAAGGATGTCCTTGGGGGCCAACTACCCCTCCTGGTACCTCCAGTAAGTCCCACACAGTGGGATTGGTAAGTGGCCTTTGGAGGCCACGCCCCCTTTCTCCACCACTCTGCAAACGCGCCTCCTGGCAAACTACTAGTTGGGGGATAAAGTCCACTTTACTTCTGAGGGACTTTGGGGGCCAAGAAGCCCTCCTAGTACCACCTGTAAGTCCTACGTAGCGGAATTCCTGAGCGCTGGTCGGAGGCCCAGCACCCTTTCTCCACCTCTCTGCAAACGCGACTACTAGTTAAATAAGCATTTGCAATGTAATTGGTCTTGCATTTGCGAAAGTTAAGGCTATTGGCGTTGTAAATGTAAAAGTGTTTGACTAATGTTTTTTGGAGTGGATGTATGTTGTGTGTAGTGGAATTATGTGGTATGTTGTGCAGTGAAATTATGTGGATAAAATGTATGTGGTATTTAGTGTATAGGAATTATGTAGAGTGGGATTATGTGTTATGGAGAGTAATTATGTGGTATGGTAGTCTGTGTTGTGGAGTGGTCAATCAATCAATCAATCATGTCACTTATAAAGCGCACTACATACCCGCGAGGGTCTCAAGGCGCTGGGGGAAGAGGGGTGGTGCTGCTACTGATCGAAGAGCCAGGTCTTGAGGAGTCTTCTGAAGGCCAGTAGGTCTTGGGTCTGTCGGAGGTTGGTGGGGAGGGTGTTCCAGGTCTTGGCGGCGAGGTGGGAGAAGGATCTGCCGCCGGCGGTCGTTTTCCGGATGCGGGGGACTGTGGCGAGGGCGAGGCTGGTCGAGCGGAGCTGGCGGGTGGGGGTGTAGAAGCTGAGTCGTCTGTTGAGGTAGGCTGGTCCGGAGTTGTGGAGTGCTTTGTGTGCGTGGGTGAGGAGCTTGAAGGTTATCCTCTTGTTGACAGGGAGCCAGTGCAGGTCTCTCAGGTGGGGTGTGATGTGGCTGCGTCGGGGGATGTCGAGGATAAGACGTGCAGAGGCGTTCTGGATGCGTTGCAGCCGTCTCAGGAGCTTAGAGTGGTAACCTCCGGTTTAGTCTTCCTCCTTTCCATAGAAGCTAAACTATAAACTCAAAGAGACAAAAAAAGAAGGAACCACTGAGGAGCACTTCTGGACCTAGTCGGAGGTATGAGCAGGGTCACTGGAATTATGCGACTGTTCTGCTGCATAGTTAGACATTTTCCGCATTTGCCACATAATCCATCATCTGGTGCATAATCTGCAGATTTGAACAAAAAAAAAACTTGTTTCTAGCTCAAACGGCTCAAACGTTACCAAAAATGCAGCGACAAGTGTTACAGCGTGGTGGAAGGCCCTTTGCAAACCTGGAATGGTCACCTGTTACTTATTGCTAAATTGCTACTAATGGTGCGCAAACCACTCTTGCTTCTTTCTGCGCCTCTCTTGCCTCTTTCTGCATTTCTCTTGCTTCTTTGTGCACCTTTCTTCCTTTTTCTGCACTACTCTTGCCTCTTTCTGCACATCTCTACCGCGTTCTGCACCTCCCTTCTTTCTGCACCTCTTGCAGCACCTCTCTTGTCTCTTTCTGCACCTCTGTTGCTTCTTTCTGCACTTCTCTAACCTCTTTCTGCACCCTCTTCACTCTTTCTGCATCTCTCTTGCCTCTTTCTGCACCTCTCTTGCCTCTTTCTGCACCTCTCTTGCCTCTTTCTTCACCCCTCTTGCTTCTTTCTGCACTTCCCTTGCTTCTTTCTGCACCTCTCTTGCTTCTGTCTGCACCCCTTTTGCCTCTTTCTGCACCTCTGTTGGTTATTTCTGTGCTGCTCTTGCTTCTTTCTGCACCTCTCTTGCAACTGTCTGTACCCCTCTTGCCTCTTTCTGCACCCCTCTTCCCTCTTTCTGTACATGTTCTACCTATGTAGGCATAGTTAGAAATTAGCATTTAAAAAAACCTTAGAAATTCACTGAAAAAACCACAGGTTTCAGGGACGTTTTAGTTAGTAATTACCATTTAAAAAACCTTAGAAATTCACTGAAAAAAACACAGGTTTAAGGGACGGTATAGTTAGGGATTAGCATTTTAAAAAAACTTAGAAATTCATTGAAAAAACCACAGGTTTCAGGGACGTTATAGTCAGGCTGACATTTCACTCGTACAAAACCAGAGAAATTCGGCCGTTATAGTTAGTTCAGCTAATTATAACTCACGCCCTTGCAATGCACTGCTGATGACACGTATTACATCACTCATGACATGGTCAGTGACATCACTCATGACATCTCATATGACCTCACTTATGACCTCGCTTATGACCTCGCTTATGACATCACTGATGACATCACTTATGACATCACTGATTACATCATCCACTTAATATCTGATGCACCTCCTAATATAACCTTTCATACACCAACTCTAAAATACAGACTACCATCCTCGAAACCATAGACACGCCAATATCAGTTAGTACTTACCCACTCACTGATTCATAGGTCTACACATACATCCACTCACTCAACCATACAGTCACTCATTCACGCAGTCACTCATCAATACAGCCACTGATATATGCACTCATATCCCCATATAGACACTCACACACCGCCACTCACCCATAGTTACTCACACACCTAGTCAGTCACCCAAAGAATCAATCATACTGTCATGTACTCACCTATACAGTTATACACACACCACCTCACTTATTGAAATATATACTAACACATACTTACTCTCTTATACAATCACTGACACAAGCACACACTCATCCATAAAGCCACTCCCACAAATAAGCACTCACGGGCGGCGTTTGAAGATGTTTTTTATTCTTCCAGAAACAAACGCGTTTCGGATGTCTGCCTTCCTCGGTGTTACTGACACACCGGAAGCAGCCGTCTTTTAAACAATCATTCTCGTGCTTTAACAATTGAAAAGGGACTCAACAAAATTGCATTTCAAATGAGCGCCATCTTGTAGTATATAAAAAGCAATTCATATCGCCATAATACATATGCAAATGCATTGCAGACCACAACATATCACAGTTGCAAATCACAGTCAAATCATATGATATAATAAAATTCATTACATATGAGAAGCTTATGTGGACAAATTCATTATGCTCACAATATATTATTAATTGGACAGATTTCCGCCCTTATTCGATAATATCTGAACATTAAT
This sequence comes from Calotriton arnoldi, assembly GCA_963921515.1. Lineage (NCBI taxonomy): Eukaryota > Metazoa > Chordata > Amphibia > Caudata > Salamandridae > Calotriton > Calotriton arnoldi. Next base: position 383,969 of record CAWUFW010006295.1, read on the forward strand.
TATGCCGTGTATTGGCTGAGCAGCACTGTGACATCGCTGTGACATAGTGATCAATACAAATCTTGCTGTGGATCGGCAAAGAGTCCCTTTTATTCCAATTCTTAATAAATGCACATTTCATAAGACACACAAGATAACTTCCTCGGGAGAACTGCTTTTCATTATCAATCTATTGTTCATGAGCCCAGGTGTGATGCTAATTCCTCACCACTATTCAGACCTTTGGGAAATTTAGTTTGCAAATCAATAATGTAGCGCGATTCTAGCCTGCGAAGTTTTTGAATTCTATCTCCTCCTCTTATACTTTCGGCCACATGATCTAAGCCATAATATTGTAGCATGTTTCTATTGCTGGAATGTTTTTCTGCATAATGCCTCGCTACTGGGTACGATGCATCATTTTTGGCGATCGCCCTTAGATGTTCCAATACTCTGATTTTAAGAGGATGGATGGTGCTACCAATGTAGCAGAGGCCACATGGACAGGTTAGACAAACTGCATATGATGTGCTGCAGGTCATAAATTTGGTTATCAATCTTTTCCTTTTTATATCCGGGATATTATATGACAGAACCCTTTTACTGTTAGCACAGGCTTTGCATTTTCCACATGGAAAAAATCCTCTCATTTCTCTCAAGGTTCTCATAGATTGGACTTCCTTGTCCAGATGGCTACGTACTAGCCTATCTCTCATTGATCGTGCCTTTTTAAAGGTGACCAATGGATATATCGGGATATCTTTACTTATGACATTGTCCGTTTTTAAATATATATGTATATGTGATCAAGGTCCAGGAGGGACCGAAACGCGTCATGGCCAACTGAAAATAAACAAACTTTTGCACAGAAACGTGGTCCGTGCCTGCTTTCCGATTCCAGGATTGGTGAAAGTTTTGAAGCAGTGTGTGAGGATATATATATATATATATATATATATATAACAGACAGGCCAGGTTTAGAAGTAAGACTAAAGGCTTTAGTCCTACCTTTATGTCTGACCTCTCCCGGTTATTGTTTCACAAAATCTGTTCACCCTATTTACAGTGCTATGAAATATTACCTTCAAAGGGCTTTTCAAGTTATATATATTGCATCTCTTCACTGTTATTCAGTTGCGTGCCTGTGTGTAAAAAACTGTAGAATGGTCAAGAAGTCAAATTTGGTTGCTTTTTTTTCCCCCCCCGTGATCGCTTTTCACACATATAGTCAACCAGGGCGTCAGAAAGTATACATTGAGGACCAAGGAGACATATGTAGTTGGATGGATGGATGGGTGTATGGATGGCAGAGTGGATGGATGGATGGGTGGGTTGGGTGTATTAATGGGATGGATGGGTGGGTGGGGTGGATGGATGGATGGGTGGGTTGGGTGTATGGATGGGGTGGATGGATGGATGGTTTTGGCTGCTTAATGTTCAGAGCCATTAATGATGACATCAGATTTGAGGCAGAAGAAAGATCGGTGTCCATCTTTGGCCTCTCCTTGGAGAAATAGCTTTGTGTGGGTGATGGAATACTTCAGTCTTCATGCCCATTCAGTTGTTGCCCTCTTTGGAAAGATCACAATGCAGTGCCCTCTGCATGTCCATCCCATCCTTGCCTCTTCTCTATGTTAACTTGTTTTCATGTGCCACTTCATGCCACGGTTCTGCCATTGCTAAGTGCTGTAAACAGCAAGTGTTACTATTAATAATGTATGGTACTGGATTTACCAACCTCGGAAGGATGAGAGCCGAAGTCTGCCTTGAGATTTGACCTTGTGACCTTCAGATCTCGCATTTGTCAGTGGTGAGCTCTAACTGAAAGAAGTACCTTTGTTTCTTGAATTTATTGTCATGGTGGTTAAGGTGTGGCATACAGAAGTTTGGAAGATGGCTTTATCTACGTCAGCCAGTGTGTGGCCAGTGAGCATGTCCCATTGAGAAGCTCGCTCGCTGCTGTAGCATGCAGTGATCTGCACGTCAGAAGTTTGAATCCTGCCAAGGCCGACACAGCCTTCAATCCTTCTGAGGTCGGTAAATTGTTACCTGCAGGCAGCGCTTAGAATTTGCAGAAGTGCGGTATGAAGTGTTCTAGTAAAATAAGTAGTTACCGTCATTATGTTTCCAGTCCAGCCCTTCTCCTTCATGGATAATTGTTATCAAATGCATGGTTTAAGGTAAACAAATGAAAACTGCAACCCCCGGAAAGGACTATTTTATTGAATGAAGCCCAGGACCAATGCTATGTTGCTAAGCATTAATGATGCAGGTTAGTAAAACGATGTACTTACGTGATGCGTGTCTCGGCATTACCTACGGTGTGAAACGGGAGATGCGTCCGTCTCTTTTCTTTACTGTGCCAAGTGCACGTTTGGTGTCTCAGGTCTTGTCGGGGCACAAGTCCTATAAAAAGAAGTGGGGGGACTGACAATATGCAAATGACCTCATGACGTCATGAAAAGCAGAGCTCGCACGTTTCCTACGTCCAGTCCAAGTTTTTACTCTGTATTCTGGAACTTGTAATCCTGCTTATCCCATTAGAAAATGCGCAAATAAAGACCTCGTATACAAAGTAAAAACCTGGACTGAGGGAACTACTCACGCAAGACTCTGAGACAGCTGGGGGCTCTGCATTACTAGAGGAAGCTGCCCCGCGGCTGAATCGAATACCCACACTAGATAGCAAAGAATCGCCGTGAATGCTGCGCGATTAACCCAGTCCTTCGCCGATTTGTGTTTTAAAGTCACAGGACGGCAAATGAACGCCGTTTCATATTACTGCAATTAGGACAATACCGCTTACACGAACGGTTTCCTTTTTCATCCACGCCCCGTGGGGCCCAAGTTCTTGGCAGGGGGGACGGCGTCCACCCTGTGAAAAGAGTGGGGGGACGCCGTGTACCTGCGTGTACCCCCGACTCGAGCCCTGGGTCTTGTGTTCCTGTCCGTGCTCTCGCAGAAGTAAAACGTTTCCATTCGCAGCTGCTTTAATGGGCTGTTTTGAATTGTTTTACAGCGCCTAGTTACGGGGAGCTGTTTATGTGGCTTGGTGGCCACTGCTTCCCAGCTGGACACCCCTCTTAACCCCAGGAGGGCTCTGCCTTGAACCCCGAGGCCTGGTGGTGCCGTCAGCTGGACAGCCCTGTTAACCCCAGGAGGGCTCTGCCTTGAACCCCGAGGCCTGGTGCCGTCAGCTGGACACCCCTGTTAACCCCAGGAGGGCTCTGCCTTGAACCCCGAGGCCTGGTGCCGTCAGCTGGACAGCCCACCCCAGGAGGGCTCTGCCCTGAGCCCAAAGGCCTGGTGTCGTCAACCTGACACCCCTCTTAACCCCAGGAGGGCTCTGCCCTGAGCCCAAAGGCCTGGTGCCGTCAGCTGGACAGCCCTGTTAACCCCAGGAGGGCTCTGCCTTGAACCCCAAGGCCTGGTGCCGTCAGCTGGACACCCCTGTTAACCAGGGCACAAGTCCTAAAAAAAGAAGTGGGGGGACTAACCTAGTTAATCAGTAAGCAAGTGACATCACGGCGCGTGACATCACGGCGCGTGACACGCATGACATCACAGGAAGTGGCATCACAAGAAGTGACATCAAATCTTAAGCCCTCACATACATATTTAGAAGGTGTATCATGAGTACATTGGAGCACATTTCGAGTATACTTCTCCTGCATTAGGCAGAAGATTCACACTTTTGTACGCTACACATATACACATAAAACAATGGTGCCTTTTGTCAGCGTAAAGCTTCCTCTAGCCATAGTGCTTTAAAAGAAAAAATAGTGATATTTAAATTATTACAACGCCTCCTCAGGGGTAGTAAGCCCTATATAAATGCTATTTATTTTGTGCAAATACTGGGAAAGACCAACACATCTGATGGTCTTACAGTGCATGCATATCTCCTAAACAGGGACTGCACAAAGTGAAAAGCTGCCTCTCTTCAGTATGTGTGAAGTGCTAACAAGGTGTGAGCCTTTGTTTCTCCCCTGCTGCATTTGCTTCTGGGTGTGAGGCTCCTGACTGCTGCCAGCCAGGAAACTCCAACAAAAGGAGGCCTGATGACCCCTCAGACTCGGCCTTTGTTAAGAACCAGCAGGAGTTAGAAATAAGAGAGCCCCGTCCCCGCCTGCACGTTGTTGCCGATCGAAAGCAGATAACAACGTGCAGGCGCTGCTGAAAGTGTCCCGGTGTTTAGATATTACACCGGGACGAATTCAGCATCTTTATCAGTGGGGCCCAACTTCTTGGCAGGGTGGACGGCGTCCCCCCTGTGAAATAAGTGGGGGGACGCCGTCCACCCGCGTGGACCCCCGACTCGTGCCCTGCTGTTAACCCCAGGAGGGCTCTGCCTTGAACCCCGAGGCCTGGTGCCGTCAGCTGGACACCCCTGTTAACCCCAGGAGGGCTCTGCCTTGAACCCCGAGGCCTGGTGCCATCAGCTGGACACCCCTGTTAACCCCAAGAGGGCTCTGCCTTGAACCCCAAGGCCTGGTGTCGTCAGCTGGACACCCCACCCCAGGAGGGCTCTGCCCTGAGCCCAAAGGCCTGGTGTCGTCAGCTGGACACCCCTGTTAACCCCAGGAGGGCTCTGCCTTGAACCCAAAGGCCTGGTGCCATGAGACAGCTGTGCGCTGCTGTGTGGCCCATGTTTCTACCTAGGGCTTTAAGTGGGATGAAAAAACTGAGGAGGGGGGGTCTCTCATAGGGGTGTGGTCGATGTAATTAAGGGCGTGGCCTAAAACACTTAAGCTAAAAATCTGTACTTCGCATAATGTGCCGCCCCCAGGGCCGGACTGGCTACCGGGCTTTCCTTAATAAACAATGCAAAACAAATGTTTAAAAAAGTACACTTTAAAGCGATTTGTTTTGCATTGTTCATTTAGAAGCGCCGGCAGCTCCCCAGCAACAAAATCAGCCCCTCCGCAGTAAACCTGGACACCACCCTGCCACCCCAGCAAAAAACACCCGGTAGCCAGTCTGGCCCTGCCCCACTGGTATTTTGCTGTGTCTGTCCATTTATCCAGCTATTTAACACAACAAGTAACATTACACCTACAACGAACCAGGACTATTGTCAGTGGTTGTAAATTGCATAAGATAAACAAGCAATTACTATGACTGCGTTGTATAAAATATTAAAAATGCTTCCGTTCTTGTGGGCAAGGGTGTGGATAAGGCTGGAGCTACCGACGTTCGAGCTGAGAAAGCAGCTTCTAGCCTGACGTAGGCTCAACATCCTGTAATTCTAAACAGAATATGTGCTTGTGTGATGTAACTGGTGCTCAAGTTTGCCCTATATAATACTGAAAAATGAGTCTTTTTGAAGCTACATCAAAAGCAGTGTTGGAAGGTACTAGCGCAGAGTTAGGGGTTTTTCCCCCCCCCCACCTTGAAGGTAAGAATGAGGAGCCCGATAGGGACCCGTTTCGGCACCTGCTTTTAAGAACACCCGGCCCACTTAAAGCCCTGCTTTTACCACAGAAGACGTGTGCCCCTCTCTGCACAGACACACTCTTTTTTTTTTTTTTTTTTTAACTTTATTGAATTTTTTCCTTCATCAAAAAACAGTCAAAATGCAATATCTGCAAGTAAAATACAGCTGGGATAATTGGGACCAGTAGCAAGAACACATCGGAACCTACAAGCAACAGTAGTCAGGTACATAGTTTAGCAGTATGGAACGCTACACATCACCAAAGGTCTACAGTAATACAAAGAACAAAGAGGACATCATTCATGGTCTATAGCAGATTGCAGGAATATGAGTGCGCCAGGGGCTCCAGCCATGGGGAAGAGAAACAGCCGTGGGTTGGCAGTATTGTCCTTAGGGAGGGTCAGAGCAGTCAGTGGCAACCAATTGTGTGGAGAGATAAGGTGAGACTTTAAGATGTGCCCTCTTCAGTGTAGGGGTGTTCCAAAAGGTATGTCTGCAGTGGGCCCCAGAGGTGACGAGGACGAGAGGAGCGGGGGAGAAGTTCAGCATAGGTGCAAAGTGTATCCTGCCATAGGATCATGTCAGATAGCCAATCTTTAAATTTGGGCGCTCGTCCCCTACCCCATCGACAGGCTATGCGCCGTTTGGCCAAAACAAGACAGAAGGACACAAACTTGCGGTGTTTGGCTGGGAGCTGTTCAGTATATCCCAAAAGAGCTACTAGTGGGGCTTTCGGGAGCAGTAAAGAGACCATAGAGTCTAGGGCCGTAAGAACAGCGTCCCAGTAGGCATGAACATCCGGGCAGTCCCAGGCAAGGTGCAGAAAGTCGGCCTGTTCTCCCCCCTCCCCCGCACCTGTCACACCTGTGTCTATCTCTCAAGCCAAATTTGTGCAGTGTAACCGGGGTATAATAGCTGCGGTGTAGGAATCTATAATGTATGATACGAAGTCTGCTATTGGCAGAGATTTGCTCAGTCTGCCGACAGCAGTAATTCCATTGTGCATCAGTGAGATCCTGGCCCAACTCTGACGACCATTTAGCACGTGCCGGGCATGGAGGATACTCCATGTCCCTATATAAACCGTGGTAAAGTATGGACACCAAGTGTGAGGCAGTGGAGGCACTGCACAGACACACTCTGTGTCTGCCAGCACCAGCGGCCACCAATGAAAGGAAAAAGACAGGCAAATACTTCCAAAGATGTAAACCCCGCTCCTGGGCCAGGACACGTGCAGCACTCTCTCAACCAATCGCAGAGCATCTCTCCAGTCCGAGCCTCAGTCCCTTCTTGCTGTCTATTGTTTGCAATAAATGGACCAGGGTTGGGGCAGGCACAGACCTGAGACAACAAGAAAGATATTACAATGGCTTTTCGTTCTGGGGTCTCGGGGAGTCAGTGCAGACACCACGGCACGGACTGGCCTCCTGTCTTGTAGCCAGGCCCTGGCTATACTTCCAGTGCTTGTTTGTAAGTGTACTGACGTGTGATTGGAGGGGGAGGGAGGGTTACACGGATGGCCCACCCCCTCCCAGGATGCGATCTTTATCTCAGGAGCAGTAAATTCCCCCAGAGGAGGAAGGCACCTTTATCACTTAGCTTGGGCAGCGCCCCCCTCCCCCCTTCAAAGGCTGCCCCCTCAGTTCACGTCCAGGCCTTGCACGTGGGAGGGGCGTGGGGAGGTCACTTTACTCCTAAAAGTGCAGCATCTGAGGGGGAGACCTCACTCCGGGACAGCTCGCTCCAGGAGGCGCCTTCCAGCCTGCAGCTTCCCTGTTTGATGCCACATTCTGCAGGTACGGGGGGTGGTGGGAGGTTAGGAGGTGTGTGAGGGTCCAGAGACGTAAGATACATTGAAAATGAAGCCTGCACCAGGGGGGACGGGACTCCGGGGGTCTTGGAGGCAAGAGTGAGCGCGGCAAGCCGCTGATTAACAGGTTGTGTCCAGAGTACACACAACGAGGCCTTCCACCCGCAGGGCAGGCGACCTGGTGACATTTCGTTGTAGTTGAAGGTAGCACTTGTAGGTCGCTTATTCTAGCTGCGTGGGTCGATGCGCCTGCTGCAGAGACCTAGGTCCCCAACTTGCACGTATGTTAGGAGCTGGTTGGTAAGGTGTGAGGTCCAAACTTAAAGTGATTTCAGGTGTGTTCGTCTAATTAGTTAAATAGAAGCAAAACAAGACTACAACACCCAGAATGCATTTAGCTATCACTCAAAAGTCCTGAACTGCAGTGTCCCCGAAGATCTGGAGGGCGGTTGTCACAGTTTCATTTTTGTTTTCTGGTTGGTTTTGGGCTTGTCTTTTACAAGCAATTCTAATCTCACATCTGACACTTTAGTGGGATTGACCCGTCAGTCAGAGGTAAGACTGCAAGTCCCAGAATGCAGTTCGTTTACTAGTGAAAGTCCCGGGCCGGGAACATACAGCCCCTGGAAACAAAGACTCGCGTGTAACCCTTTATTTCCTCCTCATAGCTAGGCGTGGGTGAAAGTAAACATTTGTATCGCTTGGTAAGTGTACTTTACATCCTGTTGGGGCCATGTGAGGGCCTAAAGGGGTGCGTTGTAGTCAGTCTCCCATTGCGGGGTCTGTGACAGTCTTTGCATCCTCAGTTTATGCTTTTGTCTAATTGTTCACATTTCTTTGAGAATTTGCAGCTCACTGTGTGCTCTTGGTGCAGGGCGGTGCTGCTCCTTACACGTTTCACTATTAAACACAGGGCTCTCTGTTCCCATATGTAGTGCTCAGCCCAAGGTCACTGAACACAAAAGCACTGGCTCTGATCCCAGAAAGCAGGGCTGTCCTCCAGGGTCGGCAGATCCTACAGACAGCAGCGCTATCCCACAGCTTGCACAGACTTTACACAGGAGAGCTATTCCTTAAGTTACACAGATCTTACAGACCTCAGACAGCAGAGCTATCCCTCGCGTTACGCAGATCTTACAGGTCTCAGATAGCAGAGCTATCCTGCAGGTTACACAGATCTTACAAAGGAGAGCTATTCCACAGGCTACACAGATCTTACAGACCTCAGACAGCTGAGCTATCCCTCAGGTTACAAATATCTCACAGACCTCAGGCAGCAGAGCTATCCCGCAGTTTACACAGATCTTACAGGTCTCAGGCAGCAGAGCTATCCCTCAGGTTACACAGACCTTACACAGGAGAGCTATTCCTCAGGTTACACGGATCGTACAGACCTCAGACAGCTGAGCTATTCCTCAGTGTGAGAAGTTGGCCTGGTATATGCTGTTCACTAATTAAAGTGGACACCTTGCACCAGGGCAAATCGACTCTTATGGTAGATAGGTTTAAGACAACCTTTTAAAGAAAGCTATCCTAGTGGTAGCTGTGGAGAGCAGCCTTCAGGCTAAGTCTCGGAGGAATGTAAAGCAGCTTGTTTTACCATATAATCTCTTGAATCACCAAATGAAAAGACACCACACAGGTATATATATCAAATATATATGTATTTATTTCTAAATAACTCTCTACTAATCTCTTTATGAGATTAGAAGACAAACATATGCACAAATCAACGTTTCACAATAAGTTAAGCACACAATATGGCTGGGGCCCTAGGGGCGTACCAGACCATATACTAAGTAAGAGACTTAGAACCAACGACTTGCAAGGAGACAAGGCCTAGGGCCTTCAGAAGTGCTGGGGCCTCACGAAACCACCCAAGGCAGGTAAGTAAAGGACCCACGGGGGACGCGTGCAGTGTGGATACACAGGCGCGAATCGCCGTTAACTTCAATGGGGCAAGTCGCGGTTGGAAATAAAGAGTTTTAGGATACTTCGGGAGAACCTACAAGCAAGTCACTTACAGGGTAAGTAGTTCTAGGGCCCACACCCACAGGAGCACCGTAGTGCTGGAGTTACCTCACCCAGGAAGCCGGGTGCACAGGTGTCCTTTGGTGTCGGGTCGCGGCGTCGTTTTCAATGGCGAACAAAGAAGATTTGCTGCTTGCGGGAGCTGAAGAAGTGTCCGGTGGAATCCAAGCCTGGATTCTGAAGAAGGATGACCTGAAAGCAGAGGGGACAGTGTTCAAAGTCACTTGGCAGTGACCCGGGGCAAGGAAGATGGATGCCCACCGTCGTCGGTCGCTTCAGGTCGGTTGCAGGTGCCTTGACTCTTCAGCCACGTGGTCCAGGAGGCGTCGACGACGACCAGGAGCTGGATTCGGTGTGTCCCTTGACGTCTGCAGCTGACTGCGGTGTCGGCAACTCGATCGGAGCCAACAAGCCTTGGCAGCCGCAAGTCTCGGGGAGATGAAGAAAAGTCGATGGCGCAGACCAGCAAGGTCTGTGGAACTCACCCAGCGAGGGTAAGTCAGGGCAGGCCTGGAGCAACCAGGGGAGCCCTTCGGTTTCTTTAAGAAGTCTTCTGGGGACCCACAAGCCAGCGGGCAAGGGATCGCGAAGACACCTCGGGCGGAATCACTCAACAGGGGCCCACGGTCACTCGGGACGGTGTAGGCCTCTGATCTTCGGAGGGATTCCTGCTGGAGGTCGGGACCACACGTGGTCCAAAGCACAAGTTCGTAGAACGTTGTGAAGGGGTTGCACTCGACAATAGTGCACGGTACCCAGGGGTCGCGGTTCCTCGTTACTCGTGGGGTCCACTTGCCTCAGCTTCGCTGGGGACTCACGATGGCCTGGGAGAGGTCAGGAAATCCACTTCTTGGGCTGCAGGGACTTCGGACTCCGGCGGGAGCGGCGTAGTTTGCGACCGTCGTTGTCGTTTTTGGTGCCTGCCAAGCAGGGGAGTCACTCCTTGACTCCAAGGGAGATTCTTCTGTCTTCCAAAGGTAGTGGAACGTCGAAGGGCCAGGATTCTTCTGTAGAGCGTCGTCCAGGGGTTATCTGCTTTGCAATGGCAAGGTTCCCCTCTTATACTAAAAAGAGGGGATGGACTAGCTCTATGACCCCACCTATGGGAGGGTCAAGGGAGGGGTGGCTACACCCACTTCCCTTTGTCCAGTTTCGCGCCAGAGCAGGGGCAGGTAGCCCCTGAGCTGGTTTGAACTGGCATATGCACAGAGGAGCCTTCTGCTCCCCCAGTGCAGGACTTCAAAGCACTCTAAGAGTGCACCCACCCAGCCCCAATACACTAAACCCTGTCTGGAAGGTGGTTACACCTCCCTGTGACAGGATGCCTATTGTTGGGCTTCCTCCACTGCGAGTTTCGGTCATCAGCAGGAGGGCAGCCCAGTGTCTGTGACTGGTGGCATCCATTTTGTGATGCCAGGGCTCTTTAGGATTCTACCGCGTTTCCACAGCAGGTACATGTCTTATCCCTCTAGGAGGGTGGAATGCTACCCCCGCCGCCAAGATTGGCGGGGGGTAGTATTCCAAGATGTTTGACACCAAACACGACATGTTTTGATGCAGCCATTCCAAAGTTAGCATTTACCGCGAGGATATAATGCACTTAAATAGTATATGGTTTAACCGCATCCACAAACCGCACCAGAGAATAGACTCTGAGAGCTGCAGAGGGGCCCTGCTCAGGCAGAGGCACCCCCTCACATAGAAGCCAAGCACCCTGCCCTCAGGATTGATAGGGCCTGCCTTAGGGGTGACTGATAGGTTTATATGTGTGTGCAGGAGAGATATAGGAAACCTATATCTCAGTGAGGGGTGCTAGCACCACCTCACCCAGGCTGCAGTAGCAGGCCTGTGGTGTCAGATTTAGACTGCTTCCCAGGGGTGGCATAACACATGCTGCAGCCCCTGGTAGGCCTGTGAAGTACCTATGCCCTTGGCACCTAAGGTACCATATACTAGGGACTCATAAGGCACCACAGTATCCAATCACTAGTGCACCTAGAGTGCACTCCATGTCGTTTAGAGAGAGCAGATAGACTGGGGCCCTGAATAGCAGGGTCCCAGTCCAACTAAGTCATAAACCAGCAAAACACCATAAAAAAGTGGGGGCAACCATATAGTCAGATTCCACCTTCCTACATAACCCCCCAAACGAAAGGAGATAAGGCTAACCTTGGCCAGTTGAGCCTTTATTGACTAAGTGGCCATATAAGGAAGCACCTGCACTAGCATGGTTGCCCCCTGTCTTATGGTCCACTAAGCAATCCCTCACCCTAAGGGTATGAGAGGGTCTCCACCATGGGGAATCACTACCTGTGGTGTGCTTTGGTAAAGTACCAGGCTGGTGAGGTGTCTGAGTAGGGAAGTGTGGCCCTAGGAATGTTGGCCTCAGCTTTCTCAGCTCACTGGTCACCATGTATGCCTGTCTTTCCATGACTGAGTGGTACTCTGCTCTAAGGGTCAACCTTTGACTGCCTACAGCCGGGGGTTGGGTCCCTTTGGGTGGAACACTGGAGGGACATGGCATGTTTGGAACCTTTTGGTCCCAGGTTTGCCCTTGCCTAACAGAGTCCTTCTGGGGGAGGTCCCTACATAAAGGTATGGGGGATCCCTCAGTGGGTTGAGGAATTTCTACCTGGCTAGGGCTACTAGCCTGGGTGCCCCTAATCTGCTGATGGGGGTTCCTCTGGACAGGGGGCCCTGGGGGGTCCACTGACCTCCCTGACCTCTGCAGCCCTGGGCTGACTGAGGCAGGGTAGAGAGGGGCAGGTTACCTGCTCCAGACTGGGTACCACCTTGTAAGGGTCCTCTGCCATCAGGGGGTGGCCAGGCCAGGCCTGACTACCTCTGTGGCAGTTCCTTCACTAGGGGTAGGGTCAGTTCCCTGAGGAGGCTGACCCTTACCTACTGTCTGGAGGGAAGAAGACTTTTCTTCAACCCTTGTGCTCTCTTCTGGGGGAGAGTGGGCCATTCTTCCAGGCTCCATCTCTCCAAAATCTTGGGCTGGGGCTGTGGCCATCACAGCCCCCTAACCTCTACAGGGACACCCAACATCTTTAGATGGGTTTGGTGTTCAACTTCAGCCCAGGCTGAAATTTCCAAATCATTGCCCATCAGGCAATCTACAGGTAGGGTTGGGGACACTGCCACTCTTTTTGGGCCTGTGACCCCCTCCCAGCTGAGATTGACTATGGCCATGGGGTGATCTGTTCTGACACCATCAATGTTGGTCACCTGGTATTTAAACTCAGGTAAAAGCTGGTGAGGGGGACTAGTTTCCCTGCCACCATGGTGACACTAGCCCCTGTGTCCCTAAATGCCACAGCTTTCTGACCATTAATCATTGGCTCCAGTCTGTACCTGCCCAATGCTATGGGACCCATGGTAAAGGTGGCATATCCTACACCACCATCAGAATCTGAGGAGTCTGTTGAGGGGGTCCTGTCTAAACTAGGGCCCACCTCTGTTCCTCTTGCAAAAGCACCTAACTTTTTGGGTGCACTACTCCCAACTGGAGGATTACTACTGGTAGTACCAGGAGGGGTGGTAGTAGTTGTTGGAGGAACATTTTCTTTATTGCCATTCCTGGGACAACTGGGATCAGATTTCCAGTGCCCAGGCTTTTTACAGACATGGCAATAGGGTTTCTTTTCAGGAGAGGAAGGAGTTTGGGACCCACCCCCAGAAGAGGAATTTTGGGGCCCTGTAGTGGACTTATCCTTGGATTTATCCCCACCTTTCTCTTGGGACTTGGTAGAATCTTTCTTGTGGTCACCACCCTGATTCTTAGGCCTTACTCTGGTTCTGACCCATTTGTCTGCCTTCTTTCCCAATTCTTGGGGAGAGGTCAGATCAGAGTCCACCAGGTACTGGTGTAAAAGCTGGTTTTGACAATTATTAAGGATCTGTTCTCTCATCATTAGATTATAAAATCCTTTGAAATCAGTAACCCTACTGCCAACCAGCCAACCCTCCAGAGCCTTGGATGCACAATCTACAAAGTCTGTCCAGTCCTGAGTCTGTGCCTTCTGGGTATCTCTGAACTTCAACCTGTACTCTTCAGTGGTTAAGCCAAACCCATCTATCAGTGCACTCTTCAGGACCTCATAATTATCAGCATCCTCTTCTCTAACAGTGAGGAGCTTGTCTCTACCTTTATCTGAAAAGGAGAGCCACAAGATTGCTGCCCACTGCTTTTGGGGGACCTGCTGTACTCTACAGGCCCTCTCCATAGCAGTTATCCACTTGTGGATATCATCCCCACTCTGGTAGGGAGGAACAACCTTGCTCAGGTTCCTATGGTCAGGGACATATTCTCTGCTTCTAGGGACACTGTTGCTGCCACCAGGGGGTTCTAAACCCTCCCTTCTGGAAGCTCTCTGGATCTCCAGGGCTTCTCTATCCAGTGCCAACTGCTTGGTTCTGAGGGCCACTTTGGCTTCCTCATACTGGAGCAGTTTGCACCTTCTCTCAGAGGAGGTCTCTCTTAAGTTAAAGTATGAGCTCCTCTCTTGGACAAATTCTCTGCCAGAGTGATAAGAGTGCTCAGATTCCCTGGAAGGGGATCTGTGCCTCTCATCCACTCTGCCAGTTCTCTTAGGGAGAATTCCTCTGTCCTTTTCAGGCTCCTTGGAGCCTGGCCCTTCAATCACAGAGTCTTGGTCATTCTGATTTTCATCATCTGACCCAGATACTATGACTGACCCACCCACTGATTCAAACCCTTTAGCTCCTAGAGCCAATCTCAGGTCATCTGCTGTCAGCAGATCTATCAGGTGCAGGGTTGAGGGACTCTGTCCTATCCTCAGGTGTCTGTCAACACACATGGCTCTCAAGTCAGAGAAAGCCATGTCCTTATACTGAGGCTGAGTGGATCCACTGGGTCCACCCTTTAAGGACATTCTAGTGTTGTGCAGTGTTGTACTACCTACACTAGTTTGTGGCCTACTGATCCTAGCTTGAGCTGTGGAAAGGGTGTGCTATCCCTTGGCACACAGCTCTAAGTTCAGTAGAACTTATTGATACTAAGCTTGACTTTATATGTACCTTGAGTACCTATAATGGTTTTCAGTTAGTAATTCAAATAGAGATTTTCTGGTAAAACAATGGCAAGCTGGAATCCCACACGCTGCCCACCAATGTGAGAAGTTGGCCTGGTATATGCTGTTCACTAATTAAAGTGGACACCTTGCACCAGGGCAAATCGACTCTTATGGTAGATAGGTTTAAGACAACCTTTTAAAGAAAGCTATCCTAGTGGTAGCTGTGGAGAGCAGCCTTCAGGCTAAGTCTCGGAGGAATGTAAAGCAGCTTGTTTTACCATATAATCTCTTGAATCACCAAATGAAAAGACACCACACAGGTATATATATCAAATATATATGTATTTATTTCTAAATAACTCTCTACTAATCTCTTTATGAGATTAGAAGACAAACATATGCACAAATCAACGTTTCACAATAAGTTAAGCACACAATATGGCTGGGGCCCTAGGGGCGTACCAGACCATATACTAAGTAAGAGACTTAGAACCAACGACTTGCAAGGAGACAAGGCCTAGGGCCTTCAGAAGTGCTGGGGCCTCACGAAACCACCCAAGGCAGGTAAGTAAAGGACCCACGGGGGACGCGTGCAGTGTGGATACACAGGCGCGAATCGCCGTTAACTTCAATGGGGCAAGTCGCGGTTGGAAATAAAGAGTTTTAGGATACTTCGGGAGAACCTACAAGCAAGTCACTTACAGGGTAAGTAGTTCTAGGGCCCACACCCACAGGAGCACCGTAGTGCTGGAGTTACCTCACCCAGGGAAGCCGGGTGCACAGGTGTCCTTTGGTGTCGGGTCGCGGCGTCGTTTTCAATGGCGAACAAAGAAGACTTGCTGCTTGCGGGAGCTGAAGAAGTGTCCGGTGGAATCCAAGCCTGGATTCTGAAGAAGGATGACCTGAAAGCAGAGGGGACAGTGTTCAAAGTCACTTGGCAGTGACCCGGGGCAAGGAAGATGGATGCCCACCGTCGTCGGTCGCTTCAGGTCGGTTGCAGGTGCCTTGACTCTTCAGCCACGTGGTCCAGGAGGCGTCGACGACGACCAGGAGCTGGATTCGGTGTGTCCCTTGACGTCTGCAGCTGACTGCGGTGTCGGCAACTCGATCGGAGCCAACAAGCCTTGGCAGCCGCAAGTCTCGGGGAGATGAAGAAAAGTCGATGGCGCAGACCAGCAAGGTCTGTGGAACTCACCCAGCGAGGGTAAGTCAGGGCAGGCCTGGAGCAACCAGGGGAGCCCTTCGGTTTCTTTAAGAAGTCTTCTGGGGACCCACAAGCCAGCGGGCAAGGGATCGCGAAGACACCTCGGGCGGAATCACTCAACAGGGGCCCACGGTCACTCGGGACGGTGTAGGCCTCTGATCTTCGGAGGGATTCCTGCTGGAGGTCGGGACCACACGTGGTCCAAAGCACAAGTTCGTAGAACGTTGTGAAGGGGTTGCACTCGACAATAGTGCACGGTACCCAGGGGTCGCGGTTCCTCGTTACTCGTGGGGTCCACTTGCCTCAGCTTCGCTGGGGACTCACGACGGCCTGGGAGAGGTCAGGAAATCCACTTCTTGGGCTGCAGGGACTTCGGACTCCGGCGGGAGCGGCGTAGTTTGCGACCGTCGTTGTCGTTTTTGGTGCCTGCCAAGCAGGGGAGTCACTCCTTGACTCCAAGGGAGATTCTTCTGTCTTCCAAAGGTAGTGGAACGTCGAAGGGCCAGGATTCTTCTGTAGAGCGTCGTCCAGGGGTTATCTGCTTTGCAATGGCAAGGTTCCCCCTCTTATACTAAAAAGAGGGGATGGACTAGCTCTATGACCCCACCTATGGGAGGGTCAAGGGAGGGGGTGGCTACACCCACTTCCCTTTGTCCAGTTTCGCGCCAGAGCAGGGGCAGGTAGCCCCTGAGCTGGTTTGAACTGGCATATGCACAGAGGAGCCTTCTGCTCCCCCAGTGCAGGACTTCAAAGCACTCTAAGAGTGCACCCACCCAGCCCCAATACACTAAACCCTGTCTGGAAGGTGGTTACACCTCCCTGTGACAGGATGCCTATTGTTGGGCTTCCTCCACTGCGAGTTTCGGTCATCAGCAGGAGGGCAGCCCAGTGTCTGTGACTGGTGGCATCCATTTTGTGATGCCAGGGCTCTTTAGGATTCTACCGCGTTTCCACAGCAGGTACATGTCTTATCCCTCTAGGAGGGTGGAATGCTACCCCCGCCGCCAAGATTGGCGGGGGGTAGTATTCCAAGATGTTTGACACCAAACACGACATGTTTTGATGCAGCCATTCCAAAGTTAGCATTTACCGCGAGGATATAATGCACTTAAATAGTATATGGTTTAACCGCATCCACAAACCGCACCAGAGAATAGACTCTGAGAGCTGCAGAGGGGCCCTGCTCAGGCAGAGGCACCCCCTCACATAGAAGCCAAGCACCCTGCCCTCAGGATTGATAGGGCCTGCCTTAGGGGTGACTGATAGGTTTATATGTGTGTGCAGGAGAGATATAGGAAACCTATATCTCAGTGAGGGGTGCTAGCACCACCTCACCCAGGCTGCAGTAGCAGGCCTGTGGTGTCAGATTTAGACTGCTTCCCAGGGGTGGCATAACACATGCTGCAGCCCCTGGTAGGCCTGTGAAGTACCTATGCCCTTGGCACCTAAGGTACCATATACTAGGGACTCATAAGGCACCACAGTATCCAATCACTAGTGCACCTAGAGTGCACTCCATGTCGTTTAGAGAGAGCAGATAGACTGGGGCCCTGAATAGCAGGGTCCCAGTCCAACTAAGTCATAAACCAGCAAAACACCATAAAAAAAGTGGGGGCAACCATATAGTCAGATTCCACCTTCCTACACTCAGGTTACAAATATCTCACAGACCTCAGGCAGCAGAGCTATCCCTCAGGTTACAAATATCTCACCGACCTCAGGCAGCAGAGCTATCCCGCAGGTTACACAGATCTTACACAGGAGAGCTATTCCTCATGCTACACAGATCTTACAGACCTCAGACAGCTGAGCTATCCCTCAGGTTACACATATTTTACAGATCTCAGAGAGCACAGCTATCCCTCAGGTTACAAAGATCTTACAGGTCTCAGGCAGCAGAGCTATCCCTCAGGTTACACGGACCTTACACAGGAGAGCTATTCCTCAGGTTACACGGATCTTACAGACCTCAGACAGCTGAGCTATCCCTCAGGTTACAAATATCTCACAGACCTCAGGCAGCAGAGCTACCCCTCAGGTTACACAGATCTTACACAGGAAAGCTATTCCTCAGGCTACACAGATCTTACAGACCTCAGACAGCAGAGCTATCCCTCGCGTTACGCAGATCTTACAGGTCTCAGATAGCAGAGCTATCCTGCAGGTTACACGGATCTTACAAAGGAGAGCTATTCCACAGGCTACACAGATCTTACAGACCTCAGACAGCTGAGCTATCCCTCAGGTTACAAATATCTTACAGGTCTCAGGCAGCAGAGCTATCCCACAGGTTACACAGATCTTACACAGTAGAGCTATCCCTCAGGTTATACAGATCTCGCAGACCACAGACAGCTGAGCTATCCCTCAGGTTACACATATTTTACAGACCTCAGCAGAGCTATCCCTCCGGTTACGCAGATCTTACAGGCCTCAGATAGCAGAGCTATCCCGCAGGTTACACAGATCTTACACAGGAGAGCTATTCCACAGGCTACACAGATCTTACAGACCGCAGTGCTATCCCTCGCGTTACGCAGATCTTACAGGCCTCAGACAGCAGAGCTATCCCACAGGTTACACAGGAGAGCTAGTCCACAGGCTAAACAGATCTTACAGACCTCAGACAGCACAGCTATCCCTCAGGTTACACAGATCTTACAGACCTCAGACAGCAGAGCTATCCCTCAGATTAATTGGCTTTACACGCCTTTGAAAGCAGACCTATCCCTCAGGTTATACATATTTTACCGACAGCACAGCGATCGCTCAGGGCACAGATATTTTACAGCAGAGCTATCTCTCAGGTTAGAAAGGCTATGTTTATGCTATGACACCCTTCGATTTATATGTATGGTATCCGTGTTTGTTCCTTTCAGATGGTAGGCGCTGACATGGAGGGGACACGCCACACACTGTGGGGTGAAGATTCGGATGACCCCCCAGATGACACCTGCTGGAACGAGGGCTACTCGGACATGGACTCGGGCACCGAGGAGTCTCCCAGGCGTGCCAAGTGCCCCCGGACTGTGTGGTGAGACGCCCTCTGGCACCGAGTGAAGGGTGGGGCTTCTCTGGGGGCTAGGCTTAGGGTCTGGCTGGGGGATGTGGGTCTGAGTCCAGTGAGGGTCAGGGCGGGGCTAGGCTTGGGCTCTGGCTGGGGGATGAGGGGGTCTCAGTCCAGTGAGGGTCAGGGCGGGGCTAGGCTTGGGGTTGGAATGCGGGTTGTCAGACCAGTGAGGGTCAGGGCGAGGTTTCACTGGGGGCTAGGCTTGAGGTCTGGATGAGGGATGGGGTCTGAGTCCAGTGAGGGTCATAGCGGGGCTAGACTTGGGGTCTGGTTGAGGGATTAGGGGTCTGAGTCCAGTGAGGGTCAGGATGAGGTTACACTGAGGACTAGGCTTGGGGTCTGGCTGTGGGATGAGGGTCTCACTCCAGTGAGGGTCAGGTCGGGGGTAGGCTTGGGGTCTGGCTGAGAGATGAGTGGTCTCAGTCCAGTGAGGGGTCGTCATATGTGCCCTATCTGGTCACCTTTATACCCTGTGTAGGGCCTGGCTGGGGGAGGGGGGATCTGTCTAGTGAAAGGTCATGCCTGTGGACTGACTGTCTGTGAAGGGTGACACCCTTTTTAAAAGCCGGCTGCAGCGGCCTGTTCAAAGAGAGTCGTTCTAAAGGGCCGGTCCAGTGAAGTTTCATTTGCTCTGTGCCCTATGTGGAGGTGAAGTTTTAAACCCTCTCTACGCCTGGTTTAGGGGGTCCCTCCGGTGAGGGGTCCTGCTCTGGGAACTGTCTGTCTGTCTGTGAACAGTTTCTAATACCCTGCATAGGGCTGATCAGACAGAACAGTGCTCACATACAAGAATTCATGTTTTGTTAAAAAATATACATAACATGCCCTTGTTTTATTGAATAAATGAATGAATGAGGGTTCTTCTATAGCGCACAGTTACTCAAAAGAGTGTCCCGGCGCTTTAGGCAACTAGAGACTGAAAAGAAGCAAGGAACAGCAGGAGTCTTACAACCACGAAAGTTTTAATACACAAATGTTGTTAGTTCTTTCTTAAAATGTGTTTCTTCCATAATGGCTCTCGGATGCCAGGCATCGGGCTCCATGTTCTGGCCGCTTGAACTGTGAACGAGGAGCCCCTCTGCGGGGGACTGAGAGTGGACCGGCACCGCCGGCCCGCAGGGCCCTCCCTGGTCTCTGTGCCTTGAGCCTCTCATTTAGCCACAGAGACACTTTGTTGTGAAGAGCTTGTTGTGTCCATGTCAGAGCCTTGTACATTATGCGTCGCCGGACCGGCGGCCAGGCCAGTCCCTCCCGTGACAGAGACACCAATGTGCACTTAGCAATTTGATAAAGGCGGCGGACCGCGTGGACGCTGGACCAGATATCCAGGAAGACCCAAGTACAGAGCATTGGCAAAGTCCGGCCTAGAGGCATCCATGGTCTGACCACAGTGGCGCGTGCGTCATGCGGAAGGAAGTTAA
Organism: Calotriton arnoldi; assembly: GCA_963921515.1. NCBI lineage: Eukaryota > Metazoa > Chordata > Amphibia > Caudata > Salamandridae > Calotriton > Calotriton arnoldi. The sequence goes on from CAWUFW010006295.1 coordinate 403,960, forward strand.
GAAACGTCCTCGGCGTGCGATGGATCCTGAAGCCAGACTTCACTCTGCTGACACCTGCGCTCGGAGAGAGAGTTGAGAGCCGAACATAACGCGCAGATTTCAGGCCACTGCCGTTGGGGGGAGCGCTGCCCATGCTGGGGGGACGACAAAAAGATATGCGTTTTGTCTGGGTAGCATTGCCATTTATTGGCTCTCAATCATTCAAGCAGCACCTTCAAGCAACGTGCAAATACATCTTTTGCACTTGCAGAATCCCCATGGTGCGTGAGCAGGAGCTGCGTATCATCCTCTTATTATATGTCAAAGGATTCAACCAAATATGCTAAGGGGGGCCATATAAATGTTAAAGAGTGTAGGACTCGGGGAGGGGCCCTGCTGCACCCCCCACTTCAACATTTTTGCTCCAGAGTCATAAGGTTTCATCCACATTACCTGCTCATGTCTCTCAAGAAAAGAACTCAGCCACCTTAAGGCTGAGCCCGTCACCCCAGATGTTCTAACCTTTGCAGCAAGATGTTGTGGTCCACCGTATCAGATGTGGCTGACGGGTCCAACAGCACCAGAGCAACATTAAGTCCAGAATCCAAACTGTAGATCCTGAGACCTCCAATAACGTCGTCTCGGTGCTGTGGAGGCTCTAAAACCTGTTTGGGACGGGTATAATAAATTGTTCTCAGCCAGAAAGGTGGTAAGCGGTTGGTTGACCGCCTTTTCCAAGATTTTGGAGGCTGCTGGGAGCAGAGAGACTGGTCTAAAGTTTGCTAATGTTTCAGGGATCGCGTTAGCCTTTTTGAGCTGAGGACTCGTGTTTGCTCTCTTCCAATCATCTGGCATGATACCTGAGTGGAGGGAGATGGCAAATAGCTCTTGATAGGTAGATGCAATGATATCCGAGATGGGCTTCAGGATATGAGGTGGCATAGGGTTGTTTGGGGACCCGACCTACAGTTTGCAAATTGAGCCATCACTTCCTCCAAAGACGGGACATAAAAAGATGACAGTTTGGACTCTGGGGTCGGGGTTTGGAGACTCAGCAGACCTGACAGCAGTGTCAAATGATTCACCCCAACTGAGTTGGGCTGATTTTATCCACAAAGAAATCACTGAGTCATGAGCATAGTGTCTGGCTAGACTCTAGTTTGGGGGGGGGGGGGCATGGTTTTTGGGTCTGTGGAGCTGGCGACACTTTTGAAAATTTCCTTCCCCTTCATTACCAGCTTCCTTAATACATTGAGAGTAAAAGGCACTTCAAGCCCCCTTAAGGTTCTGGTGATTAAGTTTAAGGGTCAATTTCTAGCGCACTTTCTCTGTTCCCAGATAGTGGCGACGCCAAGCGCTATTTTTTTGCACGCAGCTCTTTCCAGGGCTAATTCCTGAGAGACCCATCGTGCTGAGCTGGCTGTAGCTCACTTCCTATCGGCCGTATTAGGGGCCACAGAATGAGCCGGGACCTAAAACCGATGTCGCCCTCAATGACTGAATCTGGGTGTCTGGTTTAGATTTGACCAGGTCCCTCCTCGGGTCTGAAGTCGACACCTTGCTCCGACATCTGTTCCAATTCTGTGGGGGGGGAGGGGGGTCTGGGTTCCTTCAGACAGTCAAAGTGCCAGGAGAATGGGAGTAAGAAGTGGCCCTACCAGGGCACCTGAGGGGGATTCTCCCCCTGTATTAGTGCTTTGGATAAAATGCCGTCCATGGCATGTCCAGCTCTGTGTGTCGGGCCCGGATCGGCTCAAACTACATTGAAAGAGGCCAGAGCTTCCACAAAGCGGATGGACAACGGGTCATCTGCCTTACCCAAATGAATATTAGTCACCAAGAATGGTGAAGTTAGCAGGAGCAGTGTATGTAGGGGCTGATGCGTGATCCAGGGATGCTATAGAATCACCTGCATATCCTGGAGGCCGGTAGACCAACACCCCTGAGAGGGAGTGCTGCCCTCCAGCAGAGATGCTAAAACCAAGGGCTTCTGCTCCCATCATCTCATCTAATTTAAATGTTTTACAGTTGTAGACCTTGTTATAGATAATGGCAACTCCTCCCCTCTCTTTCCCACCCTAAGTGAACACACACACAGTTCTCGGGGATGGCGAACGGCAGATCTGGACAGGAGTCCTCGTCCATCCAGGTTTCCGTCATAAGAAGCGTATCCAGACCTTCCTCCTCTAACAAGTTAAACACGTCCGAAGCATGTTGATGCAGGGAGCGGATGTTCATCCGCGAGGCCTTGAATTCCTTCTGATTTTTACTTGGGCCTAACATACTATTGACTTCTGGTTCAGGGGATGTAGACCGTGTTTACATTTGGCACAAGGAATAGGGCCAACACAGTCTTAAAAATATGGGGGGCGCCCCAAATTTGTGTAGTCCTTTTGTGTTTAGTTCAGAAGCAGTAGGCCCTCTGCTGTTAACCCAACATGGTGGCTGGCGCTGGGCGCGGACGGGCGCTGACGGGCTTGCCTTGCGCACCAGTGGTGCGCCCGCTGCACGTCCGCGCTGCAGCCATTTATATATAGGAGGGAAGGCTCCTCCTGCCTATTATTTTGGAGCACTAGAGCGTGCCCAGCTCAAAATGGCGCTGCTCCATGCCTCGCTAGTGCCCCTCCTCCCAGAAGCACAGCCCTGAATGCGAAGTGCTCCCCGCCCACTGCGCGTCAGATTTCTCCCCGCGTCCTTTCCAACAAAGCGATAATGTTGGAAAGACGAGACTCTTATTAAAAAGGTCAGTGCACAGTGCAAAACAATGACAGTAATGTACACTAGCATTTTACATAGTACTAAATGCTGCCTGTTTTAACAGAATAACATTTATAGGAGACAATTCTTTCAAAATAGAATTAACCTCTTACACACAAAGCTCTAATTCTGCTGTCAAAATATTGTTGTCACATACCACAGGTGAAACGCTGTACTTAGAAATCCATTTTGTGATGTTATAACGATGGCAGATGTTACATTATGCAAATGCACTATACAAATGCCAAATGATACAAACAGTATTGTACATCAAAGAAGTCTAAAGTGAAATTAGGATTTGTACTTGTTTCCGTTAACACTAACACAAATACATTATTTTTTGGACAACATTATTTTTTGGACATTGTTAAATATTGGTAGGTTTCGGTCTAATACTGTTATCTGACAGTCTTCTTCAGGCTATTAATCTTGAGTACATGTTGCTGACAGTAACAACAATGGATTCCGCTCTACCGTTTCCTATTAGTTCTACCTTAATGGGTCGCGCTTGTCCTCACTTTGTCATTCCCTGCATGGACCTCTGTGGTGGTATCCACACAGGGCCTGTCCTCTAACCAGGTCCAGCAAGTTCAAACCCTTGCGGCCCAACCCTAAGGTCTGAAGCTCACGCTCATCTGCTTCCTGCACGGGGAACCTGCCTTTGGCTCCTTAGAAGCAGTGGGTTGAAAGTGAGAAGCTTAACCTAGTGCATAAAACCTTTCCCGACTTGACGCCCTGCTACCCCATCAAACCAATGTTATCACACCAGCATGCTAAACTGATAGAGCCTTACTAGCCCACCAAACCAATGGTACCATACTAGCCAACCAAACCAATGGTGTCTTACCAACTGACCAGACTGATGGTGCCTTACCACCAGACCAAACTGATAGTGCCTTACTAGCCCACCAAACCAATGGTACCATACTAGCCAACCAAACTAATGGTGTCTTACCAACTGACCAGACTGATGGTGCCTTACCACGAGACCAAACTGATAGTGCCTTACTAGCCCACCAAACCAATGGTACCATACTAGCCAACCAAACCAATGGTGTCTTACCAACCGACCAGACTGATGGTGCCTTACCACCCGACCAGACTGATGGTGCCTTACCACCCCACCCGACCAGACTGATGGTGCCTTACCACCCGACCAGACTGATGGTGCCTTACCACCCGACCAGACTGATGGTGCCTTACCACCCGACCAGACTGATGGTGCCTTACCACCCGACCAGACTGATGGTGCCTTACCACCCGACCAGACTGATGGTGCCTTACCACCCGACCAAACTGATGGTGCCTTACCACCCGACCAAACTGATGGTGCCTTACCACCAGACCAAACTGATGGTGCCTTACCACCAGACCAAACTGATGGTGCCTTACCACCAGGCCAAACTGATGGTGCCTTACCACCAGGCCAAACTGATGGTGCCTTACCACCAGGCCAAACTGATGGCGCCTTACCACCAGGCCAAACTGATGGCGCCTTACCACCAGGCCAAACTGATGGCGCCTTACCACCAGGCCAAACTGATGGCGCCTTACCACCAGGCCAAACTGATGGCGCCTTACCAGCAGGCCAAACTGATGGCGCCTTACCAGCAGGCCAAACTGATGGCGCCTTACCAGCAGGCCAAACTGATGGCGCCTTACCAGCAGGCCAAACTGATGGCGCCTTACCAGCAGGCCAAACTGATGGCGCCTTACCAGCAGGCCAAACTGATGGCGCCTTACCAGCAGACCAAACTGATGGCGCCTTACCACCAGACCAAACTGATGGCGCCTTACCACCAGACCAAACTGATGGCGCCTTACCACCAGACCAAACTGATGGCGCCTTACCACCAGACCAAACTGATGGCGCCTTACCACCAGACCAAACTGATGGCGCCTTACCACCCGACCAAACTGATGGTGCCTTACCACCAGACCAAACTGATAGTGCCTTACTAGCCCACCAAACCAATGGTACCATACTAGCCAACCAAACTAATGGTGTCTTACCAACTGACCAGACTGATGGTGCCTTACCACGAGACCAAACTGATAGTGCCTTACTAGCCCACCAAACCAATGGTACCATACTAGCCAACCAAACCAATGGTGTCTTACCAACCGACCAGACTGATGGTGCCTTACCACCAGACCAAACTGATGGCGCCTTACCACCAGACCAAACTGATGGCGCCTTACCAGCAGGCCAAACTGATGGCGCCTTACCACCAGACCAAACTGATAGTGCCTTACTAGCCCACCAAACCAATGGTACCATACTAGCCAACCAAACTAATGGTGTCTTACCAACTGACCAGACTGATGGTGCCTTACCACGAGACCAAACTGATAGTGCCTTACTAGCCCACCAAACCAATGGTACCATACTAGCCAACCAAACCAATGGTGTCTTACCAACCGACCAGACTGATGGTGCCTTACCACCCGACCAGACTGATGGTGCCTTACCACCCCACCCGACCAGACTGATGGTGCCTTACCACCCGACCAGACTGATGGTGCCTTACCACCCGACCAGACTGATGGTGCCTTACCACCCGACCAGACTGATGGTGCCTTACCACCCGACCAGACTGATGGTGCCTTACCACCCGACCAGACTGATGGTGCCTTACCACCCGACCAAACTGATGGTGCCTTACCACCAGACCAAACTGATGGTGCCTTACCACCAGACCAAACTGATGGTGCCTTACCACCAGACCAAACTGATGGTGCCTTACCACCAGGCCAAACTGATGGTGCCTTACCACCAGGCCAAACTGATGGTGCCTTACCACCAGGCCAAACTGATGGTGCCTTACCACCAGGCCAAACTGATGGTGCCTTACCACCAGGCCAAACTGATGGCGCCTTACCACCAGGCCAAACTGATGGCGCCTTACCACCAGGCCAAACTGATGGCGCCTTACCACCAGGCCAAACTGATGGCGCCTTACCAGCAGGCCAAACTGATGGCGCCTTACCAGCAGGCCAAACTGATGGCGCCTTACCAGCAGGCCAAACTGATGGCGCCTTACCAGCAGGCCAAACTGATGGCGCCTTACCAGCAGGCCAAACTGATGGCGCCTTACCAGCAGGCCAAACTGATGGCGCCTTACCAGCAGACCAAACTGATGGCGCCTTACCACCAGACCAAACTGATGGCGCCTTACCACCAGACCAAACTGATGGCGCCTTACCACCAGACCAAACTGATGGCGCCTTACCAGCAGGCCAAACTGATGGCGCCTACCACCAGACCAAACTGATAGTGCCTTACTAGCCCACCAAACCAATGGTACCATACTAGCCAACCAAACTAATGGTGTCTTACCAACTGACCAGACTGATGGTGCCTTACCACGAGACCAAACTGATAGTGCCTTACTAGCCCACCAAACCAATGGTACCATACTAGCCAACCAAACCAATGGTGTCTTACCAACCGACCAGACTGATGGTGCCTTACCACCAGACCAAACTGATGGCGCCTTACCACCAGACCAAACTGATGGCGCCTTACCAGCAGGCCAAACTGATGGCGCCTTACCACCAGACCAAACTGATAGTGCCTTACTAGCCCACCAAACCAATGGTACCATACTAGCCAACCAAACTAATGGTGTCTTACCAACTGACCAGACTGATGGTGCCTTACCACGAGACCAAACTGATAGTGCCTTACTAGCCCACCAAACCAATGGTACCATACTAGCCAACCAAACCAATGGTGTCTTACCAACCGACCAGACTGATGGTGCCTTACCACCCGACCAGACTGATGGTGCCTTACCACCCCACCCGACCAGACTGATGGTGCCTTACCACCCCACCCGACCAGACTGATGGTGCCTTACCACCCGACCAGACTGATGGTGCCTTACCACCCGACCAGACTGATGGCGCCTTACCACCCGACCAGACTGATGGCGCCTTACCACCCGACCAGACTGATGGCGCCTTACCACCAGACCAAACTGATGGTGCCTTACCACCAGACCAAACTGATGGTGCCTTACCACCAGACCAAACTGATGGTGCCTTACCACCAGACCAAACTGATGGTGCCTTACCACCAGGCCAAACTGATGGTGCCTTACCACCAGGCCAAACTGATGGTGCCTTACCACCAGGCCAAACTGATGGTGCCTTACCACCAGGCCAAACTGATGGTGCCTTACCACCAGGCCAAACTGATGGTGCCTTACCACCAGGCCAAACTGATGGCGCCTTACCACCAGGCCAAACTGATGGCGCCTTACCACCAGGCCAAACTGATGGCGCCTTACCACCAGGCCAAACTGATGGCGCCTTACCAGCAGGCCAAACTGATGGCGCCTTACCAGCAGGCCAAACTGATGGCGCCTTACCAGCAGGCCAAACTGATGGCGCCTTACCAGCAGGCCAAACTGATGGCGCCTTACCAGCAGGCCAAACTGATGGCGCCTTACCAGCAGGCCAAACTGATGGCGCCTTACCAGCAGGCCAAACTGATGGCGCCTTACCAGCAGACCAAACTGATGGCGCCTTACCACCAGACCAAACTGATGGCGCCTTACCACCAGACCAAACTGATGGCGCCTTACCACCAGACCAAACTGATGGCGCCTTACCACCAGACCAAACTGATGTCGCCTTACCACCAGGCCAAACTGATGGCGCCTTACCACCAGGCCAAACTGATGGCGCCTTACCACCAGGCCAAACTGATGGCGCCTTACCAGCAGGCCAAACTGATGGCGCCTTACCAGCAGGCCAAACTGATGGCGCCTTACCAGCAGGCCAAACTGATGGCGCCTTACCAGCAGGCCAAACTGATGGCGCCTTACCAGCAGGCCAAACTGATGGCGCCTTACCAGCAGACCAAACTGATGGCGCCTTACCAGCAGACCAAACTGATGGCGCCTTACCACCAGACCAAACTGATGGCGCCTTACCACCAGACCAAACTGATGGCGCCTTACCACCAGACCAAACTGATGGCGCCTTACCAGCAGGCCAAACTGATGGCGCCTTACCACCAGACCAAACTGATAGTGCCTTACTAGCCCACCAAACCAATGGTACCATACTAGCCAACCAAACTAATGGTGTCTTACCAACTGACCAGACTGATGGTGCCTTACCAGCAGGCCAAACTGATGGCGCCTTACCAGCAGGCCAAACTGATGGCGCCTTACCAGCAGACCAAACTGATGGCGCCTTACCACCAGACCAAACTGATGGCGCCTTACCACCAGACCAAACTGATGGCGCCTTACCACCAGACCAAACTGATGGCGCCTTACCACCAGGCCAAACTGATGGCGCCTTACCAGCAGGCCAAACTGATGGCGCCTTACCAGCAGGCCAAACTGATGGCGCCTTACCAGCAGGCCAAACTGATGGCGCCTTACCACCAGGCCAAACTGATGGCGCCTTACCACCAGGCCAAACTGATGGCGCCTTACCAGCAGGCCAAACTGATGGCGCCTTACCAGCAGGCCAAACTGAATGAATGAAATAAAAAAAGATTTATTGTTCAGTTAATAAAAACTTACAGTAAAAAACAACTTAATACAGTTTTCTTACATTTCATACAATAAAACATCCTTATGCAATTTCCTTACCTTTCTTACTTAACCAATCCTGGGCCCTTATTTAAAAACCACATAATTAAAAGTACTATTCCTCAATTCATAAGTACTAAAAAATCTCTTCATTGATCACTATTAGTCAGTTTCCTCTCTGCTATTTCTATAAACTTCAAAAGTCTGCCAGTGAATTGTAAACCTTCTCCCTGCAGGCTGGCTGTGACTGCTTGTCGACATGTTCGTATCAATTGACTATTAAAATCCTGCCTCAGCAGCCTCCTACGTTCAACTAATAACGCTGGGCAACTACAAATGATGTGACAAATATCTTCTCTATTATAGTTACAGAGACGACACGTCCTTTCACCACTCGGCTTTTTCCAAGTTGGGGTGTCTCCACGGAATAGGCGGTTGCCTAACCGGAGACTCATAAACTTCAGCTTGGCCCTTTGTTTATTTAAATCCCCTAGATAGCTCTGGGATTTGAGTATACCATAGGAAGCAATCACTGTCCATGCATGGGATCTTTTTGCCAATACTGCTTTATCCAATAGCAAGGACATTTTTTTACTGCACCCATTTATCACTTTGTTAAATGCCACCTGTGAAAGGGGTAAAGCCCATAATTGTTCAGCCTGAAACGTATCTATAGCCAATTGGAAGTATTCATGGGCCTGCTTATGTTTGTTGTCACTTATCGCCTCCCAGACCACTGTCAAAAGCGTTGAGTTATTATCCAGTCTCAGTTTGTGGCAAAATTTCAAATATGCCCCTAAGCTGTTTAGGGTCTGTCGTCTAAGGCCGAACTCAAGTCGAATTTGCGCTGGTGATGTCTGCTGAGAGAGATAAAACAAGCGACGATAGGTACCTGTCACCAGCTTGTCTATGATATTATCAGCGCGTCCTCTAAAGGTCTCTGCTCCATATGTCGGAGATGGAACGTGTTTAACTGACATTACTTGTAGTAACGGTTTGAGGGAAAGGCCTTTTAAGTTATTCTGGAGGGGAGCGAATGCTGCAGTTAATGAGTTATTTCTTCTCTGTAGTGCTGCCCACTGATTCTTACCCGAACCCCTAGCATCTAGTATGACACCCAGATATCTATACTCTGAAACGGATTCTAACACAGACCCTTCTATACTCAATATAGGTCGCGCTGCTAACCCCCTTGACACCAGCATTGTTTTTGATTTCTTTAAGTTGACCTTTAACCCATGAGATGAAGCGTATAGAGCAGTTTCGTTTATTAGTCTCTGCAGTCCCACCTTTGTATAACTTATTAATACAATGTCGTCGGCATACAATAAGTGGGAAACCTTAAAACCGGCCACCGACGGGGAATGAGAATGAATATCGTTCAACCTATGTGAGATGTCAGCTAAATAAAGGTTGAACAAGGTAGGAGCCAATACACATCCTTGCTTCAGTTCATTCCTTGTTATCATTTTTTTTTTTTTTACACTACTGTACCCTGGCCCAACCTTACTCTCGTCCAGGTATTGGTATACAGCAGTTGGATCGCTCTCAACAAACTTGGTGCAATTCCACTTTTCGATAACTTGTTCCAAAGAATATTCCTTTGCACCGTGTCAAAGGCTGAACTAAAATCGATAAAACATAGATGCAGGTTCAATGCTCGGCACTTAGCCATTTCAATTATAAGAGCTAACATTTGAATGTTAATAATAGTCCCCATGCCTTTTATAAACCCTGTTTGATTCATTGGCAGCTGTTTACTGGCTCCCACCCAAGCCGTTAGCTCTGCCAGCAGACATTTAGCAAAAAACTTAGCTTCACAATCCATTAAGGCTATTAGCCTATAATTAGCAGGGTCCGAGGCCTGACCAGCTTTAAAAATCGGGGCCAAGATTGAGCCCCTCCATTTATCGGGGATTTCTTCATTCTGCAAGGCAGGATTAAATAATATTGTCACATTCTTTGCCCAATATTGCGGGTTTTCTTTAAATAGGGCTTGAGGGATGCCATTTGGTCCTGGAGCACCACTCCGACGACTAAAACTTATCATTTTCTCCACTGTTGTGTGCTGGATCTTTAACTGCGTGATGTCCCTTGTATTATCCCCTGATCCATCTTCCACTAGATTTGTCATGCTGTCTATGCCACCTGACGTAGATCCAAAATGCTTTTCCCAGACTTCTTCCGATATATTTGAAGTTATTAGTTGTTGTTTCCTGCCATTGGCTTGATTTACCAATCTCCAAAACTCACGTGCATCTTTACGTTTAGCTGCATAATTAATTTTACACCAATACAAATCTAGCTCCGCTTTTGTTTGTAACCATACCTCTTTTTTACCAAACTGATGGCGCCTTACCAGCAGGCCAAACTGATGGCGCCTTACCAGCAGGCCAAACTGATGGCGCCTTACCAGCAGGCCAAACTGATGGCGCCTTACCAGCAGGCCAAACTGATGGCGCCTTACCAGCAGGCCAAACTGATGGCGCCTTACCAGCAGGCCAAACTGATGGCGCCTTCCCAGCAGACCAAACTGATGGTGCCTTCCCAGCAGACCAAACTGATGGTGCCTTCCCAGCAGACCAAACTGATGGTGCCTTCCCAGCAGACCAAACTGATGGTGCCTTATCAGCAGACCAAACTGATGGTGCCTTATCAGCAGACCAAACTGATGGTGCCTTACCAGCAGGCCAAACTGATGGCGCCCTTACCACCAGACCAAACTAATGGTGCCTTCCCAGCAGGGCAAACTGGTGGCGCCTTACCAGCAGACCAAACTGATGGCGCCTTACCAGCAGGCCAAACTGATGGCGCCTACCAGCAGGCCAAACTGATGGCGCCTTACCAGCAGGCCAAACTGATGGCGCCTTACCAGCAGGCCAAACTGATGGCGCCTTACCAGCAGGCCAAACTGATGGCGCCTTACCAGCAGGCCAAACTGATGGCGCCTTACCAGCAGGCCAAACTGATGGCGCCTTACCAGCAGGCCAAACTGATGGCGCCTTACCAGCAGGCCAAACTGATGGCGCCTTACCAGCAGGCCAAACTGATGGCGCCTTACCAGCAGGCCAAACTGATGGCGCCTTACCAGCAGACCAAACTGATGGCGCCTTGTCAGCAGGCCAAACTGATGGCGCCTTACCAGCAGGCCAAACTGATGGCGCCTTACCAGCAGGCCAAACTGATGGCGCCTTACCAGCAGGCCAAACTGATGGCGCCTTACCAGCAGGCCAAACTGATGGCGCCTTACCAGCAGGCCAAACTGATGGCGCCTTACCAGCAGGCCAAACTGATGGCGCCTTACCAGCAGGCCAAACTGATGGCGCCTTACCAGCAGGCCAAACTGATGGCGCCTTACCAGCAGGCCAAACTGATGGCGCCTTACCAGCAGGCCAAACTGATGGCGCCTTACCAGCAGGCCAAACTGATGGCGCCTTACCAGCAGGCCAAACTGATGGCGCCTTACCAGCAGGCCAAACTGATGGCGCCTTACCAGCAGGCCAAACTGATGGCGCCTTACCAGCAGGCCAAACTGATGGCGCCTTACCAGCAGGCCAAACTGATGGCGCCTTACCAGCAGGCCAAACTGATGGCGCCTTACCAGCAGGCCAAACTGATGGCGCCTTACCAGCAGGCCAAACTGATGGCGCCTTGTCAGCAGGCCAAACTGATGGCGCCTTGTCAGCAGACCAAACTGATGGCGCCTTGTCAGCAGACCAAACTGATGGCGCCTTACCAGCATGCCAAACTGATGGCGCCTTATCAGCAGGCCAAACTGATGGTGCCTTCCCAGCAGACCAAACTGATGGTGCCTTATCAGCAGACCAAACTGATGGCGCCCTTACCAGCAGACCAAACTGATGGCGCCCTTACCAGCAGACCAAACTGATGGCGCCCTTACCAGCAGACCAAACTGATGGCGCCCTTACCAGCAGACCAAACTGATGGCGCCCTTACCAGCAGACCAAACTGATAGTGCCTTACTAGCCCACCAAACCAATGGTACCATACTAGCCAACCAAACTAATGGTGTCTTACCAACTGACCAGACTGATGGTGCCTTCCCACCAGACCAAACTGATGGTGTTGTACCAGCCGACCAAACAGATGGTACAGTACCAGCCAACCAAACTGATGGTGCCTTACCAGCCAACCAAACTGATGGTGTTGTACCAGCCAACCAAAATGATGGTGCCATCCCGCTGACCAAACTGTGCCCTAGTAGCGTAAACTACGCTGGTGGTACCATACAAGCCGACCAATCATATGGCGTCCTACAAGCTGACAAAAGCCCAAGGCCAGCCCGCTTAACAGTTTCTCCATTTACCTGGCAACACCCAGACTTTTTGGCCACAAAACTCACTGTGTTCAAGCCCTGTTCTGTGAACGACGACCCGCTCTGCTACCTGGTTTACCCATGAGCGCTCTGAAGGGCTCAAACGGCAGCGCTAAGCACTAGAAACAAAGACTAAATAAAATAAACTAGAATTCGGTTATTTTCATTGTTTCCCGCCTTTTACTTGCGGTTGCTTAGAAGCCAGCTGTAAGAGGCCGAAGGAGCTATGTTTGACTATATCGTCTCTCCTTTTCCCCCTGCAGGCCGTCAGATGGTACCCTGGGGGCTTCTCCGCGGGAGGGGGCGCTGCCTTTCATCTTCCTATGGGGCATCGAGTGGGGGTCAGCTCTTCGCCCTGCACAAGCAGCCCCAATGCCGCTGCAGGTGAGTTGCCTCCTGCACGTGTTACCTTGTTTATTAATGGCAATTATTGACACTTGTAATTTTGTGATTTTCCGTCATGTTGACCATCGACCCCTGTCTGTCCTTCCTTTGTGACTTCTTGAAGTGGAAGTCCCCGGCACGTTTCTGACTGACACGAACTCCTAGTAACAGTCACAACACTTCTCTGTCTGTATTTTATGTTTTTTTGTGCTGTGCGTCATTCAGCGATTCCAGGTCCTCTTGGCGCTGTTGGTGCTTGTGTGCAGTCTGGGGTCGGTTGCTCGTGGGGGTGTGGAGTTGGGCCCTGCATCCGTCTGCCGGACCGGTGTGACTGCCCTGAGTGTGTCGTGTTATCGGGTGTCGTGCGCATGTGACAGTCTGTATGTCTGCCAGCTTGTTACATGCTCCAGTCTCAGTGCGCCCCTGTCTCAGTGCGCTCCTGTCTCAGTGCGCTCCTCTCCCAGTGCCAGTTCGTTCCAGTGCGCTCTGTCCCAGTGTGTTCCTGTCCCAGTGTCACACTGCATTCCAAGGTGTTCCTGTCCCAGTTTAAGTGCGTTCGTGTCCCAGTGCGCTCCTTTCCCAGTGTCAGTGCGCTCCTGTCCCAGTGCATTCCCTGTCCCAGCGTCAGTTCTTTCCATTGTGCTCCTCTCCCAGTGCATTCCAGTGCGCTCCTGTCTCAGTGCACTCCTTTCCCAGTGTCAGTGCGCTCCTGTCCCAGTGTCACACTGCATTCCAAGGTGTTCCTGTCCCAGTTTAAGTGCGTTCGTGTGCCAGTGCGCTCCTTTCCCAGTGTCAGTGCGCTCCTGTCCCAGTGTCACACTGCATTCCAAGGTGTTCCTGTCCCAGTTTAAGTGCGCTCCTGTCCCAGTGCATTCCCTGTCCCAGCGTCAGTTCTTTCCATTGTGCTCCTCTCCCAGTGTCAGTGCATTCCAGTGCGCTCCTGTCTCAGTGCACTCCTGTCCCAGCGTCAGTGTGTTCCACTGCCAATGCGCTCCTGTTCACCTGTCCGTGCATCTTGTCCCAGTTTCAGTGCACTCCTGTCCCAGTGCGTTAAAGTGTCAGTGCTTTCCCTGTCCCAGCATCAGTATGTTGCAGCGCCAATGCGCTCCTGTCCCAGTGTGTTCGTCCCAGTGTGTTCCTGACCCAGTGTCACACTGCATTCCAATGCGCTCCTGTCCCAGTGTGTTCCTGACCCAGTGTCACACTGCATTCCAGTGCGCTCCTGTCTCAGTGCGTTCCAGTGCCAGTGAGCTCATGTCCACCTGCCCGTGGCCCCTGTCACAGAATCGGGGCTTTCCAGTGCGCTTCTGTTCCAATCTCAGTGAGTTCCTGCCCCAGTCTCAGTGCGCTTCTGTCCCACTGTCAGTGATTTTCCTGTCCCAGTGCGTTCCTGCTCTGTTCAGAGCCTCACGTGTCCTCACTTTGCAGGGTGCGTGCACGGTGGGTGTGATAACTCGGATGAGTGTCTGTTGTAAGGAGTGACGGCGTGCATGTCCCCTTGGCTCAGTGTGGCAGTCTCCACTGTCCCAATGTCATTGGAGCACAGTCCCACTTCTGGACACCGTTATGTCTGCCAGCAGATTTGGGCAATCTGCCCTCTCGTACCCCCAAAGCTCGGAATCTGGGAGTTTTGATTGATCACAAACTGACCTACAATAACCATGTTCATGCCCTCGCCGTTCTGACCTACTATAGTCAGGGCTTTAAGTGGGCCGGTTCTGTCCGGGTCTGAGCACCGGCAGTTATTTTTAGGGGGCCTCGAAACGGGTCTCTATCGGGCTCTGTTTTTGGGCCTCGCAGAGGTAGTCCGTTTTCTTTTTTTTTTTTCTTGGACTATTGTTACACACATACTTAAGGTATCAAGGTGCTTGCGGATCGGCAGGCCTGGGCACATCAAGGTTAACCACTTAGGAACAAATATGCTTTAAGTTACTCCTTAAATTGATTGACGACTATCAGGAGGAATTATACTTCATTATTTTGCACCTAAAGCTAGCAAGACTCTCATTCTTTTCTTGGGCACAGCAACATCTTTTAACTTTGCTCCCGAGTAGGAGAAAAATGACCTGTGTATGAATCCTGAACCCTAGCCTAAATACCGTAGTGGGTGAGGCTGCAATCTCATAGCAGCAGCAACGTGTATCTAATCAGGGACTTTGCAACAACTGTTACTCATCATTTGTGCACTTTTATTTTAAGCGATTACATTTTTGGGGGCTAATTATGACTCGGGAGAGTGGTTATTTATTTTCTCCGTTCTCACTCTTTCACTTGCAGGTTTCATGGCCCCAGAAAATGACAGAACTTGGAATTCCCTCTCGGCCCTCCTACCTGACGTAGTCTCTCTGTCCCTCCCGCAACCACCATCTTTTGATGGTGTTTCAAAGCGGGAGAGAGATGACCTGGGATTGATTCTTGAACCACAGGCTGACCCCTTGATTGTGTGAGGCGCCACCCATTTACTGGCAGCCCCTTTCATGTGTGTAGGTACTTTGCAACAAATATGTATTGGCGCTCAGTGGTGCAGAATTATTTTTAGGGATTGAATTTGTAGTCTCTGGTTTCTGACACAGAAGCTCATTTGGTTGTACACTGCTCTTTTTAGGTCTCGCCTGAGCCAGCGCGCATGCGATGCTCTGGCGAGACTTTTAGTAAGCGGGTTTTGGAAGTGCAAACAGTGGCTTTTGCTGGGGACTAGCCTGCGTTCCCGCGAGCGTGCACGCGCGATCAGGCGCCATATGGCTTCCCTCGCCATCTGGACGCTCGCGTGAATGCAAGCTGGTCGCCAGCAAAAGCCACTGTTTGCACTTACAAAACCCGCGATCATTTCACGGCCGCGCGGCCGTGTCAGTTTCACGGCCGCGCGGCCAATGCTTGTTGCTCGCGCTTCTTGTTTTCCCTATCAGCGACCCACTTGATTGCATCAGAGCCCGGCGCTTGTCTTTCATTGTGCCTGTGCTTGGCAATTCCTACGGACACACACGCATGGCCGCCCCTCCCCTTCTAGCCAGCTTCTTTAAGTTGCAGGACGTCCCTCGCCTCCTAAATAGCTCGAGCTTGGCTCTCGCATCCAGGCTTCCTTCCCAATGTACGTTTTAGAAATTCCCATAAGCAGACGAGCAGTTCTCGAGCACGTGTTTCCTCTCTTACACACATTACACAGAAACTCTCAAACACAGTGACAGAGATTTTCCCAAACTGTGACACACTCTGACACTAATTCTCACACATGATTCCCTCGGACACCAGCTCTCTC
Source organism: Calotriton arnoldi (assembly GCA_963921515.1). Lineage (NCBI taxonomy): Eukaryota > Metazoa > Chordata > Amphibia > Caudata > Salamandridae > Calotriton > Calotriton arnoldi. The sequence continues at coordinate 420,227 of CAWUFW010006295.1, forward strand.
TCACACACACGCACAAATTCTCTCACACACACTCTAAGTCTCTGTCTCTCATGTCCCCAGGTTCATAGCCCCATCCCTGTGAGTGCGGGCCTCACTAGCCCACGTCGTGTTGGCAGCTCCGCTGCACGTGCGGTCACCGCACAGGCTGTCATATCTCCACTGCCTTCTCGAGTCTCTCTGCACCCGCCGGTCCCTTCCATCAGCAGCCTCTTGTGTCTGGCTGTCACTCCTTGTCGCGGGTACAGCTTTTCTTTCAACAACCGCTTCTAAAACTCCTATGTCACTTGTTGCCACTTTGTTGCACTTAAAGCGCACACACCCCGCGATGTTGTGGTGCAAACCCTGTGCCGGAAGGAGCCTCTGTTCGCATCTGAATCTCTCATCACCGCCGGAGGACCGCTTGTAGTGTCTGTGTTTCACGGAGGATTAAAATGAAATGTAGGTTACGGGAGCTCCGGGTCCGCGTTTATCCCGTCTGCAGCCTCAGCCACACGGCGCAGCGGGGCAGGCAGAGCGGCTTTCGGCGCATTATTTACTTTTTAGGTCTCGGCCTGCACCAGCGCTTGCGCTGGTCTGGCCGAGAGTTTTAGTAAGTGGGTTTTGGAAGTGCAAACACTGGCTTTCGGCTGGCGACCAGCTTGAGTTCACGATGGCGTGCACGCGCAGCTGCCATCTGTTGTTTCCTATCTCTTCCTCATTTCCTCGTCATGGCTCATTAACACTCTGGACTCTGATGTTTCAATCGCAGCAGCAGCTCACATTACCAACTGAGGGCCCTGGACTACAGTCACATGAAAAACAACAGCGATTAGCATTGAAATGCAAGCTTTTTTTGTCTAGTTAGAAATATTGCTTCTGTGGGTTGATTTCACCTTATATCGCTATTTGTTTTATATTGGGAGTCACAGCCTAATTACCAGTATTTTTGTCTCTCACTGTTTTTTTTTATATATTTATTCGCGCAAAGCACAAAGCTATATTTAAGGTTACTTTTTCCGCGTCACTTCTTCACTCTATTTAAACTCCACACCCCCCACTCTTATTGTCTCTCTCTCTCCCCTCTCTAATTCTCTCTCTACTTAATTAACTCTCCCCTCTCTATCTTTTTTAGCCTTTCATTCTCTCTCACCCCTTTATCTGTTTCTCTTTCAAACTCCTTCATTCACTCTCTCTCCCCTTCTTTCTCTCTCTCTATCCCGCTCCACTCTTTATTCTATGTACACCCTTTCTCTCTCTCTCTTTCTCTCTCACCACCCTCTCTAATTGGGCATTATATCTTCACTCTATCTCTCACTCGGCAACACCACAGCATCACTCAGCGCAACCACAGCATCAATGAGAGCCAGCACAGCATCACTCAGCACCAACACAACACCACTCAGCACCACCACAGCATCACTCAGCACCACCACTCAGCAGCACCACCTCAGCACCACCACAGCACCACTCAGCACCACCACAGCACCACTCAGCACCACCACAGCATCACTCAGCACAGCATCACTCAGCACCACCGCAGCATCACTCAGCACCACCGCAGCATCACTCAGCACCACCGCAGCATCACTCAGCACCACCGCAGCATCACTCAGCACCACCGCAGCATCACTCAGCACCACCACAGCATCACTCAGCACCACCACAGCATCACTCAGCACCACCACATCACTCAGCACCACCACAGCACCACCACAGCACCACTCAGCACCACCACAGCACCACTCAGCACCACCACAGCACCACTCAGCACCACCACAGCACCACTCAACACCACCACAGCATCACTCAGCATCACCACAGCATCACTCACCACAGCATCACTCAGCACCACCGCAGCATCACTCAGCACCACCGCAGCATCACTCAGCACTACCGCAGCATCACTCAGCACCACCACAGCATCACTCAGCACCACCACAGCATCACTCAGCACCACCACAGCACCACCACAGCACCACTCAGCACCACCACAGCACCACTCAGCACCACCACAGCACCACTCAGCACCACGACAGCACCACTCAGCACCACCACAGCATCACTCGGCACCACCACACCACCACTCAGCACCACCACAGCATCACTCAGCACAGCACCACCACAGCATCACTCGGCACAGCACCACCACAGCACCACTCAGCACAGCACCACCACAGCACCACTCAGCACCACCACAGCATCATAACAGCATCACTCAGCATCACCACAGCCCCACTCAGCACCACCACAGCACAACCACAGCACCACCACAGCATCACTCGGCACCACCACAGCATCACTAAGCACCACAACAGCCCCACTCAGCATCACCACAGCCCCACTCAGCACCACCACAGCAAAACCACAGCACCACCACAGCATCACTCGGCACCACCACAGCATCACTAAGCACCACCACAGCATCACTAAGCACCACAACAGCATCACTAAGCACCACCACAACACCACTCAGCACCACCACAGCATTACTCAGCAGTACCACAGCATCACTCTGCACCACAACAGCATCACTCTGCACCACAACAGCATCACTCTGCACCACCACAGCATCACTCTGCACCACCACAGCATCACTCTGCACCACCACAGCATCACTCAGCACCACAACAGCATCACTCAGCACAACCACAGCATCACTCAGCAAAACCACAGCATCACTCAGCACAACCACAGCATCACTCAGCACAACCACAGCATCACTCAGCACAACCACAGCATCACTCAGCACCACCACAGCATCACTCAGCACCACCACAGCATCACTCAGCACCACCGCAGCACCACCACAGCAACACTCAGCACCACCACAGCATCACTCAGCACCACCACAGCATCACTCAGCACCACCACAGCATCACTCAGCACCACCACAGCATCACTCAGCACCACCACAGCATCACTCAGCATCACCACAGCATCACTCAGCATCACCACAGCATCACTCAGCACCACCACAGCACCACTCAGGACCACCACAGCATCACTAAGTACCATAACAGCATCACTAAGTACCATAACAGCATCACTCAGCACCACCACAGCATCACTCAGCACCACCACAGCATCACTCAGCACCACCACAGCATCACTCAGCACCACCACAGCATCACTCAGCACCACCACAGCATCACTCAGCACCACCACAGCATCACTCAGCACTACCACAGCATCACTCAGCATCACCACAGCATCACTCAGCACCACCACAGCCCCACTCAGCACCACCACACCACCACTCGGCACCACCACACCACCACTCGGCACCACCACACCACCACTCAGCACCACAACAGCATCACTAAGCACCACCACAACACCACTCAGCACCACCACAGCATCACTCAGCACCACCACAGCAAAACAGCACCACCACAGCATCACAGCATCACCACAGCATCACTCAGCATCACCACAGCACCACCACACCACCACTCAGCACCACCACACCACCACCCCAGCATCACTCAGCACCACCACAGCATCACTCAGCACCACCACAGCATCACTCAGCATCACCACAGCACCACCTCAGCATCACTAAGCACCACCTCAACACCACCTCAACACCACCTCAGCATCACTAAGCACCACCTCAACATTAGAATAGGCAGGAAGAAGTTGCCAACATTGCAACGACAAAATAAACGACAAGACCTTTCATATGTTTATTCTTTTTAATTGGGTCATTCAGTTGTACATAATGTCGTCTTAGTTATATATAAAGTAACAAAAATGCTTATAAGTCTTTTTTATTATAACTTTTCAACATGCTGCACAGCAGCCACAATGCTCTTAAAAACATTGGCAAAACCAATAGCTCTGCCTAAACACTTATAAGGCCCCAAAGGCGAGACCTATTGGCTAATAGGTCTCGCCTTTGGGACCGTATATGTGTTTAACCAGGTGTCAGTTATGCAGCACAATTGTTGCATGGCTAAACACTTATAAGGTCCCAAAGGTGAGACCTATTGGCTATGCCAATGCTTGTTTTCATTAGCAGTCTCTGCCCCTTCCGACCTCTTAAATGCAGATCCTGGTGCTGAGCTGTGCAATTGCTCTAAGAAGGGGTGAAAAAACGACAAAGAATCATTAACATGCAAATGGTCTTTTAAAGACCTGTGAAGTACTCGGGTGCGGCTGTGTGTGTGTGCCCAGGAAGCTGTCTCAGCCGGGCTGACACACACGACGTGGGGGGGTGGGGGGAGCGGGGGTGGGTTCTGAGGAGTCCTAGAGCTGACGGCTTGTCAGAGCAGGGGGTACTGCTACACTAGTTATCTTTATTTAGACCACGCCCCTACTGAGATAGGCCACACCCCTTTGAGGTTTGCCCCGCCCCTTTTAGAGCACCTCCAGTTTATTTTTCCCACTTAAAGCCCTGACTATAGCCATGTTAATGCCCTCGCCTCCTCGCCGTTCTCACCTACAATAGCCATGTTAATGCCCTCGCCTCCTCGCCGTTCTGACCTACTATAGCCATGTTAATGCCCTCGCCTCCTCGCCGTTCTGACCTACAATAGCCATGTTAATGTCCTCGCCGTTCTCACCTACAATAGCCATGTTCATGCCCTCGCCTCCTCGCCGTTCTGACCTACAATAGCCATGTTCATGCCCTCGCCTCCTCGCCGTTCTGACCTACAATAACCATGTTAATGCCCTCGCCTCCTCGCCGTTCTGACCTACAATAGCCATGTTCATGCCCTCGCCTCCTCGCCGTTCTGACCTACAATAGCCATGTTCATGCCCTCGCCTCCTCGCCGTTCTGACCTACAATAACCATGTTAATGCCCTCGCCTCCTCGCCGTTCTGACCTACAATAGCCATGTTAATGCCCTCGCCTCCTCGCCGGTCTGACCTACAATAGCCATGTTAATGCCCTCGCCTCCTCGCCGTTCTGACCTACTATAGCCATGTTAATGCCCTCGCCTCCTCGCCGTTCTGACCTACAATAGCCATGTTCATGCCCTCGCCTCCTCGCCGTTCTGACCTACAATAGCCATGTTCATGCCCTCGCCTCCTCGCCGTTCTGACCTACAATAGCCATGTTCATGCCCTCGCCTCCTCGCCGTTCTGACCTACAATAGCCATGTTCATGCCCTCGCCTCCTCGCCGTTCTGACCTACAATAGCCATGTTCATGCCCTCGCCTCCTCGCCGTTCTGACCTACAATAACCATGTTCATGCCCTCGCCTCCTCGCTCGTTCTGACCTACAATAGCCATGTTCATGCCCTCGCCTCCTCGCCGTTCTGACCTACAATAGCCATGTTCATGCCCTCGCCTCCTCGCCGTTCTGACCTACAATAGCCATGTTCATGCCCTCGCCTCCTCGCCGTTCTGACCTACAATAGCCATGTTCATGCCCTCGCCTCCTCGCCGTTCTGACCTACAATAGCCATGTTCATGCCTTCGCCTCCTCGCCGTTCTGACCTACAATAGCCATGTTCATGCCCTCGCCTCCTCGCCGTTCTGACCTACAATAGCCATGTTCATGCCCTCGCCTCCTCGCCGTTCTGACCTACAATAGCCATGTTCATGCCCTCGCCTCCTCGCCGTTCTGACCTACAATAGCCATGTTCATGCCCTCGCCTCCTCGCCGTTCTGACCTACAATAGCCATGTTCATGCCCTCGCCTCCTCGCCGTTCTGACCTACAATAACCATGTTCATGCCCTCGCCTCCTCGCCGTTCTCACATACAATAGCCATGTTCATGCCCTCGCCTCCTCGCCGTTCTCACCTACAATAGCCATGTTCATGCCCTCGCCTCCTCGCCGTTCTGACCTACAATAGCCATGTTCATGCCCTCGCCTCCTCGCCGTTCTGACCTACAATAGCCATGTTCATGCCCTCGCCTCCTCGCCGTTCTGACCTACAATAGCCATGTTCATGCCCTCGCCTCCTCGCCGTTCTGACCTACAATAACCATGTTCATGCCCTCGCCTCCTCGCCGTTCTGACCTACAATAGCCATGTTCATGCCCTCGCCTCCTCGCCGTTCTGACCTACAATAGCCATGTTCATGCCCTCGCCTCCTCGCCGTTCTCACCTACAATAGCCATGTTCATGCCATCGCCTCCTCGCCGTTCTCACCTACAATAACCATGTTCATGCCCTCGCCTCCTCGCCGTTCTCACCTACAATAGCCATGTTAATGCCCTCGCCGTTCTGACCTACAATAGCCATGTTCATGCCCTCGCCTCCTCGCCGTTCTCACCTACAATAGCCATGTTCATGCCCTCGCCGTTCTCACCTACAATAGCCATGTTCATGCCCTCGCCTCCTCGCCGTTCTCACCTACAATAACCATGTTCATGCCCTCGCCTCCTCGCCGTTCTGACCTACAATAGCCATGTTAATGCCCTCGCCGTTCTGACCTACAATAGCCATGTTCATGCCCTCGCCTCCTCGCCGTTCTCACCTACAATAACCATGTTCATGCCCTCGCCTCCTCGCCGTTCTCACCTACAATAGCCATGTTAATGCCCTCGACTCCTCGCCGTTCTGACCTACAATAGCCATGTTCATGCCCTCGCCTCCTCGCCGTTCTCACCTACAATAACCATGTTCATGCCCTCGCCTCCTCGTCGTTCTCACCTACAATAGCCATGTTAATGCCCTCGCCTCCTCGCCGTTCTGACCTACAATAGCCATGTTCATGCCCTCGCCTCCTCGCCGTTCTGACCTACAATAACCATGTTCATGCCCTCGCCGTTCTGACCTACAATAGCCATGTTCATGCCCTCGCCTCCTCGCCGTTCTGACCTACAATAACGATGTTAATGCCCTCGCCTCCTCGCCGTTCTTTCCCTTCATTCCGTCTCACCTGCAAAAAATCTTAATCTTATCACTTGTTACCTCCAAGTTGGATTACTGGAACAGTCTATTTCTTACAGCCCCTTAGTATACTCCTAACAGGCTGCAAATCTTGCAAAATTCAGCGACCAGACCTCTATTAAAAATACCAAAATATCAGCCAGTTTCCTTAGCCATTAAGAATCTCCATTGGCTTCCAATCGGACAGAGATGCACTTTCAAGGCTCTCTGCATCGCTTACAAAGCACTTCATGGCTCAGGCCCGGCCTATCTACACCATCGTTTCAAGTGGTATAAACCAGTCGGAACATTGCCATCAGCTTCCGCTAAACTTATTGCTGTTCCCAGATTCCGACTGTCCACTTGGGGCGGCAGGAGTTTTTTTCTGGGGACGGCAAATGCCTGGAATGCCCTACCACCTGCCATCAAAAATGCCCCTAATTTGCTGAATTTTAGGAAAAGCTAAAAACCTGGCTTTTTAACACTGGTTAATTCTATAGATATCTGTATTTCTTCGTCACTCTAACCAGCGCCAAGACACCTGCGGGTATTCGCACGCTTTATAAGACTCATTAACATAACATTGTCTCCCTCCCTCCCTGTATCATTTCTTGTCCCAGTGTGAGTGTCTCTCAGTCCTAGAGTCATTCTGTCTCCAGGGTGTCCAGCATGGGTCCATGAGAGGCGGGTCTCCAGGGATTCTCGGGAAGTGAATCTACAGCAGTCATTTTTTGTGTGACTCCTTTAGAAACTTACTGGTTATTCTGAAATGGTCTTCACCTGTAGCCCTGTGCCTCAGCATCGGTTCTAGCCTCAGTGTAAGTGTATTCACTGTCCCAGAGTGGGTGTGCGCCTCTCTCAATGCCACCTTATTTCCAGCTCTAGTGTGTACACATTTCCTGTCCTAATGTGAGTTACTTCCTCTCCCACTGTGTGTTTCTGTATACTTTTGCAGAAGTGACAAGGTTTCAGCCTCTCTGTTCTTTTGTCTGTCTCTCCATTGTCCAGGCGAGTGTTTGCATGTCTCTCTGTTCTTGTTTCACTGTCCCAGAGTCAGTGTATGGCTCTCTGTCTCAGTGTCCTGTCCTAGGCTTCCTGTCTCAATGCCAGATCACCCTGTGTCTCTCAGCCACAGTGTCAGTATCTTTCCAACCCAGCTAAGTGTCTCGCTCTTCCACTGACATTGTCTCGCCCGTGTAGTCTTTGTTCCACTGTTGGGGTCTGTAGGAAGCTGGCTCTGTATATACTATACCAAAGTAAGGTATAGTGTGCACAGAGTCCAGGGAGTCCCCAGAGGTATAGCAGAGGCTAAATTAGGTAAGTACTAACAGCTCTCTTTGTGGTAGTGTGGGCGAGCAGTCAGGCTTATCAGGAGGGTGTGTTAAGCATTTCTTGTATTCACTCAATCAAGGACTGATACACACACTCCGAGACAGAATCCAGACCAATTAGATAAGTAAAAAAATGTATACTTGGGTTTTATTTTGTAGAACCAAGCAGGACTTGGCACAGGCAAGTAAGAAATACTTTCAGATTCAAGGCTGTACACAGTAATGCAATTGTAAATTGTATTGGAATTGTTTATAGGTTTGTATTACTTTTAAAACAGTTCAAAATACAGAAAGATTACTTCTGATTACTCTTGGATTACTTTTCAGTTACTTTGAGTAGTTGAGGTGATATGCCGAGATATCATACACTAGACTTTGTCACTTACAGGTAAGTACGACAATTATTAAGTTAAAGCATAGTTACTTTTCCTTTCATACAAAAGAACAGTTCAACATCATTTTCAGGAACAAAACTCGTAACATTGGTTCCTATAGGAAAAAGAATGTTATCGGTTTGCAGGTAAGTAGACGACCTGCAAGAATAGTTTTTGGGGGTTAGAACCAAGGTTCAGGTAGGCACTCAAATTGCACCAGTAGCGGCACAAGGGTGGTCGGGTGCAGAGTACAGGAGGCCAATGTTAACTAATGGAGCTAGGGACACCTCGGTTGGGGGCTGCTCACGGACAGGCCACTTGGTCTCGGGAGCCAAGCTCCTAGAATTAAGGTCAGGGGAAAGGGGGTCCCAGGTCAGCACCAAGTCCACACCACCAGCGGCGCAGGGGAGGCTGGATGCAGGGTGCTTAGGAGGGATCGGGAGCCCAATGCAATCCTATAGAGGTTGCCGGTTTTGGATTTTGGCTGCAGGCTCGATCCAGGAAGTCTTCCGGGAGGAACCAACAGCTGGGCAGGTAAGTTGGAGGGCTCGGGGACGTAGATGCACCTCAGGTCCTCTTCTCCAGGGCAGCTGGATGCAGGGGTGCCTTTTGAGGTTGGATTTCAATTTACCGGGCCACTCACGGGTGGGGGAGAGGGGCGGGGGGGTCTCCGTGCAGAGGCTGCAGGCCATGTCGGGGAGTCCTGGAGGGATCAACCCATGGTTGACTCGGACTCTGGAGCGCTCGGGGACCTCGCTGGGACCGATGGGCCACTTTGACTTGGGAAGTAGGCGACCGGTGCAGTGGTGGTTGGAGGCATCACGTTTCTTCTCCCTCAGCAGGCTCAGAGTCTGTCTTTAGAGTTTCTTTTGAACAGAGCTGCTGTTTGAAGGAGATCCGGTCTTTGTTGAAGGCAGTCAGTCCTCCCAGGGGTTTTTGAGGTCGCTGGCTGCAGGACAAGTCGACTTTTTGAGCAGGATCTCTGGAATCTGCAGATGGGCCAGTAGGGCTGGGGCCAAGTCAGTTCTTCTCCACAGTCTCCTCTGCTGTGCGACTTCTTCCATCCTTTTTCTTCGTAGGTTGCAGGAATCTAGGGAGGCATGGTTCAGGGTCCCTCCTAAATACTAAATTTAGGGGCGTTAACAGGGGTGTGCAGGTCGGGACCAATAGGTCCCTTTCTTTGGCTGAGTACACCCCCTAGTATGCCACCCTCTAGTGGGAGGGGGGCATGAGCCTCTCTCTAATTGGCTGGCTCCCCTCATCTTCAAGATGGAGGGGACTGAGATGTGTGCTTCACCTCGCCTCCCCCACCTGAGGGGTGGGGTTGGCAAAGGCGGGCACACCTCTCCTCCTAACTTGGTTTTCCAGCCAATTCTCCTGCCCAAAGTGGGGGTCAGAACCGGTGGAAGCCAGTTGCTGGGCTGTCACAAAATGACAGGATACAGCGAGACAATCGAAGAGAGGGAAGAGGACGATGACGCGCTCCCTCCTTATGTCTCTCCTCCCCTCTAATCCCCCCCCCCCCTGCCTGCCTGTAGCTCTCTGTCCCAGTGCCCGGAGCTCTCTGTCCCAGTTCCTGGAGTTCTCTGACCCGGTGTCTGTACTGTCCTGTGTACCTCTCTGTCCCAGTGTCTGTACCTCTCTGTCTCTGTGCCTCTCTGTCCCGGTGTGTGCACCTCTCTGTCCCGGTGTGTGTACCTCTCTGTCTATGTCTCTGTGTCTGTACCTCTCTGTCTCTGTGCCCCTCTGTCCCGGTGTGTGCACCTCTCTGTCCCGGTGTGTGTACCTCTCTGTCTGGGTGTCTGTGCCTCTTTGCTGTCCCGCTGTCTGTACCTCTCTGTCCCGCTGTCTGTACTTCTCTGTGTACCTCTCTGTCCCGGTGTCTGGGGCAGAGAGGACATTGGGACAGAGAGCTACAGGCACTGGGACAGAGAGCTACAGGCACTGGGACAGAGAGGTACAGACACAGTGACAGAGGACACCAGGACAGAGAGGTGCAGTGTCTGTACCTCTCTGTCCCAGTGTCTGTACCTCTCTGTCCCAGTGTCTGTACCTCTCTGTCCCAGTGTCTGTACCTCTCTGTCCCAGTGTCTGTACCTCTCTGTCCCAGTGTCTGTACCTCTCTGTCCCAGTGTCTGTACCTCTTGTCCCGGTGACTGTACCTCTCCATCCCTGTGTGTGTGTGCCTCTCTGTCCCGGTGTCTGTGCTTCACCTGGTCGGACCACTCCTTCATACACTTCACCATCACCTGACTTGCCCGCACCATCCCCAACAGACACAGCGCTCCCTTCCGCAGCTGGTCCAAGGTCACGCAGCAACAGTGGACGGATGCCCTCCCCACCACATAGCCCAAAGACACCACCAACATGGATCAGGCAGTACAGAATTTCGACGACTGGATCACCAACGCCGACGACTGAGTCTCCCCCACCAAACCAGTCAAAACAGACAGACCCTCCAAACAAGCCAGCTGGTACACTCCAGAACTCCGCATGATGCAAACAACTAGAAAGAAGATGATGCACTAGCAGGAACCACACTGACAGAGCCATCTTCAAATCAGCCCTCAACAACTACCACCGACAGATCAAAGCAGCAAAAAGTGAGGCCCTGACTCACCGGATCGACAACCGTGCCAACCAAGCTACGGAACTCTTCACCATTGTCAGAGAGTTCACCTGCCGTCAGCCACCGAAAACTCCATCCCGTCATCACAGGAACTCTACCACGGTCTCGCAACAACTTCCATAACAAGATGGTGACCATCTATAAAAACGTTGATTCTCAACCCTCCAGCCCCCTCAACCTCAGAGCAACCACCACCGTAGACCACTCGCTCACCGCATGGAAACATCTCAGCACACCTAACACGGCCACCCTCATGAACTCCATCCACTCGGGGGCACCCAGCGACCCCTGCTCGCCCTCGAAAGAGCCGTGATCAGCCACCAACTCACCACCATCCTCAACGCCTCAATAACCTCTCCCACCTTTCCAGATGCCTGCAGAAATGCTGAGGTCAGACCCCTCCAGAAGAAACCCTCGGAAGACCCCAACGAACTCCAGAAATACCATCACATCTCACTGCTCCCCTTCCCCTCCGAAGTCCTGGAAAAGGCCATCAACCTCCAACTCACCGAGGCACCTGGTGATAAACAACACACTGGACCCTTCCCAGTCAGGATTCAGAATAAACCACACCACCGAGACAGCCCTGATTTACAACAGACGACATCCGCACCCTGCTCAACAGAGAAGAATTAGCCGCCCTGATCCTGCTTGACCTCTCTGCAGCCTTCGACACGGTCTCCCACCACACACTCATGGATCGCCTACGCCACACTGGTATAACAGACGATGCACTCAAATGGATGGCATCTTTTCTCATGGGACACACCCAGACAATCCGACTCCCTCCCTCCCATTGCAAATCAAGCATAACCTCTGCGGCGTCCCCCAAGGCTCATTCTTCAGCCCTACCTTCTTCAACGTCTGCATGACACCACTCGCAGACATCGTCAGATCGCACATCAACATCATCTCCTACGCCGACGACATGCAACTTGTACTATCGCTCTCAGCAGACTCCACCTCAACGAAGACAAACTTCCACAACTGTATGAAGAATGTCTGAACCTGGATGAAGGACAACTGCCTCAAGCTCAACACGGACAAGTTAGAAGTCCTCATCTTTGGCACAATCCCGCCCTCTGGAACGACTCATGGTGGCCGGTGGAACTTGGATCCCACGCCGAAAGACCACGCCTGCAACCTCGGCATCATCCTCAACAGTGAACTCTCCATGAAACGTCAGGTCACTGTCTCCTCAGCCTGCTTCCACACGTTTCGCATGCTCCTTAAAATCATCCAGTGGCTCCCCATCTGCACCAGGAAGACCGTAACACAGGCCCTCGTAACCAGCAGACTGGACTACGGCAACGCGCTTTATGCAGGCACCACCACCTAACTCATGCAAAGACTCCAGACGATCCAGAACGCAGCCGCCAGACTAATTCTCAACCTGCTCAAGAGAACCCACATCACCCAGCACCTGAAGGACCTCCACTGGCTCCCCATGCAGAAGAGATACCAGTTCAAGCTCCTGACCCACGCCTACATCAACCACCGACTGCACTTCCACTGAACTCCACCCCCCCCAGAACCTGCGCTCCGCACACCTCGCACAGACTCCGTGCATACACCGCTGCCGCAGGACGCTCCTTCTCCCATCTCGCCGCCAAAGCTTGGAACACCCTCCTCCTCTACATCTCGCCCTCGCTAACCGACTTCAGGAAGGGGCTCAAGACCTGGCTTTTCGACTGAGACCTGCAGCAAGCACCTGGATACCCTCGCGGGTGACAAGCCATGCTTTATAAATCCTGCTTGAATGATTGATTGATGGAATCAGCATGATATGTTTCAGAACAAAAGAGAAATGTGACAATTACAAAGAAACCATGCTGTGCTTAAAATGGGTAATTATATATGAATAAAAATGTCAAACATTTGCAGATGCTCTGACAAAATAATCAATTACTTGGCTGTAGATAAGAAAAGCAGATTATTAATTTTTTTATTTAATTTAAAATAGATGAGATTCAAGAGGCTCTGCTGCCACCTATAGGCTGCCAAAGGACGTGGATACATATTTCCCTTTGATCATCGGAATCCAAGGCTTTGGAAAACAAAAGAGAAATTACATTTTAGCCTATCAACGCTAAAGTTGCTGCGGGCCGGATAAAATCTTGTAGAGGGCCGGCTGTGGCCCGCAGGCCGTAGTTTGGAGACTCCTGCCTTATAGCATGACCCACACACCCCGTAGGGCATCCTCAAGGTGGGTGTGACATACATAACAATATCACGACGCAATATCCTGCTATTAATGGAACCTGCGGTAGCCTTGATAGATTTGTTGTGATATATCACAATGGAAGTCATGATACTGCCAGTGCTGACGAGAGTGGTGAGGCAGGCCCGCACCCCTGCTCCAGGTGGGGAGCCAATGAGGCGGCTCGAAGTGTCTCCCGCTTAAAACTGCCCCCACCTCAGTGTGTCAGTGGGGTCCATACATTCCTCGAATTGTTTCAAGTTCTCGCTCTTTCGTGCCTCTTGGTGTTGGTGCGTATTTATTATTAATAAGGGTGGGTCTGTGGATAGTATCTGTGCCCCTCTCACGCACCACCTCACGTCCATGTTTGTGGCTTGTCTTGTGTTTCCACAGCCCCGGGGAGAGAGATCCCGTGCTGCGCCGTGCCCCCCACCTTCTGCCGTATGCCCTGGACCCCGGAGCCTGCCAGGTGGGGCACCCCTGAGCCGTGCAAGTTGATGCCCCGACAGGTGAGACCCCACAGCCCTCGAGTGACCCTCTCACCCCCACTTGAGTGGGCCCGGACTTTGTTTTAATCTCAAGTACCAGAATGAACAGCTAAATCAGGACTTGTGGGCATGTGGTCCGTGTGGTGTGCACGTTACGAAGGATAGTATGGGGGCCTTAAAGGGGGGTGCGAGGGAAGGCTAGAGTAGCATGGGAGACCTGAAGGGGGGAGGGGGGTGCCAGGGAAGGATAGAGGAGCAAGGGAGACCTGAGGGGGGAGGGGGTGCAAGGGAAGGACAGAAGGAGCAAGGGAGACATGAAGGTGAGGTGGTGCCAGGGAGGACAGGAGCAAGGGAGCCCTGAAGGGGGGGTCCCAGGGAAGGACAGAAGGAGTAAGGGAGACCTGAAGAGGGGGGGTCCTATGTAAGGGCAGGAGTAAGGGAGCCCTGAAGGGGGGGGGGGTGCCAGGGAAGGACAGAGGAGCAAGGGAGCCCTGAAGGGGGTGGGGGCAGGGAAGGACAGGAGCAAGGGAGCCCTTAAGGGGGGGCAGGGAAGGACAGAAGGAGTAAGTGAGCCCTGAAAGGGGGTGCCAAGTAAGGGCAGGAGTAAGGGAGCCCTGAAGGATGGTGCCAGGTAAGGGCTGGAGTAAGGCAGGCCTGGAGGGGGGTGGCAGGGGAGGACAGAGGAACAAGGGAGGCCTGAAGGGGGTGCCAGGAAAGGACCGTAGTAGTAAGGGAGCCCTGAAAGGGGTGAGGCAAAGGAAGGACAGCAGTAGAATGGGAGGCCTGGAGGGAGGGTGCCAGGGAAGGACAGAGGGAAAAGGGAACCCTGAAGAGGGGGTGCCAGGGAAGGACAGAGGAGCAAGGGAGATCTGAAAGGGGGGGGGGGGTGCCAGAGAAAGACAGGAGCAAGGGAACCCTGAAGAGGTGTGCCAGGGAAGGACAGAAGGAGTAAGTGAGCCCTGAAGAAGGGGGGTCCCAGGTAAGGGCAGGAGTAAGGGATCCCTGAAGGGGGGGTGGGGTGCCAGGGAAAGACAGAGGAGCAAGGGAGACCTGAAGGGGGGGTGGGGTGCCAGGGAAAAACAGAGGAGCAAGGGAGACCTGAAGGGTGGGTGCCAGGGAAGGACAGAGGAGCAAGGGAGACCTGAAAGGGGGGGGGGGGTGCCAGGGAAAGACAGAGGAGCAAGGGAGACCTGAAGGGGGTGGGGGGGTGCAAGGGAGACCTGAAGGGGGGGGTGCCAGGGAAGGACAGGAGCAAGGGAACCCTGAAGAGGGGTGCCAGGGAAGGACAGAAGGAGTAAGTGAGCCCTGAAAGGGGGGTGCAAGGTAAGGGCAGGAGTAAGGGAGCCCTGAAGGGGGTGCCAGGGTAGGACAGAGGAGCAAGGGAGGCCTGAAGGGGGTGCCAGGGAAGTACCATAGTAGTAAGGGAGCCCTGAAAGGGGGGGGGGGCAAAGGAAGGACAGCAGTAGAATGGGAGGCCTGGAGGGGGGTTGACATGGTAGGACAGAAGGAGTAAGTGAGCCCTGAAGAGGGGGTGCCAGGGGAGGACTGGAGTAAGTGGGCCCTGAAGAGGGGGTGCCAGGGAAGGGCTGACGGAGTAAGGGAGCCCTGAAGATGGGGTGCCACGGTAGGACAGAAGGAGTAAGTGAGCCCTGAAGAGAGGGTGCCAGGGAAGGACAGGAATAGTAAGGGAGGCCTGAAGAGGGGTTGCCAGGGAAGGACAGATGGAGTAAGGGGTCCCTGGGGGGTACCAGTGGAAGGGGACAGATGTATTTCCTGCCCTGTGGTGTGACAGGGAAGGCAGCTGCATGTTTTAATGTCTTTTTGCACACTTTAGTGTTGTTGGCAATGTGTGGAGGTGAATCCAGCAGCAGCACTGCTGGCATAGCGCCTCCCCCTCCCGGACTCCAGGCCCTTTCATCCCCTGCTCCGTTCACACCCCAGGGTTCACCCACCCCTCCAGGGGCATTCACACCTGAGCAGACACACATGGACCATTCTCCCCTCAGCGGCACCGGTCTCGGGGTCTCCCTCAGGCTGCAGACTCGGGGGTCTTCATTCAGATTGTAAATGTTCCCTCGTTTCATCTGTCTAGCAGTGGTCCCGATGCCGGGCCAGGGGAGGGGGGGGGGCTCTTGTGGGTCTGAGGCTGGCTCAAGGGAGTCTGAGAAGGATGTCTCGTGCACAGATCTGAAGAGGTCATAGATACGTTAGGTATACCATGTTGTTTTACTTGTATTACAAAGCGCGGTTTCCACTCCACTGGGTTTTAGTGCGCTGTACAGAGGACATATGTGAAGACACTTGGCAAAGTAAACCTCACGGTGACTGGTAACACGATGGGGCGATGATTTGCAGAACACCCTGGGTCAGACCGTCACAGTGCACTGTTCATAAGCCAAGAAAGCCATTTGTAGGTAGGCGGAAGGAAAGCAATTCCGGGTCGAAAAGACGTCAGGGCCACGCTCGCCAATGTTCCAGAAGAGACAGGCGGGAGATTTGGAGCCAGAAAGAGGGGACATTTATTTGTTTGGCGCGTGACTCGTCCTCCAGTGAGGATGTGGGCAGAATAGATGTACTATGGGCAGTTTTTCTTTTAAAAAGAGTCCCCCTTGGGGGGCAGGTCTCCCCACTGCTAGGGCACGTGCAACGAGACTTCAGCAGCTCCACCAGCATCGCACAGCGGCTTGTTCTGCTGCTTCTCATTTTTGTAGCGCCTCGAACCTCTCAACGAGGCGCCACAGCCCCTTGGCCTAGGGGTGGCACGCGTCACTGTAAGTGCTTGGTGGGAGGCATGCGGGGATCAGTGCGGACCACGGGGGAAGTGTTTGGGTGCCGTCTGTGTGAGCGACCACTGAGGCGCGCTTATCGTGACATCAGTCGCGCCCAGGAGTATAGAAGAGGGAAGACGTGCACACACTGTTATCGTGACATCAGTCGCGCCCAAGTGTAGACGAAGGAAGACGTGAGCGCTCTAATTGGGACAACAGTCGCAGCTCCCGATAGTGTAGGAAAGGGAAGGCGTGCAAACTATTATCGTGACATCAGTCTCGCCCAAAAGCGTGGAAGAGGGAAGACTTCCGCGCTCTTATCGTGACTTATGTCGCATCTCCCGACAGTGTAGAAGAAGTAAGACATATACGCTGTTATCCTGATATCAGTCGCGTTCAAGGATAGAAGACGGGAGACGTGAGCGCTCTTATCGTGACATGAGTCGTGCCCAAGAGCAGACGCCGCTCTTACCATGATCTGAGTCTAAGTTCCCTGAGTGAAGAAGAAGCGGAAAGACGCGCCAGAAGGGGAGAGTGGAGAGATACAACACGAATGAATACATTTATTGATCATGGTACAGTTAGTTAACACTTTACATGATAAAACCAATGTCCATGAGAACAAGAAAAGAATAAAAACAACGTGCAGTGCCGCGTGCCTAGTCAAAGAAGAACTTTTAAAAACGTTAGATCAAATCTCGTCAAATTGTGCACAATGACTGAAAACCCCAAGAGTCTCTTGTGTCCGCGGATTATACGGTACAGTGATTAAGCCACTGCGGTGAAGGTGCAGTGATGGTGCAACGCCACACCGTTAAGGGTCAGTGCTTAAAGAGGGCGAGGGCGCATGCGCACAATGCCCGACAGGGCCTCTAATTCAAGCCTGAAGTGCACTCAAGTGAAAACAGGATGCGTGGTAGCGGGTCTCGCGACTGCTTAACATTCGTGAAGTGCATACCACTACCACGAGCAGTGGCAGCAGTAAGTCAAGGATAGTAGGGTACCAGCCGGTTAAAGTGCCAGGTACTTGAAAAGTACAACAGGGCATGCGTAAAACAAGCCCGGGGGTGGATCTTGGTTCTGTCATAAAGTGCTCTCAGATGTGGTGAGAGTGTTTAAAAGTGCAAGCAAGTAAACTCGGGAGGTACAGTGACTGCTCTGCCAACTGGTTCTTAGTACCAGTAGCGCGCCGGTACCATTAGGCTGTGGCAGCCGTTGTCCGATGATGGTGCGGCCATCCGAGTGAAGTGCCACCAGGTGAGCGTCGGATAGCCTGGCTGTGAGGCTTAGCGCACTCGGGTGCAGTCGAGATGTTTAAGCTTTCCCTGAAGGCTCGTACGTGTCAGAGTATATTAGGTCCCAGTCTGAGCAGTTTCCCAGCGGTGGCGATGACATTTCCCAAGCAGACGATCACCTGGGCGCTCGGGCCTTGTAAGCACAAAAGAGGGCGTGTCCTGACCCCGTAGGGCGTAGGCAGTACAGATGTGTAAGAGCGTTCTACGGCTGGGCGCACGCACAGTGTGTGCGAGGCATCGTGGGGTAGGTTTGCTTCCCCGAGGTGCTGCGCGTCCAGCGCCTCGAGGGCCTTCCTACTGGCGCGGGCCCAGCATTTGTTTTCTGCCTTCTTGAATCTCTTGCCGGATCAGAGATCTTGATGTATCCGGCTTGGCCTCTCTTAGCGATGACGTACTCTAGAATGACACCTTGCTGTGCTAGCCCTTGGACTTGTAGTCCGACCTCGAGGCGGATCTGTGCAGGTGAGGTGCACTGAGGGAGATCAAAAATAATCGGTGGCGGCGGCTCCTCTAGGGCGGAGGAGCGTCGGCCCACTGCTTTTAAGCAGCGCAAAGGAAACATAAAATGATAATAACTTTGAGTTATCATTTTTGCTTCATGCTGCCTGGCGGGCAGGGCTGCTCTGCTCTTGGGGCAGGGGAGGAGTGGTTTGCCCACTCCTAAGTGCACATGACTGTTTGGCCGGCCAAGCAGTCATGCACACTTATCCTGTTCTCCCCGCAGGCTGCATTACAGCCTGTGTGGAGAACATGCCCAGGCCCCCAATCCCTGGCTGAGCATTGAACCACGACGCTCAGCCCGATCACAACGCTGCATTGCAGTGTTGTTATTGGTCAGGGAAGCCTAGCTGTGCTTCCTGTTCCTGGAGTCTAACGGAGGAGAGCAGGAGCAGAGACACGGGACCCAGCGGCAAGGTAAGTGTTTATTAAAAAAAAAAAAAGTTTTTTACATTGCACGCCCCGCCACCCGCTAGCCGTGCTGACCACCACTGGAAATGTAAGCCGGAAAGCCTTGCTTTGTGAGTTGTTTTTCAGAAATAGGCCACACTCTTCTGTGAAGGCTTCTGACCCGTAGGCTAACATTGGGAATAACTTGGCTTTGACTGCCGTCAGAGCTGGTTTCCAAGTTGGTGCGGGGAACATATTAAATATTTTTTGAAAAGCAGTAATGAGTGACGCCAAGCGGGGCTTTAGTGTGTTTAAGTGGAGTCTGGGGGAGTGGCGGTCTTGAAGCATACCCCAAAGTATTTGTACCTGGAACTGTTTTCCACCAAGTTGCCGCCCAGGTGCCTTTTCCCCCTCTTGTTGTGGCCGCCTCCAAAAATTACTATTTTGATTTTTTTCTCAGTTCACTGTTTTGCCGTTCCGTGTGCAGTGAAGGGCCCGCACATTCAACAGCTTTAGCAAGCCAGTTAGAGTTCAGTTCAGCAACACTATGTCATCTGCATATTGTAGCAATGTCAAAAGTTATTTACCCAGTTTTGGGGGGAGAATGCGCCTCATCCAGTGATTTGCTCAGGTCCAGGATAAACAGGTTGAACAATAATAGTGCAAGACCCACCCCCCCTGTTTTAGACCTCACCTGGTTCTGATCGCTGGGGATAGGCCCTTGTTTGCGCCGAGGCTCACTTTTGCACAGGTTTCTGAGATCAGAAGCTGCACAGCACGTAGGTGATTTGACGGGAAGTTCCACAGTGCCAGTGTGTGCCACAGTAAACTCCTATCCATGTTATCAGAAACCTTTGAAAAGTCAATAAAACTTGTGTAAAGCAACATTTTTTTTTTTTTAGTACATTTCTCAATGAGGGCGGAGAGAGCCACCAGGTTATCGGTCGTACATGACATAGGGCGAGGCCTGTTTGGTTTCATGGGATCAGTCCTGCTTCATCCGCTGAGCATTCTAGTTCTTGTAACGGGATGGCAACAAAAACCTTTGAGTCGGTGTCTAATAGCGTGATCATTCGATAACTATCTGGGTTTGAGTAGGGGCCTCTTTTGTAGAAGGGGTGAAGAATGGACCCTCGCCAGGACTCTGGTATGTTGCTCTTCTGGAGACAGAAATGAAACGGCTGCAGGAGTTGTTTGCTCCACAGGCCCGGGTCACTCCTATAGATCGATGCTCGATGCTGGCAGACCATTTGGGCCCGGGGCCCCATTTCCTCTGATTTTCTTTATCTGGACTTCGATTACAGTTTGACAGAGTCTGAAGCTTGGAGAATTGCTGTTGTCATCTGTACACGGTGTTGGTGAATCTACGGGGTGGTACAAGGAGCCAATGTGGGCTAATCAGGTCTGTAGGGGACATGGTTTCCTGTAGAAGAAGTCGTGCCAAACTCTTGCTGGTTGATGACAGCCGAAGAAGTTTATTAGTCTTCGATTTGCAGGCATGCATAACCTCAATCCAATCTTGCTCGCTCTTTGCGGATTTGTTTCTGTAGGAAGCTGGCTCTGTATATGGTATTGCCACTAGGGGGTAATACCCTGCACAGAGTCCAGGGGCTCCCCAAAAGTGTACAGGGCTCATTGTAAAACCCAAAGTGCTCTATTAGTGGTAGTGCAGGTGAGCAGCCTCGGGCTTAACACTGAGGAGGGTAAGACATTTATTGCACAACATTGACCAATAATGGACACACAACTCAGAAAGGAGATCCACACCAATTTTCAAAAAATATTCTTTGTATTTTATTTTAAGACCAAGATCTTCGCAATAAGGTAAGTATGTTTTAAAATGAAAATACTTTTCACTTTTAAAAATTGACACTTAGAATATTTTCAGAACAGCTCAATGTTATTCTATGGGGATAACAATATCCTGGTTAAACTGGTAAGTAACACTCTTACAATTCCAGTCTTCGGGACCAAAGGTCAGTAAAGGGCAAGGGTCAGGTGAGTACCAAAGTTGCACTGCCAGCAACACAGGGGCGGCCGGGTGCAGAGGTCAAAATCGGAGTTCGGCCCAATGCGTTTCAATGAAGACCGGCGGCCGGGTGTAGGGTGCTATTTCAGCGTTGGGCACCAAATGCTGTTCAATGGAGGATCTTCTATTGGCAAACAGGTTGCAGGCATTGCACCAGAGATTTCAGGAGGGAGAACAACGATAGCAGAGGTATGTAGAGGGTCATAGGGGCACCGTCGGTTCAGCTCACAATGGCTTCGGGTGCAGGGGGGCTTTTCAACATCGGAGTCTTCTTACCGATTCCAGTCGCGGTCAGGGGCAGCCTCTGGATTCACACTGCAGGCGCCCCCGTAGAGATCAGGAGAGGTCAGCCAATGCTGGTCACAAGGTGAGGATTGCTGGGGAGACTTCCCTGCACAGGTGAGCCACTCAGATTCAGGCCGTGGGCGTCGGGTGCAGAGTGGGCAGGAGACGCTAATCCGCCTGGATCCGAAGGCCTTGGAGTTAGTTTCTTCTGGATGGGTCCGCTGTCCACATGAGATTGGAGTCTTTATCGAAGGCAGCAGGCCTCCCAGGGTTTTCAGAGGTCGCTGGCTGCAAGACAGGTTGCAGGTTCACCAAAGCTGGAGACATGCCGGTAGGGCTGGGGCCAAGGCAGTCGTCTTCAGTCTTCTCTGCAGGGATGTCTTCTTTCTTCTTGGTCATCGCAGATCTAGTTTCAAGGTCTGAGGGAGCCACCTAAATACTAAAATTAGGGGCATTTTAGGGGAGTAGCAGGTGGGGCCAATGGGCACTTTACCTGGGTTGACTACACCCACTATTATGCCAACCTCCTGTGGGAGGGGGCATAGACCTAGCCCTGATTGGAGGGGTCCCCCCATCTTCAAGATGGCAGGGGCTGAAAGATGTGCTTCACCTCGCCTCCCTCACTTGAGGGGTGGAGTTGGCAAAAGTAGGCACACCTCCTATTTAGTTTTTCTTCCGTTTTTCCCACCCAAAGTTGGGGTGTAAACCAGGGGCTGCCATCTGCTGCTAGCAGCAGAGGTTTGGAGTCAATCAATCAATCAATCAATCAACCCGGGGTTTCTAGAGCGCGCTACTCACCCGAGAGGGTCTCAAGGCGCTGGGGGGGGAGGGGGTGCAGCTCCGGATCAGTCGAAGTCGAAGAGCCAGGTCTTGAGGCTCTTCCTGAAGGTGTGCAGAGTGGGGGAGCGTCTGATGTTGACTGGGAGCTCGTTCCAGGTCTTTGATGCGACGTAGGAGAAGGCCCTTCCACCTGCTCTGGTTCTGCGGATGCGTGGGGTCTCTGTCAGGGCGAGGTCGGCGGAGCGGAGGTTCCTTTTGGGTACGTGGAAGGAGACTCGTTGAGGTATTTGGGTCCGATGTTGTGGAGGGATTTGTAGGTGTGGGTGAGTAGCTTGAAGGTTACTCTCTTCTCGATGGGGAGCCAGTGGAGGTCTCGTAGGGTCTGGGTCATGTGTTCATGTCGTGGGGTTCCGAGGACGAGTCTGGCTGCGGTGTTCTGGATGGTTTGGAGTTTGTGTAGCAGGGTTTTGTTTCCGGCATAGAGGGCGTTCCCGTAGTCCAGTCTGCTGGTTATGAGTGCGTGAGTGACGGTCTTTCTGCATTCGGGGGGGATCCACTTGAAGGTCTTGCGGAGGATGCGGAGGGAGTTGAAGCAGGTGGAGGTGACGGCGTTGATCTGGCGAGTCATGGTGAGGGAGGAGTCTAGAATGATGCCGAGGTTCCGGGCGTGGTCCGTCGGGGTGGGTGGGTTTCTGAGGGCAGGGGGCCACCAGGAGTTGTCCCACACAGTGGGGGAGGGTCCAAGGACGAGGACCTCTGTCTTCTCCGAGTTTAGTTTTAGGCAGCTGTTGTTCATCCAGGCTGCAACGTCTTTCATTCCTTCTTGGAAGCAGAGTCTGGTGTCTTCGGGGTTCTTCGTGAGGGAGAGGATGAGCTGGGTGTCGTCGGCGTAAGATACTATGCTGAGCCCATGCTGTCTGACGATGGCGGCGAGAGGGGCCATGTAGATGTTGAAGAGCGTGGGGCTGAGCGAGGATCCTTGGGGTACTCCACAGTTGATCTCTGTAGGTTCGGAGAGGAAGGGAGGGAGTCTGATCCTTTGGGTTCTGCCGGAGAGAAAGGAGCAGATCCAGTCGAGGGCGGTTCCTCGTATACCGGCGACGTGGAGTCTGGCTGCGAGAGTGCAGTGTGAGAAGGTGTCGAAGGCTGCGGAGAGGTCTAGTAGGATGAGGGCCGCAGTGTGACCCTGGTCGAGTAGTATGCGGATGTCATCGGTGGCGGCGAGGAGGGCGGTCTCGGTGCAGTGGTTGCTGCGAAAACCGGACTGGGAGGAGTCGAAGATGGCGTTATCTTCGATGAAGGTGGTCAGCTGGGCGTTGATGAATCTCTCGGTGACTTTGGCTGCAAAGGGGAGGAGGGAGATGGGCCTGTAGTTTTTCAGGTCTGTCGGGTCGGCCGAGGGTTTCTTGAGGAGGGGCTTGACCTCTGCTCACTTCCAGTCGTCGGGGAAAATGCCGGATTCGAGGGAGGCGTTGATGGTTCGGCCTAGTTCGGGTGCTATGGCGGCGGCGGCTCTGTGGTAGATGTGCGGTGGGCAGGGGTCTGAGGGGGCTCCTGAGTGGGTATTCTTCATGGTTGAGGTGGTGTCTTCAGTGGTGGCAGGTTTCCAGGTGGTGATGGTCGGCTGGTTGTCGGTGGTGGAGAAGGGGGGTGGTATCCGGAGTCTGTTCGCTGAAGTTGTCGTAGAGGGCCTTGATTTTTAGGTGGAAGTAGGAGCTGAGCTTGTTGCAGAGGTCCTGGGATGGTGTGACGTCCGTGGCTACGCTGTGGGGTTTGGTGAACTGCTGTATGACGTTGAAGAGTTCTTTTGCGTTACTTGAGTTGGTGTGGATTTTGTTCTTGATAAAGGTTCGCTTGGTGGCTCTTATACGCTGGTGGTACTCATTCATGGCGTTCCTAAAGTTGTTCCGGTCTTCGGTGGTTTTCCTGTTCTGCCAGAGTTTCTCGAGGCGTCTGCAGGTGGGCCTGGCTTCTTGGAGGTCAGTGGTGAACCAGGCGGCCTTTAGGGGGCGTTGTTTGGCGGGGTGGCAGAGGGGTGCGAGCTTGTCAGCGCAGCGAGAGATCCAGCGGTGGAGTTCTTTGGCTGCGGAGTTGGCATCGGTTGTGGCGGAGGGGGGGTTGTGGTGGATGGTGGTGTTGAGGTGTTCCTCTGTGATCTTGCTCCAGTTTCTTCGTGGCGGGCGCGGGGCGGGTTTGGGTGCTGTGGTGGTGTTGATGTCGCATTACAAAGGCGACATGCCTTTGAAGCTTGCCCTTCGAGCACTGGCCCATCCTGGGAGAGAAGGTGTGGTACCTCTGCCCAGGATGTTCATTGTTTATGGTCCCAGAGAGCAGGGCCTCTCGACCCAGGGGTCCAGAAACATATCTGTGTGTGGCAGGCTGCCTAAAGCCAGTCAGTGCCCACACCAGAGTTGGTCGGTTTTCAGGGGGCCCCTCTGAGGTGCTCTTGAGTACATGGTGTAATAAATCTCAAACTGGCATCGGTGTGGATTTATTACAAGGAGTTGTTTAGTACCAAACACTCTTGGTTTCAGTGAAGCCATCATGGTGCTGTGGAACTTGAGTTGTCGTGTTTCCAGCCCATGTACTCCTCATGGCTTCCCTGGCACTTACAATATTTTAAGATTGACTTAAGTATTGTAGGATCATATCTACTCATGCAGATATGCCCTCATCTGGGGTATAGTGCACCTTACCTTACGACGGCTGTGAGGCCTGCTAGAGGGGTGACTTACCTATACCTACAGACAGTGCTGACTGCCATGGCACCAAGGCAGGGTGCCATGTCGACTTTGTCGTTTCTCTCCTCAGAAGGGCATGCAAGCTGCAAGGGCAGTAGCATGGTCCTAGTGAGGGAGTCCCAGGGGACCCTCTTCAGCTCCCATCACCGACATCGTAGCAAGAGGCAGGAGCATAGCGGCCGTCCAAACCCCAGAGAACCACTCCGGTCCACAAATGGCGAGGTAGGGGTCATGGAGAATACCCCTTTCAAATTCTGCCCCAAGTGCCACCACAAATACGCACAACGCGACCCACACGACGTGTGCAACCTTTGCCTGCCCGAAGATCATCAGGACAAGGACTGTGAGGCCTGCGCAGCGTTCCTGCCGAAGACGCTCAGGACACGCCGAAACCAAAGACAGGCCCCACTACACCACAATGTCGCAGTCGACGAAGAAACCTTCCATGAGGGACCTGGGTTTCTCTAGCGACGAGGAAGAGCAGGGAGCTCCAGCCGAGTCGACACATGAAGGATCGGATGTCAAGATCCTAGAAAGGGACTCCGAAAAAAACTGCACCGAGAAGAAGGCGAGGGAGTCGAAAAAGAAGACTGAGAAGGTAAGACACCATAAAGATCCGTCGGAACTGAAGGGCCATGAGCATAAGGCGCCCAAGGCAGCCCCGACGCCGAGCAAAAAAGCGATCGAGGGTCAGCCGTGATTAAAAGAACCCCACAGAACCCTACCAAAGGTTACAGAGGAGGGTAAATCGCCAAAGGCACCGAAGCCAAGGGTCGACAACGAACCCGCAAAAAAGGGCACAACACCGCCGAAGACTAAATTCGACGCCGGGAAGAAGAGAAAATCTCCAGCCTCCGACGCCGAGAGAGCCCTTGAAGTCGAAAGGAGAAGACTCGAGGAGGAGATGGCTACGCTCATACAAAAGAAAAAGGATTTCGACGCCTCACTGAAGGATTTTCGAATCCCTAAGACAACGGCTGCCGGACCGGGGAGCGTCGACGCCGAAGAGGCTGAAGACGCCGAGGGAGAGGAAGATGGTATCTTTGAATCCCCTCAAACACCAGAACCTCGAGGCGAAGACTCCGAGGAATACGGAGACGCACCTGAGGAAGAGGACAACTCGGAAACTTTCGAGGATGCATGGAACGACCTCGACACCGAGAGCCCAGAAGAGGAGATTTGCTACTATCCCTCGAAAGCTTCACCTCCAGATGACATTGCTTTCTACAATGACATTGTAAAGAGGGCAGCAAATCAGTTTGGGGTACCCTTAGAGGAAGAAAAGGGGGACACCTGTTTCTTACTGGAGACCCTGGCACCTGCCACAAAAGGAACACAGTATCTACCTATGTTGCCCAGTTTTCTGGATCAAGGCAAAGAAGCCTTCAAAGAACCAGCTTTAAACAAGGGGGTAACCCCCAGAGTGGAGAAAAAGTATAAACCTTCCTCAGGACCCAAAATACATTCAGGGAAGTACAGTACCTGACTCCATCATCGTCACCACTGCCAGAAGGAGAGCAAATGCAGTCTCCAACACCGGGCCTCCACCAGAAAAAGAAAGTAAAAGGATGGATATGGTGGGGAGAAGAATGGAAAAGGAGGCAGCAACGCAGTGGCGCATCACTAACTCCAATGCACTGTTAAATAGATATGGCCACCAGCAGTGGGATGAGATAGAAGAGTTGCTAAACAAACTCCCTGAGGAGGACAAAAAGAGGGCAAAATCTATTGTCCAGGAAGGAAAAAATGTGGCTAACACCTGCCTAAAGTCAGCTCTAGATGCAGCAGATACTGCAAGCAGGCAAATGTGCACAGGAACCATCCTCAGAAGGCACGCCTGGCTCAAAATTTCTGGTTTCAAGCAGGAAGTTCAAACATCAATCATTAACAGACAATGGGGAAGCTCTATTTGGCAAGGAAGTGGATGAATCCCAAATTAAAAAGGACAACGAAACTGCAAGGTCAATGGGGGCCCTACAGCAAAGAGGTTCGTTCAAAAGAGGAGGTTTCAGTGGCAGAAAGCCCACAGGTAGAGGCACCTTTGGTCAAGGGCAGCAAATGCCACAACAATCCCAAGGACAGAACCAAAACCAACAAATGGGCCAACAGTCTAGCGACCAAGGTTGGCAACAACAACAAAAGCAGCCCTTTCGAGGAAGAGGCCAATCCTCTAGAGGAAGAGGAAATGGGTCTAACTGACTTAATCCCGAAAAAGGACCCACACAAAACACTAGTGGGGGGAAGGATATCCTTTTTCCCCAGACAATGGAAAAGGATCATGTGGTCACCCAGGTCATGTATGACTCTGACAGTGGATATATGTATCGTTTTAGTAAAGTAAAGTAGCAGAGGTCAGGTGAGTACGATACGGAATAAGGGGGGGGGGACGACAAAGGGTTCTCTCAGCTGGGTTTTTAACAGTGTCTTTAGTAGGGTCAGTTCCTCACTGGGTCCTTCCAGGAGAACTCCTTTCTCTCAGGATCCTGGTTCTCGGTGTCCTGGTTCTTGGCCGTCCCAGAAGAAGAGGAGCAGTGGTCTAAGTCCCTCAAAATAAACAGACAGGGAAAAGGTCAGGTGCCTGTATGGCTGGCGTAATATAAGGGTCAACCGTCACCTTCACCCAGGGTGCTCTCACTTCAGTGTTGCAGACTCTTTACCACGAGTAGCAATCACTTACTTTAGTGCCTTGATTCGCCCTCACCTACGTAGAGCTCTGTGTCCATGCACATGCAGAAAAGTGC
Source organism: Calotriton arnoldi (assembly GCA_963921515.1). Classification (NCBI taxonomy): domain Eukaryota; kingdom Metazoa; phylum Chordata; class Amphibia; order Caudata; family Salamandridae; genus Calotriton; species Calotriton arnoldi. The sequence goes on from CAWUFW010006295.1 coordinate 447,584, forward strand.
CCTCAAAAACCCTAGTGGTGCCCCTTCCTCCACCTTCCTAGGGAAAAGAGGTTAAGAAACGGTACTTGCCTTAAGCCACGGCCCTCCTGGGTCGTGGCTGGGGGAGTCACACCGCCCTGCTCTCCTTCTGGTCGGTTTGACTCTAGCGTAGTGCTTCCTGGCGCTGTCCTGCTGCTCTCCGCTGACCTGCTCTCCTCGCAGCTCCCGCTCCGGTCCTTACAGCCTCCGGTGTCCTCTGCCCTTGACTGTCGCCGTTCCTCCGTCGTCTTCCTCCTTTTTCCCTCCTCGTGGTCCTCCGCGTCTTCTTCTTTCTCTCCGCCCTCCCCGCTGTCCGTGTCCGTCCTCCCACACCACGTTGCTTCCGTTTTCGAAGCTGGAACGCTGACCCCCTCTTCCGGGTGTCCTACACCCGCCGCCATGTTGGAAATCCCGCCGGTGGACGCCGCGGGATTACACTGCCTTCCCCCTGTGTATAGACGATCGGGCCATACGGACACTGGGCATCGAGACAAAAAGTCCACATTTCCTTGGGCCTTTCCGGGTGCATGGATGGTCTGAAAAGAAAAAGGTTGTAGAGATAGGAACCAGCGAAGCACCTTTGGATTCGTGTCTTTATGAGTGGCAAGCCAAGTCAATGGAGCATGGTCTGTTATCAGAAAAAAGGTCCGTCCTAACAAATAGTATTGCAAGGCTTCCATACCCCATTTAATGGCCAAACATTCTTTTTCCACGGTCGCATAGTGTACCTCCCGAGGGAACATTTTTCGGCTAAGGTACAGGACCGGTCGAAGATCTCCCTGTGTGTCTGGTTGTGACAACACGGCCCCTAATCCGTCAGAGGCGTCGGTTTGTAACACAAAAGGTTTCTCAAAGTCTGGACATGTCAAGACGGGAGCCTTACACAACACGGATTTCAATTCCTGGAAGCTAATTTCTTGAGTGTCTGTCCATGTTGCTTTCTGACTAGGCTGTTTGTTGGTTAGTAAATCGGTAAGAGGACATGCTATCTCTGAGAATCGGGGAATGAATCGTCGATAGTAACCCACTAGACACAGGAATGCTCGTATATCCTTCTTAGTTATGGGTCGGTGTATTCCCTGAATGGCTTCTAGCTTGTTATGTTGAGGGTGAAGTGTTCCTGCCTGTATGGAGTATCCTAAATATTCTATATGATCCGTACCTAGGGTTGTTTTTTTGGGATTCATAGTTAAATTGGCCTGGTGAAGGGAGGAGAAGATATTCTGTAAATGTTGTTTGTGTGTCTCCCAGTCCGAGCTATATACAACAATGTCATCAAGATAGGCTACTGCATATTGTTGATGAGGTCGTAATATCACATCCATTAACCTTTGAAAGGTAGCTGGGGCACCATGTAGCCCAAATGGCATTACTTTAAAATGATACAATCCCGAGGGTGTGGAAAAGGCTGTTTTCTCCCTATCTACCGGGTTAAGAGGTATCTGCCAATATCCCTTCGTGAGATCAGTGGTGGACATTACCTGTGCTCCCCCCAGTCTCTCAATTAACTCGTCCACTCTGGGCATGGGATAATTGTCAAATTTCGAATGGGCATTCAACTGGCGAAAGTCGATACAGAATCTAAGGCTTCCATCCGGTTTGGGTACTAACACTACTGGGGAGCACCAATTGCTTTGGGATGGCTCAATAATCCCAGCTTGTAACATTGCTTCTACTTCCTGCTCTACGGCATGTCTTCTGGCTGCTGGAATAAGATAGGGTCTTAACTTGATCACCTTTCCAGGTTCTGTCTTAATTGTGTGCATGACCAGAGAAGTTTTTCCAGGTGTGCTAGAACTTAGCTCTGGGAAACGGTCTAGAAGGTCATATAATTGACCTTTTTGGTCTGAGGTGAGAAGATTTCCCATGTGGGATCTTTCTCCTGTGGTCTCTCGAAAAGGTTGAATTGGGATCTCCATGCGCTTGTTGAGGGTAACATGGTTAATACACACCCGTGCGTCTCCCTTCTGCGTAGCTGAATCTTCCCATCTCTTTAGGAGATTGATATGGAATATTTGTCCCCTAGACCCTGTTCGTGGAACTGCTATCCTGTATGTGACCGGTGTAACTTTCTCCAACACCTGATGAGGACCTTGCCAGGTTGCTAATAACTTCTTATCTGAGGATGGGAGAAGTATCAATACCTTGTCCTTGTCTGTCAGTTCCCTCAAACTGGTACCTTTGTCGTAAAAGGCTTTCTGTTTTTGTTGGGCCTTTTCCAAGTTCTGATGGATTTCCTCCCACAGGTTATGTAGGATAGTTTTTAAGGAAGTAGTGTACCCTAACAACGGTTTCCCTTCATCCTCCTCCTCAGTCCACTGTTCAGCTGCCGTATCTAAAAGTGTACGAGGTCGTCGTCCAAATAGTAACTCAAAAGGACTGAACCCCGTAGACTTTTGTTCATGGGTCCTGATCGCGAACAACACCAGGGGAAGCTTACGGTCCCAGTCTTTTCCTGCATCATTTATAGATTTCCTCAAGATGGTTTTTATGGTCCGGTTGTATCTCTCCACCAAACCGTCGGTTTGTGCATGATAAACCACAGTTCGGATCTGTCGTACCCCTAGCAGAGTGCAGATTTCCTTCATTAACCTGGACATGAAAGGGGTTCCCTGATCAGTCAGTATTTCCGTTGGGAAACCAACTTTTGAGAAAAAGGAGATCATTGCTTGAGCTACTGAGGCCGTGGTCATACTTGTCAGAGGTATTGCTTCAGGGTAGCGCGTAGCATAGTCTACTAGTACCAGAATATATTGATGTCCTCTGGTAGAGGACAGTAGTGGTCCTACCAAATCCATCCCTACTCGTTTAAAGGGAACATCAATTATAGGTAATGGGTGTAATGGAGCTCTTCTTTCTGTGGAGGGATTTACCAACTGACATCTAGGACAGGCCGCGCAAAACTTAGCTACCTCCTTATATATACCGGGCCAGTAGAATCTTTCTAATAAATACTTGAGAGTATGTTCCTGTCCATAGTGACCACCCCCAGCTTGACTGTGTGCTATGTGCAATGCCTGTTCTCGAAAAGCTATAGGTATCAAAAGCTGTTCGACCCGGTGGGGAGGTACGCCACTGAGTCTGTACAGAAGACCTTTCTTTATACAAAAGTATGGTCCTACCTTATCTGGGTCTTCCTCCTGGGCTTGAGTCCATGCCTGGGCCAACGTGCTGTCGTCCCTCTGTGATGTTCTAAAATCCCTCGTCGGGGTCTGAGAGTCGTCTGGGGAAGAAAGGAGACAGGTAACAGGCAACAGACCTGTGTCTCTATACTCTGCTCTGTCTTTTCTTTTCTCTGCTCGGGTTGTAGGAACTTTCGTCTCCACCCTTAATATGTCTGAAGTGGCGAAGGGGGCTTCCTGTAACCATTCGGTGTCCTTATGTCTTTTGGTTATGTTGAGTAAGTACTCATCAAAGCGAGGTAAATCGGTGCCCAAGAGAACTTTCTCTGCTAATGCTGGCACCACTCCCACCTTTCGGACCTGAGGATCCCCTTCTATGTCAAGCACCACTTCAGCCAGAGGATACACTCGTACGTCTCCTTGTACACAGGAGACTTGGATTTGTGCCTCATCTGAAACCTGATTGAGAGGTATCAATTCCTGTGTCTAATAGTGCATCCACAGACCTACCATTAAGACGGATGGTGGTTTTGTATCGCCCTGGGGTTTCTCCTGTGGCTAACACCCGACCTCGGGACCATCCCACCTCCATGGGTTCTACTCCGTCTCCCTTGATTGGGCAATTCCTGGCAATGTGTCCCCACTCTGAACACCTGAAACACTGGGGACCCATTTGGGTTGGCATGGTATGTAAAGGTGGTTTACTTGCACTCCTATTTCCTCCTGGATTTCTCTGTTCCACTGTCTTAGGGTAAGTTCTCGGTGTAGGCAAGGGGTTTTTCAGGGGTTGTACTCTGAATTCTGGGGATCTATGATAGGCGCAGGCTAACTCAACGGCTGTCTGTACTGTTAAGTTGGGATGTTGTTTGATCCAGGACCTTGTATTACTAGGTAAGGCATCTAAGTATTGTTCCAGGTAGACCTTGGCAATGACCTCTTCCATGGGAGCTGTACTAGGTTGTAACCATCTTTCACCTAAATCCCTGATGCGATAGTAGAGAGCCCTAGGATTATCCCCTGCAGCCCATTTCTCTTTCCGAAACTTAGCTCTGAGATATTCTGTATCATGTCCCAGTCTTTCCAGGATTGTCTTCTTGATTTCAGGATACGGAGTGATTCCTGCTGAGTTGGCAGCTTGGTACGCTGCCTGTAACTCGCCCGACAGGAGCGGTGCTATGTATTGGCCCCATCTTTCCGGAGGCCAAGTAGCAGTTGTCGCTACTCTTTCAAAATTTACAAAAAAATAGTCCGGGTCATCTCCTTCCTGAAACTTCTGTAACACTGGGCTAGGAACATTAGGATGTACCCTGGCAGTTGAAATGGCGTCCGTCAACCGCAAAATGGCGGTGTCCTGCACTTGTTGGTTGGTTGTCAGCAGGGTGGCTTGTTCTTTAAGAGCAGACTGAAAAGCCTCTCTCTCTTTCTGGGCGTTCTGGTTCTGCTGCTCTAGAACTAGCTGTAAATGCCTTTGGCCTTCTGCCAACTGGCTGACCATAGCCTCCATGGTAATGGGTTGAGTCATGATGAGTCTTTAATGACCGGTGATCCCACTTCTGACACCACTTGTGGTCACCCAGGTCATGTATGACTCTGACAGTGGATATATGTATCGTTTTATTAAAGTAAAGTAGCAGAGGTCAGGTGAGTACGATACGGAATAAGGGGGGGGACGACAAAGGGTTCTCTCAGCTGGGTTTTTAACAGTGTCTTTAGTAGGGTCAGTTCCTCACTGGGTCCTTCCAGGAGAACTCCTTTCTCTCAGGATCCTGGTTCTCGGTGTCCTGGTTCTTGGCCGTCCCAGAAGAAGAGGAGCGGTGGTCTAAGTCCCTCAAAATAAACAGACCGGGAAAAGGTCAGGTGCCTGTATGGCTGGCGTAATATAAGGGTCAACCGTCACCTTCACCCAGGGTGCTCTCACTTCAGTGTTGCAGACTCTTTACCACGAGTAGCAATCACTTACTTTAGTGCCTTGATTCGCCCACACCTCCGTAGAGCTCTGTGTCCATGCACATAAGTGCCCTCAAAAACCCTAGTGGTGCCCCTTCCTCCACCTTTCTAGGGAAAAGAGGTTAAGAAACGGTACTTGCCTTAATCCACGGCCCTCCTGGGTCGTGGCTGGGGGAGTCACACCGCCCTGCTCTCCTTCTGGTCGGTTTGACTCGAGCGTAGTGCCTCCTGGCGCTGTCCTGCTGCTCTCCGCTGACCTGCTCTCCTCGCAGCTCCCGCTCCGGTCCTTACAGCCTCCGGTGTCCTCTGCCCTTGACTGTCGCCGTTCCTCCGTCGTCTTCCTCCTTTTTCCCTCCTCGTGGGCCTCCGCGTCTTCTTCTTTCTCTCCGCCCTCCCCGCTGTCCGTGTCCGTCCTCCCACACCGCGTTGCTTCCGTTTTCGAAGCTGGAACGCTGACCCCCTCTTCCGGGTGTCCTACACCCGCCGCCATGTTGGAAATCCCGCCGGTGGACGCCGCGGGATTACAGATCACAACAGACAATTGGATATTAAATTTGATAAAATACTGATGCTGCATAGAGCTCATAAGAACACCACCTGCAAATCCGCCCAAAACAAAAAAATTAACAAGAGCAGAACAAACACTGTTAAACACAGAGATCAAAGAGCTATACCTCAAACAGGCAATAGAAAAGGTAGCAACACAAGAATGGTTCAAAGGAAACTACTTGCCAGACTTCCTAGTACCCAAACAGGATCAGACTCTAAGACCAATCATGGACTTAAGATTCCTAAACAAGTTCATACGAACACAACGCTTCAAAATGTGTACCCTCCAAGAAATAATCCCACAAATTCAAAAAGGGGATTATTTGGCAACAATAGACCTCAAGGACGCCTGCCTACATATCCCTATGAACAAAAGGCACAGAAAGTACCTAAGATTCCTACACAACGGAACACACTACCAATTCAAGGTACTCCCCTTTGGCATAAAATCTGCTCCACGGGTGTTCACAAAGTGTCTAGCCGCAGTGGCGGCACAACTGAGAAGAGAAGGAATCCAAGTCTATCCCTACTTGTACGACTGGCTAATAAGGGGATACTTGAAACAGACATGTCACAATCATGTTAAAAAAAACAATTCAAACGCTACAAGACCTGGGTTTCTCAATCAACCACAAGAAATCTTCTACAGCACCAGAAAGAGAGAAAACCTTCCTAGGAGCAAGACTAAACACAACAAATGCGAAGGCTTACCCCACACAGGCCAGGATACGAGCTATCCACAACGAAACAGCCCTCTACCAGAGGGGTCAGTCTCTGACAGTGAGGAAAGTATTGAAACTAATGGGCATGCTGGCATCATGCATCCCACTTATCCTTCACGCTCGCCTACACATGCGACCATTCCAAGAATGGCTCACCAACAGCTGGTCTCAAGCCACAGGAAGTTGGGAGGATCTAGTGGTTGTTACACAAAGGGTGCAAGCACAGACACAATGGTGGGCATCCTACAACATAGCACAGGGGAGACCTTTCAGGGACCCAACTCCATCTGTGACAATCACCACGGATGCTTCCCTCAACGGGTGGGGTGCACATCTCAACCAGCTGAAAGTTCATGGTCAATGGAGCGAACAGGACTCCACGAAACACATCAATTTCTTGGAGATGAAAACTATTTTTCTGGCACTCAAGGCATTCCAGAAACATATTCAGGGGAAGAACATCTTAATACAAACAGAAAATACAACAACAATGTTCTACCTAAACAAACAGGGTGGAACAAAGTCCTTTCCCCTGAGCAAACTTGCACAGGAAATCTGGCAATGGGCAATACTTCAAAAGATCAATCTACAGACAGTACATCTACCAGAAATAGACAACATTACAGCAGACCAACTGAGCAGACAAAACAACTGCTCCCACGAATGGGAGTTGAAGCAGAAGACAGTACAGTATCTATTCAACATCTGGGGAACACCAGTGATGGATCTGTTCGCAACAGTGCAGAACAAGAAATGCCAATGCTTTGCCTCGAGGTATCCACACCACCTATCAAAGGGAAATGCACTTTCACTCAATTGGTCACAGACATTTGCTTACGCCTTTCCACCAATACCCCTGATGCAAAGAGTGTTACAAAAAGCAAAAAGCCCAGGAACAAATATGATTCTCATTGCCCCTCAATAGCCAAGACAAACATGGTACTCAACCCTCCTAGAACTATCCAAGGTAGAGATGGTCAGGATCAAAGCAGAAAAAGACCTGCTAACAATGCAGCAGGGCCAGATTTTCCACCCAGAACCGGTGACACTACAGCTAGCAGCTTGGCGCCTGAGTACATAGAGTTTGGGCATCTCAACCTGCCCCCGCGAACTATGGAAGTTCTAAGGGAAGCAAAGAAGCACTCTGCAAAATGCTATACAGCAAAATGGAAGCGATACACTACATGGTGCACCGCTAGCAACAAAATTGGTTCAATCAATACACAGTTATTACATACCTCACTTACCTCTTGAACAGCAACATCAACTTTTCCAGCCTTAAAGTGCACCTTGCTGCCATAGTGGCATACACAAAAGGAAAATCATGCAAAAGCTTTTTTACAAGACCAGTCATCAAAAGGTTCTTAGAAGGAGCAAAGAGAATGGCTCCAGCAAGAGCTGCTCCCGTTCCCACATGGAGCTTAAATACAGTACTTTCTCAACTAATGACAAAACCCTTCGAGCCCATGCATGCAGCAGACCTCAAGCATATTACTCTAAAGACAGCCTTTCTCATTGCTATAACATCACTACGAAGAGTAAGTGAACTGCAAGCGTTAACAATACAAGAACCCTACTTACAAATTCATAAGGATAAAGTAATCTTAAAAACCAATCCACAGTTTTTGCCAAAAGTGGTATCTAAGTATCACTTAAATCAAAACATTCTCCTGCCGGTTTTCTTCAAAGACCCAAAAACTAAAGGAGAGAGAAGCCTCCATACCCTGGATGTAAGGAGGGCTTTACTATACTATTTGCAAAAAACAGAACAAATCAGGAAGACAAAGCAATTGTTTGTCGCCTATGCACACACCAACACAGGGTCAGCGGTCACAAAAGCAACTAAAGCAAGATGGATAGTACAAGCCATCCAATTATGTTATGCCAATGCCAAAAAGAACTAACAGTGCAACCAACAGCTCACTCCACTAGAAAGAAAGGAGCAACGCTAGCCTTTATGGCCAATGTACCCATTGACTCCAGTTGCACAGCAGCAACATGGGCGACACCACACACATTTACAAAACATTATTGTGTGGACATACAAATGAATAAGGAAGCTCACTTTGTACAAAGGGTGCTTCAACACCTGTTTGCAGGGTCTTCCTTACACCACAGCCTCCCAGACAGGGGAGAAACCGCTACGTAATCTGATGCACAGCATGTGAATCCAGAAAAGGATTCACGCTGAAAAACGAAATGGTTACTTACCAGTAGGAGTAGTTTTGCAGCTTGAAGAATGTTCTGGATTCACATGCGACCCACCCGGCCTCCCCTATAAGGAAAACAAAACGGTGGGAAAGCAAAGGATTATATCAGTATTTCTCAAACCATCTCAAGGATTACAAAGACAATAAGAACAGAAAAAAGAATCCGAAGATGGCCACCAGGCACGTCGACCTCCAGGATACCGTCTGACGTCACACAGGGGACGGTACCTGGCACCAAATGGTGGTCGACAGCGACCAAAACAAAAAAACAAAGACAATTCTGGACCCAACCACTAGATGGCGGAATGATGCACAGCATGTGAATCCAGAATATTCTTCAAGCTGCAAAACTACTCCTACTGGTAAGTAACCATTTCGTTATCGGTTTTCGAGGTAAATACTTGACCAACGAGGGTGAGCTATGGGGGTTAGGACCAAGGTTCGCAAAGGTCTAAATGGGCACTCAAGTTGCACCACCAGCGGCACTGGGGCGGCCGTGTGCAAGGTGAAAAAACGAACTTCGTGGACCCTGTTCTTTCCAATGGAGACCTTAGGGTTTGGAAAGACGCTGCAGACTCGGACAGGGAGACTTCCTGCAGGCGACCTCCTGCTGGAGAAGTTGGGATCTTGAGGGATGCCTGGACACAGTCGGTTGGGCCACCTTAGGCCATGGAGCGTCGGGTGCAGGGGGTCTTCTGGCGTTGGGTTTTCTTACTAGCTTCGGTCCCGGTCGGGTGGACCCTTCAGGTTGAGGATGCAGGCGTCTTCAGGAGTCTTGAGGGAGGTCAGGGATCGGAACTGGTGGGAACCAGTTGCTGGGGGCAGCAAAATGCAGGGACAGCGTTCAAAGGCGGCAGGCCTTTTAAGCTTCCCCTTTTGTGGACCTAGCCCATCCTGGAGGAGGAGGAATGACACCTCTGCCCAGGATGGGCTTTGTTTCTGGATCCAGAGTGTGGAGGCTCTCTACCCAGGGGTCCAGAAACCTGTCTGGTGGTGGAAAATGGCGGGCAGACATTCAGGAACCACACCAGGGCTGGTCAATTTTCAGGGGGCATCTCTAAGATGCCCTCTGAGTGCTTTTTACATTAAATCCCACACTGGCATCAGTGTGGGTTTAATGTGCTGAGAAGTTTGCTACCAAACTTCCCAGTTTTTAGTAAAGCCATTATGGAGCTGTGGAGTTCGTAATGACCAACTCCCAGACCATATAATCTTCATGGCTTTACAACACTTACAATGTCTAAGAATGGACTTAGACACTGTAGGGGTACAGGGCTCATGCCTCTGTACCCTCACCTTAGGGCTAGTGCACCCTGCTAGAGGGGTAACTTACCTAGGCCTCAGGCAGTGGATTGCAGGTATGGCACACAGGGCTGTGTGCCATGTCGACTCTTCACTTTTCTCTGCACCAAAGCACGCAGCCTGCAATGGCAGCGTGTGGGTGTTCAGGTACAGGGCCTCTAAGGATAGCACAATAGGTGCTGCAGCCCTTAAAGGCCTTATCTGGTCACAGTGCCCTTGGTACCCATGGTACCTTTTACAAGGGGCTTACCTGTGGCCAGGGATGTGCCAATTGTGGATACAAAGGTACAGTCTTGGGAAAGAACACAGGCCCTGGGAACCTGATTGGCAGGGACCCAGGGCACATCAAGTCAGGCTGCATCAGAAGTCAGGCAAAAAGTGGGGGGTAACCAAGCAAAAAGGGTCACTTTCCTACAACAGAGATGTAGGGCATGTGATGCCAGGTTCTTGTGCACCGTAGCTCTGAGCACACCTTTCCTTCCTATATCATGGCTTTCAGAAAAGTCAAGGCATGGTACAGGTCAACAGGCTGCACACACTTCCCTTCATGGCCATACGGAGGGTTCGAGGATCCACGTGCCCAGGGCTCCTGACCCTGGGTACTCGTGTCATGGGTGGGCTCCTTCCTCTACATGCCCCACATGAGAGCACGGCTGGTGTATTCTCAAGCCAAGGTACTGATGTGGTGATACTCACTGTTTCATTCGCCTCTTTGTAGTCTCAACCTTCGAGACGCTTCTGAGAAAATGGGGTGTATTATATGGTTTGGTTGTGTGACCTCACCGTGTAATACACTTACCAACTCCTTTGGGACCAGTAGGTTTCGTCTGTCAAACCCTCCGCTCATTCCAGAGTAGCTGCGGCACTGAGCAGCAAGGCTTACGAAGAGGAACAAGCGTTAAGCATTTATACATCACAAAACAATTGCAGAAGAAATCAACACAAGCCAGAGCCCTGAAGGACAAGGTAGATTGTAATGTTGTGCATGTTGAAGCCCTGAAGAACAAGGTGTATCGTAATGTTGTGTATGGCGGAACCCCGAAGAACAAGATATATTGTAAAGTTGTGCATGCCGGGAGCTCACGACAAAAGAAACTCAAAACTGCCAAAACCCGTAGCCAGACTGTCTCAGATTGAAGATATCCTCACACATCACACTGGCTCCCAAGGATCTGCATTGGCTACCTCTAGCACAGAGAATAAGGTTCAAGGGTCTATGTAAAAGAATTCAAAGCGAATTCAAAGCTTGAGGCGAAATTGGCCCAAAGTATTTCTAGTTGCTGTTACCGAGTTACACTCGTACTGTGAGATGTAGTAGAGCAAATCCACTCATCGAGGCGAATATCCACTCATGAGCAGTCAGTCTGCATCATAGGAGCCAGTTCTGTGAGATCTGAAAACAAGTCTTATCAAAGAAGCTTCTCAACATCCATTAAAAACACCTGGATCGCTCCATCTCAATGGGGAGAGAGGGCTCCTCTGAGTGCAGTTTTAACCCCAATGAATTCTGAAACTTACGTGTCGGTTGGCACAACCCAGCATGACTTCGACTTGGGTTTCCGATACTATGTGTATATGAAACTAACTTCAAACTGTTGTTTTCACTGTAACTTAGGACAGTGAAGTGGTGATTCATCACAAGCAAGTTCTATATAAAACCCTCTCATGGAGAATAACTATTCATATCGAACCCGACTACAGAACTACTTCCCTAAATGCATAAGGCCAGATATACTAAACTCTGGTCACAAAATACCAGTCTCAATTCACTATCTGTATTTTTGCAACCAGAGTGCAAACTGACCTATGTATTAATAGGTTGGTTGGCAAATTACTGATTCCTAGTGGGTTACAAATCGACGTACCTCATGAATAATAATGAGGTAGGTCGCAATTAGAGAGCCACTAGGAACTGGAGCCATCATAGGTATGGTGGCCCCCTGGGGTCAGCAGACCACCATGTCTGTGATTGCTTTTCAATAAACCTTTTTTTTTTTCCCAAACACAACCCGTTTTTCTTAAAGGAAAACGGGATGCATTTGGAAATAAATCAATAAATCTTTAACTTGCATTTAGAGGAAGGGGTCCCTTGGGCACACCTTCCCATTTGGGAATGCATTACCACTACCCTTCCGTAGTCGCTAAAGTATTAATATTTTGCGACCAGATTCTGGTTACAAAACATTAATGCAAAAACAACAATTGATGGACAGAATGCAGAACAATGTCGTACATTCACCCCAGTACAGAGATCTGGGCCTGAATCCATCGTTTTTTTGCTCACCATGCCATTCCAATTTGAACCCAGCCATATGCAAATCAGTCTTGACCCTGTGCCTCATGGGAACAGTCCAGCCCGAACTGCCAAGCCAGGTCCTCCCTGGACTGGAAACAAGCATCCTAGGACCGGTTTCGGGGTTTCACCCCTCTTCAGCCAGGATAGCTTGATTCCAGTGGCATGGAGAGCACGGAACCCACGTCTGGGCATACCCGTCCCACTTTTTTTTTTCTCTCAAACACAACCCGTTTTTCTTAAAGGAAAACTGGATGCATTTGGAAATAAATCAATAAATCTTTAACTTGCATTTAGAGGAAGGGGTCCCTTGGGCACCCCTTCCCATTTGGGAATGCATTACCACTACCCTTCCGTAGTCGCTAAAGTATTAATATTTTGCGACCAGATTCTGGTTACAAAACATTAATACCAGTCCGATTCGGTATTTGAAAGGGACACCCTAAACACTCCTCTTCCAAATGCCGAATCTGAATTGGGTAGTAAACAGCCCAATTCTACGAATCGGGCTATTTGAAACCGCAAAAATGCTTCGTGCATCGGGCCCTTAGCTCTGTAAGATCATTCCAGAATCCCTGCAGTAAATCAAACCTCATCCTAAAGTCTGCCAAAAATAAAATTCACCTGTTCTCTTCCCAACCCCCACTAGGCCGAATCCAAGCTCTCTTCGGATCTCCCTGCGCCTAGATGAGATATGTTTATGGTGCATTTTTAATAAATATATGTTTATACTCCGAGGTAATGACAGGTCACTCTTTAATTATAAGGACTCTAAGTTGGAGAGCTACTTCTGTTTCACCTTTTCACCAGACGTTTCTGCCCCATAGTTAATTGCTGCAGTATTTGCCTTCATTGTGACCTAAAGGCTTAATCTTTCTTCTCTTTTCTTCCTTCAGCCTCCCCCAGGTAATCTCGCCATCTCTCACTCCAATCGTACATTTTCGCACCCTTCGTTCCAATCCTACTACACCGCCATTGCTCTCTGGAACTTTGGTGCCAAGGACCGTGTGCCTTGCAAAGACCCTGCAAAACCGGCTACTGATGGAACCAGAAAACAACCAGGTATGGATGGCAAGGAACTGAAGTCACTGCTCTTTCACCTCTGCACACATTCATTTTAATCTGAAACTACTGGGAGCATGCACTGAAACTCTGAAACCCTCCTGGTCATGTTGAACCATGCACATATCAGCAACGATTAGCTGCCTAGAGCCCATTCTCTCATTGGAACACTGATTCAAGACCCTAGTTGCTCTAGTGTGTCTGCACAGCTACGAACTCAGAAGACATGATTTACATTTGTTCTAAGGAAGGGCACAGGTCTAATCATGAAGAGAGCAGAGCCCTCAAACCTGAAACCACACTGAGTATGTGCACCCACATCTGGCGCTTCTATGTGCGTGGGAAGCCCCATCTAAAACCTGTCACTCACACCTGGAATCTTCATGCCCATTCTTACTCAAAGTTGGCACCCTTCAGTACATATGACCCGAATGTGAAGTGCATTTGCACATGTGCACCCACATCTGATACCTGCTAGCACAAGCACATCTAGATCGGAAGGCTATGGGCATGCACGACCAAGCGTAAAACCCCTCCGATCATGCATTCCCTAATATGATGCCCTCACATGCATGCAATTATACCCAAGTGTTTATGCACACCAAGTTCTGAAATGCTGGCATGCTTTCACCCTTGTGTATGAAACTCTAACACACAAAGTATTGTATTGTTTTATCCTAAATCCATCACAGTTTCCTTTGGAGAACTTGCAGCAGATACACATGCTGAATGTGAGACGACTTCTGAAGATTCAAATGAGCCACAAGAGTGTTTTGTAAAAGTGAGCAGTTGTTTATTGTTCTGTAAACCACAATTAGAAATCCCCATGTTTGTTGCGTGTGTAGCTGTAGATACACATCCTGTGCATACTCCTGCCATCTAGATTGGGCTCCCATTTGTGCAAGTTGTTTTTCTTTGAAGAATCTTTCGAGTCACAAGGTATAGTGACTATGCCTGTTGCTGGTAATGCACATGGGCATCGCCTCCATTATTAGATTGTTTTTTAGGTCGAGCCTAGCGCAGCGCGCAAGCGCTGCTTAGGAGATGACCTCTTAGGAGATGACCTCTTGGAATTGGTCTGTACTTTTTGGAAAACTCGTGCATGTACTGCACTGTTTGCAATGAGTACTCGTGCAAGTACGGCATCCACCTTGCTGGAGCGAGCAGCTGCGCCATCTGTTTCCAATTATCGCGCCCGCGCTTGTTTACATTTGCCTGTCTCGCGGTCGCGTTAATTGGAAACAGATGGCGGTCGCGTTCACTTTTGCGGCTGCTTGTTTCCTGCCAGATTGCTTTGTAGGCTTGTCTGCCTCAGCGTTAAGAACATAGGTAGGTGCTAGAGGTGTACAGACATGAAGGCAAAGGAAGTAATGCAAAGATCTCAATGCATTTACCATGTTTAAGGTCCAGGGTCTTTGTTGTTAGCACACGTTTATTTATATCCTCTTTTAGGACCTTGCTGCCTTGTCGCTGTTACTGTGATTTCACTGATGATCTGTGCAATGTTTATTAATGGAGGATTCATGTAAATCTTTCCCATTTTATTTTTATTAAAAGATGCTCATGTATCCACAGCTGAGATTACATTTACAATTGAATTTGCATTATGGGTCTGGCACGGGTCGAGTCAGAATTATGTGTTTCGGTAGCGCTTTCGGGATGCACCAGATATTTGGGCACTTGTCTTGCGCGCTCACACCTCTCTCTCTCCACGTCATCAGCGCAGAGGCCCGCCTTCATCGCTTCCCTGTGACACAGCAGGTCATGCTTCACAGCACGGGGCTCGCTGCTAGCAGCACTTTGATTTTTCCAGGTCAGTTTGTAGAGCGCAACTTGCATCAATCAGAGCGAGGGGCGTGGCGCACGCAGCCAGATGCAAACTATCCTTACACGGACACTCACCCCCGCGCGACATGTGACCTTGGAGGGCGGATTCCCACATAAACTATTTATTTAAAATCCTACAATCCAAGATTCCTCGCTGTGCCAAAGTACTCAAGCAGGGCAACCCTGCCATTAACACGGGTTTCTATCACACAGTGTGCTATGGCCCTGCAGCGCTTTTAAATTAGTTCCTTTAATGATTAAGTGAGAGTACAAAAAATGCTGAAGGAGGAACACCTGCCCAGAAAACTGGAATTATCACGATCAGTCGGTCACCGCTTGCTCATACTAGTGTGACCAAGACCGGATCCTTTAGTGTCGCAACTCAGCAAAAGAGTAAACAGACCAACCCCTGCCCTTTGTTGATCGAGAAACAAGGAAATCTGATATTATTGTACATGTTCTGAGATAGGCTGGGGCCGTGGTTGCAAAATCATGAGAAATACGCCACGCATCAAAGAGGAGACGGAGAGAGAGTGGTCGAGATTTCTCAGACATGCGGAAATAGTGACAAGGTGCAGAAGAGCACTTTTCTTTTCCTTCAGACTGGCAAAGCAATTTATTGCCTTTCCGAACGCGCTCAGCAGCTGGTTTCTCCCCCGTCCCCCCCCTCCCGCTGTTAAATACTTGCTGTCCTGTCCGAGCCTCTCATTGCCCCACCCCTCCTCCATTCTCAACCATTTCCCTTGCTGCTTGCTCCTGAGCGCCGCTCGTTTTAGGACTTGTGTCCTGGCAATAAGTGCTTGTGTTCAGTGAGCATGATTGTGTACTCCGCTCTTATAATGTTGAGCCGAAGTCCGGCTCGAACCTACTTTCTCTGCTCCAAAGGCGGCACCTCTAACCTTACGCCACACCCTAACACATAACAACGGACGCATTTTCCATATTATATACAATGAATTTGTAGTTTTTGCTAATTTATCTTATGCAATTTACAACTATTCACAAAGCCAGTAGTGCTGGTACAGTGGTGCGCAGTTTATAAAGCACTAGTCAAATCAGGAGCAGTTGCTTGTATTAATTTCTTTTCAACATGGTGTTTACTAAAATAGAACCTCTGGGCATTATTTATTTAAACTTTCACGAATTATAGGCTTTCTTTCTAATAAGTATCCGGCTGTGCGGCAAGTGGAGAGTTCTTACTATTTTTACTATTGTTAGAAAAGAAACAATGCTTTTTACTTTTTGTGGATGTTTTTCTTCGTTTAACCATATTGTCATTTTTCTTTTTTTTTATACTAGCACAATTTTTTGGGGAACAAATGGAGAAACTATTGAATCCGTTCACACCACCATAGACTTCTTGTCTCAGCTATTCTTTTTTTTGTTTTAGCAGGCCCTACTGGTCCCAGTGTGCTATGTGTTGTTGGAGTGGGTGATCATGTGAGTGGGGATAATGTGCTGCATGGCTAAACACATAAGGTCCCAAAGGCGAGACCTATTGGCTATGCCAATGCTTGTTTCTCTTCCTTTAGGTTCCTCCGAGCTCCGGCTCAACGCCACGTTGTGTTGTCAGGGCCTTTCAGATTATCCAGACTCGTCTGGACAAAAAGTTGTTGCGTATACTCTTCAGTTGAAGTGTCGCACATCTTTTCTTTTAGCTCTGTGAGCGTAAACCTCTGATGCCCCGCATGGGACCTAGCTCCTCCCAGGCTTCATCGATCCATCGAAGTTCGGCAATGTGCCCATAATGGAAAGGACTCCATTCCGTTACTGCCTGAGCAGAATATCCGAGGACAGACCTCCATCACGTGTGTAAGCTCTGTCTGTCCCTGGACCATAAGGAGCCCTCCTGTTCGTTGTGCCTAGGCAAGACTCCAGACCTTTTCGGAGACCAACACATCGAGAGCGAGCAGCAGCCAGAGATTTTTGGTGCAGAGGCCCAGGTCTTCACGTTGGAGGAGAGCTCCAACACTGAAGCCGATGAGCTACCGCCTGCACAGCACAGCGAAGACTGCCGCAGTAGTTACAGACTTGCTGCCTCCCATCCCTTGACACCACTTAGAAGCCGAGAATCACCCCCGGGGAGCTTCAAGGTTGCAGGCCTTTAAGAGGCCTCCAGTCCGCCACTGCCACAAGGCCGTGGCCAGCTCCAAACTTCTACTTCATACCCAGCGCCATGCCAGCTCTTGGCATTAAAGTCTTCGTCTAAGCCACACCGTTTGATGCTGGTGTTGAATCTGCCCGCCAAGCTAGCTTCAGAGTTGAGACATTCGGAGCCGAAATCCAGCTTGGTGCTGGCGGGTCAATGGCCATCCTCAGCACCAAAATGACTGGCGTCCAGGGCAGCTACCTCCACCGCTTCTGAGAATCAAGACCAGCCCATCCTCCAGTGCCTCCAAGAGGAGCTGAACGCCATATAGCAGTGCATCCACATCCATCCTGAGACCAGACGAATCCTAGCTCAGCCTCCTCTCAAGGCAAAGGATCCTGTTCCTCCCAAGAGGAAATTAACTTTCGAGGAAGCTCTGAATCTACCTTCGGAGCCGGTGCCTAAAACTTCAGTGCCATGACGGGGGCACTTCTCCATCACCTTCTTTGCCTTGTCTACCTCCATCTCGCTCTTTTCCACCTCCTTTGCCTTCCTCTCTGCCCCTTCCTTGCCATTACCACCAGCAGACCTGCCTCCTGATTCTCCTTAGGGTCCCCACATTCTGGTTTTGGAGGAGACAGCCCTAGGTCTCAATATGACCCATATGGCATGCTCTTGGACCCACACCCTCAGAACGACCCGTGGGACGACTATGATGTCGTTTCCGTGGGGATACTGACCTTGACCTTTACAATGCCAATACTATTTCATATCATGAATGTGAGAAGCTGCCTGGTATATGATGTCCACTAATTTAAGTGGGCACCTTGCACCAGTCCAGACAACCCTTATGGTGATTTAAGAGGTCTTAGACAACCTTAGCAAGCTCGCTAAGTGGTAGCTGTGGAGAGCAGCCTTCAGGCTTAGTCCAGAAGGAGTGTAAAGCAGCTTGTTTTACCCGAATGCAATCTTATAGTATAGATTAAGTGAAAAAGAACCACACAAAGTATTTATAAAAATATGTATGTTCGAGGCATGTGAGCTGTAGATCACATGCTTTGCATACTCCTGCCATCTAGTGTTGGGTCCGGATGTTTGCACTTTGTTTTTCTTCGAAGAAGTCTTTCCAGTCACGAGGTACAGGACTCCTCCTTTCAGTGATAGTGTGCATGGGCATTAACTCCATTGTTAGATTGTTTTTTTCCGCCATCGAGTTCGGACGTGTATTTCTGCGCTCCGGTTCGACACCGTTTCACAGGTTCCCCTCGGTGCGCAGTCCACTTACCCTCGACAGTATTGTTAATCGATCGCGTTTCCCATTCTCTATCGTATTGTACAGAAAAAATCTCTTCCGATCGGAAACTTCGTGGAAGGCCGTTAGGCCTAGCCACGTCGGGCAAGCTCGCAGTTGATGGAACGGAATCCATTTAAATTCTGCCCTCGTTGCCATGCCAAGTACCTGCGCACCGACTCGCACGAAGTGTGCAACTTATGTCTCTCCCCAGAGCACGATAAACAAGACGGCGACGCGTGTAGGTCCTTCCGATCCAAAAAGACGCCCCGTGACCCTCGGACTCGCCGTCACGAAATGCAGCATCAACATAGCGGCTCCATTCTGGACCTCTTTGGAGAAGATTCCGAACAAGACGCCGACAACGCGCAAGGAGCCGAGGAAGAGGACGAGCACATTTCCCTGTCTGAAGCCGAGTCAGACATGGATGAAGACATTCTGCAGAGTCAGCGTACCGTGAGTAGCAATACTCCCCTGCCCCAGACGCTACCTCTTTGTAAGAAAAAGTCTCCGGTCCCGCCTCTGCCTTCAGGCCAAGGTGGGCACTGAGAACAGGTTTCCAACGCCCCGCCATCGGGCCCGGCACCGAAACAGACATTAAGGCCTTCCAACTCGGGGTCGAGCCGGCCCCATTCGGGCACCAAGCCGAAACCATCTGCACCGAAACCAAAGCACATTTTGGTGACAATCCTTCCGATACCGAAACCGAAATTAACTTCGGATTCGAGCACTTCGACGTTGAAAACACCGGCTCCGAAACAAAAAACAGCTCCGACTCCGTCAAAGGAGCATCGTTTCGATGTCCCGCCTTCAAACATGGACCCAAAACAAAAGGAACTGGCTATCAATCCCAAAACTGGACACATTCATGCAAAATTGCCATTGAAACGCAAACCAGAAACAGAGGTCACTTACCATATCCCTCTTAAGAGGAAACATGTTGGGACTAACCTCTCCTCCTCCTCTATCACCTTCTTCCCCACCCAACCCAAATTTGTTAATAACACCCACAAATTCACCACCACCACAATCGCCTGACAACCAGGATTACGGGGATGCGGTAGACGACAATAGTCCTGATCCATGGGACGATTATAGTACAGATCCAAACGCAGATAACGATCCAGACTTATACCCTACAAAACCCTCTCCACTTGATGACAATGTAGGGTACATGGAGTTAATAAATAGGGCTGCTGAATATCATGGAGTTCAGCTTCACAAAGAGTCACTTGAGGAGGATTTTCTCTTTGAGACACTAAGCTCTTCCCAAAGATCCACTCGTACGCTGCCTATGCTTAAGGGTATGCTGAAGCATGCGGACATTTTTAAAGATCCGTTTCGCGCACGAATTCTTACACCAAGGGTGGATAAAAAGTATAAATCTGCACCAACAGATCCAGTTTACATCGAGGGTCAATTACCATTAGATTCCCGAGTGGTTTCTAATGTCCGTAAACGGGCAAACTCACAAACCTCGGGGGATGCCCCTCCTCCAGACAAGGAATCTAAACTAATAGATGCCTCTGGGAAAAGAGTGGCTGATCAAGCAGCCAATCACTGGTGTATTGCCAATACTAAGGCTCTCATGGCTAGATATGACAGAGCGCACTATGATGAATTGGAGCAATTACTCCAAGTTTTACCGGACGAACACAAGGCTAAAGAACATGACCTGATTCAGGAAGGGAAACTAATCTCAAACACGTCCATTAGATGCGCTTTAGATGCGGCTGACACTGCCGCTCGTGCAATCAACACTAGTGTCTTGCTACGTAGGCACGCCAGGCTTAGAATTTCAGGGTTTAAACCCGAAGTCCAGGCTTCTATCTTAAATCTACCTTTTGATAAAGAGCATCTCTTTGGTCCTGTGGTAGACACTTCATTAGAAAAGATGAAGAAGGACACTGACATTGCAAAATCAATGGGAGTCCTGCAGTCCCCATCCAATCGGGGTTCCTTTCGTCCCTCTATCTACAGGGGGGGGGGCTACAAAAGAATATCTACAGACAACACCTCAACATCGTATAGAGGCAACAGTCAATCCCCCTCTTCAAGAGGTTACTTTTGAGGCGGAATCAGAGGCAATAATGGCAAGGGAAGAGGTAAAGGTTCCTCACCCTCAACAAATAAACAGTGACTTGCCTTCTCTTCCCCCCGATCATTCCACACTTGTCGGGGGACGTCTCTCTCAATTCCTTCCAGTCTGGCATACAATAACTTCAGACAGATGGGTGCTAGGAATTATCCAATATGGTTATTGTCTGGAGCTTACCAACAATCCCCCAAACATTCCTCCAAGTTCACACAAAATGTCACCAGAGCATCTACACCTCTTAAAACAGGAGGTTCACTCTCTTCTGCAAAAGAGAGCCATAGAGCTCGTACCTTTACAATATCAAGGATCCGGCGTGTACTCCCTATACTTTCTAATACCCAAAAAGGACGGCTCTCTCAGGCCTATACTGGACCTCAGGGAGTTAAATCAATACATTCATTCAGATCACTTTCATATGGTGACACTTCTACAAGTGCTCCCACTACTACAGCAAGGCGACTTTCTGTCTACTCTAGACTTAAAGGATGCATACTTCCATATTCCAATACATCCCGCTCATCGCAAATATCTCAGGTGTGTGGTAGCTGGACAACACTACCAGTTCAAAGTGCTCCTCTTCGGAGTCACCACTGCTCCCAGAGTATTCACCAAATGCCTGGCAGTAGTCGCTGCTCATTTGCGAAGACAACATATTTATGTCTTCCCATACTTGAATGATTGGCTCATCAAAGCCAGTTCTTACCCAAAGTGTCTCCAGTACACTCAAATAGCACTGCAATTACTGCACGATCTCAGGTTCACAGTAAATGTGTTGAAGTCCCATCTCCATCCCTCCAACACCAAACGTACTTAGGAGCCATTCTCAATACGCAAAAAGCTCTAGCCTGTCCCAATGCAGCCAGAATCTGCAATATTCAGGCTCTAATCTCACAGTTTCAGCCCGACCGGTCCCTTCCAGCTCGAGTATACATGCAGCTGCTGGGAATGATGGCCTTTTGCATCATAATAGTTCCCCATGCAAGTCTTCAAATGCGTCCCCTTCAGGAATGTTTAGCACGTCAATGGAATCAGACTCAGGGTCAAATATCAGATCTAGTGTTGGTGGACAGCGGCACTCATCGCTCTCTGCAGTGGTGGAATCCACAAAACTTATTCAAAGGGCGGTTCTTTCACCGACACAGTGCTAACAGCAGACGCATCGCTCGCTGGTTGGGCAGCTCATCTCCAAACTCGCACAGTTCAAGGTTTGTGGAGTCAGAAGCAAAAGCAACTTCATATAAATCATCTAGAGCTGCTAGCAGTATTTCTAGCGCTCAAAGCCTTCCAGACTCACCTTGTAGGCAAAGCTGTCCTGATACGCACCGACAACATGACAGCCATGTATTACATACAGAAACGGGGGGGGGGCACACTCTCACCAGCTGTCAACCCTTGCACAAGCCATTTGGAGGTGGGCCATACATCACAAAAGCCACCACTTTGGGAGAATACTGCTGTATAGTCTATGCATAGCAGGGGATCTACAGCTCACATGCCTTGAATGGCTAATGTTACTTACCCAGTAAGCATCTGTTCTTGGCATGTAGAGCTGTAGATTCACATGCACCCACCCACCTCCCCGGGTTCCTATACCTGTTGCAGTTCTCTCTTACTTTATATACATACGCATGGACATCTCCATTCTACTCTTACTAACTCCATTCTCACCCTCTGCGGAAAAACAATCTAACAATGGAGTCGATGCCCATGCGCACTATCACCGAAGGGAGGAGTCACCTACCTCGTGACTCGAAAGACTTCTTCGAAGAAAAACAAAGTGTAAACATCCGGACCCAACACTAGATGGCAGGAGTATGCAACGCATGTGAATCTACAGCTTTACATGCCAAGAACAGATGCTTACTGGGTAAGCAACATTATCCTTCTTGGAGTACATGAGGTAGCCCACCTTAGGGGTGTGACTAGCCTGGTGACGCAACATGCCTGCTAGTATAGCTAATTTGCCACCTGTCCTGGTTCTCAATGGGCCTCAGGGCAGGGGGTGGCATCTTCCAGGTCTGGGGGAAGCCAGGGTCGCATATTAAAGGCGGCAGGGACTTTGAAGCCCCTGGCTTTGATATGCTAAATCACTTGCCATCCTGCTGCAGATGTGCACACCTTCCTCCTGAACAGCATTGTTTCTGACCTCAGGGAGCGCGGGCTGTCACCTGCAGGGGGTCAGAAACTTGTCTGTGTTGTCAGGCTGGATGATACCAGTCAGCCTGCATACTAGAGAGTGGTAGGTTTTTAAGGGGGCACCTCTAAGGTGCCCTCTGGGTGCATGTCATAATAAATCTTGTACTGGCAACAGTACAGATTTTTTAAGACAAGGTGTTTGATATCAAGCGCCATGGGTTTCAGTAAAGCCATCGTGTAGCTGGTGAACTCGTAATGACCAGTGCCCAGTACATATACTTAAGAAGGCTTCTCTATTCACTTGTGCCATCTAGTAATTGAACTAGACAGCACATGGGCGTATCTGCTCATGCAGATATGCCCTCACATTTAATATAATGCACCTTGCCTTAGGGCTACAAGGCCTGCAGTAGGGTGTGACTTACAAATATTACATGCAGTGACTGTGCATGGCACACCATGAGTGTGCCATGTCGTGTTTTCACTCATCGTTTGCACCATGATACGCAGTCTGCCATGGCAAGCTGCATGCAATTTGTAGGTGGGGTCCCTTAGGGTGGCATAATACATGCTGCAGACCCTCTTTAGTACCCATACCCTAGGTACCAGGGGTACCACTTACTAGGGACGTAAAAGGGTGCCAAAGTGTGTGACAATTAGACCATTTTACCTTGTTTTAGGGAAAGAGCACTAGCCCTGGTGCCTGGTTAGCAGGAACCCAGTGCACATCAGGAAAAAAAACATCAGTACCAGAAATTGAGGGTGACCATGACAAAATGGGGCACTTTCCTACACTAGGGGCCACACTTCTCTTTGCCACAGGAAAAGCATGTCCTAGTCCCGCAAGGATCCAAGCTTTCCAAACGCTGCTCCCTTTTTCCAGCCAGATCGGCAGGTAACGGTCAGAAAGGTCATCTGGCTCTTTTGTATGCTGGCCACCTTGACTGCTAAAGTCTCACATGCCAGGTTACACATGCGTCCGTTGCAGGAGTGCCTAGCTACACAGTGGTCACAAGCAGAGGGTCACTGGGAGAATCTAGTGCTGATCTGGTGCCGTACTCCTCGCTCTCTGCGGTGGTGGAACAGCAACAATCTGTTGCAAGGCCAGTCCTTTCTGGACCCATTGCCACAGATCACCATCACCACGGATGCCTCCCTCACGGCGGGGGGCGCATATGCCACAGATCACCATCACCACAGATGCCTCCCTCATGGCGGGGGGCACATCTGCCACAGATCACCATCACCACAGATGCCTCCCTCACGGCTGGGGCGCATCTGCCACAGATCACCATCACCACAGATGCCTCTCTCGCTCACGGGGAGACGCACGTACACGGACTGACCGTGCAATGCTTGTGATCGCCCCATCAACAGGGTCTCCACATCAACAACCTGGAGTGTTACTAGTCATCCAGCGAGTTCTCAAGGCGTTCCTTCCACGCAACCAACACAAGGTAGTACTTGTTTGCACAGACAACACAACTGTCATGTTCGACCTACAGAAAAAGTGGGGCACTCTGTCTCTGCAGTTATCTGTGCTAGTCCAAAATATTTGGCGGTTGGCGATCTATCTACTGATAGACTACATTCCGGCAATGGACAACAATTTTGTCCACCTGCTCGACAGGATGCAGCAACAAGTCTACGAGTGGGAAATCCATCCCCAACTCCTCATACCGTAAGTCCAACATTGGGGGTTCACCTAGATAGACCTGTTCGCCACTGCAGAAAATACAAAATGCCCAAGCTTTGCCTCCAGGTTCCCACACCAGCAATCCATGGGCAATGCACTATGGATGAATTGGTCCGAGATATTTGCCTACGCTTTTCTGCCTTTCCCACTTCTTCCATTCATGATTTGCAGGCTTTGGCAGACATTCATCAAACCTCATGTTAGTAGCCCAAACCGGGGCCAGGCAGCCCTGGTTCACCTCTCTCTTAGAACTGTCTCTAGTGCCTCACAAGAAGATGCCCGTTCAGCCAAATCATCTCTCACAGAATCCAGGCACTCCAGGCACACTCGGGCATCCCAACCCCAGACAGCTCAATCTTGCTATTTGACACCTGAAGGCCTAGAGTTTGGGTATCTCAACCTCCCTTCAGAATGTATGGTTGTCCTTAAAGAAACCCACAGGCCCACAACAAGAGCCTGCTGCACAGGAGAGTTGAAACGGTTCATACACTACTGTTTTCCTAGATGTATTGCCCCTTTCAAGCAGCAGAGCAGGATATGGCCTGTTATCTGCTCCACTTTCAGAAGTCAGGCCTTTCATCTACTTCCATCAGAATTCGTTTGGCAGCTGTCGCCGCTTACCTACAGACCAGGGAACACACTTTCCTTTTCAGGGTTCCTGTTATTAAGGCTTTATGGAGAGACTCAAGCGGGTTATCCCACCAAGGGGGCCACAGGCCCTAGTGTGGAACCTCAGTATTGTTGGTTTAACGAGGCTTATGGGACCTCCTTTTGAGCCACTCTACTCATGCGCCTTATAGTTCTTTTCCTGGAAGGTAGCTTTCTTAGTTGCTATCACTTCCCTCCGGCGTGTCAGTGAGCTTCAAGCTCTCACCCTAGAGGAACCTTTTTATCCAAGTACACTCTGATAGGGTAGTCCACAGGAAAAAAAAACACAAATTTCTCCCTAAGGTGATCTCTAGTTTCCACCTTAACCAAACCATAGAACTCCCAGTGTTGTTCCGACATCCATAGAAGGTAACAGACAAGCTCTTCACACATCAGATGTCAAAAGAGCCCCATGTATTACATTGACAGGACAAAGCCTTTCCGTAAGACACAGCAGCTCTTTGTCTCTTTGTGGAAACCACACAAAGGGTGTGTTCTCTCTAAGGCAGGTATAGCACGCTGGCTGGTTAAATGCATACAGACTTGTTATGCCAAAAGACCTTTGTGTCCCTCCCAGATCTCATTCAACCCGTAGAAAAGGAGTTTCTATGGCTTTCTTAGGTAATATTCCTATAGTTGACATCTGCAAAAGCAGCCACCTGGTCTACTCCCCACACTTTTATTAAGCATTAATGTTTGGACGTCTTACATCGCCAACAAGCTAGCATTGTCCAGGTTGTTCTACGCACACTCGTTCAGTCTTCTGCAACATCCTCCTGCTAGCCACCACTTGGGGGAGAACTGTTGTACAATCTATGCACAGCTCGTGTATCTACAGCTACACTTGCCACAGATGGAAAATGTTACTTACCCCGTAGGCAACTGTTCGTGGCATGCAGAGCTGTAGATTCACATGCTCGCCTTCCTTCCAGAAGCCTTTTGATGTTGCAGATATTTTTCTTTAATCTTCCTTCGCATGGTAATTTTTACCTGTATATTGTGCTCTATCTACATCTTCACGCTTTGTCCTGAAAAAAAGCAATCTAAGAATGGAGCCGATGCCCATGCGCATTACCAGCAATAGGTGGAGTCACTAGACCTTGTGACTCGAAAGGCTTCTTGGAAGAGAAACAACTTGCACAAGTCCAACACTAGATGGCAGTAGCATGCATCTGTAGCACAACATGCTACTGACGGATGCTTAAAGGGTAAGTAACATTTTCCTTCTGAATCAGAGCTCACAAAATGGATTGTAAAGTGCATTCAAAATTTGTTATGCTGAAGCTAAATGTACAATTCAGGGAATCCCAACAACTTCCTCCACATGTATAATGGGACATACCATGGCCTTTTAGTGTAATATTGTTCTTTCAGACATTGGCAAAATGACAACATGGTTCATCTCTTTACATGTTCACGAAATGCAACCGTGCTGACGTACGATTCAGGCAAGAGACCCAGGATAGACAACGTATCTTTAAAACCCTATTCTCTAGTATTTCAACTATTTTCCACAAGATACTGCTTTAAGGGACTAGTGTTACTGCTTTACAATCCATGCATAGTATTTGGCCGACAGCCATACATGCTGCAAACAGAAACCATTCCTTCGGTATAACAATCAGTTTGCACTGTTAGTGCTGTAGATTCACATCAGCCCCTCCTCTCCATCTCAGTGGATGTAGCAAAGTCGTTGGAGGTTTATTAAAGACTATTCATTTAAACTAAAAGATGTACTTGGACATCTTCCCAGTCAGATGGAAACAAATGGGACGTGCAGTTTCGTAAACATGATCATGAGCTATTCGAGGCACGCTGAAGCTGGAAGCAAAGCTGTGCAGAAGAAGAAAACTCTATTAGTCCAAACCCATCACTAGATGATAGGAGAGTGCACAGCCTGTGATCCACAGCACCACCAACTGCAAACCAAGCGTTCAGGAGCAAGTAATGTTCTCCTTTTTCGGTCTGGCTTAACAACGCAGCTGTCTGTGTAACCTAATGCTATCAGTACTTTAACATATCCTTCAAGTCGACTTTGGCTCAGCCCCATGGGAGTGTCTCTCTCTCATCTAATACTATTGGCTGCATGGAGGTATCCTTCCACTTTCCATTGGAATGAGTGACAGATGACTTTATATCTAAAAAGTCCACTCTGTCATTTCTCATTCAAAATGCGTTGCCGTACATGCATTGTATATATAAAACAACCTTTTTCTTGTTATTTTTTGCACCAAATCTGCCTTTTTTTATCATCGTTATAGCCATGTTGGGACTTGCATGGTAGCTTGACCCTAGCTCGGCCATCTATCATTTTTTAGGTCGAGCCTGGGCAGCGCATGCGCTGCTGCAAGGCATGCAGTAGTGGAGTGTGGCTACGAAGCCCCGCCCACTCTCCGCCCATATTTTTAATTGGCTTGTGTCATTGTCCTTCGTAAACGCTGGCTTCTGAGTCGTTATTAGGCTTGTTAGTCCTTCCTTGGTACCGCCTTGTCTGCATTCGTTACCTCCCATAACGACTATACCTTTTACTGGTGTTGTTACATGGTCTACTTTATAAGTTTGTGAGCACTATTTTCTTTAATGCTCTTCCTCTTTTCCACCCATGATATCGTAGCACCCGCCCACTTTTATTTTAACAGTAATGTTTTTATTCAAATTACAGCACGGTCTGCTTTAACTATAGCAGCCGTACTTATTTATTTAATATATGGCGCGGTCCGCTTTCACTTTAGCGGCCACGCTTATTTAATTGCCAGCGCGGCCGCTTTCACTTTAGCCGCCACGCTACAGAAGCTTTAGAATTATTTTTTTTAATCACTTTGTGTACCCCGAGGGATGCTTTCGGAACGTACCGACGTATAATTGCTGTATGTGTTCCTACACGAAAGGTGCAGCCTAAAAACTGCTGGAAACGCCTACGTGCGACCGATCGACCTTTGTTGCAACACACTGCTCTCTAAAACACACATTTCTGGTCTATGCCTTGGGTCTCGACTAATCGAGAGCCTCGCGTTCCCTTCTTCTATGTACAAAACCATAGACGATGCGGTCTTGTTTAGTCTGTAAGCACTATTTTCTTTAACTGCCCGCCCCTGCCTGGAGCATCTTTATCGCAAGGGCTACCGGAAACATTCACGTCAGCACAGCCCTTTCATACTGCAACAGACGGAAAGTCCAGGAGTAGCTTGGACGAGCCTCAAGGTGCAAGATTATGAAATTCCCCACTGCGTGACGCACATTGAAATATACACGCTGAATATATACGAGGCCGCAGATGACCCTCTGACACCCGGAACACCATGCTCAAGTTCTGCGCTTCTATTTAGATATCCTCTCACTGGCTTATGGGAGATGTAGTCCGGTTCACCTCACCCTAACCAATTGGGTTAAAGTTCTAGGCTGCAATGTTTGTTGAAGGAAAACGGGTGAACGTGCGTTGTTACAAATATTCGTGCCACTATCTCCAGGTGATTATAGATAGGTACCAAATCTCATTAGCACTAAGCGCAGCATACGGGCATTTCACATCCAGTAATCAGAGCAGGGCTGCTGGGTATGAGCTGCGAATAGCTCTGATCCCAACGCAGATCGGGATGTGGGCAGAGTGCTGAGGTGAAGGCACTTCACGGACAGGCCTCTGCTAGGAAAGCAAACATGGCTCAGGACCAGCCACGAGACAGGCCCACCTCCTCCCCATCAACAGACCCGCGCCTCCGCATTCAGTGCGCGCAACCATGCCTGGGCTGCGGTACTCCAAAGCGAATCCGACTGGTGCTCTAGTAGCAGCCAAGCCTCCTGAGACTGAAAACACTTCCTACCTCTGCTGCAGCATGGTCACGAGGCAAAATGGAGAAGTGCACATACTTGCGGTTGGGGAAGTCGCGTTCACTATTCCATCTCCAGTCCATGCAGCTTTCCCCAAAATAGTCTAGGAGCCTTATTTATTATTCTAGCTTCTATTTGTGAATATTTTGGTTTAAGTTTGAAAATCCCCAAGTATTTCACAAAATGGTTAAAAAGTCGTGATTTTATATGACTGAAGTGCACAGCCCTTGTAGAAAAATAATATGTTGAGGCGCAATCTGGAACAGCATTTTCGTGCACTGCATGAAAATGTACCCATGCCTCCATTTCAGTTGTAAAACCGTTTTTTTTTTTGTTTGTTTTTAAAAAAATTCTTTATTGGTTTTCATAAGCATCAAAGAAATAAAAACAATACATACATTTCAAATCCAAAGGAAATAAAAAGAAAATCGAAATTAAATTTACAATGAAAGGAAAAGAAAACAAACCAGAAAAGAAGAAAAAGAAAGGAAGGAACAGTCACAGCAATCATGAATGTACCTTACGTTCATTACTGGGAGGGCAATCCAGAAAAAACAAATGTGGGGGGGTGGTCCCCGTACACATTGCAAATCCTTAGTCCAAACCTATGGTACCTCCTATTAGTTTCCATCATTTTGGCCTTCTAAGTCACTTTTATATAGGCTCCAGAAGTTTTTAGGACGACTCCTAGGGGGAAGCAGTTCTCTATATGATTCAGTTTGCGTATTGCAGAACAGCATGTCTCTAGACCATTGAGTCAGGGTAGGTGGTGGGCCACGCGACCAGCGCATTGCCACCACTCGTTTTGCTATCAAGAGGCCCATGTCAATTAGGCTTCTAATATCTTTTCGGACCCGCTTAGAGAAGCTCAGTAAGGCTAGGAGTGGGTCAGGTCTGATAGGTTCGCCTGTAATCTCACTTAGCTTAGCAAAAATTTGAATCCAAAAATTAGCAATAGAGGGGCATAAACCATGCTAAGTGTAGGAAGCCAGCCGCCTCCTCCCCACATCTTTCGCATTTATCAGTGTCGCGCAGACCAAACCTATGTAACCGAACTGGGGTATGATATATTCTGTTAAGGAATTTAAATTGGATGAGGCGGTGTCTACCATTGAGGGATGTGCGTTGCGTGGCCTCACAGCAGTACTTCCATGTGGC
This sequence comes from Calotriton arnoldi, assembly GCA_963921515.1. Lineage (NCBI taxonomy): Eukaryota > Metazoa > Chordata > Amphibia > Caudata > Salamandridae > Calotriton > Calotriton arnoldi. The sequence continues at coordinate 477,577 of CAWUFW010006295.1, forward strand.
GTCATCTAATTGGACCTCTAAGTCCGTTTGCCACTCCAACCGAGGCTTAATATACTGGTTTCGGCATAATTTCTGCGTTTTAGTATATATGTGCCAGACCAACCCACTCGGGGATTCAGAACGTAGCATTGTGGTGAGAGGTACTACTTCTGGTGGTTCCAGCAGTTCATCCCCTAGCAAGGCACGCATTGCACTGCGGGCTCTGTAATAGTGGAATATTGTTAAGGGAGGAACATCCGTCTTGCTAGCAACCAGGTCTTCCCAATCCCGCCCCCTCCCGTCTGCAAAAAAGTTCCCAATTACTTCTATGTCTAAGTGCCGCATAGCTCGCTCTACTTCCGGCTCAGCGATAGTTGGAAGCCAAGCGCACCATTCAATGGGGGTGAGAGGGGAGTAAAGGATGGAGATCGCTTGGCGATTGGTTAGGTTTTGCCAGGCATGAGTTGTTGAATTTATAGAATCCAACGTCCCAGTGCCCCGAGTCGCTGCACGGAACAGCGCTGTGGTCAAATGAGAAGGTGCCGTTGCAACCCTCTCTATGTGCAGGTGGGGGGGGTGTGTTGGTGTACATTGAGCCGCTCGGTAATAGAGGTCTAGGTCCGGGGCTCCCAGTTCCCCCATCGAATATGGGAGGGTAAGAACATCCCATCGAGCTCTGGGTTGTTTACCGGCCCAAGCCAATTTAACCTGTAAAGACTTCAGTTGTTGAAAAAAGTGAGCTGGGAGGACCATTGGTATATTTAAAAACAAGAAAAGGAATCTGGGTAACACTACCATTTTCATAAGTGATATCCTACCTAGGAGCGAGAGGGGAAGGCGAATCCACCTGTTGACGTCATCCTCTAGTCTGACAATTGCTCTGCTGTAGTTTTCCTTTAGTACGACTTCGGAGTTTGTGTGTACTTGAATCCCCACATAACGCACCAGGTCAGTAGACCAAGTCAAAGGGAAATCCAGGTTCACTGGGATCATCGCTGGGGTAAGGGGGAATATAGTAGATTTCGACCAATTAATCTTAAGGCCCGAAAATTCCCCAAATCTTACTACTTCCCGCAGCACTGGAGAGAGATTAACTTCCGGGTCTCGAATATACAGAAGTGTATCATCGGCATAGGAAGAAATTATTAAGTTATACGTGGGAAACCGAACCCCCCAGTGGCTATGGTACTCCCTGAGGGCACACGCCAATGGCTCCGCCACCAACGCATAGAGGAGAGGGGATAGCGGGCATCCTTGTCGGGTTCCTCTGGAAATCCCCAGGGGGGCAGTGACAATATTTCCCACCCTTACTCGGGCCGTTGGGGCAGTATACAGTACCTTCACCTGTTGGATAAAAAGGTCCCCTAGCCACATGCGCTCAAGCACCACCAGCAGCCTGAAATTCCACTCCACAGAATCAAAAGCTTTTTCCGCGTCTAAGAAGATCGCGGCTACTTTAGTATCTGGCTTTGTGTGCTGAATGGCGCCAAACACTGTGCGCAAATTATGAGTGAGTGTATGCCCAGGGACGAATCCTGCCTGCTCAGGGCTAACTAAGGAGCGAATGAGAGGAGCTAGGCGATTCGCGAGGATCTTAGCAAAAATGTTTGTGTCCACGTTCAGGAGGGACAAAGGCCGGTAAGAGGCGCAATCGTGCGTCGGCTTACCCGGCTTAGGGATAGCAACCAACAAAGCTTCCCGCATCGTGGGCGGCATGGTTCCGCATTCGCCTATTTCCTCGAATAAAGCGATCAGATGAGGGGTTAATTGCTCTCTGAACTCCTTATAAAAGGCCACCGTGAGCCTGTCTTGGCCCGGTGCGCTGTTGGATTGCATTTCTCTAAGCGCATCATGGACTTCCCATGCCTCCAAGGGCCGCATCAAGTACGCTCTATGATCGTCTGACAACCAAGGCAGTTTGATGTAGTCAAGGTAGGACAGTATGTTAGTGTCTGTGTCATGGGAGGTGGAGCGGTATAAAGCGGAGTAATATTCCTTAAATCGCTCGGTAATTGCGTCAGGATCACTAGTCTTCTCACCAGAGTCTAGACCAATCTCTATGGGGCTAGCACTCTCACGCCTATCCCTCATTGTGGCCGCCAACGCAGCGCCAGGGCACTCTCCCTCCCCATACGTTCTTGCAATAGCATATTTTCCCATTAGTTTTACCTCCCAATCGGCTTCTTCGTGGTATTCCTCTAGCGTGTGTTTAAGTTCCTCCATTCTCTGAGTGTTTAGAGATCGCAATTTCACGAATATAAACTTTGAAAGCTTCCCAAATGGTGGCAAATTGCGGGACTGAGTCAATGTAAGTAGTAAAGAAAACCTCAATAGCTTCCGCCAGTTCCCCTTTAAAGGCTTCGTCTAGTAATGCATATGGTGGGAATCTCCAAGTAAATGGAGGTGGGCGTTTTGAGGGGCACTCCAGGTCAAGCAGTATTGGTGAATGGTCAGGATACGAGCGAGGAAGCACCTCGCAGCCCCGTATGGCATGTCTTAATGATCCTGCCAGGAACCAGTAGTCTATCCTGGTATGTAGGTCATGAGGGGCATGAGGGGCAGAGTAATGTGTAAACCCCCCCCGTGTCCCCCGAGTGGGAACGCCAAACATCAATCAACCCCAGTTCAGTAATTGCATCAATGATCGTCCTGGCTGCTAATGACTGGCGCCTAACAGGCCCCCCTGAGCGGTCAACATCTGGGTTTAGCACACAGTTAAATTCCCCCCCCCCGATTTGTGGCAGCGAGGGCAAACGGCGTGCTAGGTCAAGGAGAGACTGAAAAAACTGTGGGCAATCATAGTTGGGGCCGTAAACATTAATTAACACACATTCCATACCTTTCCCCTTACATTTAGAAATTATATATCTGCCTTCAGTGTCTGTGTACAGTTCTTCTAGGGAGAAACCAGCCCTGGGGTTCACCCATGTCAGTACCCCCCGGGCGTGTGAGGTAAAGCCAGCAGCATGAAATGCGCCACGGATCCTTCTGCGGGTAAGCGCTAGATTTTCAGTTGGAAGGTGAGTTGGAAGGTGAGTTTCCACGACATCCACGACAGCTTCGACACCCAGACAACCCCAACTAAGATCGACCCGCCACACACCATCGACCACGACCCCCTGCCAGCGTGAACATCGAGGACACCATCAAGACCATGAGCACAATACACTCCGGCTCCCCGTCAGACCCTTTCCCGCACCACATCTTCAACAAAGCCAGCAGCTCCATCGCACCCCACCTGTGCAACATCATCAACCTCTCCTTCGAGACCGCGACCTTCCCAGAGAGCTGGAAACACGCAGAGATCAACGCCCTACTCAAAAACCCAAGGCGGACCCGAGAGACCTCAAGAACTTCCGGCCCATCTCTCTGCTTCCGTTCCCAGCCAAGGTCATCGAGAAGATCGTCAACAAACAGCTAACCCGATACCTCGAAGAAAACAGCATCCTGGACCCATCCCAATCAGGGTTCCGCAGCAACCACAGCACTGAGACTGCCCTCATCGCCGCCACCGACGACATCAGGATCCTGCTGGACAATGGTGAGACCTGGACCTCTCCGCCGCCTTCGACACTGTCTGCCACCGCACTCTACGCGCACGCCTCCACGACGCAGGGATCCGAGACAAGGCCCTGGATTGGACCACCTCCTTCCTCGACGGCAGAACCCAGAGAGTCCGCATCCCACCCTTCCGATCCGAAGCCTCCGAGATCATCTGCGGCGTACCCCAGGGATCGTCCCTCAGCCCAACACTGTTCAACATCTACATGGCCCCGCTCGCACGCATCGCCAGACAACACGACCTCAACATTATCTCCTACGCCGACGACACTCAACTGATCCTCTCCCTCACCAAGGACCCCTCGCCGCCAAAGCCAAACTCCATGAAGGAATGAAGGCCGTCGCCGATTGGATGAAGATCAGCCGACTAAAGCTGAACACGGACAAAACGGAGGTCCTCATCCTCGGCTCCAACACCTCAGCCTGGGACGACTCCTGGTGGCCAACGACGCTGGGAGCAGCCCCGACACCCACCGACCACGCACGCAACCTGGGAGTCATCCTCGACTCAACGCTCTCCATGACCAAGCAAGTCAACGCAGTCTCCTCCTCCTGCTTCAACACCCTCCGCATGCTTCGCAAGATCTACAGGTGGATCCCGACAGACACAAGAAGAACAGTCACCCAGGCCCTCGTCAGTAGCAGACTGGACTATGGGAACGCCCTCTACGCGGGAGCCCTGGCCAAGCTCATCAAGCGACTGCAACGCATACAAAACGCCTCCGCACGACTGATCCTCGACGTACCACGCCACAGCCACATCACCCCCCACTTGAGGAACCTGCACTGGCTCCCCGTCGACAGGAGGATCACCTTCAAACTCCTCACCCACGCACACAAGGCACTCCACAAAACTGGCCCAAAACTGGCCCAGCCTACCTCAACAGACGGCTCTTCTTCTACGTCCCCAACCGCCAGCTCTGCTCCGCCAACCTCTCCCTCGCCACCGTCCCCCGCATTCGAAGAACAACCACCGGCGGCAGATCCTTCTCACACCTCGCCGCCAAGACCTGGAACACCCTTCCACTAAGCCTACGAAAGACCCAAGACCTGCTGACCTTCAGGAGGCTACTCAAGACCTGGCTGTTCGACCAGTAGCAGCACCCCCCCCCTTCCCTCTCCCCAGCGCCTTGAGACCCTCGCGGGTAAGTAGTGCGCTCTACAAATTCTGTGATTGATTGATTGTATTATCGCAATGTCTATATTGTGTCTAGCTAGGTACGCCATTACCTTCCTGGTTTTACGCTGATCGTTCAACCCTCTGACGTTCCAAGTCAGCAATCTTACCCTGTCACCCATAGTAGCCAATAAAGGGGGAGGCAGATTCCCAACTCTGATTCCCAGGAGCACTGCTGCGTTATGGCCCATAACCAGCACTGTATCACTAGTGATCAACAAGCAAATTCCAAGGGCAAACCTCCTGCTGTGACCAAATCAAAACTTACACATAAAAACAATTCCAACAACAGCCCCACCCACACCATGCGATCCCAAACTTGGCACAGTCAGAATCCCCCCACCCCAACCCCTTAGATAAATAGGACAACAAGCCATGTAGTGTGTGACACACAGGGGCAGATGTTACCTGAGCACTACTAGTGGCTACCGACTGTAAGCCACGCCATCTGAACATATATGACACACCCGAAACCAACCAAACTATCACAGATACAAATACTCAATAAAGGAGATCACAGCTCCGTTATCGTAGCAATCAGCACATTTCCTAAAAGTGTGAGGTCAAAGGGAACAATAGTACTAGTAAGGAGCACAGTGGCTCGCTGTCAGGCCAGGGAGCTGTCAGCAGCAATACTTGCAAGAGTTCAAGTTCCTTCTAGCTGCCGTGACGAGCTTCCTGCAATCCGAAACTGGGTCTAATTCACCTGTGTTCTCTGTCGTGAATCTCTCGTTGCTGAGTGCTTTGACAACCGGCTCTGGCAGTTCAAAAGCTGGACGACCCAGCTTACCACCGTTAGACCACTTTTACTCTTCCTGGGCGCCACCTGTTGCACCTCCAGCCGCTTCGTCTGGTCGCTCCACTTCTGCGTCCCGTTCCGCCGTCTTTACAAAGTCCTTCAGGGCTTTTTGCAGTGCTTTAGGGTCCGAGAAGATGCAGGCCTTGACGTTTAGGGTAACTCTGAGTCTGGCTGGGTAGAGCATTGCATACTCTATGTTTTGGTCACGGAGGCGCCGTTTAAGTGTATTAAATTGTCGTCTTGCTTCCTGGACCTTCATTGTAAAGTCTGGGTAGAGAGAGATAGTAGAGCCCTCGTGCCGCAACTCACCCAACTCCCTAGCCCGCCTTAGGGCAACGTCTGGATCCCTGTAATTTAGTAATTTGATATCATCGGGCGCGGTGGAGCCCCAGGAGGCGGTCGAGGGCCGAGGGAACAGTGGGCCCGCTCCACGACAAACATGTCAGAGAAGTTTTCGGGGCCCAGCAAGGCGATCAGGAATTTTTCTATAAACTGTTCGGCGTTGCCCATCGAGGTAGACTCCGGCAAACTTGTAATGCAGATGTTGCTCCTTCTGGACCTTGCCTCTAAATCTTCCGTCTTGTCTTGTAGTGCCGTGAGCGCCTTAGCCATTTGTTTCTGGATCGAGTCTGTTTCCGATTGCGCTTCTTCCACCTCAGTCACTCTGCGCTCAGTCATATCAATTCGCTCGCGTGTTTATCAAGGAGCTCCGACATTCTGTCCATTCGGAAGACCAGTGAGTCCATCTTTCCATCTATCATTAGCAAGCTCTTTTGCACTGCTGCAAACATCTGTTTTACATCTCCAGGCTCTTCTTCCGGGGCATCCGCCTGGTCCTCCGACGAATGGAAGCCCCCCGCCTCTCTAGATCTAGTTTTCTTTGGATCGAAGAGCAAATTTGTTTGGGTTTTATCCACTTTGCCCATGGTCGTGTCGACAAAGGTGCGGATCCCGTCAGTAGCCTTATAGTGCTGAGGTGCAAAGCGCCGAATTCGCCTGAAGCCTGCGTCACTGGATCTAGGCACCACGTTGCGCGGAGCGCCCGGTCTCCCTCAAGGGCGTCTTCGTCTCTCAGATATCCCTGAACAAGAGTCCTTGCTTGGTGAGTCTGCAGCGCCACAAGCACTACTTCCAGTTAGGGGCACCACTCTCCCGTCAAGAAAGCATTCTATAAGATGGACCAGGGCTAGGGGCAGAAGCTACCCCACACCTTTAAGCGCCGCCAAGTTGTGCAGGACCCGTGGCGCTATCCCCGTTCCGCAGTGGCATGATCTGCGATCAGTGTAGCAGCTTCGCAGCAGCCTGTAGAGTTTGGAGTGTCTCACCACTGTAGCCGATGGCCCCTCCGTCTCCCAGGGCAGTAATAATGGGGTGCGATTGGCGGTGCAGTTCCGCAGTCTCCCAGGGCCCTGCCACTCCTATATAGTGTCTATAGGGTCCCGCCGCCCTGCTCGCATCAGACCATTCGCTACAGGCCGCACCCTCACCTTTAATCCGGTAGTGAACAGCCGATCACTCTAAGCACGGCGGCTGCCTGCAGGGCTTCACGCAGTTACGGGCTGTCCGCTTATTGATTTTAGCACCCGGCAACCTCACAGGCCGCCAGGCAGAGCTTCAACTTGAGGGTGGTGCCCCAAAGATCATCGACCGATAGCAGGGTCACAGCGCAGTCCTGTAGATGTGAGGAGCCCCCTCACAAGGCGGCGGTGAGCGTTTGCAGCCCTGCGGGCTCCAGTAGGGATCGCGGTCTGCCTCCGGCAGTACTTGCAGCCAGCTCCGCACTTACACCAGGGCCGCTATCCAGCGCGGTCGGCCGCAATGGAGGATCACGTCCCAGGCCACACCCTTCCGTGCAGGCCCCGACTGTGGGAACCACTCCGGGGGGCACTTTGTGGCGACTCGGCAGGTCCGACTTCTCGCCTCAATAAAAGGATCGGAGCAGCACAATCAGACGTCCGAGGGTAGGACGCTGCCGAAGACCCCAAGCTCGGCAGGCCCGGTCCCCAGGCGGCACCAGGTCTATTCAGGGAGAAGTTTCCTCCCAGGGGGCAACACCGCAGAAAGCAATCGCCGCCGCCAGAGTCCCAAAAGCGTGCTGCGGTGTCACCGCCCAGGCAACCTCAGTCGCATCCCCAATCTGCCTCCGGCGGCGCCACAGCCAGCCACGAGAGTCCGCCAGAGCAGCAGTTCAGCGCGTTAGTCGGCGGTGAAGGCCGCAGTTGTGGTCTCCCTCTTTTACGCGGGATACAGCTTCAGTGGAGGTATCGGAGCGTAGCCCCGAGCATACGCTTTCGTTATTTCTCTTTTATAGGAAGTTACGGGTATGAGGATAGATGATGCGTAGTGCCGATGGCTCGCGGAGCTCGTCCTTCACGCGGCCATCTTGTGCTGCGGCAAGCTCCGCCCCCCCCCCCAGTTGTAAAACTGTTGCGCTGCCCCACTGGGAAGTGTCCCTCAAGTGCACTGCCTGTTTCCAATCGGATTCACTTTAAATTGTTGTAATCAAAATTTAACCATAATTTTTCAATTGAAATTATTTATTCTTCATAGTTCAATGTGGTTATTTCTTAAAGCAAACACAAGGAGACGATGGACGGAGCGCTGAAACTTTTCAGACACTCACCCCTAGTCACAGATCTGGGTTGAATCCATCATCATTCTTTAGCTCACTTCGCCACCTCAGTTCAGACTCCGCTATATGCAAATCAGTCTTGAACCTGTGCCTCATGGGAACAGTCCAGCCCGAACTGCCAAGCCAGGTCTTCCCTGAACCGAAAACAAGCATCCTGGGACCGGTTTCTGGAGAACACCCTTTATCAGCCAGGCTAGCTTGAATCCAGTGGCAAAGTGAGCAAGGGACCCATGTCTGGGCATACCCTGCCACCTTAGGGCGAACAAAGCAAACACAAGGAGATGATGGACGGAGTGCTGAAACTTTTCAGACACTCACCCCCAGTCACAGATCTGGGTTGAATCCATCATCATTGTTTAGCTCACTTCGCCACCTCAGTTCAGACTCCGCTATATGCAAATCAGTCTTGAACCTGTGCCTCATGGGAACAGTCCAGCCCGAACTGCCAAGCCAGGTCTTCCCTGAACCGAAAACAAGCATCCTGGGACCGGTTTCTGGAGAACACCCTTTATCAGCCAGGCTAGCTTGAATCCAGTGGCAAAGTGAGCAAGGGACCCACGTCTGGGCATACCCTGCCACCTTAGGGCGAACAAAGCAAACACAAGGAGATGATGGACGGAGTGCTGAAACTTTTCAGACACTCACCCCCAGTCACAGATCTGGGTTGAATCCATCATCATTGTTTAGCTCACTTCGCCACCTCAGTTCAGACTCCGCTATATGCAAATCAGTCTGACCCTGTGCCTCATGGGAACAGTCCAGCCCGAACTGCCAACTTAGGGCGAACAAAGCCTGGCTGATGAGGGCTGTTAGCCCGAAACCGGTCCCAGGATGCTTGTTTCCAGTCCAGGGAAGACATGGCTGGGCAGTTCGGGCTGGACTGTTCCCATGAGGCACAGGGTCAACACTGATTTGCCTATAGGCGAGTCTGAACTGGGGTGGCGAAGTGAGCTAAAGAACGATGATGGATTCAACCCAGATCTGTGACTGGGGGGGGGGAGTGTCTGAAAAGTTTCAGCGCTCCGTCCATCATCTCCTTGTGTTTGTGTTATTTCTTAAATTCATGAATTGTCCACACCGTTCATGTAGAAACTTTCAGTTCATCAATGGTGAAGCGTCAAAATGCAACATAAATCGTCCCCAATGCATTTTGGGCATATTCAATGCCCTTCGTCAGGGGATGTATTCCTAGAAAAAATCAAATGAGGCGAAAATGAAGCGACTATACCAGGGTGTGGGCTTGTTGAATTTTGGATTACAATAATTTAAAGTGAATCCGATTGGAAACAGGCAGTGCACTTGAGGGCCGCTTCCCAGAGGGGCAGCGCAACAGTTTTACTTCAAGTATTACGTCCTGGGTTCAGAGGACGATACCTCACTGCACGCCCATCAAATTGAACACCCAGTGGACAACATTCATTCAAATTCCAGATTACTCACGGAGTGCGAGAGCCATAACTCTTTGATCCATTTCAGTTGTGACAGCCTCGGCCCCTCTTGGATTTTAGTCAGCAACTATTTCCATGTTAGGACTTGTTTGTACGAACATGGTTTGATAAAAAAAAAAACAAGCATTTGCAATGCAATAGGTCTCGCAATTACGAGATTTTGAGCTATTGGCATTGGAAAGGACGATGCCTTTTATTTATGTGTTTAAAAAACCTGCAGTAATAGAAAGGCATTGTCATTTGCAATACCAATAGGTCAAAGTTTTTAAAATGTGAGACCTATTGCGTTGCAAATGCTTGTTTTATATTTCCGCTTGGAGTTGGCCTCTTGGAATGAGTAGAGCATAATAATATGACTTTAAAAATCTGCTACGAATGCTCTGTCCATAGCTCTAACAGCAAAGGAAGTTCCTCTAAGTTATATGTGTGTATCCAAGTCGCTGCATCCTTGGCAGGAACTGACCTTCCTGAAACTGAAATATAATGAGATAAAAATGACAACTAATGTAATCAACTTCTTTCTTTATTAGCAAGATGAGTGCCTCAGGCTTCGTAAATATGTGCTTTTGATAGCAATTGGCTTAGCTTCTGGCTTGTCCTTTGTGCAGCCGGAAAATAAAGAACATTCTTAACTTTATGTGATTCCTATTCTAATCACACGTTTCACTTCATACATATATCATAATCACTAACACTTGAGGCAAGAAAGATTTACATCCCTCGCAAAAGAATTCAAAGTTTAAAAATGTAACTAATCCTAAACTTTTTGAATTAATTTAAAAATAAGACTTTCAAAGTTAGTTTGTTTCCCAACTGAACTTGATGTCGAGAATCCTCACACATTGTCCTTCAGCATGCTCTCAAGGAAGTAATTCTTCCACAACTAAGTGCGGTTCTGCGTGTTCCAGTGGCTTCACCCTTGTAGTCTGGTTGCCTAGCAAGGACGCCATAAAACAGTAGGAAAGTTATACCCAGGTATCCAAGATGGCCGCCACCATTCCCAAACACCGTGAAATTAAAGGAGTCCCAGCAAACGTAGCCTTGTTATCGGGCGTCCTCGTCTAGTGCATTCTCCACAAGGGTGAAGCTTCTGTGAGCACTGCCAGCCTCTCCGCTCTTTAACTACCCTCTGCTTTGGCAGGGCACCCACTCACCTGCCAAGACACTATCCGATAGCCAGCCTCCTGACAAAGTGAATAACAAAAGAGCCTTTATTATATTCTTGAGCTTTTGACTACAATGAATGCTCCTGTGCCACTTGATCTTCATTTCACAGAGAGCCAATAGCAGGACTATATTGAAAGGCTCCTTTGCCTTCACTATAGTCCTGCCTTTGCCTCTATGTCAGACAAAGATCTAAAGAGCTCTTGAGAAGGTCACCAGGGCAAGTTTTGATATACTAATGCACGCAAGCACAGGCACTGCTTCTTATGTATTGTAGTCGGATTGGGGCGCTAGAGGGCGCCAAGCAAGATGGCCGCACATGCGTGAGGCTCTTGCAGCTCTGGGCACAATCCTTCATCATCCTGCTCACCCGCTGCCCCAAACCACCCAAAATGCAGCCAATTTGACAACAAAGCCCGTCCACCACTCACCGGGGTAGCACACGCTGCCGGGAGAGGCTGACCAACCCCACACTGCGTCTCTTTGGACACTGGGCCATGGGGCCTAAGATGGCGACCGCCTGCGATGTCTGGTCCCGCTGGGGTCGTTGCTGAGCCGGAGACCCTGCTGGTGGTGAGGCTGTCCCCTCGTGGCCATCTCCTCCCTCCTGAGCAGCCGTGGGCCGCCCGCACCACTGAGGGTGACTGTCCCTGGGCTGCCGCCTGGGGGGCTGACGACACGCCTCTGGACTTGTGAGGCCCGGCCCGCGGAGCCCCGGCGGCCCCGAACCTCTTCCCGGCGCGTAGCCCTGCTGACGGGGACGCCCGCCCTGGGGAGCGAAGAACGCCGCGAGCCACAGAAGCGAATTGCCCGGTGAGTGCGCCTGCCGCGGGGCCTCGTCCTGCCGCATATAGCGCCCGCCCTCCACATGCCAGTGCCGCTCACCTTGATGGTCTCCCGCCCTCTGCCTCTACTGAGACTGTGCACCGCAACCGCCCGAGGCCACTTTTCTGCACCACCGATCACCGGCCGCCCTCGCGCCATTACGCTGTAATCCTGCTGGACTCCTACACCTGAGCAACCGGCCCGCCTACGCCTCCCGCGCGGTGGCGGACTAATCCAGTCCCCTTGCCACCCCTGCAGCCACACGGGCCCTCACCTACAGCATCTCCACTCCTTCTACCCACGTGACGGCCTGTTGGACCCCTGCAGGGCCTGCCGCATTCGCCACCAGAGCTCTACCTACTTGAGGCACCACCTCACGCCACCCCCTTGCCTGCTCGGCCTGTTGGGACGGCCTGCTTGCCTCCTGCCTCCGCCACTGCCCTCCGCATCCTGAGGCGGTCTCCTCTCTGCCTCTGACCTGCACGCTCCCGCTCCACCAGCTACCACCACACATTGACTGGCCGCCGGGGGCCCTCGCCCCCCCTTGGGACCACGGATTGGGTCATCTCCCGCCTGGGGCCACACTCTCCGCGGGGAGCGCTCCGCCGACCAGTCGCTCAGATGTCCCGCCGCCACCCACGAGGCCCGCCACCATGCCCTTCGTAGTGGGTGCTCCTCCAGACACTCCGAGCCCGTGTCGCGGACACCCACTGTCTGCCTCTCCTTGACTCGCTCAAGAAAGAACAGGGGAACCCTACTCACTAAGGAACCAGGGTAATAGTTATATAGGAAAATCAATGGTTCCTGTGGAATAATATACTATGAGGTTATGATACATAAGCACAATCGCGATATAGAGGGTTAGATAATGGCAGAGCGCGAAGGAACCACTAACACACCGATTCCAGTGTAGTATATTTTATGGATTTTTTAAACAATAAAGTTATCATTGTATATAGTTGCTGTTCACATGGAATTATTTTGATAATGGTCGACTTGTACAAACTGTGGAAACCTTGTATTTAATATTCACATTGTCACTTAGGTTTAGGTTCCCTTTGTCACTTGGGACACTATGCACAAATGTTGTTTTGATGTATAATGTTTACTCCTAACTTTATTGTTTAAAAAATCCATAAAATATACTACACTGGAATCGGTGTGTTAGTGGTTCCTTCGCGCTCTGCCATTATCTAACCCTCTATATCGCGATTGTGCGTATGTATCATAACCTCATAGTATATTATTCCACAGGAACCATTGTTTCTCCTTGACTCGCAGCTGCCGCCATGGGGAAGGCCGACGGAAAGCAATCGAAACTCCCTTTTGAGGCCCGCAAATCCGCCAGAACGCAAGCTGACGCAGAGGACGACCGGGCGGCGGCCCCTGCTCCTGACCCACCCACCTCCACGGAGGACTTGAAGGAACTCCTCCTGGGGATCCAATCCAGCTTGGCCTCCATAGAGACAAAAATGGACACCATGAACGCCCGTTTGGACAATCTCACGCACAAAGCCGAGCGCCACGAGGAACGCATCAAGGAGACGGAGCGCCGGATCTCTGATTTGGAGGACTCTTCCACCAAGACCACGGACAAAACGCTCGACATGGACAAAATCCTGCAGGTAATAGCGGCAAAGAACGAGGACCTGGAATCTCGCTCGAGGCGCAACAACCTGCGAATCCTAGGGGTGCCGGAGTCAACAGCCACAGGCAAGATGGAGGACTACGTGGAGCGCATGCTTATTGCGCTCTTTGGCAGGGAGGCCTTCTCGGCGGTCCTCATCATTGAGAGAGCACACCGCTCTCTGGCCACCCACCCGGCACCCCTCCTCGCCCCATCATTGCGAGAGTACTCAACTACAGAGACCGTGACGTTGCTTTGCGGCTTGCCCGGGAGCGGGGAAAGCTGCTCTTCGACGGAATAGAGGTGTCGCTTTACCCCGACTTCACTGTGGCCGTCCAGGAGGAGCGCAGAAAATTCCTCCCAGTGAAGAAAAAGCTTCAACAAGCGGGCATTCCCTATACTATACTTTATCCCGCGCGCCTCAAAGTCACGCACCAGGGGAAGCTCCACTTCTTCACGAATCCCCAACATGTCTCTGACTTTCTAAAATCCTTGCCTAAGCGGCCCACAGACCGAACATCTCCATCTTCTCATCCTGCCGATGCTGGTGGCGCCTCAGATATAGAATGAAGGCCATGTTACCCTCCAAGCCCTTCCTTTTCATTGTTTCTTCTCTGCACAATGCCTTCATGGAGACTGCAAACACCATGGGCCCCATCAACCTACCGCTGGAAATGTGGCGCCTCATGACACGAACTGCCCCACACACTATGAACGTCCCTCCGGGGATGATGCCACAGCGGCTCCCGAACTTAGCCTACTGCTGCAGTCCACTTGATAAGATGAGACTCTCCTGCTCCCCGAGCACCCTCGCTGTTGCGAGGTGTCCCTGGTTCGCCCTTTAGCCTCTACCCTTTAGGAGACCCCTACACTGTTCCGATTTAGTATCATCTTTGTATACGGTTTACCCTCCCCGGTTGGGAGACGGACACACGGGATTTGGGGGAAGGGGGAGGGGAAATGTGCCACAGCAGGTTTGGGCTGCTGATGTGGGTGGGGGGCTGTTCTGTTCACTGCCACTTACAGATGACCCGACTAACACCGACGCTGCACATACAGCTGATCCACCTGACAAGACTACGACTCTCTCCTCAATATCTCTGACTTGCATCCATGGAGAACCGTCCTGACCCCCCTAAGTATAACCTCCTAACTTGGAACGTGAGAGGACTGGGCGACCCACGCAAGCGCGACATATCCTTGCTTACTTAGACCGACATAACATACACTGCGCGGCGCTCCAAGAGACACATCTGGGCCCTTCTGCTCCTACCTCCTTTGCATCCCGCTGGGCCACATATCATTGTTGTTCCTCATACTCCACCTACGCACGTGGCACCGCCATTCTCATTAGAAACACGCTTCCCTACACCCCTATGGGGGCCTACAACGACCCGCAAGGTCGCTACAGCATCTCATGGGGCAGACTGGCCGCCCAATCCATAACATTTATCTCTTGCTATGGCCCGAACACTGACGACCCTGAGTTCTTCCGCGTCCTATGGGGCAAGATCCTGGACACCGGCTCGATGCACTTAGTGTGGGGCGGAGATTTTAATGTCGCCCTGGACCCCGGCACAGGATCGCTCACAACCCCACCACTATTCCAATGCACACTATGCCCTCAATCACATCATCTCAGACCACGACCTTGTTGACGCCTGGAGAAGTCTCCATCCACACGATAGGGAAGGCTCCTGCTACTCCTCCGCCCATTCCTCCTGGTCACATATTGATAGTTGGCTTATCTCTAAGGGACTGACCCCGTGGCTGTCCCGGGCCCTCCACCTCCCGCGCACCTACTCCGACCACTCGCTGGTACTCCTCACGCTCACTCCCCCTCATGTAGATTCGCCATACTTGTGCTGGCGATTTCCCACCCTCGCACTTTTGGACCCGGTGTTCAAGTCCGAACTTGAGCAAGAAATAGCCGATTTTTTCCCCCGCAATGAACACTCAGTCACACAATTTTCCACGGTATGGGAGGCTTTTAAAGTCACTGTGCTCGGAATTTGCATCACCAAAAGTGGGGGCATCCTGAGAGACATTCGTACCACACTTCGCAAGCTGGAAACGGACCTTAAACATGTCGAAACACAGATGCAAACCTCTCCCACTCCAGAGCTGCTGTCTCGTCTGAGGGACTTACTCACAGACTATCAGGAAACGGCCGATAGGGAGTGCAAGTTTAGAGGGAAATACCACGTTGCCCGCCGCTATGGGGAGGGAGAGAGACCAGCCAAAGCGCTCGCAGCCCTTGTTCGGCCACCTAGACACTCCAACACCATCCTCGAAATTTCTGACGAGGATGGTCACTTGCACAGGAACACCTCCGATATAGTTGCCACTTTCAAACGCTTCTACAGCGCCTTGTACGCCTCACATAGGACCCAACCCGTTGACTTCACCTCATTTTTCCAAGACACTGCGATTGGCTGGCTCGGGGACGGTCAGCGAGAATATCTTCTTGCACATCATGAGGCGAAGAGATTACTGCTGCTATTATGCAGCTGCAGTCGGGGCGGGCCCCAGGCCCCGATGGTCTCGCGGCCGAATTTTAAAAAACATACCGGGCCCTACTCATGCCTGCTTTGCGGCAGTTATATGAAGAGGCTTGCGAGTCGCGCATTCTCCACCGGACCATGCGTGAGGTGCTTATAATATCCCTCCTGAAGCCCGGGAAGCCTGCGTCGCTATGCGAGTCCTACAGGCCCCTCTCCCTCATTAATGTCGATGCTAAAATTCTAGCAAAACTGATAGCAAACCGTATCAGTCCTCTTATGACTGCCCTAGTCCTCCCTGACCAGTCGGGGTTTGTTCCCAGCAGGGGAACCTCTCACAACCTCCGCACCCTGTTCGCTGTCTTACACGATATTGACCCCGATACAAATGCGGTGGCTGTCTTCTTTGACGCCACCAAGGCATTTGACTCCCTGGAATGGGATTACCTGGCCTTCGTGCTCAACCGCATGGGATTACGTGCCCAGTTTCTGGCTTGGATCCGCCTTCTATACACAGGCCTACGTGCCAGTGTGGTGGTTAACGGCACCGGATCCTCCTCTTTCTCGATAGCCAGAGGCACTAGGCAGGGGTGTCCCTTGTCCCCCCTCCTATTCGCCCTGGCGATTGAGCCCTTGGCCGCAAAAATCCGCCAACATTACCGAGACCATGCCCTAATTTACCCTGAGAGGCAAATATTGATTTCTTTATATGCCGACGACATTACCTTATACCTCCGCAACCCGGAAGACAGTCTCAACCCTATCTTACGGCTCCTTATCCTTTTCGGACACCTCTCTGGGGTTAACATAAACTGGGGGAAATCCCAGATTTTTCCTCTCACTGACTCCACCACACGTTTCACGCCTGACTACCCCCTTGCATGGTGCGACGACACAATAACCTATCTAGGAATAGTAATAACCCGCAACCGAAATGATTTGATGGCAGCTAATTATGGGCGAGCACTAAACATTCTTACCGATAAAATCACCAGGTGGATTGCTATGCCGCTCTCACTCGCTGGGAGAACCTCACTAATAAAAATGATAATCCTGCCTAAATTGCTTTACTTATTCACTAATATCCCATACGCCCCCAGCAGACACTTTTTCAAAGCTTTGAAAACCCAACTCATCCGGCTCACCTGGGGTGGGAAGCAACCTAGACTGCATTGGAACATCCTCACTCGACCCTTTAGTGCTGGAGGGTTTGAAATCCCAGACTTAGAATTATACTTCAGCTGCGCACAGGCCCACTATGCAGCATATTGGGTGAATCCCCCTCCTTACATGCCCCACCTTGCTGTTGGGGACGGACCGGGCCGGACTGGGAGCAGAAACCGGCCCTGGCAAACTGCTCATCCGGCCCCCCCTGGGGTGAGGGGGAGTGCAGCCGAGCAGTTTGCGAGGGCCGGTTTTGGCCAATTTTGTTACAGGGGGCCGATATTGCCGACCCCGGTAACAAAAACGGCCCCCAGGGGCCCAAAACTGGCCCCCAACCTAGCGGCCTACCGGGGAAACGCCCGGTGCCCGCTATGGCCAGTCCGGCCCTGGGGACGGATACATGACTCCAACCCCATACTCCGCCTATTTAAGCGCTCCGGCCATTCCGAGACGCCTAGCCTCTACCACAGTAGAATGCACCACCAGCGCCTGGCGAGACCTTGCCCGACGCCTCCATATGCCTACACTATACTCCCCCCTGCTGCCCCTACCTGGCAGACTCGACATCCCGGTCACGCAGGAGGGAGGCTGCCGCCAACTCTTCCGGAAACTCCCTATCCGGACTTGGGGGGAGCTATATGTTAATGGTAAATTTCGCACCAGCGACGAGTTCTTTGGCGACTCCCCACCCACCCCCCTGGAACGCTTTTTCTATATCCGTTTGCGACAAGACATTAGGGCTTTAACCCCGTGCTTCCCACAGGAGCCCCCCACCGTGACCCCTCTACACGCTCTCCTTAAGCAAGACACCCCCTCCCACGTTGTTTCAATGCTATACCGCACCACCCAGGCAGGCTGCACACAGGACCCCCCATTGTCCAGGTGCGCTGGGAGGAGGAGCTTGGCTCCCCCCTCTCGGATGACCAATGGTCCTATTGCTGTCAACAGACCGGAAAAATATCTGCTAGCAGTAGGCTGGGCATCATTCACTATAAATATTTACATCGCCTATATTATACACCTGCACGACTGATGCGTCTCCACCTGCGAGACATCGACTGCTGCGACCGCTGCGGTAGGGAAGGGGCGGACTTCCGCCACCTGGCTTGGGACTGCCCCCCCATCAGACGCTACTGGCTGGAGGTGCTTGCGGCACTGGACCAGATGACCGGTCTCCATGTTCCCGACGATCCCCTAGTCTCACTCCTCGGTTATACCGGGGCCCTGGCTGTGCCAATGCGAAGATATGCCTCTTTGGCACTCTTGCTAGCTAAGCGACGAGTCGCCTGTCGATGGGGCCGAGGAAGGGCGCCCAAATTTAAAGACTGGCTGAATGATCTTACATATTGTCAAGATCAACTGCACACTTATGCCGAGCTCCTGCCGCCCTCCTCCCGCCCACGTGACATATGGTCCCCCTACAGACGTACCTTCTGGAGCGGGCCGCCACTGCGGAGGCCGCCGCAGACGCACGACCGAACGACTGACAGGCCTTGTGGAAGTGCTGTGGCCCGACCCCCTTCACACCTCAATAGGTCTGGACGTAAATCTCACGGTGTATGTATAAATGAAAATGTAGTCAGTCAATGTATAGTGCTTATACAATCTTCCTTTTTTATTGAATGTTTGGCTTGAACGCCTTGTCGGGATCATCGAGTGGCAATGCTCGTTTTTCTCAGTCTTGTACACTGTGTTCAAAACTCAATAAAGAAATGTAAAAAAAAAATGTATTGTAGTCGGATGCATGTGGAGTTACAAGTTGTCATGCTTTGTACCATGCATTTGTCATGCAGTTTTACGCAGTCTGCCATTACATTGTGTTTTTCTATTTGTTACTTGCATAGTCGGTGGGCGACCACTCTCTTGCAGTCAGTGGCTCTATGCCAGACCTCTCATGCTGGCAGTGGCTCCATGCCAGCCCTCTCTGGCGGTCAGTGGCTCTATGCCAGACCTCTTTCGCTTTCGGTGGCTCTGTGCCAGACCTCTCTTGCTAAAAGAACAATTGATGGACAGAATGCAGAACAATGTCATACATTCACCCCAGTACAGAGATCTGGGCCTAAATCCATCGTTTTTTTGCTCACCATGCCATTCCAGTTTGGACCCAGCCATATGCAAGTCAGTCTTGACCCTGCACCCAATGGGAACAGTCCAGCCAGAACTGCCAGTCCAGGTCCTCCCTGGACTGGAAACGAGCATCCTAGGACCGGTTTCGGGCTTTCAGCCCTCATCAGCCAGGATAGCTTGACTCCAGTGGCATGGAGAGCACGGGACCCACGTCTGGGCATACCCGTCCCACTCGGGGTGACAAATGTAAAAAGAACAATTGATGGACAGAATGCAGAACAATGTCATACATTCACCCCAGTTCAGAGATCTGAGCCTAAATCCGTCGCTTTTTTGCTAACCATGCCATTCCAGTTTGGACCCAGCCAAATGCAAAGCAATCTTGACCCTGCACCCTGTCAGTGGCTCTCTGCCAGACCTCTCTTGCTGTCAGTGGCTCTATCTTGGACCTCTCTCTCGCTGTCAGTGGCTCTCTGCCAGACCTCTTTCGCTGACCTCTCATGCTGGCAGTGGCTCTATGCCAGACCTCTCATGCTGGCAGTGGCTCCATCCCAGCCCTCTATCACTGTCAGTGGCTCTATGCCGGACCTCTTTCGCTATCAGTGGCTCCGTGCCAGCCCTCTCTCGCTGTCAGTGGCTCCATGCCAGCCCTCTCTGGCGGTCAGTGGCTCTATGCCGGCCCTCTTTCGCTTTCAGTGGCTCTATGCCAGACCTCTCTTGCTGTCAGTGACTCTATGCCAGACCTCCCTTGCTGTCAGTGACTCTGTGCCAGCCCTCAGTGGGTCTGTGCCAGCCCTCTTTTGCAGTCAGTTGGTCTGTGCCAGCCCTCAGTGGGTCTATGCCAGACCTCTCTTGCCGTCAGTGGCTCTATGCCAGCCCTCTCTTGCTGTCAGTGGCTCTGTGCCAGACCTCTCTTGCTGTCAGTGGCTCTGTGCCAGACCTCTCTTGCTGTCAGTGGCTCTGTGCCAGACCTCTCTCGCTGTCAGTGGCTCTATGCCAGAACTCTCTTGCTGTCAGTGGCTCTGTGCCAGACCTCTCTTGCTGTCAGTGGCTCTGTGCCAGACCTCTCTTGCCGTCAGTGGCTCTGTGCCAGACCTCTCTTGCCATCAGGGGCTCTATGCCAGACCCCTCTTGCGGTCAGTGACTCTGTGCCAGACCCCTCTTGCCGTCAGTGGCTCTGTGCCAGACCTCTCTTGCTGTCAGTGGCTGTATGCCAGACCTCTCTTGCTGTCAGTGGCTGTATGCCAGACCTCTCTTGCTGTCAGTGGCTGTATGCCAGACCTCTCTTGCGGTCAGTGGCTGTATGCCAGACCTCTCTTGCGGTCAGTGGCTGTATGCCAGACCTCTCTTGCGGTCAGTGGCTGTATGCCAGACCTCTCTTGCTCTCAGTGGCTCTATGCCAGACCTCTCTTGCTGTCAGTGGCTCTATGCCAGACCTCTCTTGCTGTCAGTGGCTCTGTGCCAGACCTCTCTTGCTGTCAGTGGCTCTATGCCAGACCTCTCTTGCTGTCAGTGGCTCTGTGCCAGACCTCTCTTGCTGTCAGTGGCTCTGTGCCAGACCTCTCTTGCTGTCAGTGGCTCTGTGCCAGACCTCTCTTGCTGTTAGTGGCTCTATGCCAGACCTCTCTTGCTGTCAGTGGCTCTATGCCAGACCTCTCTTGCTGTCAGTGGCTCTGTGCCAGCCCTCTCGCTGTCAGTGGCTCTGTGCCAGCCCTCTCGCTGTCAGTGGCTCTGTGCCAGCCCTCTCGCTGTCAGTGGCTCTGTACCAGACCTCTCTTGCTGTCAGTGGCTCTATGCCAGACCTCTCTCGCTGTCAGTGGATCTGTGCCAGACCTCTCTCGCGGGCAGTGGCACTGTGACAGACCTCCCTTGCTGTCAGTGACTCTATGCCAGCCCTCTCTCGCTGTTAGTGGCTCTGTGCCGGACCTCTCTTGCGGTCAGTGGCTCTGTGCCAGACCTCTGTTGCCGTCGGTGGCTCTATGCCAGACCTCTCTTGCTTTCATTGGCTCTATGCCAGCCCTCTCTCGCGGTCAGTGGGTCTGTGCCAGACCTCTCTCGCTGTCAGTGGCTCTATGCCAGACCTCTCTCGGCGTCAGTGGCTCTATGCCAGACCTCTCTTGCAGTCAGTGGCTCTGTGCCAGACCTCTCTTGCTGTCGGTGGCTCTATGCCAGCCCTCTCTTGCTGTCAGTGGCTCTATGCCAGACCTCTCCTGCTGTCAGTGGCTCTGTACCAGACCTCTCCTGCTGTCAGTGGCTCTGTACCAGACCTCTCTTGCGGTCAGTGGCTCTGTACCAGACCTCTCTTGCGGTCAGTGGCTCTGTACCAGACCTCTCTTGCGGTCAGTGGCTCTGTACCAGACCTCTCTTGCTGTCAGTGGCTCTGTGCCAGACCTCTCTTGCTGTCAGTGGCTCTGTGCCAGCCCTCGCTCACTGTCAGTGGCTCTGTGCCAGACCTCTCTCGCTGTCAGTGGCTCTCTACCAGCCGTCTCTCGCGGTCAGTGGGTCTGTGCCAGACCTCTCTCGCTGTCAGTGTCTCTGTGCCAGCCCTTTCTCGCGGTCAGTGGGTCTGTGCCAGACCTCTCTCGCTGTGAGTGGCTCTGTGCCAGACCTCTCTTACTGTCAGTAGCTCTATGCCAGCCCTCTCTTGCGGTCAGTGGCTCTATGCCAGACCTCTCTTGCTGTCAGTGGCTCTATGCCAGCCCTCTCTTGCCGTCAGTGGCTCTGTACCAGCCCTCTCTTGCCTTCAGTGGCTCTATGCCAGCCCTCTCTTGCCGTCAGTGGCTCTATGCCAGCCCTCTCTCACTGTCAGTGGCTCTGTGCCAGACCTCTCTCGCTGTCAGTGGCTCTGTGCCAGACCTCTCTCGCTGTCAGTGGCTCTGTGCCAGACCTCTCTCGCTGTCAGTGGCTCTGTGCCAGACCTCTCTCGCTGTCAGTGGCTCTCTGCCAGACCTCTCTCGCTGTCAGTGGCTCTGTGCCAGACCCCTCTCGCGGTCAGTGGCTCTATGCCAGCCCTCTATCGCTGTCAGTGGCTCTGTGCCAGACCTCTCTCGCTGTCAGTGGCTCTCTGCCAGACCTCTCTTGCGGTCAGTGGCTCTGTGCCAGACCTCTCTTGCCGTCAGTGCCTCTATGCCAGACCTCTCTTGCCGTCAGTGGCTCTGTGCCAGACCTCTCTTGCCGTCAGTGGCTCTGTGCCAGACTTCTCTTGCCGTCAGTGGCTCTGTGCCAGACCTCTCTTGCTGCCAGTGGCTCTGTGCCAGATCTCTCTTGCTGTCAGTGGCTCTGTGCCAGACCTCTCTTGCTGTCAGTGGCTGTATGCCAGACCTCTCTTGCTGTCAGTGGCTGTATGCCAGACCTCTCTTGCTGTCAGTGGCTGTGTGCCAGACCTCTCTTGCTGTCAGTTGCTCTGTGCCAGACCTCTCTTGCCGTCAGTGGCTCTGTGCCAGACCTCTCTTGCCGTCAGTGGCTCTGTGCCAGACCTCTCTTGCCGTCAGTGGCTCTGTGCCAGAGCTCTCTTGCCGTCAGTGGCTCTGTGCCAGAGCTCTCTTGCCGTCGGTGGCTCTGTGCCAGAGCTCTCTTGCCGTCGGTGGCTCTATGCCAGACCTCTCTTTCTGTCAGTGGCTCTATGCCAGACCTCTCTTGCTGTCAGTGGCTCTATGCCAGCCCTCTCTCGCTGTCAGTGGCTCTATGCCAGCCCTCTCTTGCCGTCAGTGGCTCTATGCCAGACCTCTCTTGCCGTCAGTGGCTCTATGCCAGACCTCTCTTGCCTTCAGTGGCTCTATGCCAGCCCTCTCTCGCTGTCAGTGACTCTATGCCAGACCTCTCTTGCTGTCAGTGGCTCTGTGCCAGACCTCTCTTGCAGTCAGTGGCTCTGTGCCAGACCTCTCTTGCTGTCAGTGGCTCTGTGCCATACCTCTCTTGCTGTCAGTGGCTCTATGCCAGAACTTTCTTGCTATTAGTGGCTCTATGCCAGCCCTTACTTGCTGTCAGTGGCTCTAGGCCTTCCCTTTCTTGCTGTCAGTGGCTCTAGGCCTTCCCTTTCTTGCTGTCAGTGGCTCTATGCCAGCCCTCTTGCTGTCAGTGGCTCTGTACCAGACCTCTCTTGCTGTCAGTGGCTCTATGCCAGACCTCTCTCGCTGTCAGTGGATCTGTGCCAGACCCCTCTCGCGGGCAGTGGCACTGTGACAGACCTCTCTTGCTGTCAGTGGCTCTGTGCCGGACCTCTCTTGCGGTCATTGGCTCTGTGCCAGACCTCCCTTGCGGTCAGTGGCTCTGTGCCAGACCTCCCTTGCGGTCAGTGGCTCTGTGCCAGACCTCCCTTGCGGTCAGTGGCTCTATGCCAGACCTCTCTTGCGGTCAGTGGCTCTATGCCAGACCTCTCTTGCGGTCAGTGGCTCGATGCCAGACCTCTCTTGCGGTCAGTGGCTCTATGGCAGACCTCTCTTGCTGTCCGTGGCTCTGTGCCAGACCTCCCTTGCTGTCCATGGCTCTGTGCCAGACCTCCCTTGCTGTCCGTGGCTCTGTGCCAGACCTCCCTTGCTGTCCGTGGCTCTGTGCTAGACCTCTCGCTGTCAGTGGCTGTGTGCCAGATCTCTCTTGGTGTCAGTGGCTCTGTGCCAGACCTCTCTTGGTGTCAGTGGCTCTGTGCCAGACCTCTCTTGCTGTCAGTGGCTCTGTGCCAGACCTCTCTTGCTGTCAGTGGCTCTGTGCCAGACCTCTCTTGCTGTCAGTGGCTCTGTGCCAGACCTCTCTTGCTGTCAGTGGCTCTGTGCCAGACCGCTCTTGCTGTCAGTGGCTCTGTGCCAGACCTCTCTTGCCGTCGGTGGCTCTATGCCAGACCTCTCTTGCTTTCATTGGCTCTATGCCAGATCTCTCTCGCAGTCAGTGGCTCTCTGCCAGCCCTCTCTCGCGGTCAGTGGGTCTGTGCCAGTCCTCTCACGCTGTCAGTGTCTCTGTGCCAGCCCTTTCTCGCGGTCAGTGGCTCTGTGCCAGCCCTCTCTTGCCGTCAGTGGCTCTATGCCAGCCCTCTCTTGCCGTCAGTGGCTCTATGCCAGACCTCTCTTGCCGTCAGTGGCTCTATGCCAGACCTCTCTTGCCTTCAGTGGCTCTATGCCAGCCCTCTCTCGCTGTCAGTGACTCTATGCCAGACCTCTCTCGCTGTGAGTGGCTCTATGCCAGCCCTCTATCGCTGTCAGTGGCTCCATGCAAGGCCTCTCTTGCTGTCCTTGGCTCTATGCCAGACCTCTCTTGCTGTCAGTGGCTCTATGCCAGACCTCTCTTGCTGTCAGTGGCTCTATGCCAGACCTCTCTTGCTGTCAGTGGCTCTATGCCAGACCTTTCTTGCCGTCAGTGGCTCTGTGCCAGACCTCTCTCGCTGTCAGTGTCTCTGTGCCAGCCCTTTCTCGCGGTCAGTGGGTCTGTGCCAGACCTCTCTCGCTGTGAGTGGCTCTGTGCCAGACCTCTCTTACTGTCAGTAGCTCTATGCCAGCCCTCTCTTGCGGTCAGTGGCTCTATGCCAGACCTCTCTTGCTGTCAGTGGCTCTATGCCAGCCCTCTCTTGCCGTCAGTGGCTCTGTACCAGCCCTCTCTTGCCTTCAGTGGCTCTATGCCAGCCCTCTCTTGCCGTCAGTGGCTCTATGCCAGCCCTCTCTCACTGTCAGTGGCTCTGTGCCAGACCTCTCTCGCTGTCAGTGGCTCTGTGCCAGACCTCTCTCGCTGTCAGTGGCTCTGTGCCAGACCTCTCTCGCTGTCAGTGGCTCTGTGCCAGACCTCTCTCGCTGTCAGTGGCTCTCTGCCAGACCCTCTCTCGCTGTCAGTGGCTCTGTGCCAGACCTCTCTCGCTGTCAGTGGCTCTCTGCCAGACCTCTCTTGCGGTCAGTGGCTCTGTGCCAGACCTCTCTTGCCGTCAGTGCCTCTATGCCAGACCTCTCTTGCCGTCAGTGGCTCTGTGCCAGACCTCTCTTGCCGTCAGTGGCTCTGTGCCAGACTTCTCTTGCCGTCAGTGGCTCTGTGCCAGACCTCTCTTGCTGCCAGTGGCTCTGTGCCAGATCTCTCTTGCTGTCAGTGGCTCTGTGCCAGACCTCTCTTGCTGTCAGTGGCTGTATGCCAGACCTCTCTTGCTGTCAGTGGCTGTATGCCAGACCTCTCTTGCTGTCAGTGGCTGTGTGCCAGACCTCTCTTGCTGTCAGTTGCTCTGTGCCAGACCTCTCTTGCCGTCAGTGGCTCTGTGCCAGACCTCTCTTGCCGTCAGTGGCTCTGTGCCAGACCTCTCTTGCCGTCAGTGGCTCTGTGCCAGAGCTCTCTTGCCGTCAGTGGCTCTGTGCCAGAGCTCTCTTGCCGTCGGTGGCTCTGTGCCAGAGCTCTCTTGCCGTCGGTGGCTCTATGCCAGACCTCTCTTTCTGTCAGTGGCTCTATGCCAGACCTCTCTTGCTGTCAGTGGCTCTATGCCAGCCCTCTCTCGCTGTCAGTGGCTCTATGCCAGCCCTCTCTTGCCGTCAGTGGCTCTATGCCAGACCTCTCTTGCCGTCAGTGGCTCTATGCCAGACCTCTCTTGCCTTCAGTGGCTCTATGCCAGCCCTCTCTCGCTGTCAGTGACTCTATGCCAGACCTCTCTTGCTGTCAGTGGCTCTGTGCCAGACCTCTCTTGCAGTCAGTGGCTCTGTGCCAGACCTCTCTTGCTGTCAGTGGCTCTGTGCCATACCTCTCTTGCTGTCAGTGGCTCTATGCCAGACCTCTCTCGCTGTCAGTGGATCTGTGCCAGACCCCTCTCGCGGGCAGTGGCACTGTGACAGACCTCTCTTGCTGTCAGTGGCTCTGTGCCGGACCTCTCTTGCGGTCATTGGCTCTGTGCCAGACCTCCCTTGCGGTCAGTGGCTCTGTGCCAGACCTCCCTTGCGGTCAGTGGCTCTGTGCCAGACCTCCCTTGCGGTCAGTGGCTCTATGCCAGACCTCTCTTGCGGTCAGTGGCTCTATGCCAGACCTCTCTTGCGGTCAGTGGCTCGATGCCAGACCTCTCTTGCGGTCAGTGGCTCTATGGCAGACCTCTCTTGCTGTCCGTGGCTCTGTGCCAGACCTCCCTTGCTGTCCATGGCTCTGTGCCAGACCTCCCTTGCTGTCCGTGGCTCTGTGCCAGACCTCCCTTGCTGTCCGTGGCTCTGTGCTAGACCTCTCGCTGTCAGTGGCTGTGTGCCAGATCTCTCTTGGTGTCAGTGGCTCAATGCCAGACCTCTCTTGGTGTCAGTGGCTCTGTGCCAGACCTCTCTTGCTGTCAGTGGCTCTGTGCCAGACCTCTCTTGCTGTCAGTGGCTCTGTGCCAGACCTCTCTTGCTGTCAGTGGCTCTGTGCCAGACCTCTCTTGCTGTCAGTGGCTCTGTGCCAGACCTCTCTTGCTGTCAGTGGCTCTGTGCCAGACCTCTCTTGCCGTCGGTGGCTCTATGCCAGACCTCTCTTGCTTTCATTGGCTCTATGCCAGATCTCTCTCGCAGTCAGTGGCTCTCTGCCAGCCCTCTCGCGGTCAGTGGGTCTGTGCCAGTCCTCTCACGCTGTCAGTGTCTCTGTGCCAGCCCTTTCTCGCGGTCAGTGGCTCTGTGCCAGCCCTCTCTTGCCGTCAGTGGCTCTATGCCAGCCCTCTCTTGCCGTCAGTGGCTCTATGCCAGACCTCTCTTGCCGTCAGTGGCTCTATGCCAGACCTCTCTTGCCTTCAGTGGCTCTATGCCAGCCCTCTCTCGCTGTCAGTGACTCTATGCCAGACCTCTCTCGCTGTGAGTGGCTCTATGCCAGCCCTCTATCGCTGTCAGTGGCTCCATGCAAGGCCTCTCTTGCTGTCCTTGGCTCTATGCCAGACCTCTCTTGCTGTCAGTGGCTCTATGCCAGACCTCTCTTGCTGTCAGTGGCTCTATGCCAGACCTCTCTTGCTGTCAGTGGCTCTGTGCCAGACCTTTCTTGCCGTCAGTGGCTCTGTGCCAGACCTCTCTTGCTGTCAGTGGCTCTGTGCCAGCCCTCGCTCACTGTCAGTGGCTCTGTGCCAGACCTCTCTCGCTGTCAGTGGCTCTCTACCAGCCCTCTCTCGCGGTCAGTGGGTCTGTGCCAGACCTCTCTTGCTGTGAGTGGCTCTGTGCCAGACCTCTCTTACTGTCAGTAGCTCTATGCCAGCCCTCTCTTGCGGTCAGTGGCTCTATGCCAGACCTCTCTTGCTGTCAGTGGCTCTATGCCAGCCCTCTCTTGCCGTCAGTGGCTCTGTACCAGCCCTCTGTTGCCGTCAGTGGCTCTATGCCAGCCCTCTGTTGCCGTCAGTGGCTCTATGCCAGCCCTCTGTTGCCGTCAGTGGCTCTATGCCAGCCCTCTGTTGCCGTCAGTGGCTCTATGCCAGCCCTCTGTTGCCGTCAGTGGCTCTATGCCAGCCCTCTGTTGCCGTCAGTGGCTCTATGCCAGCCCTCTCTTGCCGTCAGTGGCTCTATGCCAGCCCTCTCTTGCCGTCAGTGGCTCTATGCCAGCCCTCTCTTGCTGTCAGTGGCTCTATGCCAGACCTCTCTTGCGGTCAGTGTGTCTATGCCAGACCTCCCTCGCTGTCCGTGGCTCAGTGCCAGACCTCTCGCTGTCAGTGGCTGTGTGCCAGATCTCTCTTGCTGTCAATGGCTCTGTACCAGCTCTCTCTTGCGGTCAGTGGCTCTGTACCAGCTCTCTCTTGTGGTCAGTGGCTCTATGCCAGACCTTTCTTGCCATCAGTGGCTCTGTACCAGCTCTCTCTTGCGGTCAGTGGCTCTGTACCAGACCTCTCTTGCTGTCAGTGGCTCAGTGCCAGACCTCCCTTGCTGTCAGTGGCTCTGTGCCAGACCTCCCTTGCTGTCAGTGGCTCTGTGCCAGCCCTCTCTCACTGTCAGTGGCTCTGTGCCAGACCTCTCTCGCTGTCAGTGGCTCTCTGCCAGACCTCTCTCGCTGTCGGTGGCTCTGTGCCAGACCTCTCTCGCGGTCAGTGGCTCTCTGCCAGCCCTCTCTCACTGTCAGTGGCTCTGCCAGACCTCTCTTGCTGTCAGTGGCTCTGTCCCAGACCTCTCTTGCTGTCAGTGGCTCTGTCCCAGACCTCTCTTGCTGTCAGTGGCTCTGTCCCAGACCTCTCTTGCTGTCAGTGGCTCTGTCCCAGACCTCTCTTGCTGTCAGTGGCTCTGTCCCAGACCTCTCTTGCTGTCAGTGGCTCTGTGCCAGACCTCTCTTGCTGTCAGTGGCTCTGTGCCAGACCTCTCTTGCTGTCAGTGACTCTTGGCTCTATGCCAGACCTCTCTTGCTGTCATTGGCTCTATGCCAGATCTTTCTCGCGGTCAGTGGCTCTCTGCCAGACCTCTCTCGCTGTCAGTGGCTCTGTGCCAGACCTCTCTCGCGGTCAGTGGCTCTCTGCCAGCTCTCTCTCGCGGTCAGTGGGTCTGTGCCAGTCCTCTCACGCTGTCAGTGTCTCTGTGCCAGCCCTTTCTCGCGGTCAGTGGCTCTGTGCCAGACCTCTCTTGCTGTCAGTGGCTCTGTGCCAGACCTCTCTTGCTGTCAGTGGCTCTATGCCAGACCTCTCTTGCCGTCAATGGCTCTATGCCAGACCTTTCTTGCCATCAGTGGCTCTGTGCCAGACCTCTCTTCCCGTCAGTGGCTCTGTGCCAGACCTCTCTTGCCGTCAGTGGCTCTGTGCCAGACCTCTCTTGCCGTCGGTGGCTCTGTGCCAGACCTCTCTTGCCGTCAGTGGCTCTATGCCAGACCTCTCTTGCCGTCAGTGGCTCTGTGCCAGCCCTCTCTCGCTGTCAGTGGCTCTATGCCAGCCCTCTCTTGCCGTCAGTGGCTCTATGCCAGCCCTCTCTTGCCGTCAGTGGCTCTATGCCAGACCTCTCTTGCCGTCAGTGGCTCTATGCCAGACCTCTCTTGCCTTCAGTGGCTCTATACCAGCCCTCTCTCGCTGTCAGTGACTCTATGCCAGACCTCTCTCGCTGTGAGTGGCTCTATGCCAGCCCTCTATCGCTGTCAGTGGCTCCATGCAAGGCCTCTCTTGCTGTCCTTGGCTCTATGCCTGACCTCTCTTGCTGTCAGTGGCTCTATGCCAGACCTCTCTTGCTGTCAGTGGCTCTATGCCAGACCTTTCTTGCTGTCAGTGGCTCTATGCCAGACCTCCCTTGCTGTCAGTGGCTCTGTGCCAGACCTCCCTTGCTGTCAGTGGCTCTGTGCCAGACCTCTCTTGCTGTCAGTGGCTCTGTGCCAGCCCTCGCTCACTGTCAGTGGCTCTGTGCCAGACCTCTCTCGCTGTCAGTGGCTCTCTACCAGCCTTTTCTCGCGGTCAGTGGGTCTGTGCCAGACCTCTCTTACTGTCAGTAGCTCTATACCAGCCCTCTCTTGCGGTCAGTGGCTCTATGCCAGACCTCTCTTGCTGTCAGTGGCTCTATGCCAGCCCTCTCTTGCCGTCAGTGGCTCTGTACCAGCCCTCTCTTGCCTTCAGTGGCTCTATGCCAGCCCTCTCTTGCCGTCAGTGGCTCTATGCCAGCCCTCTCTTGCCGTCAGTGGCTCTATGCCAGCCCTCTCTTGCCGTCAGTGGCTCTATGCCAGCCCTCTCTTGCCGTCAGTGGCTCTATGCCAGCCCTCTCTTGCTGTCAGTGGCTCTATGCCAGACCTCTCTTGCGGTCAGTGTGTCTATGCCAGACCTCCCTCGCTGTCCGTGGCTCAGTGCCAGACCTCTCGCTGTCAGTGGCTGTGTGCCAGATCTCTCTTGCCTTCAGTGGCTCTATGCCAGCCCTCTCTTGCCGTCAGTGGCTCTATGCCAGCCCTCTCTTGCCGTCAGTGGCTCTATGCCAGCCCTCTCTTGCCGTCAGTGGCTCTATGCCAGCCCTCTCTTGCCGTCAGTGGCTCTATGCCAGCCCTCTCTTGAAGTCAGTGGCTCTATGCCAGCCCTCTCTTGCTGTCAGTTGCTCTATTCCAGACCTCTCTTGCGGTCAGTGTGTCTATGCCAGACCTCCCTCGCTGTCCGTGGCTCAGTGCCAGACCTCTCGCTGTCAGTGGCTGTGTGCCAGATCTCTCTTGCTGTCTGTGGCTCTGTGACAGACCTCTCGCTGTCAGTGGCTCTGTACCAGACCTCTCTTGCTGTCAGTGGCTCTGTACCAGCTCTCTCTTGCGGTCAGTGGCTCTGTACCAGCTCTCTCTTGCGGTCAGTGGCTCTGTACCAGCTCTCTCTTGCGGTCAGTGGCTCTGTACCAGCTCTCTCTTGCGGTCAGTGGCTCTGTACCAGACCTCTCTTGCTGTCCGTGGCTCTGTGCCAGACCTCTCGCTGTCAGTGGCTCTGTGCCAGACCTCCCTTGCTGTCAGTGGCTCTGTGCCAGACCTCCCTTGCTGTCAGTGGCTCTGTGCCAGCCCTCTCTCACTGTCAGTGGCTCTGTGCCAGCCCTCTCTCACTGTCAGTGGCTCTGTGCCAGACCTCTCTCACTGTCAGTGGCTCCCTGCCAGACCTCTCTCGCTGTCAGTGGCTCTGTGCCAGACCTCTCTCACTGTCAGTGGCTCTGCCAGACCTCTCACTGTCAGTGGCTCTCTGCCAGACCTCTCTCGCTGTCAGTGGCTCTGTGCCAGACCTCTCTCGCGGTCAGTGGCTCTCTGCCAGCCCTCTCTCGCGGTCAGTGGGTCTGTGCCAGACCTCTCTCGCTGTCAGTGGCTCTGTGCCAGACCTCTCTTGCTGTGAGTGGCTCTGTGCCAGACCTCTCTTGCTGTCAGTGGCTCTATGCCAGACCTCTCTTGTCGTCAATGGCTCTGTGCCATACCTCTCTTGCCGTCAGTGGCTCTGTGCCAGACCTCTCTTGCCGTCAGTGGCTCTGTGCCAGACCTCTCTTGCCGTCGGTGGCTCTGTGCCAGACCTCTCTTGCCGTCAGTGGCTCTATGCCAGACCTCTCTTTCTGTCAGTGGCTCTATGCCAGCCCTCTCTCGCTGTCAGTGGCTCTATGCCAGCCCTCTCTTGCCATCAGTGGCTCTATGCCAGCCCTCTCTCGCTGTCAGTGACTCTATGCCAGACCTCTCTTGCCGTCAGTGGCTCTGTGCCAGACCTCTCTTGCCTTCAGTGGCTCTATGCCAGACCTCTCTTGCTGTCAGTGGCTCTATGCCAGACCTCTCTTGCTGTCAGTGGCTCTATGCCAGACCTTTCTTGCTGTCAGTGGCTCTATGCCAGACCTTTCTTGCTGTCAGTGGCTCTATGCCAGACCTTTCTTGCTGTCAGTGGCTATAGGCCAGCCCTTTCTCGCTGTCAGTGGCTCTATGCCAGACCTCTCTCGCTGTCAGTGGCTCTATGCCAGACCTCTCTCGCTGTCAGTGGATCTGTGACAGACCTCCCTTGCTGTCAGTGACTCTATGCCAGCCCTCTCTCGCTGTTAGTGGCTCTCTCCCGGACCTCTCTTGCGGTCAGTGGCTCTGTGCCAGACCTCTCTTGCGGTCAGTGGCTCTGTGCCAGACCTCTCTTGCGGTCAGTGGCTCTGTGCCAGACCTCCCTTGCGGTCAGTGACTCTGTACCAGACCTCTCTTGCCGTCAGTGGCTCTGTACCAGACCGCCCTTGCTGTCCGTGGCTCTGTGCCAGACCTCCCTTGCTGTCCGTGGCTCTGTGCCAGACCTCTCGCTGTCAGTGGCTGTGTGCCAGATCTCTCTTGGTGTCAGTGACTCTGTGCCAGAGCTCTCTTGGTGTCAGTGGCTCAATGCCAGACCTCTCTTGCCATCAGTGGCTCTATGCCGGACCTCTCTTGCAGTCAGTGGCTCTGTGCCAGACCTCTCTTGCTGTCAGTGGCTCTGTGCCAGACCTCTCTTGCGGTCAGTGGCTCTGTGCCAGACCTCTCTTGCGGTCAGTGGCTCTGTGCCAGACCTCTCTTGCTGTCAGTGGCTCTGTGCTAGACCTCTCTTGCTGTCAGTGACTCTTGGCTCTATGCCAGACCTCTCTTGCTGTCATTGGCTCTATGCCAGATCTTTCTCGCTGTCAGTGGCTCTCTGCCAGCCCCCTCTCGCGGTCAGTGGGTCTGTGCCAGACCTCTCTCGCTGTCAGTGGCTCTATGCCAGACCTCTCTTACCGTCAGTGGCTTTATGCCAGACCTCTCTTGCCTTCAGTGGCTCTATGCCAGCCCTCTCTCGCTGTCAGTGACTCTATGCCAGACCTCTCTCGCTGTCAGTGGCTCTATGCCAGCCCTCTATCGCTGTCAGTGGCTCCATGCAATGCCTCTCTTGCTGTCCTTGGCTCTATGCCAGACCTCTCTTGCTGTCAGTGGCTCTATGCCAGACCTCTCTTGCTGTCAGTGGCTCTATGCCAGCCCTTTCTTGCTGTCAGTGGCTGTATGCCAGACCTCTCTCGCTGTCAGTGGCTCTATGCCAGACCTCTCTCGCTGTCAGTGGATCTGTGCCAGCCCCCTCTCGCGGTCAGTGGGTCTGTGCCAGACCTCTCTCGCTGTCAGTGGCTCTATGCCAGCCCTCTCTCACTGTCAGTGGCTCTATGCCAGCTCTCTCTCTTGCTGTCAGTGGCTCTATGCCAGCTCTCTCTCTTGCTGTCAGTGGCTCTATGCCAGCTCTCTCTCTTGCTGTCAGTGACTCTATGCCAGCTCTCTCTCTTGCTGTCAGTGGCTCTATGCCAGACCTCTCTTGCCATCAGTGGCTCTGTGCCAGACCTCTCTTGCAGTCAGTGGCTCTATGCCAGACCTCTCTTGCCGTCAGTGGCTCTATGCCAGACCTCTCTTGCCGTCAGTGGCTCTTATGCCAGACCTCTCTTGCAGTCAGTGGCTCTGTGCCAGACCTCTCTTGCAGTCAGTGGCTCTGTACCAGACCTCTTGCTGTTAGTGACCCTGTGCCAGACCTCTCTTGCCGTCGGTGGCTCTATGCCAGACCTTTCTTGCGGTCAGTGGCTCTATGCCAGCCCTCTCTTGCTGTCAGTGGCTCTATGCCAGCCCTCTCTTGCTGTCAGTGGCTCTGTACCAGACCTCTCTTGCTGTCAGTGGCTCTGTACCAGCTCTCTCTTGCGGTCAGTGGCTCTGTACCAGCTCTCTTGCGGTCAGTGGCTCTGTACCAGCTCTCTCTTGCGGTCAGTGGCTCTGTACCAGACCTCTCTTGCTGTCAGTGGCTCTGTGCCAGACCTCTCTTGCTGTCAGTGGCTCTGTGCCAGCCCTCTCTCACTGTCAGTGGCTCTGTGCCAGCCCTCTCTGTAGGAAAGTGGCTCTGTATATACTGTACCCAAGTAAGGTTCAGGGTGTACAGAGTCCACAGTCCCCCAGAGGGTTGACAGAGGCTAAAGTTAGATATAACCTTACTCTCCAAAGTGGTAGCTTGGTCGAGCAGTAAGGCAGTATCAGAGGACAGTGTAAAGCATTTGTTGTACACACTCAGTCAGCAAATGAAGCCACACACTCAAGAACTGAACTCTAGGCCAATGGTTTGTATATAAAAAATATATGCTTGTTTTATTTTAGAACCAACAATAGGGTCAAAATATACTTTCTCAGTATGAGATGCTTTGGTTATTCACCTTACAGATAGGCAATAGACTTTTAGATAGTGGTAATCACAGTTGGTGCAAGAGGCAACACAGGGTCAAATTCAATGCAACATTGAGCTCAATGGAAAATTATGCTTAATTACAATTGATTACTTTGCAGAGCACTTTTCTAACCACAGGACTGGATCCTGGATTCAGTCCTGGGACACTTCCTGTAAACAGGTAAGAAAAAGCGTTTTGGTTATTGTAGTGATTTTTGAAGAATATTACTATATTTCAAAAGCTGACACTTAGAAACTTTTCTGGATAAAATTACCAATGTTATCCTATGAAAGGAAATACAGTGTGCAAGCAAAGTATGTTTACGTTACTTTGGTAATCCAGTGCTGGACTCCTAGGTTCAGCACTGGGACATTTACTTAAAACAGGTAAGTAATTACGTTTTTGTAGTTTGTTCGATTTTTAAAGAATATTTGTAAAATACAGAAATCGACACTTAGAAGAAATTTCACAGAAAACCAGTCAATGGATCCCTATGAAGGAAAAGTGAGTTAACGGTAAGTAACGTTGCGATTACTTTTAGGGCCAGTGTTGGGCACTCGGGTCCAGCACTGAGGCCCCTCCTAATACTAGGTGAGTATTTTCGTTTTCGTGACTCGGTTGATTTTTGGTGAATATTCTAAAGTTTCAGAACTCCACACTTAGAAGAAATTTGCAGAAAATCAGTCAATGGAACCCTATGGAAGAAAAGTGAGTTATCGGATTTCGGGTAAGTACTTGACTGGCAGGGTTAAGGTTCTGGGTAAGACTCAGGGGTCCCCCAGGATCAGGTAAGTACAGTTTTTACACCCTCAGCGGCACAGGGGCGGCCGGGTGCAGAGTGAGAAGGCCCAATGTTATCCTATGGCAGGCGTGGGGCCCCGGGTTGGTGGCTGCTGGCAAGCAGGCCACGCGACTGTGGGAGCTGGGCTCCTGGTCACTTGCTCAGGGCAAGTAGGGAAGTAGGTTAGGATAGAGGTTGCACTTCCAGGGGCACTCGGGCGGCTGGGTGCAGGGTGCTTTGAGCCGTCGGGCGCTCAATGTTAAACAATAGAGGTCGTGAAAGGTGAAGAAAGGCTGCAGGCTCGGGGACGGTGATTCTTCAGGGACGACCAACACTTCAGGAGGTAAGTTGGGGTCTTGGAGGATAGGTAGACACCCAGGAGTTGGGCACAGGGGGCCGTGGGGCGCCGGGTGCAGGGGTGTCTTTTGAGGTCGGGAAATCTTACCCCCTGCTGGTCGCGGTTGGAGGGGTCCCTTGTCCTGAGGCTGCAGGCGTCGTCTGGGTCGTCGAGGAGGGTCCTTGGCCACTGGATTCCAGGTCAGAATCGCCGGGGGTCGTCCTCGAGGTCTTTGGTCACTCAGGCACAGGCTGGACTCGGCGGGTGCAGAGTGTGCAGGTTTCGCGGCTCCGTGCCAGGGCCGGGTCTTTGGTAGGTTTTCTTTTGAGCAGTACCACTGCTCGTGGGAGTCCCTGGGTCGAAGGCTGTAGCACAGAAGTCAGGTCCTCCGGGGTTTGTGAGGTTGCTGAGGCCGGGATTCCGCAGGAGCAGGTTCAGAGGTCGACAGGCCGGTAGGGCTGGGGCCAAGTCAGTTGTTGTCGCCTCCTTTTTAGCAGCTGCACGGCTGGTCTTCTTGCTTCGTCTTCTCTTCTTGTTTTCGGATTTGGGAACTGCGGAAGGAAGGTTCAGGGAGCCCCTAAATACTAAATTTAGGGGTGGTTACAGGTAGGTAAGGGCAGGGACCAATGGGTCCCTTCCTGGGGTGGGTACACCCCTATTCTGTTCCTCTCCAGTGGGAGGGGGACAGGAGCCTGTCCCTGGTTGGCCAGGTCCCCCATCCTCAAGATGGCGGGGACTCGAGTTTGTGCTTCACCTCGCCTCCCCCACCTTAGGGGTGGAGTTGGCAGAGGTGGGCACAACCCATTTCCTGCTTCTGGTTTTCCCGCCGGTTCTCCCGCCAGGAGTGGGGGTAGAACCAGTGGGGACCAGTTTGCTGGAAGCAGCAAATGGTCTGGGAAACTCCAAAGGCGGCAGGCCTTTGAAGCTCCCCCTGCCCATCCTGGGGAGGAGGCTTTGGCACCTCGTCCCGGGATGTGCATTGTTTCAGGCCCCTGAGAGCAGAGGCTCTCGACCCAGGGGTCCAGAAACATGTCTGGTGGTGGCAGCCTGGGCAGCCACTCAGTCCGGACACTGGAGGTCGGGTTGGTTTCAGGGGGCATCTCTAAGATGCCCTCTGAGTGCGTTTTACATTAAATCCCACACTGGCATCAGTGGGGGTTTAATGTGCTGAGAAGTTTGATACCAAACTTCTTAGTCTTCAGTGGGGCCATTATGGTGCTGTGGAGTTCGTAATGACAGACTCCCAGCACCATATACTCTTAATGGCAGCACTGCACTTACAATGCCCAAGAATGGACTTGGGCACTGTAGGGGCACAGGGCTCATGCCTCTATGCCCTCACCACTGGCATAGTGCACCCAGCTAGAGGGGTGGCTGACCTAGGCCAGGGCAGTGGCTTGTAGGCATGGCACACAGGGATGTGAGCCATGTCGACTCTTCACTTTTGTTCTGCACCAAGACACGCAGCCTGCAAAGGCAGTGTGTGTGTGTAAAGGTGCAGGGTCCCTAAGGGTGGCACAACAAGTGCTGCAGCCCTTAGGGGCCTTCCCTGGTCACAGTGCCCTGGGTACCCATGGTACCATTTACCAGGGGCTGACCTGTGGCCAGGGATGTCAATTGGGTGTAGGTATCAATGCAATTTTAGGGAAGGAACACAGGCCCTGGGTACCTGGTTGGCAGGAGCCCAGGGCACACTCAGTCAAAGTACATCAGCCATTCAGCAAAAAGTGGGGGCATACCATGTAAGAAAGATGGCACTTTCTCACACTCTCTCACTGTCAGTGGCTCTGTGCCAGCCCTCTCTCACTGTCAGTGGCTCTGTGCCAGCCCTCTCTCACTGTCAGTGGCTCTGTGCCAGCCCTCTCTCACTGTCAGTGGCTCTGTGCCAGATCTCTCTCGCTGTCAGTGGCTCTCTGCCAGACCTCTCTCACTGTCAGTGGCTCTCTGCCAGACCTCTCTCACTGTCAGTAGCTCTGTGCCAGACCTCTCGCGCCGTCAGTGGCTCTGTGCCAGACCTCTCTCGCCGTCAGTGGCTCTGTGCCAGACCTCTCTCGCTGTCAGTGGCTCTCTGCCAGACCTCTCTCGCTGTCAGTGGCTCTCTGCCAGACCTCTCTCGCTGTCAGTGTCTCTGTGCCTGCCCTTTCTCGTGGTCAGTGGCTCTATGCCAGACCTCTCTTGTGGTCAGTGGCTCTATGCCAGACCTCTCTTACGGTCAGTGGCTCTGTGCCAGCCCTCTCTTGCCGTCAGTGGCTCTGTACCAGCCCTCTCTTGCTGTCAGTGGCTCTATGCCAGCCCTCTCTTGCTGTCAGTGCCTCTGCCAGACCTCTCTCACTGTTAGTGGCTCTGTACCAGACCTCTCTTGCGGTCAGTGGCTCTGTGCCAGACCTCTCTTGCTGTCAGTGGCTCTGTGCCAGACCTCTCTTGCTGTCAGTGGCTCTATGCCAGACCTCTCTTGCTGTCACTGGCTCTCTGCCAGCCCTCTCTCACTGTCAGTGGTTCCGTGCCAGCACACTCTCGCTGTCAGTGTCTTTATGCTAGACCTCTCTTCCTTTCAGTGGCACTGTGCCAGCACTCTCTCGCCGTCAGTGTCTCTATGCCAGACCTTTCTCGCTGTCAGTGGCTCTCTGCCAGACCTCTCTCGCGGTCAGAGGGTCTGTGCCAGCCCTCTCGTTGTCAGTGGCTCTATGCCAGCCCTCTCTCGCTGTCAGTGGCTCTATGCCAGCCCTCTCTCGCTGTCAGTGGCTCTATGCCAGCCCTCTCTTGCCGTCAGTGGCTCTATGCCAGACCTCTCTTGCCGTCAGTGGCTCTATGCCAGCCCTCTCTTGCCGTCAGTGGCTCTATGCCAGCCCTCTCTTGCCGTCAGTGGCTCTATGCCAGACCTCTCTTGCCGTCAGTGGCTCTATGCCAGCCCTCTCTCGCTGTCAGTGGCTCTATGCCAGCCCTCTCTTGCCGTCAGTGGCTCTATACCAGTCCTCCCTTGCTGTCAGTGACTCTATACCAGCCCTCTCTCGCTGTTAGTGGCTCTCTCCCGGACCTCTCTTGCGGTCAGTGGCTCTGTACCAGACCTCCCTTGCGGTCAGTGGCTCTGTACCAGACCTCTCTTGCGGTCAGTGGCTCTGTACCAGACCTCTCTTGCGGTCAGTGGCTCTGTGCCAGACCTCCCTTGCGGTCAGTGGCTCTGTACCAGACCTCCCTTGCTGTCTGTGGCTCTGTGCCAGACCTCCCTTGCTGTCCGTGGCTCTGTGCCAGACCTCTCGCTGTCAGTGGCTGTGTGCCAGATCTCTCTTGGTGTCAGTGACTCTGTGCCAGAGCTCTCTTGGTGTCAGTGGCTCAATGCCAGACCTCTCGCCATCAGTGGCTCAATGCCAGACCTCTCTTGCAGTCAGTGGCTCTGTGCCAGACCTCTCTTGCTGTCAGTGGCTCTGTGCCAGACCTCTCTTGCTGTCAGTGGCTCTGTGCCAGACCTCTCTTGCTGTCAGTGGCTCTGTGCCAGACCTCTCTTGCTGTCAGTGACTCTTGGCTCTATGCCAGATCTTTCTCGCGGTCAGTGGCTCTCTGCCAGCCCCCTCTCGCGGTCAGTGGGTCTGTGCCAGACCTCTCTCGCTGTCAGTGGCTCTATGCCAGACCTCTCTTGCCGTCAGTGGCTCTATGCCAGACCTCTCTTGCCTTCAGTCGCTCTATGCCAGCCCTCTCTCGCTGTCAGTGACTCTATGCCAGACCTCTCTCTCTGTGAGTGGCTCTATGCCAGCCCTCTATCGCTGTCAGTGGCTCCATGCAAGGCCTCTCTTGCTGTCCTTGGCTCTATGGCAGACCTCTCTTGCTGTCAGTGGCTCTATGCCAGACCTCTCTTGCTGTCAGTGGCTCTATGCCAGACCTCTCTTGCTGTCAGTGGCTCTATGCCAGACCTTTCTTGCTGTCAGTGGCTCTATGCCAGACCTTTCTTGCTGTCAGTGGCTCTATGCCAGCCCTTTCTTGCTGTCAGTGGCTCTATGCCAGACCTCTCTCGCTGTCAGTGGATCTGTGCCAGCCCCCTCTCGCGGTCAGTGGGTCTGTGCCAGACCTCTCTCGCTGTCAGTGGCTCTCTGCCAGACCTCTCTCGCGGTCAGAGGGTCTGTGCCAGACCGTTCTTGCTGTCAGTGGCTCTCTGCCAGACCTCTCTTGCGGTCAGTGGCTCTGTGCCAGCCCTCTCTTGTGGTCAGTGGCTCTATGCCAGCCCTCAGTGGCTCTATGCCAGACCTCTCTTGCTGTCCGGGGCTCTGTGCCAGCCCTCTCTTGCTGTCAGTGGCTCTGTGCCAGACCTCTCTTGCTGTCAGTGGCTCTGTGCCAGCCCTCAGTGGCTCAATGCCAGACCTCTCTCGCTGTCTGGGGCTCTGTGCCAGCCCTCTCTCGCTGTCAGTGACTCTATGCCAGACTTCTCTCGCTAACAGTGACTCTGTGCCAGACCTCTCTTGTTGTCTGGGGCTCTGTGCCAGCCCTCTCTTGCTGTCAGTAACTCTGACAGACCTCTCTCGCTGTCAGTGACTCTGTGCCAGACATCTCTCGCTGTCAGTGGCTCTATGCCTGCCCTCGATTGCTGTCAGTGTAGGGTGACCAGATTGTCAAAACAAAAAACCGGGACAGGTCATAGACATAGAAGTAGGACTGACAGAAGTACCCAAGGCTTTAAGTGTGATGGAAAAAACGGGGGGAGGTGCGGGGGGTCTCTCAAGGGGCGTGGCCGATGTAATTAAGGACGTGGCTTAAAACACATAAGCTAAAAAAAATCTGTGCCTAGCATAGCGTCCTGCCAGAAAAATGTGCTGCTTCTGTCATTGTATCCAGATAAATAATACAACGAGTAACAATACACATACAACAAGCCTGGACTATTAGCTTTGTCAATTGCTGTTAGCTGTATGAGCTAAATAAGCAACAACTTTGGCTTCACTGTACATAACATTGAAAATGCTTCAGTTCTGGAATGATGAGACTGTGAAAGAACTATAACGGGTCTCTTGAAGGCACTGAAGCGTGGTACTGCTGCAGCAGTAAGATTTTTTTTGTCACTGTGAGGGCAAAAATGGAGAGCCCGATAGGAACCTGTCTCAGCACCTGTGAGAAGTACAGAAT
The DNA here is from genome assembly GCA_963921515.1 of Calotriton arnoldi. Lineage (NCBI taxonomy): Eukaryota > Metazoa > Chordata > Amphibia > Caudata > Salamandridae > Calotriton > Calotriton arnoldi. The sequence goes on from CAWUFW010006295.1 coordinate 517,252, forward strand.
GGCGCACCGAGACACTATTTAAAAACCGGGACATTTATTTGTTTAACCCGGGCACTGTGCAAAAACCGGGACATTTCTTTAATTTGGAGCAAAGTGTCGGGACACTGATCCAAAAACCGGGACCGTCCGGGGGAAACCGGGACGTCTGGTCACCCTATGTCAGTGGCTCTGTACCAGACCTCTCTTGCTGTCCTTGGCTCTATGCCAGCCCTCTCTTGCTGTCCTTGGCTCTATGCCAGCCCTCTCTTGCTGTCCTTGGCTCTATGCCAGCCTTCTCTTGCTGTCAGTGGCTCTATGCCAGACCTCTCTTGCCGTCAGTTGCTCTGTGCCAGACCTCTCTCGCTGTCGGGGGCTCTGTGCCAGCCCTCTCTCGCTGTCAGTGGCTCAGTGCCAGACCCCTCTCGCTGTCCGTGGCTCTGTGCCAGACCTCTCTTGCTGTCAGTGGCTCTATGCCAGCTCTCTCTCGCTGTCAGTGGCTCTGTGCCAGACCTCTCTCGCTGTCAGTGACTCTGTGCCAGACCTCTCTCGCTGTCAGTGGCTCTGTGCCTGCCCCCTCTAGCTGTCAGTGGCTCTGTGCCAGACCTCTCTTGCTGTGAGTGGCTCTTTGACAGACCTCTCTTGCTGTCAGTGGCTCTATGCCAGACCTCTCTTACTGTGAGTGGCTCTGTGACAGACCTCTGTTGTGGTCAGTAGCTCTATGCCAGCCCTCTCTTGCGGTCAGTGGCTCTGTGCCAGACCTCTCTTGCTGTCAGTGGCTCTCTGCCAACCCTCTTTCACTGTCAGTGGCTCCGTGCAAGCACACTCTTGCTGTCAGTGTCTCTATGCCAGACCTCTCTTCCTTTCAGTGGCACCGTGCCAGCACTCTCTCCCCGTCAGTGTCTGTATGCCAGACCTCTCTCGCTGTCAGTGGCTCTCTGCCAGACCTCTCTCGCGGTCAGAGTGTTTGTGCCAGACCGTTCTTGCTGTCAGTGGCTCTCTGCCAGACCTCTCTCGTGGTCAGAGGGTCTGTCCCAGCCCTCTCTTGCTAACAGTGGCTCTCTGCCAGACCTCTCTTGCAGCTAGTGGCTCTGTGCCAGCCCTCAATGGCTCTATGCCAGACCTCTCTCGCTGTCCGGGGCTCTGTGCCAGACCTCTCTCGCTGTCCGGGGCTCTGTGCCAGACCTCTCTCGCTGTCCGGGGCTCTGTGCCAGACCTCTCTCGCTGTCCGGGGCTCTGTGCCAGCCCTCTCTCGCTGTCCGGGGCTCTGTGCCAGCCCTCTCTCGCTGTCAGTGGCTCTGTGCCAGCCCTCTCTTGCTGTCAGTGGCTCTGTGCCAGACCTCTCTTGCTGTCAGTGGCTCTGTGCCAGCCCTCAGTGGCTCTGTGCCAGACCTCTCTTGCTGTCAGTGGCTCTATGCCAGACCTCTCTTGCTGTCAGTTGCTCTGTGCCAGCCCTCAGTGGCTCTATGCCAAACCTCTGTTGCTGTCAGTGGCTCTGTGCCAGACCTCTCTCGCTGTCAGTGGCTCTGTGCCAGACCTCTTTTGCTGTCAGTGGCTCTGTGCCAGACCTCTCTTGCTGTCAGTTGCTCTGTGTCAGACCTCTTTCGCTGTCAATGGCTCTGTACCAGACCTCTCTTGTGGTCAGTGGCTCTGTGCCAGCCCTCTCTTGCTGTCAGTGGCTCTGTGCCAGACCTCTCTTGCTGTCAGTGTCTCTGTGCCAGCCCTCTCTTGCTGTCAGTGGCTCTGTGCCAGCCCTCTCTTGCTGTCAGTGTCTCTGTGCCAGACCTCTCTTGCTGTCAGTGGCTGTCTGCAAGTCCTCCCTTGCTCTTAGTGGCTCTGGGGCTATCGAGGGTAACCTCTTTTGCTGTTAGAGTCCCCGTGGTCAGGGAGAAGACCCTCTTGCTATCACATGGTTCACAAGGGGCCCTTCTCTAGCTGTCATTGCAAACCTTTTCATGGTGAATGAGTGACACCTCTCATTATAATGTACACAAGAGCTCTTTTGTTTTCCCTGTGATTGGAGTTGTGACTTGTACTTTTCTTCAGTTTTAAGTACCACTCTTGTAAAGCGGTCGGATGCCCCTGGCCCTTGTCTGCACAGAAATAAATAAACTGATTGTAACTGACTTTTACCGGTCGCTGATTTGGCACCCCAGAGAGTGTATATTGTTGTGGTATGCTGTGCTGTGATTGGGTGGGAAGAACAGCAGGTCGTCAAGGTAAGCTGTACTGTGATTGGCTGGGAGGAACAGCAGCTCATCATGGTAAGCTGTGCTGTGATTGGCTGGGAGGAACAACAGGTCGTCACGGTAAGCTGTACTGTGATTGGCTGGGAGGAACAGCAGCTCATCATGGTAAGCTGTGCTGTGATTGACTGATTTGCATAAAACCTCACCCTGCCACCTTCACGTTATGTTAGCAAACAAATTTGAACCTCATGTAAACCAGAGGAAACATTAAAAAAAAAAAATTATTGTTAATTATATTTTAAGCAGGTATGCAAGCAATAAATAACTTCAAATTCTTGCAGAAGCAGATGTGAGGCAGATACAGAAGTCATGTGGCACGCTGGGAGCCGGGCCACATCAGTCTCCATTGAAGATCTGCTGACCCCAATCAAGTTCTCATTATAACATGGAAACTCCAAATATACTGGTAGTGATCCCAGGGCCCCTGGCTGCTTCTGTGCTTCCCCTTGTCTTCCGCCCCTACTTCCCCCATGCATGCAGCTGCTGTTTAGCAGAGTCACCCCTCCACAAAACCCTCTATTCAAAGACGAATCGTTGCCCTGCACCAAAATCCTAAACTTTTAATGATTATTTTAATGGCTTTGGGGTCTCCAGCAATGATATGTTGTTACATGTTAGTGGTGAGTTGTAAAGAGGGAAGAGTCTCCTGTTATGCTGTCTGTAAGGAAGTGACTAAACCCCACCCCGGGCCGGACTGGCCGTAGGGGGCACCGGGCATTTCCCCAGAGGGCCAGAGGGGTGGGGGCCCCGGTCTACAAGGCCTGTCTTGGTGTTGGTGCCTTCATCTCGTTGCTGTCCCTAGTAAAACCTTCTGTGTGGGGTGGTGTTTCCCGGCTTCTCATTTAATCCACGTGGGTCTGCCAAGCTAACAGCCCTGAACCTCCCCTTGCCCAGCTTCCTGCCAGAGGTGGACTCAAAGCTCAGTCCAGCCAGAAGATCAAGCTGCTGACGGTGGAAACATCTAGAGCTCGCCCTCTTGAAGATCAGGTTGTTGATCCAGATAAAACGGCTGTCTCGGTCTAGCCTACGTGGGACCAGGGCCAGCCCTCAGTGGAAGGGAAGCATGAGTCTAGCTTCAGAGAGTATGGCTGGTAGAGGCCAGAGGTCACATGGCCAAGGCTGGTGCCCACTTATAAATCCAGATAAAGACTGCCACGGCCCAGTCTCTGTGAAGTTGGTACCCATTGGAAGAAGGTTATGATTCTTATCTGGGCAATCTGGCGGGTCTGTCCTTGTGCTCATAAATCCAGGGTCGGCTGCAAGAGACACATGCGATAGGGAAATGTTATAATCATGCAGTGGCTCACACTTCTGTGCCAGCATTGCCTCCTGGGAAGAGTTATCTGAATATCCTCACATCTCTCTCCTCTCCTTTTCTAGTTCTCCCCATCGACACCTGTGATTTCTTCTTCACGGACCCTCTTCTTCCACCCGGGCATCGCATCTACAACTGCTTGTCCAGCCGCTCTCAGCAGGTACCAGGAGGGGCATGGTATGAGACTGGTCGAGGGGGGCTGGGGGGCTTCTAGGGGCTGCATCAGATTTTGGATTGGTTGGCAGTCCAAATAAAGGGGCAGGTTGGGAGAGTGGATGTGGGGCAGGTAGGCGACTCTATGGGGTGGGTTTAGACACCTGAGGGACAACTGTCTGAATGGGGCAGAGTATGAGACTCCATGCATGTGAGTGTGTTTGTGTGTGTGTGTCTGAGACAGAATTGGAAACCTGGTAGCTGTCTTGATTGAAAGTCATTGTTACATTAAGGCCTTTGTAGGCAGCTGCGGTACGGTACTACCACAAGTGGGCAGAAGAGGGTGCTAGACTACAACACATGGCCATGGAAATGTCCTTGTTGCTGTTGGAAAGAGACAAACTGTCCGCGATAATTCATGGTTCACTTGGTATGTTTAGCTATTTCTTTAGCACAGTTTCGTGATAGTTTTTTTTATTTTTTACTCCGTAATCCTATTGTGTTAGGAGCAGCAAACAATCTCCAACCACATTAACGCCCCACCTGTGTACCGTACAAATTTGAAGGTGGGACTAACATACAGTTCATAGGCCTCTTCTGTGGTAAACCAAACTCGCCCAGATCCACTTTTAACACTGTGCCTCTTCCATACCTTGGTCTTCCATAGAGGTTCATAGTCTTTGCGAACACAGTTACCCTTTTTGTGCCATATGTAAGCAGGTTGGTATTCCCCGCCCTTTCTTTACTTCTTCCCAGATATTTTTACTACCTGACATAGACATCTAGCTGCAGATTCCTTACCTTAGAATTTCCCAGGCGTCAGGCTGGATCCGGAAGACTTTCTCAAGCAATACCCTTGCGCGTAGGTAGGTGCTGTCGGTCGGCTCAGTGTTACTTCGTCCGTGCCAGAAGTGACGTCTGCATCACCTATATAGGCACCACCTCGGCGTGCTGACATCAGTTCTTTTTCTTTCCGCACCAGCTAGCGCAGATCCGTGAAGAGAGCTACCCTCTGTCACTTTTTCTCAGGCTTTTTCAATTTTTTGTCGACTATTTTTGGGGTGTAGGTTTCTCCTCAATGTCGAAGAAGACTTCTGGATTCAAACCTCGCAGCGCCTGCCATCACGCCATGTCGGTGACGGATCCACACTTAATTTGTCTTTGGTGCCTGGAGCACGACCACGACTCGAACTCGTGCTCCGACTGCCAGGCCATGGTTCCGAACGCTTTGAGGGATTGGTCCCTAAGGCTGCTTGCGGCCCGGCGTTCGACTCCACACTGTTTGCCCCAGAGGTCTTGTTCTCTGTCCAGGTCGAGAGGAAATTCCGGGCACTGTTCCAGGAGTCCTAAGTCCTTGTCTTCCCACTCAAGTCGTCGGGTCGGTCAGGTAAGAGGTATAAGAAACACAAGAAAGCGAACGCGCTTCAACTTCTCCCCGTCCGGTGGCTGATGTGACGGAGGAGTTTCGACGCTCTTTGCCCCGTTCTGCGGAACCTGCACCTGAGACGGCTCCGCGCTTATCTGCTGTACCAGGAGCCATAGGGACCCCCGCCCAGCCTAAAGAAATCTATGACGCCCTGTGCCTCATATTTGAGTGACCTGACCCTCCCAGTGCGCCTTCGGGCCCCGGAGGCTGAGATGGGGCTCTATTGGGTTCCGCGCCGGCAGCTCCAGCTCGATGCCCCCCAATGGATCCAGTGGTGGTTCCGTACCGGCGCCGGTCGCGCCCCTGTGACCTTTCCCGGCACCAGCTGGGCACCGAGACTCCTGATGCCACCGGCGCTCCCGAGCGGCGCCAACCCCATTCTTATCCTCGACGACCCAGAGCCGAATAGGTGCCCGTTAATGCTGATTCCGGCGCCGACGGCACCCTTGGGTCCTAGGTCCGCTCCTCAGCCTTCATTTGAGGGCTAGAAATAGAGGAAGATTGGGAGGGGTCACTGGACCCTTTAAAAGAGCAGCCTGAGCACGAAATGGACTGGTATGAGGAATTGGGTGAGGCCAGTGGACTGGATACCTCTCCAGACTCTGGCCTGCTTTCTCCTCCTACCATGGCTACCGAGGAGGAAGCTTCATATGCTATGGTGGTGAGAAGGGCGGCAGGGGTCCTGAACCTTCAGCTTCCTTTGGAAGTCAAGGCAAACATCTAAACAGAGATCCTGCAGCCGGGTGTCTCCTCCCCGGAACCCCTCCTGCCTTTCAGCGAGGCCTTGACTGATGTCCTTCTGGGAACCTGGTCCAAGCCCAGCACAGGGGCTCCAGGGAATAGGACTATCGCCCGCCGCCATCACCCTCTACCGGGTCACCCAAAATTCCTCACCAACCACCCTACCCCCAAGAGCTTGGTGGTCCCGGCCTCTGCCTCACAAGGCGCGTTCCCTTCCACACCCCCGGACAGGGAATTCAAGAGGCTGGATGGTTGGGGCAAAAAGGTGTTTTTCTTCCACCAGCCTTGGATTGCGGTCAGTGAACACTGCATGCCTATTGGGTCGTTACTCCCACTCCCTTTCGGAAACGGTTGCACAAGTGCTGCCACAGGTCCCGGAGGGAGCCCGGGCCATTCTCTCCCAGGCGGTATCAGACGGGAGAGATGAGGCAGAGTTCACCATTCGTTGAGGGCTTGACACCGCTGACTCACTGGGCAGAGCAATGTCATAGACGGTGCCTGTTAGAAAGCCATGTCTAGCTGAGAACTTCTGATTTTTCTGGGGATGTCCAGGCTTCCCTAATGGACATGCCCTTTGATGGCACATGTCTCTTCGGAGACCAGGCAGTCATGGCCCTGGAGCGCTTTAAGGGCTCGCAGACTATGGCCAAGTCTTTGGGCCTTTCGGTGACCACCCGTCCCCCATCTGCTTTTCACTCCTTTCGTGGCCACAGAAGGGGCTTCCAGCCGCACCAGCCATATCCCAGCCACAAGACCACGCAAGTTCAGCAACCTCTGCACAACCGTGGGGTTGGCTCCTTTCAACCCCATGGGTCAGGCGGCCAGAGGTCCACTCGGTCCACTCCTCCACCTGCAGCCTCTAAACCTTCCTAGTCCAGCCCTTCAAGATCATGGGCGGCCGGTTGGTGGCAAGATCAGCCACCCCCTCCACAACTTGCAAAACAGCACATCGCACAAGTGGGTTCTTCAGATAGTCCAAAGGGGCTACTCCCTCCTCTTATGGTAGCGTTGGACTTGCAGAATGCCCTTTTTTCACATTCCCGTCCTTCCTGCTCATCGGCGTTACCTGCGGTTCACTGTGGGCCATGAGCACTTTCAGTTCACCGTGCTCCCCTTTGGCCTTACCAGCGCCCCTCGGGTGTTTCTCCAAGGTGATGGCAGTGGTCACAGCTCATTTAGGCAGATCAGGGTGCAAGCCTTCCCCTATCTCGACAACTGACTGTTGAAGGCGAGCTCAACCCAGGCTGTCCTCTCCCACCTCCAGACTACGGGGAATCTCCTGCTTTCACTATCAACGAAAGTCACACCTGACTCCCCTCTAAGACGCTCCCTTTCATCGGAGCTGTTCTGTACACAGTTCAGTTTCAGGCCTATCCTCCCAAGTGGCGAGTCCAAGATGTTCATGCTACTATACCGATGTTTCAACCTCTATCATGCATTTCGGTGAGACTGACTTAGGCTGCTGTGCCTCATGGCCTCCTGCATCCTGCTAGTGACACGTGCCAGATGGCATATGCGGGCTCTGCAGTGGGACCTGAAGTTCCAGTGGGCTCAGCATCAGGGGAATCTCTCCGACATGGTTCAGATCTTGGAGAGAACTGCACAGGATCTGCAGTGGTGGCTGATCAACCTCGATTGAGTCAGAGGCAGATCCCTCTCCCTTTCCCAACCAGATCACACAGTAGTGACAGATGCATCACTCCTGGGATGGGGCGACCATCTCAAAGAGGTGGAGATCAGAGGACTCTGGTCTCCGGCGGAATCCAGTCTCCACATCAACTTGCTGGAGCTCCGAGCGATTCGCTTGGCATTGAAAGCTTTTCTCCCTTCCATCTAGGGAATGCTGATTCCAGTGTTCAAGGACAACACCACCGACATGTGTTACTGCAACAAATAAGGCAAGGTGGGGTCCTTTGTCCACTATGCTGGATTTGCTAGAGGGTTTCGGGGAGTGGCAATCCTTCTAGGTCAGGCCTTTCCCTTTGCCAAGAGGCCCTTTGTCTCTGGACATGGCTGGAACAGCAGGGCATATCCCTGATGGTTCAACACCTGCCAGGTTCCCTGAACTCCAGGATGGACAAACTCAGCCGTCGATGCCTAGCGGTGTTATATTCCATATAGGTACCCCAATATACGACCAGGTAACATCCTAACCCTTCACCTATATTCTTCCCTATATTACACACATAACGGTTCTTAGGGACTGACCTTTTACCTAGATACGACACTGCACACAGAACGTGGGATTTTCCCTGGTGAAAACCTCATACATTATGCATGAGGATTCTTGGAAACTCAGCAGGACTACCATCTCCTGTATAATAACTATGTATAAAGTTCATTCCCGACGTCATCCGAAGTCCGACAAGTGGCACAGCAAGGTAGAACCCCCGGGGAGACCTTTGGGTATATAAACATCACATCTTGCTGAGACAAAGAGAGGAGATCAGGATTTCCCTGCCGACACACTGACATGAGACGCTGAGGTTCCTGCATTCAGATACTCCAGCTCGCAGTGGTCTAACATCCCTTGCGGGGTATCCAACTCGAGATCAAGATGGGGTCCCACAGTCTCTCACTTCAGGTAATGGGGTTGACTTTATCCTAGAGGGATTCTTGGCTTAACACCTTCATACATGCTAGGTACATTTAGGTACATCTAGTTAGGGTAGCATCGTAGGAGTACGCATTTTATTGTCATGTATTTTATATACTTGCCTGTATTCATGGTTACAGCAAGATGGTAGAAATCTACCATCCTTTTACTTTCCTACTGCTTCTAATCATTTATATCTGTTACTGTCTAATGGTTGTTTCAGCACACCTATTTTACACTAGAATAACAACTGCTTATTGAAAAACGTCCATACCGTTTATTCTGTGTATCTCTCTGAGACTGAGTGAGCACGAGTGACTGAGCGAAAAGTAGTACACTGTTTCCACGGTCCTGAGGGATCAGGGTTGTCATGTTCGATAGTTGCCAAGAACTATTCTCTCCTTGGTAAGAGGAGTTTTTTGTGGCACTGTGAGTTAGCTGGTACACAGGCCAACATACCCGGTGGGGGTGTCTAGAATTAGTCTGACACCAATCCTACAGTGTTTGTTGTCTAAACGCGCAGATCCTATATAGGTTTTAAAGGAACTACACGACATGGCGCCGCCAACGTTGGTTGGATACTTATTTAACAGTTAAATCTGAGTAGTTCAGTCGTGCTATTCTCAGAGAACCCTACTCACATTTTCCCAGAGACGTCTGGAGTGGAAAGGAACAAAAATCCGCCGCAGCTGAGTAGGCAAAATCCTATGTATTGGCTGTTGGTTAATCAAGCTTGAAGGACACACTGTTCCTATTGTGCATAACACCTTATCTTAGGTTCCCTTAAAAAGAACTCGTCTTACTAAATACAATGACTGAGCAAGCGGATAACGCTGTGCATAACCTAAATCTCTCAGCCGAAGAAGATGCAGATGCAATACAAATTACAGAAAATGTTAGAAATGCTATCACCTTAAAACTAGCTTTGTATTGTTTAACAGCTAGGGGTGGGCCAGTAACCGTCGTGATTGAGGCACACGAATCATTTAGAACAGAGGTATTCTATTCATGGGTCACATTCCCACAGGCAAATGTACTAACAAAAACATTTCAAAACTACACAGAAGATGAAATACCGAACAAATATTGTCCATACGAGGACATTGAAGTTCCGCTCACTTACCAGGAGCATTTATACTGGTTTAAAGGCGCCCTACCCCATACAAGAAATAAAGTAAGACTCTGTCCGCTCGGAAGAGATGGAGCAACATGGCCAGTATTGGCAGCCTACACACCACATCCTGACATAGAAACAATGCCAGCAGGAGACTTACTTACACTTCATAAAGAACTGATAAGACTTTACAGAAACATGACACAGTTCGTGATGAGAACACTCACAGTTCAGCCAGCAACAGCTACACCAACGGGTCCGATTCAAACATCAACAACTAAAATAATACCACAAACATTACACGCAGTGATGGGTAAAATGACCACTAAACGTGAACAAATGCCATTTTGGGTGGCTCAAAAAATAACACAGCTAGAGGCGGTATTTCCAAACACCAGCCCAAATGAAAAACACAGAATGTTAACAATTTGCTTGCCCATCGGTATAACACCCCAGATAGAGGACTGTACCTCTTGGGGTACAGTTTTTGCTGCTATATATACCAGAATTCATGGTATCCCTTCATTAGCAGTAATACCAGATGTATTAAGACAAATACAGAATGAATATGGAGCAGAATCTGCTCTGAACTTAGGGATGAAGTTACTAGGTAATTTTGCCCTGGTATCAGCTATAATATTAGCAAATATTAACGGGAAAGCAGCATTGGTGGCAATACGCCAACGCCTAAGGGAGTTCTCTCCTCTACAACCGGAACATGAATTACCCAAAATAATTGAAACTACTTATACAGAATTAGGCAGAGACAGTTTGGGGGGTAGAGCAATAAAACCTCAACTGATGGGTAGTCCCGAAAAAGATACCTTTAAGCAAGCACCCGATTCTTCAGAAAAGAAATGGGATAATAACAGACAACAAAAGAATAAGGACAATAGATCTCAATCCAGAGGTTGGTCTCCTCAACAGGAGCCCTCCAAACGGAGGTATAACCTTAGAACACTGATACACGTTCCTCTCGTTCCTTTCAGGGTTCATTGAAAAACTTGGAGAGGGAAGGACGGTCAGAACACAGACAAGAAGAGCGTACAAAGTCCAGAGACGCACAACGCACTTCAGACTACGCTTCCAAAAAAGAAGAAAAGCCTAAAGCAAAACCTCAATTCAAAAAGAAGAAAGTAGCAGGTCTCAAAGTTAGACATGTCCAGAATTCTGAGGACACAACTACTGAACGGGGAATGGGCTCTGACGATGCTAGATAGTGCAGCAGAAGTAACAATAGCTCGCCAGAACCTGATGGAATTTCTGGTGACAGCGGAGTTGAGTGAACATATCAGTTTAGAAACGCCTGATACTAGGGTAAGTGTCCCACATAGGTTACATGAAATAACACTACAAATGGAAGGGGACGAGCCCAGAAAAATTAAAGGTCTCTTTTGGGAGAACCTGACTTTTGGCTATGACATTCTTTTAGCTGAAAGAGATTGGCCGCCTACTATTGTTATGAATTGCCCAAAGGGAGAAACGGTAATTATGCCAGCTTTTTCCGACCTCGTTCCCCAATATTTAAAACACGCATACGCGCGGGAGTGGGCGGTAGCCCTTGCCCCCGCACTATATCGCAACCATGTTGGGTGGGATGAAGATTCAACCCAACACGTGATACCATTAAAATCTACTCCAACTCCTCAGAGACAGTATCCAATAAAACAGGAAGCGAAAAAACAGGTCAGGGAGATCTTAGATCAACTTGAATTTCAGGGTGTGATTGAAACTTTCACCTCTTCAATGAATAATCCTTTGTTTCCTGTAATAAAACCCGATAATTCATATCGTCTAGTTTTAGACTACAGACATCTTAAACTCATGCACAAAAACTTTTGCAGTACAAAACGCACACAGTGCCGCATTAATGAATAACATTGTTCGGAAAAAAATAGAAAACACTAGTTATTTCGAATGGATTTTTCTGCCAAAATATAGCACCTGAGAGCAGATATTTGACAGCATTCTCACCGCTGGGGTCCCAGCGGCAATTTTGTCGACTCCCCCAGGGGTATAAGAACAGCCCGGGGTTGTTTTCAGCCAGGGTAACTGAGTTACTTCAGAATCTGGATGAAGAGGCATTGTCCTATGTGGATGATATTTATCTGATGGATGATGACCTAGAGGAACACTTGACCAGGGTGAGCACCATAATTTTGGGATTCGCCTCTGAGGGCTACAAATTTAACTTGAAAAAATCAAAAATATCCCACCTCAATGTCCTATTTTTGGGATATGAGCTTTCAAGTGAAGGTAAAAGCTTGGCAGCCAACTCTTTAGAAAAATGTGCACTGCTTCAACCTCCAAAATCATTGAAAAATGTACAATCCATACTGGGATTCCTGAATTTTGGTAGAACATACATTTTGGATTACGCAGAAAGAGTTAAACCTTTCTACAACCTCATAAGACCTGATTTTTCAGTTAGGCAATGGACACAGGAACATACAGATATCCTTCGTTCCCTACAAGCTGACATGATGGCGTCCAAATACTTACAGACACGCGTAAATGTTTGCAATTTAGTAATCCGTATAGTTGCGGGCCAATCTGGGTACACCTACCTAACATACAATGAAGGCGAAACAGTACCCATAGCATACAAATCACACTTATACAGAAATGCTGAGATGCGTTTTGCATCTACAGAAAAAATTCTGACAGCAGTCCAGACGGCTGTAGTAAGAGAGAGAGCACTGGCTCAGGGGAAACAAATAATTGTCGTGACTCCGGTACCGGCCTTAGAGGCTGCGACAAAGGCAAGCATTCCAAATGCTAAAGCCTTACATCCAAGTTGGATACAATGGGCTAATTCTCTCACTGCAACAGATGTGGAATACAGATACGACCCAAGTCTAAAAACACAAGCATTTTTGCAATATGAACAGGAATATCCTCTCCCGAATGAAATAATGCCTCTAGATCAGTATGAATACATAATTTACACTGACGGATCTGCTCAGCCTTCCATTGGAAGTAAACCGCAATACAGCGCCGCATGTGCGATTGTAAAAGGACTTATGCAGGACGGAAAGTTTCATCCAAGCTGTACAAAAACGCAGTCTCTAGGAGACTGCACGGCTCAGCTGGCAGAATTAAAAGCTCTATTACTGGCACTGATAAATACGGATCGAGAATTTCCCACTCTAATTGTGTGCGATTATTTTTACTGTGTCCAGTCATACAACAAATATCTTCACTATTAGGGACAAAATGGGTTTTAAGACTCAAAAGGTGGCACAATTAAGCATAAAATGCTATGGGAACAGGTAGCTGAGTTGAAAAACAAACTACCAAGAGCTCACGTGATACACACGCTGAGTCCTCAACGTGATGACGTTCACATTGAAGGGAATTCATTGGCTCATGAAGCCGCGAAGGGGGCAGTACGAACTGCTTCCGTAGCTGCAATCATTCGTTCAAAAACGAAAATAGACGGACAGATAATGGTAGCTGTCATTGCATCACGCAAAGACAGGCATTGCCGAAAGATTTTCCACTCAAGAACTCCTACAAGTTAGATGCAAATAACTTCCCATTTGCTCAGATTCCCGGAGTGGGGGATAGAGTAATACCAAACAGGGATCGCAGATTAGGCTTAATTTTCACTGCACACGAGGGACTTGGTTCTGATCGTGCAGGAGTGTCGGCGACAGTTTCTTTACTGAAACAACGCTATTGGTGGCCAGGGTTAACGAAGCAGACCAAAGATTATGTCTTAAAGTGCGACATCTGTCAACAGATGAAGGGCTCCACCATAACACGTCGAGCGCAGACACCATTACTAATATCAGATAGACCATTCGCATGTGTCTGTTTGGACCACTGCGGCCCCTTACAATCTGATGGGGCGTACAAATATATCATGGTTGCAGTGGATTCCTGCTCGAGATTTCTATGGGTATGTTCGAACTGTTATTAAAGATTTGCGAGTCTTTATAGGGACATACGCAGTTGGCACATTACATTCTGACTGTGGCCCCGCGTTTAGCTCTAGGGCTTACAAGGAAGCCATGGGAGGTTTGGGTGTAGCATTGCGGTACCCTTCTCCGTACCATCCCGAGGGAAATTCGATCGTGGAGAGGAAAAACCGGGACTTAAAGCAATCTTTAACAGCTAGAGTATTAGGTTCGGGTGGTAGTTGGGTCAATCACTTATATGGCGTACAGCGGGCCCTCAACAATATGCCAAGAAGTTCTCTAGGGGGTGCCACTCCTTATGAGGTTCTATTTGGGACGAGAATGTGGGTACCTGATCTCGATTGTGAAGGCACAGTGGCGGATGAAAAACCTTTTGACATCAATAAACGTTTGGCTGTTTTACAGGATCTCAATGAATCCAGGGCACTACAAAGCAATGTCCAGGTAAAGCGGACCGCCACTGGGGAAGTCAAGTCAAGTCAGTCACCGCAAGACCTGTCTGAGTCCCTAAAGTCAGGGATCTGGTCAGAGAGAAGATGGTGGCCAAAAAAGAATTTGGTCCATCATACAGAAAGCCTGTACCTGTCCTGGCCGTTGAAGGAACAAGAACAGTACTTCTGCCCCCTCTTGCCGGGAAAAAGGAGAAAAGATTTGTCTCCATTGATCTGCTAAAACCACACTATGTGGCCGATACTGAATAGTAGGCCTCATGGACTCCTAGGTAGCCGACGCCCTCCTCTCGCTACCATACAGGAAGTTCAGACGGAAAGGCTCATCACGTTTGAAGAGTCACCTATACGGAATGATGGACTATGCAATAATGCCACAGAACTAGTTCCTCTTGATACAGAAATACAAAATCAAAATGAAAGACAAATTTCAGTTCGACCTAACACTGATGTCTACGTAAACATGCCTCAACAAGAGCCGTCTACAAGTTCAACAAAACCTGCGGAATTACCAAAAATAGATTGAACTGCGTCTCGCTATTTCATCGATTTCAATACCTTTTCCTTGGATCCGAGTGAACCTGAAACAACGCCAGACCCAATATCTCGTCACCAACAAGTCTAAGACTTCTTAATTTTTCTTAAAAAGACTTACCTGGTGTTACCCTGGCTAGAACTTTGGATAATCACCGGGATACTTTTCTTTCTTTTCTGGATAGGCTTAGTAACTGTCTTATTAATGGAACTTACCTTCACCAAAGCTCTGCAGCATCAAAAGTGAACTTAATCCTAAAACCTCATGTTTCGTCTCATCGTGAACAAAGAGACTGGTCATCAGTGAACATTGCAGCAGTTCCTATACCTGATGGTATAGTATGGGACAAGGTTGATTATGATATATTTGGTCCGACCAAACTTTTAAAAATACCACATTTGTTTAAAATCTCCTTAAATTATATCATTACCTCCAGTGCATTTTCCGATGATTGGGATTTTGAAACTGTAACCAATATGTTGTCTGATTTGGAACAAACTGCCGCATTTTCTAGCAATGAAATGTTAGAGGAAACATCAGACTTTAACACAATGTATTTTTATCAACATTATGGTCATCATTTTCTACACAAATCCAGTACCCCTAGAAATGTTTTTCACATATCACCAATGGGAACATTGCCCTACACCACCGAAAAGTAGTTCGAAAACGTTTGCACAGAAATTTTCATATTTTTCAGGGTTTAACATTTCAGACCAGACTTCATATTACTATAAGGTTGCACCGACATCTGCACAGAAAAATATGCTGACTAACACAAAACAGATTTACTCTGCTTCCTTTATTACCCAACTGTCTGAACAGAGTTTCGACTTATGGAAAGACACTATAGACTTAAAATCAGTCTGGGGTTCTAGAGACTGGCAAGTCCAGGGAACAGAAGCGCTATTTAGAGCATGCCTCATTCCTCAGCAGATGATATTTCTAAATGAAACTGTGCAACAGGAGTTTCCTAAGCGGCACTCGCTCTGCGACGCTTATCGTCTTGAGCAGAGCTCAGGCCTCCTGTACGCCTTTCCGCCAATACCACTCCTGTCCCAAGTACTCAAGAAGATCAGGAGCGACCGGACCCTAGTCATTCTTGTGGCTTCGGACTGGGCACAGAGAGTCTGGTATTCCCGAGCTTCTCCAACCTTCCTCCCGAAGTCTGTGATGTGATTTTGGCAGCCTGGCGTCCCTCTACCAAGACCATGTACGCCTGCCGGTGGCAGAAATTTGTAAAATATTGTACATTAAGGTCTATTGACCCTTATTCAGCTTCCCTTTCTTAAGTACTTCTCTTTATTTTGAACCTTGCCCAGCAGGGCTCTGCTCTGGACACTCTTAAAAGGTACCTTTCGGCCATGTCTATCTTCTTGAGGCTGCCAGACCAACCCTCTTTATTTAAATCCCCTATTGTGAACAGATTCCTTAGGGGCTTGTATATTGTATTGTAATTGCATTTATATGGCGCTACCCCTGACGAGGCGTCGAAGCGCTTTTTCGGCGAGTAGCACGCTACTCCGGGACCCATAGAGGATTAGTGTTGAATTAGTATAGTGAAACATGCAAGTCAATTTTAAGTGGTGGATAGGTTAATCATTCCCTCAGTGGGACCTTAATTTGGTTCTAACCTTCCTGATGTGCGTTCCATACCGAACCTCTACATAACTGCCCCCTCCGACTCCTTTCCATCAAAACAGCCTTTTTAGTGGCAATAACTTTCGTCAGGAGAGTAAGTGACTTGCAGGCTCTGTCATCCAAGCCTCCTTACCTGACCATCTTCCCTGATAAGTTGGTGCTTCGCACTAGGGCCTCTTTCTTACCGAAAGTGGTAACACCATTCCATGTGGGGCAATCAGTCACCTTGACCACTTTCTACGGTCCTCCACACCCCCTCTAAAGAAGAGGAGAGACCACCATCTGGACCCAAAAAGAGTGTTGTTGTTCTACCATGACCGCACTGAAGAGTTCCGGGTGGACAACCAACTCTTCATGGGGGGCGTTCGATCAAAGAAAGGTCATGCGGTGCAGAAAAGGACTATCTCGTGATGGGTCATCCTATGCATCAAAATTTGCAATGCTCTGGCCAAGAAACAGCCTCCTGAAGGTGTAAAGGCTCACTCCACCGGAGCTAAGGCTGCGACCACACCGTTGCAACGTGGTGTTCCAGTCCTTGACATTTGTCAGGCAGTAACTTTGGCATCCCTGCACACATTCACTAAGCACTACTGCCTGGACAGTCAAGTCCGTAGGGACAGCCTGTTCGAGGTATGTGAGCTGTAGATCACATGCTTTGCATACTCCTGCCATCTAGTGTTGGGTCCGAATGTTTGCAAGTTGTTTTTCTTCGAAGAAGTCTTTCCAGTCACGAGGTAGGTGACTCCTCCTTTCGGTGATAGTGCGCATGGGCATTGACTCCATTGTTAGATTGTTTTTTTCCGCCATCGGGTTCGGACGTGTATTGCTGCGCTCCGGTTTGAAACTGTTCCTCGGGTTCCCCTCGGTGCGCAATTCGCTTACCCTCGACGGTATTGTTATTCGATCGTGTTTCCCATTCTCCGCGTATCGTATCGGTTCACAAAAATCTCTTTCGATCGGAAACTTCGTGGAAGGCCGTCGGGTCTTGCCGCGTTGGACCATCTCGCAGTCGATGGAATGGACTCCATTTAAATTCTGTCCCCGGTGCCACGCCAAGTACCCGCGCACCGACTCGCACGAAGTGTGCAACTTGTGCCTCTCCCCGGAGCATGACGAACTAGACTGCGATGCATGCAAATCGTTCCGATCAAAAAAAGACGCTCATCTCTTCGGAGAAGATTCCGAACAAGACGTCGACGACGCACAAGGAGCCGAGGAAGAAGAGGAGCTCATTTCCGTGTCCGAAGCCGACTCCGACATGGACGAAGAGATTCCGCAGGGTCAGCGTACTATGAGTACTGATCCTACCCTGCACCAAACTACACCGCTGCCCAAGAAAAAGGCCCCGGGCCCTTCTCTGCCTTCAGGCCAAGGTCGGCACCAAGAACACGTTTCAGATGCCCCGCCTTCGGGCCCGGCACCAAAACAAATATTAAAGCCTTCCGGCTCGGGAACGAGTCGGCCACATTCGGGCACCAAGCTGAAACAATCGGCATCGAAACCGAAGAACGTTTCGGAGTCAACTCCTTCGGTACCAAAACTGAAACCATCCTCGGATCCGAACACTTGGGCGCCGAAAATATTGGCACCGTAAGATAAAACAGCTCCTACTCCATCAAAGGAGCCTTGTTTCGACGTCCCGCCTTCAAACAGAGACCCGAAACAAAAGGAACTGGTCATCAATCCCAAAACTGGACATATTCAAACAAAATTCCCATTGAAACGCAAACCAGAAACGGAGGACGCTTACCACATTCCTCTTAAAAGAAAACATGTTGGTACTAATCCCTCTCCTCCTTCTCTACCACCTCCTTCCGCACCTAACCCACATTTATTGATAGCACCCACAAATTCACCACAATCACCTGACAATCAGGATGACGGGAACGGGGTAGATGATAATAGTCCTGATCCATGGAACGATTATAACACAGATCCAAACACAGATAACGATCCAGACTTATACTTTACAAAAACCTCTACACCCGATGATAATATAGGGTATGTAGACCTAATAAATAGGGCTGCTGAATATCATGGAGTTCAGCTTCATAACGGGTCACTTGAGGAGCATTTTCTCTTTGAGACACTAAGCACTTCCCAAAGATCCACTCATACACTGCCTATGCTTAAGGGTATGCTGAAGCATGCGGACAACATCTTTAAAGATCTTTGAATTCTCAGACCAAGGGTGGATAAAAAGTATAAATCTGCACCAACAGATCCAGTTTACATCGAGGGTCAATTACCATTGGATTCTTTAGTGGTTTCTAATGCCCGTAAACGGGCAAACTCACAAACATCGGGGGATGCCCCTCCTCCAGACAAGGAATCTGAACTAATAGATGCCTTGGGAAAAAGAATAGCTGCACAGGCAGCCAATCACTGGCGTATTGCCAATACCCAGGCTCTCTTAGCTAGATACGACAGAGCGCACTACGACAAATTGGAACAATTGCTCCAATTTCTACCTGATGAACATAAGTCTAAGGCACACGACCTAGTTCAGGAAGGAAAGCTAATTTTGAACACATCTATTAGATGCGCTTTAGATGCAGCTGACACTGTGGCACGTGCAATCAACACCATTGTCTTGCTATGAAGGCACGCCTGGCTTAGAATTTCAGGGTTGAAACCCGAAGTGCAGGCTTCTATCTTAAACTTACCTTTTGATAAAGAGCATCTCTTTGGTCCTGTTGTAGACACTTCCTTAGAGAAGATGAAGAAGGACACAGATGTCGCAAAATCTATGGGAGCCTTACAGTCCCCATCCAATCGGGGTTCTTTTCGTTGCTCCTTCTACAGAGGGGGCTCTAAAAACATATCTACAGACAACACCTCTACATCCTATAAAGGTAACAGTCCGTCATCCTCTTCAAGAGGTTACTTTCGAGGCGGATTTAGATGCAATAATGGCAAGGGAGGAGGTAAAGATTCCACACCCTTCACCTCCCCCTCAACAAACAGTGACTTTCCTCCCGATCATTCCACACCGGTCGGGGGACGTCTCTCTCAATTCCTCCCCGTCTGGCATACAATAACTTCAGACAGATGGGTTCTAGGAATTATCCAATCTGGTTATTGCCTGGAGCTTACCAACAATCCCCCAAACATTCCTCCACATTCACACAAAATGTCACCAGAGCATTTACACCTCCTACAACAAGAGGTTCACTCTCTTCTGCAAAAAGGATCTATAGATCCCGTACCATTACAATATCAAGGATCGGGCATGTACTCCCTATACTTTCTCATACCCAAAGGACGGCTCTCTCAGGCCTATATTAGACCTCCGAGAGCTAAATCAATATATTCAATCAGATCACTTTCATATGGTCACGCTTCAACAAATGCTCCCACTCCTACAGCAAGGCGACTTTATGTCCACTTTAGACTTAAAGGATGCATACTTCCATATTCCAATACATCCCGCTCATCGCAAATATCTCAGGTTTGTGGTAGCGGGACAACACTACCAGTTCGAAGTGCTTCCATTCGGAGTCACCACTGCTCCCAGAGTATTCACCAAATGCCTGGCAGTAGTCGCTGCTCACCTGTGAAGACCGCATATTCATGTCTTCCCATACTTGGACGACTGGCTCATCAAAGCCAGCTCTTACCCAAAGTGTCTCCAGCACACTCAAATAACACTGCAATTACTGCACAATCTGGGGTTCACACTCAATGTGTTGAAGTCTCATCTCCAACCCTTCAACACACAAACATATTTGGGAGCGACTCTCAATACTCAAAAAGCTCTAGCCTGTCCCAATGCAGCCAGAATCTGCAATATTCTGGCTCTAATCTCAGTTTCAGCCCGAGCGGTCCCTTCCAGCTCGAGTATACATGCAGCTGCTGGGAATGATGGCCTTTTGCATCATAATAGTTCCCCATGCGAGACTTCAAATGCGTCCTCTTCAAGAATGCTTAGCAAGTCAGTGGAATCAGTCTCAGGGTCAATTGTCAGATCTAGTGTTGGTATACGGCCGCACTCATCGCTCTCTGCAGTGGTGGAACCCACAAAACTTATTCAAAGGGCGGTTCTTCATCGACAGACAGTGCTAACAACAGACGCATCGCTCGCTGGTTGGGGAGCTCATCTCCAAACTCACACAGTTCAAGGTTTGTGGAGTCAAAAACAAAAGCAACTTCATATAAATCATCTAGAGTTGCTAGCAGTATTTCTAGCGTTCAAAGCCTTCTAGACTCACATTGCAGGCAATGCTGTCCTAGTCCGCACCGACAACATGACAGCCATGTA
The DNA here is from genome assembly GCA_963921515.1 of Calotriton arnoldi. NCBI lineage: Eukaryota > Metazoa > Chordata > Amphibia > Caudata > Salamandridae > Calotriton > Calotriton arnoldi. The sequence goes on from CAWUFW010006295.1 coordinate 537,631, forward strand.
TTACATACAGAAACATGGGGGACACACTCTCTCCAGCTGTCACGCCTTGCACAAGCCATTTGGAGGTGGGCCATACATCACAACATTTTTCTCCTGGCAGAACACCTCCCAGGAGTAAACAATCAAATCGCAGACCTTCTCAGCAGGCAGAGACAACAGATTCACGAGTGGGAACTTCACCCTCAGGTTCTCCTCCCATTCTTTCAAATGTGGGGTTTTCCACAGATAATTCTGTTCGCCACACATCAAAACGCAAAATGCCCAAACTTCGCCTTCAGGTATCCACACCCATTGTCCAAAGGCAATGCACTATGGATGACCTGGTCAGGGATATTTGTCTACGCTTTTCCGCCTCTCCCACTCATTCCACTAGTGGTTCGGAAGCTCAGACAAACATCCCTCACACTGATCCTAGTAGCTCCCACATGGGCCCGTCAACCATGGTTCACAACCCTGTTGGAGCTCTCTGTAGTTCCTCATCAAAAACTACATCTCACACCCAGTCTCCTGACACAGAGCCATGGAGACATAAGACATCCAGATCCCAAAGAACTCAACCTAGCGATCTGGCACCTGAAGTCATAGAGTTTGGCTATCTCAACCTTCCACCAGACTGTATGAGCGTCATTAAGGAGGCAAGAAGGCCTACTACAAGGGCTTGCTACGCAGCTAAATGGAAGCGGTTTTTTATATATTACAATAACAACCATATCAACCCGTTGGATGCTTCCATTCAAAATATCATTTGTTACTTACTACACTTGCAGCAGTCCGCATTGGCTTGCACATCCATATGCTTACATCTCGCTGCAATAGCTGCATACCTTCAAAATAAACATCTGTCCCTTTTCAGAGTACCTGTTATCAAGGCTTTTATGGAAGGAGTCAAAAGAGTTATTCCACCAAGACTTCCACCTGCTCCAGTGTGGAATCTTAACGTTGTTCTTACCAGACTAATGGGTCCACCCTTCGAGCCATTGCATAAATGTGAACTGCAATTTCTCACTTGGAAAGTTGCTTTCCTCATTGCTATTACATCACTAAGGAAAGTGGGTGAGCTTCAGGCACTAACCATAGAGGAACCATTTTTCCAACTTCATAAAGACAAAGTGGTTCTTCGCACTAACCCCAAGTTCCTACCCAAAGTGGTATCTGCCTTTCACATCAATCACTCTGTTGAGTTGCCTGTGTTCTTTCCTCAATCCGATTCAGTGGCAGAACGGGCTCTACACACTTTAGATGTTAGACGAGCCTTACTGTATTACATAGAGATAACAAAACCATTTTGTCAAACTAAGCAACTCTTTGTGGCTTTTGCTCCACCACACAAAGGCAATCTATTTCTAAATCGTGTATTGCTCGGTGGATTGTTAAATGTATCCAAACATGCAATGCAAAAGCAAAGAGGACTTTACCAATACCCCCTAGAGCGCATTCCACCTGCAAACTAGGGGCTACTATGGCTTTCTTAGGAAACTCCCCCATAGCTGACATCTGTAAAGCTGCAACATGGTCTACACCGCACACATTCACCAAGCACTATTGTGTAGATGTGTTAGCGAGACAACAAGCTAATGTAGGCAGGCAATACATAGAACACTTAATCAGACAACTGCAAAAGCTACAGGTTAGCCACCGCTTTGGGAGAATACTGCTGTATAGTCTATGCAAAGCATGTGATCTACAGCTCACATGCCTCGAATGGATAATGTTACTTACCCAGTAAGCATCTGTTCTTGGCATGTAGAGCTGTAGATTCACATGCTCCCACCTGCCTCCCCGGGTACCTATACCTGTTGCAGTTCTTACTTGCATACATACGCAAGGACATCTCTATTCTACCTTTACTAACTCCATTCTCACCCTCTGCGGGAAAACAATCTAACAATGGAGTCGATGCCCATGCGCACTATCACCGAAAGGAGGAGTCACCTAGCTCGTGACTGGAAAGATTTCTTCGAAGAAAAACAACTTGCAAACATCCGGACCCAACAGTAGATGGCAGGAGTATGCAAAGCATGTGAATCTACAGCTCTACATGCCAAGAACAGATGCTTACTTGGTAAGTAACATTATCCTTTTGGCTGCTGTGTCCTCTAAACTTGTCCGCAGTCCCTCCTCCAGGGATGGAATTGCTTGGGTATCTATTCTGAAATAAGGAATCTGTGGCTAGATTTCTCTATCAGATGGACATAATCTAGCCGCAGATTTCTTACCGACTCACCCATCCTCCCTGCACTGTGGGCAGGTTTTTAGGGTCGGGGCTGATCCCTTTCAGGGCCCTATTTTTAAACACACCAGTCAGTGCACTTCATGGCTCCGTGCTCCTGGCGTGGAAAGTCGTGAAAAGTAACTGACACCTATATAGGTGTCCTGACATCACTTCCGGCACGGATGATGCCTATGACATCACGTGCAGCCGACCAACGCCACCTACCGGCGCGCAAGGGTATTGCTCGAGCAAAAGCTTTCCCGATCCAGCCTGACGCCTGGGAAATTCTAAGGTAAGGAATCTGTGACTAGATTATGTCTCTACCAGATAAGGCATTACCAAAGGTAAGTAACTTGCCCTTCAGTTTCTTCAGCTAATGATTTTTTAAATATTTTTTATACGGAAAATCTAGCAATGTAGATTCTGTCAGCCAATTTGGTCCTGTTAATCTAAATTACTTTTTTCACACATGTTGACACATCTTTCAGTGTTAAGGAGCAGCTCTTCAAACACAATTTAAATCTCGTCTTTGGTGTATTTTGGTATATTTTGAAGTGTTCAATCCCAGGCAGTTCACTGTCTTGTGTAACCAATGACTGAAAAAGGAATGTCGCGTATAGGGGGCCTGTTAGACACAAGTTTGATAAAGAGCGTGAGAATAGCTTGATTTGATATTTACTCTAACCATTTTCATACAGTTTGAGACAACAGCTTATTCTATCTTAAAGGTCTCCCATAAAGATCTCAACTTTATCCTCAAGGGTGCAAATTAAACAACTTCTGCTGTTTTCACAAACCATACAATGATGACACCACACATGCACAAGCACTTAGAAGCGTGATCAACAAAAAGACATTAAAATGTACAGTTTTATAGAATGAGAGTAAAAGAACCAATGCTTTGGGGTCTGGGGATGCCTCTCTAAATTCAGGGCCTGCCAAAGAGGCGCAACATTTGATAACTTTGGGGCCTGTGGCTACCAAAATATTTAATTTGTGCCCACATTCCTGGCTTGCACCCTGCTTCGAGTACTCTGGGCACCCAAGTTCTCAGGTTGCCCAAGTCTTAACCTCTTGGAAGTTCCCAGTGGGCCAAAAGCCAGAGGTTCCACATGAGCCTCATCAGCCCCAGCAGTGTTGTTGTGCAGGGGCCCTTGTCCTGGCATTGCATTTGGCCCCAAGTTCCTGGGTTGTGTGAGGGCCTGACTCCTGGAATTACATGTGGGTCCAGTTCCCAGGATGTCACATGCGCCCAAGTCCAAGAGTTGCATGATAGGCCCAGGTTCTCGTGTTGCAGTGCGGGTCTAGGTTCGTCTGTACCGTGGGCCCCCAACTCCAGGATTGGATGGAGTTTAGTAGAGCAGAGGGTTGTTGCACTGTGAGGTCATGAAGGAATAGGGATTTTGCATGGCCCTAGGAGAATATGCTCCCAAAGGGAGACTTTCTGTTTCTCTCAGGCAGACACTGCTTCTTCTAAAACAAGATGTTTTTCTTTGTAGATCTTTAAGAATTTCCGCCTTGAAACTCCGCCGCCTATCATGTCGGTCGGTGAAAGCAGTTCGCTCTCGGCAGCTCCGTCTACAGTGCCTGTGGAAAACCGCTCTCCAGCTGTTGAGTTGCCGAAGCAGCCTGAAGGCTCTGCCCCCTGCGGCTCCAAGACTCGGGCCAAGTGGTTGTCCATGGCGGAGCATGATGCACTCAGTGCCCTGCTGGACATGCCACACCGTAATCACGCTGATGACATGCACCTGACTGCACCAGTGAGCCACATGCAAGAACATTACAGATGTCCATCATCAGTAGACAAGACATGGCATTCCAAAGCTGGGCCGAGCACTCTCAGGGCCACAGCAGGGGATCGCTTGGGCCCTTGTGACTTGAACCCACAACCTATGAACACATTGCACACCATCCACAATCTCAACTGTTCCACCATTGACTTATCCATTGCACGGAAGGGCCACAAGGAGTCACCACATGTTCAGAGCATGGACTTTCGCATGCAAGAGAGACACAGAGAGAGGCAATTGGCTCAGACTGTCCCAGAAAATTCTAGTCAAGGAAGGTGTGAGAAAAGAGAATTTCCGACCCGCCAGACGTCAGAAAAGGGAGTTGCAAATGAGTGGGGATGGAAGGATGGTTTTCGTGTGCTGACCCCAATTTATCAGCTGCAGCTTAGAGGGCACAAGACTGATGGCAAAGTAGAGAATTTGAAGGCTGCTGAGGCCAACGCCTCGGTGAGGATGGGTGAGCGGAGACGAGAGCCGCCAGCTGCGGTTTGCAGCAGATTTGCGCAGCGCTCAATGCTGGAGAAGGATGCAGCCAGGGCCCTGCTGCAGCTGCAGTTTATGGTATCGGTAGAGAACACATGTCCATCCTCCGGCATCTTCCCCAGAAGTCCCTCCCCAGCAGGTGGCACGTGTGATGGCACAGACAGCCAAGCGTGGCCTGGTGGTGAGCGTATGGAACTCATGTCCCAAGGCGAGCCAGGCTCAGAGACTGTAATGGACAACTCAGTGACGGACCAGGGTGGACACGGAGCTGTGGACCAAAGAGGGGTCTAATGAAGGATGTGGGCATCCCAGGTTTCAATGGTGAACTTGGACACTTTAATCTTATCCCACATCCAGGGGACCGAGGGAAGATGATTCTCCAGCAAGAACATCATTGATGGGTCCCAGGACTCAGGTGTGCTATTGGGCTATGAGAATGAACAAGAGCATTAATGGTGGCTACTGGCCTTAGTGGGACACAGGTCAGTGGTGGCTCACGAGGAATGTCAATGATGAAACCCAGGGCAGGAAGGCGCAGAAGGGCACTGATCATGCAAGAGAAGCATTACTGATGGACCCAAGGCATTAATGGCCATTGCAATAATGAAGAGTATTAGTGATGACCCAAGGCATTAATGACCATTGCAATAATGAAAAGAGCATTAGTGATGGCCACAGGGCATTAATGACCATTGCAATAATGAAGAGTATTAGTGATGGCCACAGGGCATTAATGACCATTGCAATAATGAAGAGTATTAGTGATGGCCACAGGGCATTAATGACCATTGCAATAATGAAGAGTATTAGTGATGGCCACAGGGCATTAAAAAGCTAAGCATCAATGGTCAAAGGAATACCCATAATTGGCCACAGAGCCAAGGGCATTAGCAGGGGCCAAGTACTAGTATTAGTGGTCCAGAGACATACCTGGAAAACCAGGTGGGTGCATTGGTTGTCCTGGGGGGAGTGATGGCGAACAAAGGGTCCTAACGCGAAATCAAGGTCATTAAAGGCTCACCATGGTATAGCAGCAGTGAATTGTGGGACCAGAATGCGGGCGCAGAGGGCAGTAAAAGTGGACCAGAAGGCCACAGTAGGGTGCAGCATGTTAGCTATGGTGACCAGAGAGCATCTAGTTGCACCAGGGGTATTAGTGGTGGACCTTGGAGCCGTGCTTGAAGACCTTGTGTCTTCATGACATGGCACAGCTGATCCACTGGGCTGTGAGCCTTCAGGGTATAACCTCATGTCAGACCGCGTAGAGGTCCTTCGCCATTACAGAATGCAGCTAGACTGCACCTTACAGGTAACGGGCTCAAAGAGTGCGACAGCACCACATGAATGTTACTTGACACAGTTTGTCTAGTGGGCGGTGGGCTTCATGTTCCATGTGATACCCACTCCACTTAGGCTCAAAACTCAGGTTTAAACGTTACAACTTGGCAGAGTTACTTGTTGTTCAGAAAATGTTATTTTTACCCTTGGTGTCTTTTTGTATGTTGTGTTTTTTACTGTGACTAAGTTGAACAATTGTTCCCCTTGTGCATTAAAGCTTAGTCTCGACTCACGGCTTAGCAGCTATTTCTTTCAAGCTGGGGATTTGGGGTTTGGTGTGAACAGTTTACTTGCACTCTCCTCATGGTGAACATGGGGAGGCTTGCTTAGTGAACATTTTACAAATGCTTATGTTATCAGAATTTTTTGTTTTATGTACTGCTTAAAATCCATAGGCAAAGGCATAAAAAATAGTTGGATTTTAGGTTAAAAGTTGTAACTCATTGCTTAAGCGTAAATGATTGGGAAGATTATTCCACAACATATACATAGTTCATAATTACACTTGTGCATTGAACATAGAAACTCTTGCAAGGTAAACACAGTAATTCTTGTATGAGAAACCCTTATGTGGTGAACATAGGTTTACTCAGGTTGATAGTGAGGCTGGTCGTGTGTGAGGCTGGTGCTGCCCTGGCCCACAAAGAGTTAAAGAGAATGTGTTTAACTCTGTTTGACATGGTCACTTTTGAGGCTGGTACAGAGTTTAAGAAAGTATTGAACATGCGCAGCCCCTCTGAAACACAGAATGCCACCATGACCAGCCCATACCCTAGAAGGGACAGGAGCGCATTCGGCGGAACTCCCCATGTCCCGAAGGGATCGGACTCCATAAGGTACTCCAATTAGATTGACCTGATGACCCATCTGCACAAAGCTCTCATGAGGGGTGCGACTGTTCGTTAAAGTATAACACTGTCCCTAAGTCAATGCGCAACGGTGGGATCAGAGCTGTGAAGGTGCTGTTCTGCAACCTGTTGGAGCTATAAAAACACCAAGAAAAAATGCAGCAAAACATAAAAAATCAGTGTTTGTGCAAAAAATAATAGCATATAGCCAACAAGGAGGAAAGAACTAATTAGAAACGGGCAGCGGGGGACAGTCCTTTCAACAGGAAGGCGACTAGGCAGAGTTGTCGCCTTGGACTTTTCACCCAGCTCTTGAGCCCTGCGCATGATCTCAGAACTCTTGACCCACCTAAGGTGGCCAACTGGCATGGGTGCAAATTCAGGACAATGAGTGTAAAAATTCAGGACAAAGGGTCAAAATTCAGGACAGAAGGTCAGAATTCGGGACAAAAGGTATGTTTTATAGACACATCAGAGGAGGTTGCGCACTATTACATAAGTAAATAGACAACCAACACAAGCACAAGTCAAAAATAAGTTTATATTTGGTTGAGAGAACTATGCACTGCCTCTGTTGTGTGCTCAAGTGAAACTTAAACACCTGTATTTGCATATTCAGACAAAAAAGAAAAAGATCAAAGCTGAAGACTTCTCAGATCTTACATGCCCCATCTCCCCATTAAAAAAAAAATATCCGATCAATCATCCCAAGGGGATGTGATGTGTAAAAGCTAAGGGGGCTCGGAGGGCCAGGGTAAACATGAAAATAATAGCACAAAAGCAGAAGCTTTGCACTATTGGAGAAAAATAAATAAATAATAAAGGACAATTGTATTTGTACCATTATCACTGCTTGTGTGACAGTTTAAGAGGCTAACAGTGGATGCACCTGGGCAACATGCGCCAAAATGAAACCTCCACCTCCCCAGAGCTTGGCCCCTGGTGAGGTGGCAGGAGCCAAAAAACAAAATCAGTTTGCCCTGCCCTTGGCTCTGGCAGGAGGAGGCCCAGCAAATGCTGTTATCATTCTGTATGTGATAATTAGGCTGACATACAGAATGATAATGGGCTGATAGCAGCCTGTGCCAGGTAGGGGAGGGGCTGCTGCAGGCCACTGATCACAGCAGGAGTGCGAGCTGGCCCCTGCAGTGAGAGTTACAGAACTCTCAGGCTGCTTGCAGGGGGCAGCTCGCTCCAATGTCTGAAATTACGGACAAAAGGCGTCCGTGGAAGAAATCCTCACGGACAAGAGGCCCAAATTACGGGCAGTCCGTGAAATTTACGGACGGTTGGTTACCGTAGACCCACCCAATATATCGGTGCCGGGCACATTCATTCTTATCAAATCTTTGGGTACTTTTGTGCGAGATTGGTAGGGATTGGAGGAGAAATCATTTATCCCATTACTAGCTTTCTTAAGCGCCTCAGACCTGAGCTTCTCTTTCTATTGCTCAGCAGCTATTTTCCTTTCCTCAAGAGAGAGCCTTTCTCCAGTTTTCCCTCTCTTTTCTCCTGCGTTTCCCCCTCTATCTGTCGGCTCCTTTGTTTCTTCCATCCCGAGCTCAGTTGTGTGTCAAAATAATATTTCAATAATATTGTGCTTCCATGAGATCATGGACAAAGTATTGAGAAGGGAAGTGCACATAGGTAAGTATAGCTTTACTATTCTAAACTCCACATCACTGTACCTTGAAAACATATACATTGTTAAGCTACACATATATGTAGAGTTAAGTAAAGTAAACCTATGCTCACCTATATATACTTATCTTGTCAATGTTTTGATCCTCGATGTTTTGACCACAATATTATGGTTGCTCGATATCGGTGAGACAATATTTGGTGTAATACCAACGAGCTCACTCTGCCTCTTATCTGCCTGTCAGGCTAGCTTTAGTTTCTCTCAAACTCTTCTGGCCTTCTCTTCTTCCTCTGCCGTCCCTTTCAAGAGTGCCGCGGGGATTCTAGGGTCTTTGCGGGTTCAAGCCCCCTAAGGAATAACCCATGGGGCAATGGAGCACAGGACCCTGTAAATAAAGGGACTGCCTTTGGGATATTGTAGGGGACAGTTTAGGGGAAGCCTTAGCGATCCTGGCCTCTCGTCTGGATTCCCGCGTGGGATGGGCTCAAAATTTGAATTGAGCAAGTGAGTTCGGCTTTTGCAACTTACAATAATGTGCAGCACCATAGACACAGTCTTCAATGAAGACAAACACTCTCTGAGGTTCAAAGTATCCAGATCTGTGCACAAACAACAACTTTATACACATGTGAAGGACAACCCCTTCACACTCCCCAACTTCCATGTAAGTCTGCAAAAGTCACAGAAGTTTATTAACTGTATCTGTTTTGTCCTTCGTGTCCGAGAGACGCTGCTGTCCATTCACCCAGGAGTATGTGTTCCAGCCGACTTATGGCCTCAGGTTGAGGAGAATAAGTGGATTTACAAATTAATTGGGTTTTGAGCAGGCACAGCTGACGACTGACCACAAAACTGATTGACATTGATAAGGTGGGTCCACAGCCCACTCCCACCCTTATGGGGTAACTGATGGTTGCCTCAAGGCAGGGTCACTCCTCCAGGGGTGTGGGAGCAATCACCCAGATCGCCAATGACGGCAAAAACCCACCAACGCTGTGCGCTTCATGTTAATCCAGTGGTTCCCAAACTTTTTCGACCCACGGCTCCCTTGACCTATTGGCCATTGGCCACGGCTCCCCAATATTTTACTTTTTTTTGTGGGTGAAGGGATGTAAGCCCAGCTTTGGGACTACTTCCATTTTTCACCCTGAAGATAATTGGGATGAAGCAGATGGAGGTATTATAATCATAGATGTAACAAAATAAAAATATGACAGCTGTTTAATGAAAAACTTGAATTGGTTAAGTAAGCCAGAAACAATCTGAGGTCTGCATATGGAATTTTTAAAAAACGATCTTTTGTTTTAAAAGATAATTGCATCTAGAGGGCTCATTTTAGGGAGCCAAGTGGAACAGGTGATGGGCGGGGGACGAATTAAATATTTCTCATTTACACCTTTCAGCAGCAGTAGAGTGAATGTAGAGTAGTATAGTTATCAAATTATTTGTCATCCAGTTCAATGCAAGCACTCAAGTGGACATGAATAGATCTACCCAAAAAGCCAATGGATGAACACTCCACTGGGCAGAGCCAAGACACGACATGACACCTTTGTGCAATGCCTCAAGCGCACTAAAGATCCCAAACTAGCATTATGTTAGTAATGATGAAATGTTATTTTGTAAGAAAAAATCACACTCCATAATTTTCATCAGAAACATGCTAAGTAAAGGTGCCTAAAATGTGTGTTGCGCTACAGTTCAGAACTCCACTGAGACAACCAGCACATGACCTACATTTCCTGTGGGGCGCTTTATGACAACTTGCATGCTGGAGGTGGAAGCTCAGGTTCTCCATACAGACTGGGCCAAGTAAGAGAATCCACAAAGTTAATTTGTCACCGAGATGCATATGGAGTTAGAAATAAATTGAGTGCTATCAAGTCAAAGTGTCAAAGTAAAAATGCCAGCGTGTGTTACAGATACTGGGAGAATGGTCGAATCACTGGTTCCTGGAGAAAGTAACTGCATTTGAACCCTTTGGGTTGATAGTTCAATTTGGACACAGGTCACTATTCATCTAAATCAGTCAGAAGTGGTACAGTACTCGGTGGTCTGTGTGCAGTGCGCAAAAGTGGCAAAACATGGCACTCTCAGAAGAGAGGGCAAGAGACTGAGCAAAAGAGCATTTGCCTCTCAAAAAGCTATTAACTTTACGGGGTGTTTATTTCCATTGGCTCTGAACAAAGCAATTTTTAAAAGTTACAAAAACCACACCAAAGTTCACATAGTACCAAGAAGTTACTCAGTTCCCTGAGTGTGCTGTACAGACAGCACTCAGTTACTAGCATCCACCTAAAGAGCTGTAGCTTTAGGCTCGCCGGCCCAATGCTTCTAAATTTCACACCAGCTGAAATTCGTTTTGGCAAACAGCCTTCTGTCCACTACACAGCTCCAGGACCTGCTGTTCATATACAATCCTTGGGACAATTATGGGTTTAGCAGGGAAGTGTCTGTTCTTTTGTGCAGTTTATCATACCAAATCCCCTCAACATGCACAGCTACCAATTAAAACACTGATACCATCTCTGGTGAGAATGACTTGACTTTGATGTTAAGATAAAATCACCCTAATTGGTGCGTGTCATAGTACGTGTATTACACCCCGAATTTGTGATACATGCTGAGATGTTTGCTGGAATCTCCCATCCACTCCCACCCCAGGCCTTCAAACGCCCCCCTTGGCCCACGAGGCCTGCATGCAACATTTAGTAGCCCGATTGGCTCATGCAAGACACAGCCCTCTACTGACGACAGACGGAAACACTTTCACTCAAACATCAACAAAAATCAGGAATTTCTGTGCAGGTGGAGTTAAAATGACTAACAAACAGCAGCAGTAATCTGTGTGTGCGAGTAATGCAACCATTCTACTTTCTATTGGTGTCTGTTCAAGGCAATTGTTTTCATGTTGCGAGGTAAAAAACATAACGTATATTTTGCAGTGAAATCCTCCTTACCAATGTGCTCCAGCTTCTGCCTCAGAGTTCAAACAGCCTTTCACACTAGTGCATTCCTTGGCATCTCAGCACGCCCGGGCTGATGGGGACTGTAATTTGAGCTTAAAGTTTACCCGAGACTTTGACTTAGAGGACGTACATTATTAATATTTACAGCATCTGTTTGCGGCGCCCCTGTTTAGTTTTGAAGGCGCACCAGGGTGCCGCGGCGCACAGATTGGGAACCTCTGTGTTAATCCCTTCACTGGCCCCCCTATAGAAATCTAACAGACTGCCCACCTTATCCTCATGTCGTCGCCATGTCTCATAAAACAGGCCCTGAGGATAGATGAGAGGGTACTACAGTCTGCCCACCTCCACCTTCTGATGACCCTGGCATTGACAGACCTAATATCCATAGTAGTAATGCAGAGCCAAAAATAAGGGCCCCCAACATGGAATTTGTAAAACAGGCAATAAGGGAGGTGGCAAGTGGAGATGCCGAGGAGTCGTTAAGAGCTCCACAATCCCATCTCCCATTGAGCGTCCTCTTGTGGAACGTCGCTGGTATAGGCCCCAAACTAGATTGTATGAATTGGGGTCTTTTTTTGACCAGTTCGACATTTGCCTTTTTCAATAAATCTGGCTAACCACAAAAGCGCAACGTGCAGGTTTTGCTACCTATATTAAAGAGGTACTACCAGGGGGAAGGCAAAGCTTCTGGGGGCTTGATGACTTGGGTCAGAACTCATCTTGGGTGCACAGTGGAAGTGGTTGAGATAAAATCAGAAGACATCCTGTGTGTAAACCTACTCATCCTCTCTAGTTGTCTGTGTCTATAATATGTACTCAAGACCCATGAGCAACAGACAGGAAACACTTATAGTTGAATTGCTCGCTACCCACCTCACCGCATTGCCAGAAGGAGTTTATAAAATAGTGGGAGGCGATTTTAATTGCCAATTTGTGCCTCTAGATACGAGCAGTTCGAGGCATATGAGCTGTAGATCGTATACTTGTGCATAGATCGCCATCTGGTGTTGGGCTCGGATGTTTGCACTTTGTTTTTGTCTTGGAAGAAGTCTTTGTAGTCACGAGGTAGGTGACTCCACCCTAGGACGATCGTGCGCATGGGCATCGACTCCATCCCCAGATTGTTTTTTTCCGCCATCGGGTTCGGATGTGATTCGCTGTGCTCCGGGTCGGTGTCGTTCTCGAACCCCCCCTTCGACGCGCAATCCCTCTCCACTCGACGGTATTGCCTCGATCGCGTTTCCTTTTCAACGCGTATCCCTGGGAAATATAAAATCCTCGACCTCGATCTTCGACGCGGGCCATTGGGCCTATCCGCCCCGACCACGCCAGCAGTCAATGGAAAGGACTCCTTTCAAAAAATGCCCCGGGTGTGGTGCTAAGTTCCCACACACGGACTTACACAAGGTTTGTAACCTCTGCCTCTCCCCGGAGCACGAAGACAAAAACTGCGAGGCCTGTGCATCCTTCAGGTCGAAGAAAACCATCCGTGACCGTCGGGCTCGACGTCACGAAATGTCTCGCGGAAGCAGCTCCATTCTGGACATCTTCGGAGCAGAGCCCAATCTCCAAGCCGGAGCAACAAGCTGATGAAGGAGACATCTCCGTCTCCGAAGCCGACGACTCAGACGTCGAAGACGACAGTCACCCCGGCTCAGCGGTCCGTGAGTACTGAAATCCCTCTCCCAACCAAAACCAAACCTAAGGCTCTGGTAACACCTTCGCCCTCGGGCTCAGGTCGACACCGGCAACACATTTCAGACGCCCTTCCCTCGGGCCCGGCTATGAAACCCAAAGAAAAGCCTTCTAGCTCGGGATCGAGCCAACCCCATTCCGGTACCGAAAAGTCACCTTCGGCACCGAAGTCCAAAACCAAAAAGGTGCCACGCCCTTCTTCGTCGGCACCAAAAACAGCCTCAAACAAACAAAGGGCAAGCATTCGGAGCCGAAAAAATCTTCGGAGCCGAACAAACCTTCAGAGCCAAAAAAAGTCTCGGAGCCAAAAACTCCTATACCAAAAACTAAGGAGTCCAAGACCCCACAGAAAGCTTCAGAGACACGGTCTAAACAGCATTCTGACCCTAAGTCTTCGGCACCGACAAAGGACACTGTACCCACACAACAGCCTCCACCAGAGTCTTCGGATCCAAAGCAGAAAACTCTGTACATTGACCCAGAAACTGGCAAAGTTGTCGCCAAACCTCCTAAAAGAGGAAATTGGACACTTCAGAAGACCCTGAAATACCCATGAAGCGGAAGGAGATAGGCACTAACACTTCTCCACCTCTCTCTCCTTCTCCAGCTGATCCAAATCTGCTAATTTCTCCAGCACACTCCCCACAACATACATTTTCACCTCAACCACAGGATGATGTAGATGATTATTCTGAGGAGGGTGGGGATGGAGATCCAGATAAGGATGATGACGTCCATACCATCCCACACAATACAGATCCTTGGGATGATTACAACACAGATCCCGACCCACACAATGACCCTGACCTCTATCCCTCTAGGCCATCACCACCAGATGACAATATTCGGTTTGCGCAACTAATTAATAGAGCTGCTCAATACCACAGGGTACAATTACACTCTGACCCTTTAGAGGAAGACTTTTTATTGGAAACATTTGCACCCACACAAGTCCACACACACCCTGCCAATGTTAAAAGGCATGCTAAAACATGCACCAGAAGTTTTTAAGAACCCCGTCAGAGCCAGGATTCTTAACACCAGGGCAGACAAAAAATATAAAGCAGCTCCCAATGACCCAGTGTACTTTAAGGTCAGGTCCCTTTGGATTCTCTTGTGGTGTCTAATGCACGCAAGAGGGCAAATTCACAAGGCACAGGCGACACCCCCCCTCCTGATAAGGAATCCAAACTCATAGACGCATCTGGAAAACGTATCGCGTCACAAGCTGCAAATCATTGGCGGATTGCCAATGCCCAAGCTTTGTTGGCCAGATATGACAGAGCTCACTATGATGAGCTTGAAAAGCTTATGCAACATCTTCCTGACCAATATCAAGACAAAGCTAATAACCTTATACAGGAGGGAAAATTAATAACAAATACATCTATTAAATGTGCGCTTGATGCAGCTGATACGGCATCTCGTGCTATTAATACCAGCGTTTTGCTACGCAGGCACGCTTGGCTCCGAATCTCTGATTCAAGCAGGAAGTGCAGTCCGCTATCCTTAATCAGCCCTTTGACCAAGAACATCTTTTTGGGCCCACAGTTGATACATCTTTAGAAAAGATGAAAAAAGATACAGACACTGCCAAATCCATGGGAGCCTTACAATTACCTTCCCCTAGAGGTTGATTTTGTCGCTCCTTTTACAGGGCTGGCTCCAAAACTATTGGCTCGGAGCATCCCTCTTCCTCCTATAAAAGCCCCAATCAAAACAATTCCTCCAAAGGATACTTTTGTGGAGGGTACAGAGGCAACAATAATAAGGGAAGAGGTCGCGGTAACAATACCCGCAACTCCCCTACCACCAAGAAGTGACTTCCCTTCACTTCCCCCCGATCATCCCACTCCTGTCGGGGGACGCCTCTCACAGTTCCTACCTGTCTGGAATTCTATCACAACAGACAATTGGGTAAGACAAATTATCCAGTATGGTTATTGCCTGGAACGGGAAACAACCTTTAGAACGCATGCATTACATCGCATGCCATTAGATTGCGGTTTTACAACGCAAGTCGTTACAACGACTTGCACTGGAGGGCGCTATAGGACAAGGAGTAGTTTAATTTACTATCCAACACCTTCCCTACTGTACGTAGGCTGGAGTTGGAATAGTAAATTAAACTACTCCTGAGTCCAGCGTCCTCCAACGCAAGTCGTTGTAACGACTTGCGTTGTTAAACCGCGATCTAATGGCATGCGATGTAATGCATGCGTGGTATCGTCATACATCCCCTGGAACTCCCCTCCACTCCCCCAAATATCCCTCCCAGACAACGTCCAATGTCCTCAGAACATCAGACTCTTCTGAAACAAGAGGTTCTCTCTCTATTACAAAAACATGCAATAGAACCAGTCCCCTTGCCTCATCAAGGCACAGGGGTTTATTCCCTCTACTTTCTAATCCCAAAAAAGGACGGCTCTCTCAGGCCAATACTGGACCTCAGACCGTTAAACCTCCACATTCAGTCAGACTACTTCCACATGGTCACTCTCCAACAGGTGCTCCCACTGCTTCAACAAGGCGACTTTCTCTCCACCCTAGATCTAAAGGACGCCTACTTTCATATTCCCATTCACCCCACTCACAGGAAATATCTCAGGTTCGTGGTGGACGGTCAACACTACCAATTCAAAGTTCTTCCGTTCGGGGTGACTACAGCACCCAGAGTCTTTACCAAGTGCCTCGCAGTAGTGACGGCTCACTTACAAAGACAACACATTCACGTCTTCCCTTATCTGGACGGCTGGCTCATAAAAGCCAAGTAACACAGCATCTGTGTGCAACACACACACACACACAACAATCCAGCTGCTTCATGACTTGGGATTCACGGTGAATCTCACCAAATCCCATCTCCAACCGTCCAACACACAACAATACCTAGGAGCTACCATAAACACTTCAAAAGCTTTAGCATACCCCAACTCTCTCAGGATAAGCACAATGTAAGCTCTAATATACATTTTTCAGCCTCAACACTCATTACCAGCTCGATTGTTCATGCAGTTGATCGGGATGATGGCCTCTTGCATTCTCATCGTCCCTTATGCAAGACTCCAAATGCGTTCCTTACAGGAGTGTTTGGCACGTCAGTGGAACCAGGCTCAAGGTCAGCTAACAGATCTGGTGTTGGTGGACAGCCGCACACATCGCTCTCTGCAGTGGTGGAACACACAAAACCTTTCCAAAGGGCGGCCATTCCTCGACCCAGTTCCACAGATAGTGCTAACAGCAGACGCATCACTGACCGGCTGGGGAGCTCATCTTCAAAACCATATCATTCAGGGCATATGGACCCCTCGGCAAAAACAATTCCACATAAATTACCTGGAATTACTGGCAATTTTTCTGGCATTAAAATCCTTTCAACTACATCTGGTAGGCAAAGCTGTCCTGGTCCGTACAGACAACATGACAGCAATGTACTACATACAGAAACAGGGGGGGACACACTCTCTACAGCTTTCACACCTAGCTCAAAGCATATGGAGATGGGCTATTCCGCAAAACATATATCTCCTTGCAGAACACCTCCCAGGGGTACACAATCAGATTGCAGATCTGCTCAGTCGTCAAACACAGCAGATCCACGAATGGGAACTTCATCCTCAAGTTCTTCTTCCATTCTTTCACATGTGGGGCCACCCAGAAATAGATCTGTTCGCCACACACCAAAACGCAAAATGCCCAAGCTTCGCGTCCAGGTATCCACACCCATTGTCCAAAGGCAATGCGCTATGGATGAACTGGTCAGGCAAAGTTTTTCCGCCTCTCCCGCTAATTCCGTTAGTGGTTCGGAAGCTCAAACAGCATTCCCTCACAATGATCCTGGTTGCTCCAACATGGGCCCGACAACCATGGTTCACAACCCTCTTGGAACTATCAGTAGTTCCTCATCAAAAGCTACGCCTCTCACCCAAGCTTCTCACTCACAACCATGGACAGATAAGGCATCCAGATCCCAATCAACTCAACCTTGCGATCTGGCACCTGAAGTCTTCGAGTTTGGCTGCCTCAATCTCCCGCCAGACTGCATGAACATCATTAAAGAGGCTAGACGTCCCACCACCAGAGCATGTTACGCCGCAAAGTGGAAGCGATTTGTAATTTACTGTACAAATAACAAAATCAATCCACTAGATGCTTCTATTCAAAACATTATATGTTATCTCTTACACCTACAACAATGTAACCTAGCATATACATCCATAAGACTACATCTCGCTGCAATAGCAGCTTATCTCCAAAACAGACAACACTTGTCTTTGTTTAGAGTACCTGCTATCAAAGCATTTATGGAAGGACTTAAAAGAATAATTCCACCCAGAGCTCCACCCTCTCCAGTGTGGAATTTAAATATTGTTCTTACGAGACTCATGGGTCCCCCATTTGAACCTCTGCGCAAATGCGAACTACAGTTCCTCACTTGGAAAGTAGCCTTCCTAGTCGCTATCACATCTCTTAGAAGAGTTCGTGAACTCCAGGCATTAACCATACAAGAACCATTTTTGCAAATCCATCATAACAAAGTGGTTCTTAGGCCTAACCCAACATTTTTACCAAAAGTCGTTTCTGCCTTCCATCTTAACCAGTCTGTTGAACTCCCAGTTTTTTTCCCTCAACCAGACTCAGTAACAGAACGAGCTCTCCACACGCTAGACGTTAAAAGAGCAATACTTTACTATATTGAAAGGACAAAATCCTTTAGGAGAACGAAACACCGCTTTGTGGCTTTCTCCCCACCTCATAAGGGCAGTCCCATTTCAAAAGCTAGGATTGCAAGGTGGATTGTTAAATACATCCAAATATGCTATCTTAAAGCCAAACGCACATTAACCATTCGCCCTAGAGCTCATTCCACACGCAAACTAGGGGCTTCTATGGCATTCTTAGGAAACATTCACCTACATGACATCTGCAAAGCAGCAACATGGTCTACACCGCACACTTTCACAAAACACTATTGTGTAGATGTGCAAGCAAAACAAGCTAGTGTGGGCCAGGCTGTATTAAGAACACTTTTTCAAACAACTGCAACAGATACAGGTAGCCACCGCTAAGGAGGTAACTGCTGTATAGTCTATGCACAAGTATACGATCTACAGCTCATATGCCTCGAACGGAAAATGCTACTTACCAGTATGCATCTGTTCTTGGCATGTAGAGCTGTAGATTCGTATACGCCCACCCGCCTCCCCGGATACCTCTATCTGTTCCAGTACTATCTTACTTAGATACATTACACATGGGCATCCTTTTCTATTTCTTACTAACTCCATCATAACCCTCCATGGCAAAAACAATCTGCAGATGGAGTCGATGCCCATGCGCACTATCGTCCTAAGGAGGAGTCACCTACCTCGTGACTACAAAGACTTCTTCCAAGACAAAAACAAGGTGCAAACATCCGAGCCCAACACCAGATAGCGATCTATGCACAAGTATACGAATCTACAGCTCTACATGCCAAGAACAGATGCATACTGGTAAGTAGCATTTTCCTTAATGACCTTACGCAAGAGGAGGATAGAGTCTGGTCTATTCCGGACTTGACAATGCACCCTATAAAGAAATGGTCTCCGCTGGCCCTACAAATAAATGCCCTGACCTTAAATCAGAGTGTGCGTGCTTGCAACGGGCGAACCCCGTCAGACAGGGAAGGAAGGCGCACGTTCAATCGAACCCAAAGTACTAGCCTGATAGATCATATACTCGTTGATGTCAGACTCTGGCCGTATGTCACGGACATGATAATTATAACAAGGCAGGACAGTGACCACAATGCCATTGCTCTCGATATGGATCTCCCAGTTTGTAGAGCAACAGTCACTCGATTAGAACCTCTAGACGACAGGCTCCAGCTAGCAACAAACAAGCGTAGAATTAAATGGAGCGCAATAGCGCTCACAGGAGTCAGTGAAGTCCATTTATAAGCAGGCGGAGAAGAGTCTAGGAGACTTGTGCAACATAGACCCCCTTATGGGCCAGGACGAATCCAGAGCGAGGATTGGGGCGGTTCATGACCACTTATTTGAAGGTCTCAAAAATAATTTTTATGTGGAAGCCAAACATGCGGGGCCATTAGGAACCCACCTTCGTGGTTCAACAGCCACTGTAGAGATGCCAGACTTGCACTAACCACCTTGATTAAATCCTAGGATAGAAGCTTGATGCAAGCTAAGATAGTGGCTCATAAAAAGGCTGTCAGCTACGCAGAGAGGGAATGGGACCGGGTAGATGGGAGGCCCTACTCGGCGCCACCAAAGATAAGGACCAAACTACATTCTGGAATATAGTGGGCACTGGGAATACTGAGGGTGTTGAAACCATCGAATAGAACATTGCTGCAGACATTCGGAATGCACACTTTTCAAATCTATACTCCCCGATATCGGGGGCCAGTGCACCACGATCATTGGCAAAAAGCCTCTCATGGTAGGTTCAGAGGAGTCTCCACTAGTGATGCGTATCCCATCATTAGTCCGGAAGATTGTCCGTCTCAAGGCATCTGGCACCTATAAGATTCCTGGTGATTTGTTTTTGGCTGAGACGGAGGTTTGGGGTCCATATTTTGTGTTATTATTTAATGCAATTACGGGTGGGATGCCCATTCCTCCATTTCGGGCAGAGGCTGAAATAATCCCTATACACAAGAAGGGTTACCCTTAGTTGCCAACTAGCTACAGACCCATTACCCTCATCGACACCACACAAAAAGTATTTAATAGTCATTCTAGAAGATTACAAGAGTGGAAGGAGGCTAATGATATCTTGAGTGCCCTGCAAGCAGGTTTCAGTAACTGTACGTCCACCGTAGACCAAGTCTTTAGGTTGCAGTTATTAAGTTGGAAAACCGCTGCTCCTGAAGGTGGTAGACTCTGCATGGTGTTTGTAGACCTGAGATCTGTGTTCGATCTGGTCCCCAGAAAAGTTTAGTGGCTTGTGCTGGCTGAGATGGGTGTTTCAGTTTACCTACGTATAACCATTGAAAGACTCCACTATCAGAATTTTGCCCAGGTCTGATGTGGTTGGCTAGGAGAAGTGACCAAAGTATTGCCGGTTAATAGAGCTGTGAAGCAGGCCTGTGTCCTTGCCCCAACACTCTTCACGCTGTATATCAGTGATCTGGTCGCCCACGTAAACATGTGTGAGAATGACGCTCCTAGGCCAGCTAATTTGAAAGAGCCTGCGCTAATGTTCGCGGAAGACACACTCCAGTGAACTAAGTCACCCATGGACATCTGGAAAATTCTGGATGAATTTAGTCACTTTTGCACACAGAGGGGCCTGGAAATAAATGTGGGAAAAACAAAATACATGGTATTCAATCCGTGCCGCACAACGCAACCCAATCCCGCCCTGAACGGGACGTCGTTGGAGCAGGTACATATATTTGAGCACCTTGGGATCCCCTCAACGAGCGGCTGGATTGAGCAGCACATATTTCCAAGCAAAGGCTCAAACTGGAGCAACATATTGGTGGGCTGCGGAAGGTCCATCGGGGGTCCTTCTTTAAACCAGTTTCCTCAGTAACACAGATTATACTTACCAAGCACTGGGCTCCACTCTATGGTGCGGAGCTCTGGGGACATAATGCTGACAAAACCCTAGAAGTGGTTGAGAATGGTTCTTGAGGCAGTTGTTAAGTCTTCCGTTCAGCACCCCGTTGATCCCTCTAAGGCTGGGTGTGGGGCTCAGGCCAATTTCTGAAGGGATTGCCATTTGACCACTACTGTATTGGAGAAGGGCCTGGGCAACCTCTGTGTTGCTTTCCTATCGCCCTGGTCTCCCAGGGGCAGGCGATCTCCCCTGGATTAAACATGTAAGCGATACCTTGATAAGCATGGGGAAAGAAAGGCTCTGGGAAGCCCAAGGGGGGAAGGGTATACTAATCACCGAACTCGAAGAAGCCTTTTAAATTAAGCACCCTGGGTACGCTGACAAACTCTTTCCTGCAGGCAAAAGATTACTGTTGCAAAGTCATCCTGTGCCCTGGGCACCCCCCACCTTTTTGCTGGTAACTGACTCTGACTGACCCTGGGCTCTGCCTAACCAGGCCCAGGGCCAGTGCTTTGCTGAAAACACTTAGAATACAGTGAAAACACCTACATACACTAGGGTACACTGAGGGTTGGGGTACCCCTGGGATTGGCATGACCTACCCCATAGGGCCATAGTACATATTAGGGCAGGGGGATTGAAACTACCTATCAGTCCCTAGTATATAATTGGGCATGGCAGTTTAGAGGCCAGCAGACCTTTCTGCACTTGCATGTGTGCACTGCTGAAGCCTGAGGTAATTTTAAAAGTGGCTCTGTGTGGCAGGACTGCTTTTAAAAAGTAAATTGTGCCCAAACTCGACTTTTGTGTTTGGGGCACTAAAAAATGGTTAACCTACAATGTTTGGGCATATTAGGTACCCCCAGGGTCTCCCCTAGGTGTCCCAGGGGTGGGGGGGAGGTCTGGTATTTAAAAGGTGGACCCTTATATAATGAGTTTTTTATGCCCTGGGTAAAGTGAAATTGCACATTTCACTCCCCACATTGTGATAAAGTGCTGCCCAAAATCGACTTTGGTGGTAAGAGCACTGTGGAGGGAGGATCTGAAATATTTTTACATATTCAGAACCCCTAAAGTCTCCCATAGGTGTTCCTGGGGTGCGGGTCCTGTAGATATATGTAGCATACTTATAAAATATGTTTTTATAAGCCCTGGTGCTAGAAAAATGGCCCAAGTCACTTTTCCTATTGCAAATCCCATGCCATAGGTTAACATTGGAAAAGGTTATTAGTTAATAACTGGAGAAAGAAAAGCCATAAAACTAGGATTAAAGGACTCAGTAGAATGGTAATGATAAATCCAACAATATGGTATTGTTGAATTTATTGTAAAATGTACAGACAATAAGTTATAAGACTTTTTTTGTCTGTAAGCCAAAATTCAACCCTGTACTGCTCTGCCCTGATTGGTCCGAGATAAGTGGGTGAGCCTGGCTGCTTTGAAGAGGTGATAAATGACCCCTGGGGTTAGGAAGCCTCTCAGGGAGGAGAGGTTGCTGGGCATAGGAATGCCAGAGCAGGGGGAGGAGTCGGAATCCATGGACTTCAAGCGAAGGGGAGGACCCCTGTTCACCTCCAGCCAGATGCTAGGATTAAGGAAGGAATGAGCAGATGCAAGGAGGAGAGACTATGGAGAATAGCCATCCTAGGGGTGTGTCTAGCCAGCTCTTCTCTCCCTGCTGAAAATTCTGATATATTGAATTTTGGAAGAATAGTGGTTTCTGGGTTAGCATTTTGCCACACACTGCAGGAAGTGGTCAGACCTTTGGGTGGAACCCTGCAGCTCATTGAACATGAGTGCCCTCCTGCTTGACCCCAGAAAACACTGAATAAGTATCTGAGAGGGGCGGGGCCTCTCAAATCTGCTGCTTCAAACTTAAGAAAGCAAGACGGGCCATGCTGGAAGTTTGATGTGCATTTCCAAAGGACTGCACCATCTGCAACTACAGCCTGTGGATTACTTTGCTGTAAAAGGACTAAAGAGTGGACTCCCTGCAAGCTACAGGTTAACAGAGCTCATCTGGACATCACCACAAAGAATCCCCAGCCTGGAGTACTACCAGTGGATTTGTAAGGGTTTTGTCCAAGTGGATGGTGGGAATTGAAGTCTCACACTTTCAAGGACCCTCTTGTAGACTCCAGAACCTTGGATTGTGTGTTGGATACTTTGGGGCCCGCAAGAAGAACTTCAGGAAGGAGTTCTAACTGGAGCCAGCCTGCTGGAGGGGGCTGCACAAGAGTGGTGAGAGATCCTCCAGAACAATTGCTAAAGGTGAATGTGCCCCTGTCGGAGGCAACGAAATGACCAAAAGGGTCACTGTTGGTTTCTAAGCACTAGAAAGTGACTAATCTTTAAAAATTCATATCTCTGGTTCCCTACAGTGGATTTTTTTCGTTTTGGTGTCATTTAAAAGATATAAATATTTCCTATTTTTATAAATTGGTGTTGGATTTTTATTGTGTGTTGAGTCTTCATTATTTACTGAATTGGTGTTTTTAAATGCTTTACATACCTGTCTTTGAAGTTAAGCCTGCCTGCTCGCAGCCACGTTACCAAGGGTTGAGCATAGGAATAATTTTCTAAGACCTATTCTGAGCCATATACTGTGTTGGCCTTATTGCCAGTGGTAAATGCATATCTGCCACTACTAATAATCCACTTTCCAACAATTACTATAAAGGTGAACAGTTCCTTGATGAAATTGAACCCAACCTGGCTAGAAAGCTCTACATACAATTAAGATATGGGTCTTTACCCCGTGTACATTTATTCGCGAATGCGCACGCTCTGATAGTCCAGCAGAGCAGGATTGCCCATCCTGTGGGCGCGATGCTGAGACTGTGGCACATGCCCTCTTTATTTCGTCCAGAGTAGAACAAAGCCAGGGCTAAATGGTTGATCCCAGTCTGCAGGAACCATGGAATCACGCAGCGCTTGGAGGCCTATAGAGCTTTACAATCGGAGACCAGCAAACGTATAGTATTCGCTGTATCAAGGTATCTACTTGCAATGCGGCGAATTAGGAAAGAAAAACATTTTGCTACCAGCCATTGGAAGGGATGTAGAGGCTGAGCTGCCGCAAGGTTATAATTACTCAGTGTGAGAAGTTGGCCTGGTAAATGCTATCCACTAATTAAAGTGGGCACCTTGAACCAGTCCAAACGACCCTTATGGTGATTAGGTCAAAAATAACCTTTATTGAAAGCTATCCTAGTGGTAGCTATGGAGAGCAGCCTTCAGGCTAAGTCTTGAAGGAATGTAAACCAGCTTGTTTTACCAGAACAGAACCTCCTGAGTGATCAAATGAAAGGAGAACCACACAAGTGTTATATAAAAAATATGTATTTATTACTAAACACTCTCTACTAATCTCTATGCGAGATTAGAACATAAAGCACACAATACTTAATCAATAGAACGGCAGTAAATAGCACAATACACAGCGGGCTCCAGGGGGAGACCGAACCATATACTAAAAAAATGGTATAACAACAACGACTTCACTAGACACAGTGCCTAGAGCACGTAGAATCGCTGGGACCCCAAGGAACCACCCAAAGGAGTGACACAAGGAGCCCACGGAGGACGGGTGCAGTGTGGGAACAAAGAAGCGTGCTCCGTACAACTCTATGGGAAAGTCGCGGTTGGAAAATTACAGTTTAAGGACACTTCGGCGAGGACTTCAAGCAAACCCTTTGGAACATAGAAGGTTCTAAGGCCAGCACCCTTGTGAGTACCGAGGTACCCGTGTTACCTATTACAGAAGAGCCGGGTGCATAGGGGTCAAGTGGTGTCGGAAACCCTCGTCGTTTTCAATGGCGTGATGCGAAGAAGTGGTGCTGCCGGGAAGATGAAAAGTGTCTGATGGAATCCAAGCCTGGATCCGAGGTGAGAAGAACCTGAAAGCAGAGGGGACAGAGTCTGGGTCACTTCAGGGTGACCAGGGGCTCGGTAGACGAATGCCCACCGATGTCGGGTGCTTCAGGTGTGAAGATAGGATGCTTGACTCTGCAGCCACGGGGACCAGGAGATGTCGACGACGACCAAAGTCCGAAGGTGAGCTGTCCCACGAAGGATGTCAAGTGCTCAGGGGGTCAGTGTCCGGATTGAACACCAACAAGCCTTGGCAAAGGTAACCCACGCGGGCAGAGGAAACCGGTTACGGTGTGGACCAGCAAGGTCCAGGAGACTCTCCACGCTATGGGAAGTCAGGGCACGTATGGAGCAACCAGGGAAGCCCAAGGAGAATCAAAGTGACCCTCACCAGGACCCGCAGGCCAACGGACCAGGGATCGCGAGGGGACCTCGAGCAAATTCACAAAGCACCAGCCCACAGAGCACTCGTGGAGTGGAGGCCGGAGATCTTCGGTGGAAATGCTGCTCGGGGTCGGAACTACACGTAGTCCAAAGCACAGCCTCAGGGATCGCCAAAAAGCATATGCTGCTGCAAAAGTACACGGTGCACAGGGGTTCGGGTTGAACGGTCCCCACGATGGATACTGGTCTCCGGATTGCTGAGAGAGCAGATCGACCTCAGGGACGCTCGGGAACCCACCTCCTGTGTTGCAGAAATCTTCGGAGTCCTCAGGAGCTCGGGAGATGCAAACCGGTCAGATGCGTCTAGGTGCCTGCTGCTGCAGGGGAGTAACTCCTTTACTCCAAGGGAGATTCTTCTGTCGTCCAGTGAAGTGTAGACCGGCGAAGTACTTGGTTTCTGTTGCAGAGTTTAGTCCAGGTAAAATCCAAAGTCCTGTAATCAGGTTTCCCACTTTATACCCAGGGAAGGGGTTGGACTGACTAGGGACCCTCCTAGGGGAGGGGCAGGACAGAGGGGTGGTTACACCCATGTCTTTTGTCCAGTTTCGCGCCAGAGCAGGAGCCAATGGCTCCTGGAACTGGTTTGAGCTGGACTATGCATGGGGACACCAAATGTGCCCCCAGTGCAGACTTTCTGGCACTCTAAGAGTGCACCCACCCAGCCCCAATACACTAAAGCCTGTCTGGGAGGTGGTCACACCTCCCTGTGACAGGAAACCTATTGTCAGGCCTTCCCCTGCTCGAGCTTGGCTCAGCAGCAGGAGGGCAGACTCGTGTCTGTGGCTGGCAGCATGCATTTTGTGCTGCCGAGGTCGAGAAAGCTGGTCCCCTGTAGACCGGTGCCCCATAGTAGTGGTTCTACAAGGGTGGAATCATACCTCCCACACCAGTTACTGGTGTGGAGGTATGATTCCAAGGTGTTTGACACCAAACACAACATGTTTCTAAGCAGCCGTTTTAAAGTTAGCATTTACCGCGAGGTTATAATGCACTTAAGTATATATGGTTGGCTGCATCACAGACAACCCCGGAGAATAGGTTTCGAAGGCTGCAGAGGGGCCCTGCTCGTGCAGGAGCACCCTCTCACACAAAACCCAGCACCCTGCCTTCAGGATTGATAAGGCCTGCCATAGGGGTGACTGAGAGGTTTATATGTGTAGTGATTTAGAATAGATATAGGTAACCTATATCTAAGTAAGGGTGCATGCACTCTCCTTACACAGGCTGCAGTAGCAGACCTGTGGTGTCATTTTGAATGGCCTCTCAGGGGTGGCACAATACATGCTTCAGCTCCTGGGAGGCCTCTGGGGTACCTATGCCCTGGGTACATGGTGTACCATATACTAGGGACTGATAAGGGTACCCCAGAATCCAATCTGGAGTGTACCTAAAATACATGCAATCAATTTACAGGAGAAAGCAGATAGACTGGGGTCCTGAATAGCAGGATCCCAGTCAGACTAGGCCAAAAACAGTGAGACATCAGCAAAAAGTGGGGGTAACTATAAGAAGCAGATCCTACTCTCCTACACTGAGCATGAATGACTATATATTACTTTGATAATCAACTAGGTACTTACCGTACTGTTGCCTCTTTTCAGCATCATACTGCTTTTATATGATTGTAATTGTTTGCGGAGTTTAACAGAGGCTATTGACAATCAACCTAACTGATTGTGAGGTTACGGAGTATAGAGTTTTACTTATTTTTAATTAATTCTGTTTGTATTTATACGGAGGGTGGCCGCTTCTTTTTATCCTTTCCCGCATCACTTCTTATGAATGAATACAACTTAATATTATTTCTGTTGACCTTTAGTTTTTACTGTATTTTTTGTTTGTTCTTTTATGGCGATCGCCGAAATAAAGAGTATTGTAGTGAAGTGACCACAAAGTTAGATCTACTCACTGTTCTAATGATCTGTCACAACCTGCGGCCAATTGTGGAACTTTTTCAGGAGTCCCAGGGTCATGAGGGATTGCTGGGCTCAAGTTATAATTAATGAATCTATCTGTTTAACCCAAAAAGAAAAGGTACATTAAATGCTGTGCAATACTGCAAAAGACCTGCAGAGGGCGCCAGAGTACACACAATGATAAACGGGGGCTCATTGGTGCAGAGGGTCAGATACTAGGCCTTTGAAGCCGCTTTCAGGCTCTTGCAGATAAAGATATTGTGTTGCAAGGCCAGCATTTAATACTATAAGTGCCCGTGAGGCTTCTGGGGCCGCTTTTACCTGCCCTGGATCGGGGAGGGGTGTTCCTGTTACACTGCTGGCAGGAAAGAAGTCTTTTGGATAATACACCCGGTTTTAGTCTCCAGGGTCCCAGCTGCCCAGGGCCCTTTCATACAGACTGTACCTTGTAATGGTCGAATGAGAGTCTCCCCACTGTGGTCTGCCAGCAGGGGGCGGATGTGTGCCATCCCCCCGTGTGAATGCGTGCGCACATTCTTGTGAGTGGGGTAGTGCTGACTCTGCCCCAATCCAGCAATCTCCAACGATAACTTCTGGCCCATCTGATGTGCGTGTGCACGAACCCCCCGGCTGAAGGAAGAGGAGGCAGTGCAAACGCAAGGAGGGAGAGGCCGCAGCCCGCGTACTTACTCCTGCTGAGGAGGAGGGGGGGGTGAGGAGGGGGTCTTCGTTTTGGGATGTTCCTTCTACCAACTCCCGAAAGAGTAGAGAGCCCAGCCCAGGAGTAGCAGTGATCTTGCAGAGGGCTGATGCGAGTCCGTCGTTTGTGTTTTCATAGTCTTAAATTGTCAAAAGCACTTCTTCCCTTTCACCTCTAGCAGTCTCTTTTCACACACCTGCACACGAGTACACCTGCACACAAGTACACCTGCACACGAGTACACCTGCACACGAGTACACCTGCACACGAGTACACCTGCACAGATACCGCTGCACACGAGTACACCTGCACACGATACCCCTGCACACGAGTACCCCTGCACAGACCCATGCACAGATACCCCTGCACAGATACCCCTACACACAAGTACCCCTACACACAAGTACCCCTGCACTGACCCATGCACAGATACCCCTACACAGATACCGCTGCAGAGATACCCCTGCACAGCCACCCCTGCACACAAGTACACCTGTACAGATACCCCTGCACACGAGGACCCCTGCACACGAGGACCCATGCACAGGTACCCCTGCACAGATACCCCTACACACAAGTACCCCTACACACAAGTACCCCTACACTGACCCATGCACAGATACCCCTACACAGATACCGCTGCAGAGATACCCCTGCACAGCCACCCCTGCACAGCCACCCCTGCACATGAGTACACCTGCACATATCCCCCTGCTCAGGCGTACACCTGCACAGATACCGCTATACAGACACTCCTGTTCAGCTACCCCTGCACACGGGTACACCTGCACAGATACCCCTGCACACATACTGCTGCACAGATACCCCTGCACAGATAGCCCTGCAGAGATAACCCTGCACAGATTCCCCTGCACACTACTACACCTGCACAGATACACCTGCACAGATACCCCTGCACACGAGTACCCCTGCACACGAGTACCCCTGCACACGAGTACCCCTGCACACAAGTACTCCTGCACAGACCCATGCACAAATGCCCCTGCAGAGATACCCCTGCACAGATACCCCTGCACAGCCACCCCTGCACATGAGTACACCTGCACAGAAACCCCTGCACACTATTACACCTGCACAGGTACACCTGCACACGAGTACCCCTGCACACAAGTACCCCTGCACAGACCCATGCATACTTGTGTGCAGGTGTACTCGTGTGCAGGTGTACTCGTGTGCAGGGGTACTCGTGTGCAGGGGTACTCGTGTGCAGGGGTACTCATGCGCAGGGGTACTCATGTGCAGGGGTATCTGTGCTGGTGCTTCTGTGCAGGTGCAGCTTTACAAGGGTATCTGTGCAGGGTTATCTGTACAGGGGTATCTGCATGGGTCTGTGCAGGGGTACTCATGTGCAGGGGTACTCATGTGCAGGGGTACTCGTGTGAAGGGGTTTCTGTGCAGGTGTTTCTGTGCAGGTGTACTCATGTGCAGGGCTGTCAGTGCAGGGGTATCTCTGCAGGGGTATCTGTGCAGCAGTATCTGTGCAGGGGTACTCATGTGCAGGTGTACTCGTGTGTAGGGGCATCTGTGCAGGGGTATCTGTGCAGGTGTAGTGTGCAGGGGTATCTGTGCAGCGTTATCTCTGTAGCAGTATCTGAGCAGGGGTATCTGAGCAGGGGCATCTGTGCAGGTGCATCTGTGCAGGTGTACTCGTGTGCAGGTGTACTCGTATGTAGGGGTATGTGTGCAGGAGTGTGTGTGCAGCTGTGTCTGTGCAGCGGTGTCTGTTCAGCGGTGTGCAGGAGTACTCGTGTGCAGGGGTACTCGTGTGCTGGGGTACTCGTGTGCTGGGGTATCTGTGCAGGTGCTTCTGTGCAGGGGTAACTGTGCAGGTGCAGCTTTGCAGAGGTATCTGTGCATCTGTATCTGTGCAGGTGTACTCGTGTGCAGGGGTATCTGTGCAGGGGTACCTGCACAGATCAAATTCCTTTTATCTCTAGGGAGGTATTCTTTGGTTTGCTTAAAAAGGTTGGTTCCGGTTCCCCTACTGACTGCTGTCCCCCTCACATATTACGGGAAGCCTTTCTCACTTGTCCGGACCCCCCTTTTTCACTCCTGAACAATTCTCTCAAGCTGGGTATAGTCCCAAATATATTTAAAGTGCGGAAATTATTCCAATCTTAAAGAAACCTAGCTCTGACCCTCTGGTCCTCAGCAACTATCGTCCCATCTCCTTGCTGTCCTACTTAGGTAAAATTCTAGAAGCTCATGTAGCAAACTGCCTCAGCTCTTTCGTTGAACACTCTCACTTTCTTGACTCTCATCAGGCAGGTTTCAGACCTGCACACTCAACGGAGTCAGTCATTCTCACAGTCATGGACGAGCTCAGAAGGGGGGCTGACAAGGGTATCACCCAGGCCCTGGTACTCCTTGATTTGTCAGCGGCATTTGACACGGTCGATCATGATCTCCTGATTGACCGTGTCAGCAATGCTGGGATCCAGGGTCGGGCGCTGAAGTGGCTCTCTTCTTTTCTCAGCAATCGATTTCAAGCGGTTCGCCTCGCCAACTTCTCCTCCAACAAAATGAAATTGACCTGTGGGGTACCTCAGGGCTCCTCCCTTTCACCCCTTCTCTTCAATTTGTACTTACTACCCTTGATTTGCTCCCTGAGAGAAAGAAAGGTTGGAACCTTTAACTACGCTGACGACCTTCAATTGGTATTTGATATCAATGCATCGGCATCTTCTGTGTCCAACTTCCAATCCACCCTGAATTTTATCAGCGAATGGATGAATGGCAATCAACTAAAATTGAACCCTGACAAAACCGAGCTGATCCTTACGGGTGGGCCAGCCAACCCGTGGAACTCCAACTTTTGGCCTCCATTATTGGGAAATCCCCCACTCCCAGCAAGTTCTACCAAGAGTTTGGGTATTGTGATCAGCAATGACTTGTCTATGAAAGCCCAGATTGGCTCAGTGGTCTCCGCCTGCTTCTTTCAATTGCGAAGAATTCGGAAGATCAGTAGATTATTGACCACGGAAGCCCTGACCTTAGTCATCCTAGCTCTGGTAATCTCCCGTGTTGATTACGCCAATTCACTGTATGTAGGTATCCCAGCATATCAATTACATCGCTTACAGCTGGTGCAGAACCAAGCGGCCAGGTTGATTTTTCATCGGCCCAAATGGCATCACGTCAGACCGCTAATGAAAAGCCTACATTGGCTTCCTGTGGCCAAACGCTGTGCCTTCAAGTTGGGATGTACCATCTTCAAAGCCGTCTCTGGTGATTAGTCCAGCATTTATTTCTTCTAGGATCCAGCGTTATACTCCTTCTCGGGACCTGCGGTCGTCCCATTTGAATCTGCTGGCTACTCCATCATTCAAACGCAAGAAATATGGGGGACTAAGATTCGCGGTCTTGGCCCCGCAATTTTGGAACTCGCTTCCTGTGGAGTTGAGGTCTGTGACCTCTTATGCACAGTTTAGGAAACAGCTTAAGACCTGGCTGTTCTCCCAGGCGTATGACTCAGTTAATTCTCTCACTGTTGCAGCCTCCCCCCTGACTCCAGCGCCATGAAACCGTTTGGTGTACGTGCGCTCAATAAGTGTCTATAACATAACATTTAACATAACACAGATCCCCCTGCTCAGGAGTACACCTGCACAGATACCGCTATACAGACACTCCTGCTCAGATACCCCTGCACATGGGTACCGCTGCACAGATACCGCTGCACAGATACCGCTGCACAGATACCCCTGCACGGATACCCCTGCACGGATACCCCTGCACGGACACCCCTGCACGGACACCCCTGCACGGACACCCCTGCACAGACACCCCTGCACGGACACCCCTGCACGGACACCCCTGCACGGACACCCCTGCACGGACACCCCTGCACAGACACCCCTGCACAGACACCCCTGCACAGACACCCCTGCACAGACACCCCTGCACAGACACCCCTGCACAGACACCCCTGCACAGACACCCCTGCACATATACCCCTGCACATATACCCCTGCACACATACCCCTGCTCATGAGTACACCTGCACACAAGTACACCTGCACACATACCCCTGCACACGAGTACCCCAGCACACACACACCTGCACACACACCCCTGCACACGAGTACACCTGCACACGAGTACACCTGCACATATACCCTTGCACAGATGCCCCTGCACAGATACCCGTGCACACAAGTACACCTGCACAGATACAGAAGCACAGATACCCTTGCACAGCTGCACCTGCACAGATATCCTGGCACACGAGTACCCCAGCACACGAGTACGCCAGCACACGAGTACCCCTGTACATATACCGTTGCACAGACACCGCTGCACGCACACTCCTGCAGACATACCCCTGCACACAGGTACACCTGCACACGAGTACACCTGCACACGAGTACACCTGCACACGAGTACACCTGCACACGAGTACACCTGCACTGATACCCCTGCACAGATACCCCTGCACAGATACCCCTGCACAGATACCCCTGCTCAGATACCCCTGCACACGGGTACACCTGCACAGAAACCCCTGCACACTAGTACACCTGCACAGCTAGCCCTGCGCACGAGTACCCCTGCGCACGAGTACCCCTGCGCACGAGTACCCTTGCACAGATACCCTTGCACACGAGTACACCTGCACAGATAGAGATGCACAGATACCCCTGCACACAAGTACACCTGCACAGATACAGATGCACAGATACACCTGCACACATACCCCAGCACAGATTCAGATGCACATATACCCCTGCAAAGCTGCATCTGCACAGTTACCCCTGCACAGAAGCACCTGCACACGAGTACCCCTGCACACGAGTACCCCTGCACACGAGTATTGCTGCACAGACACCGCTGCACAGACACCACTGCACAGACACCGCTGCACACATACCCTTGCACACATACCCCTGCACATGAGTACCCCTGCACACGAGTACCCCTGCACACAAGTACCCCTGCACACAAGTACCCCTGCACACAAGTACCCCTGCACACAAGTACCCCTGCACACGAGTACCACTGCACATACACCGCTGCACACATACCCCTGCACATGAGTTCACCTGCACACATACCCCTGCACATGAGTACCCCTGCACACGAGTACACTTGCACAGATTCCCCAGCACAGATACCCCTGCATGAGTATAGCTGCACACGAGTACACCTGCACAGATACCACTGCACAGAAGCACCTGCACAGATACCCCTGCACACGAGTAGACCTGCACGGATACCCCTACACAGACACCGCTGCACACAAGTACACCTGCACAAAAGAAGACCTGCACAGATACCCCTGCACATAAGTACACCTGCCCAGATACCCCTTCAAATATACCCATGCACAGATACCCATGCACACGAGTACATATTCACAGATACCCCTGCACACGAGTACACCTGCACACGAGTACACCTGCCCATGGGTACACCTGCATAGATACCTCTGCACACGAGTACACCTGCACATGTGTTCACCTGCACACGAGTACAGACTTCAGCAGTAGGGATCCTCGCTTCTGGGGTACACTGCAAGGGACCAGGGTCACATCTTTAACCGTGTGGCCTGGAAGTGGAGATCCTTCCATTGGCGACTGCAGTGCCACATCCTGTTCCTCTTCCAAAGTCTGTCCTCTTCTAGGCACTGTTCCTTCATGCCGGGGTACCTCCTTTACCCCACTTCAGCGGTCAGGGGCTTTTTTTAAGAGTGGTTCAGCCCCTGAATCTGGCAAGGGGAGTTGGTGGTCAAAGACCCCAATCATTGGAGCTCAGAAGTCTTCTCAGCCTTCACGGATGAGGTGCCCCCAGCACTTGTCAGTGGGATTTCTCCTCAGTAGTTATCCTAGTTTGACGCACATCTCAAGACTCCAGTCCAGTTCTGAGTGAGGCCTGGTTTGAGGGGGATTGAACCCTTTTCCACAGAGGCTGCTATGAGTACAGGCAGGAAGAGGAGTAGGAGCTGGGTTAGGGTTACCACCTCACTCCGATTATTACCGACCCTGGGGGCTGTCCACAAGTGTAAATTTACACAGGAGTAAATCTACACAGGCAAATTTACTCTTACACATTGTACTAAATTTACCATTTAAGAGTTTAACTTTACATCGATGTGTGGGCCTCCATGTCTCCAACCCGTGAAACTAGGAAATGGAGTCAAATTTGCGAGTTTAAAGTTGCTACTAATAATGTTACACTTGTAAGCATATAGGAAAAAGTGAAAAAGCTTATTAAACTTAAAAAAATAGTAAAAATAGTTTGTAATATACTAATTTGAATTAATTTATATATTCTAGATGTAAAATAAGTGCTACAGCACTATTAACTTAATTTTGAAATATATTTTTAATTTAGTTCAAATATATTGAATTAAATTACAATTTTAAAAAGATGTATTTTAAAAAAGTCACCTAAAACAAAGTTTATATTTATTATGAATTCAAAAAGCAAAAAAAATTATGTATAAAGTTAATTTGAATTAATGTAATTACATTCTTTAAAAAAATATTTACATGTATTTTAAATATAAAAGTTATTAAAATATTTTAAAACAAAATATTTATTGTTATTTGTTTCGTTTTTAATTAAGTAGAAATAATCTAATTAAAGGTACAAAGAAAAAATAATGAGGACTCTTCATAGTTTATACAAAGGATAACACAAGATTCTTTTGTATTTCATCAAGGAAAACCTTATGTATGCAACTCATTAGAGTTCTGCATGTCCAAACACGCACCTAGTCCGTATTTTTAGGTCTGGCCTGCAGACAGCCTTAGTTTTTTCTTAGCATAATGTAAATATAAAAGTTGATAAATAAAAAATACATACATTTACCAAAATATAGAAGGGTTTGGGGGTCAGCCCTTTTTGTCCATTGGTCTCTTCAAGTGTCTGTCATTCACTTATTGCTTCCTCCAATCAGAACATACGGCAGGGCAGTGGGTCAGCCCACTTCAGCATTGCTCTCTTGCCCTGTGAGCTACCACATTTTGCTTGAACGTATGTGTACATCTGCCTAAAAAGAACTGATTTTTGGTGCCACGGTTGGTGGGCCAATACTTTACTTTGGAAAGGATTTTTTGTACCATTCCTCATCCTGTTTTTTATGATTTTTAGTCAGCTTTGCATATTTAAACGACATCATATGCTTATACGTATTCAAAGCCAAGAGTACCTTTTTTGCACCAGTTAAAATTATATTTTCTTATAATGTGTATTAATACTAAAAAATGGGTTTGTATACATAGGATTACCTAGAATGCAAAGGTGAGGATATTGGCTTTGCCATTGCTTGTTTCCTTGGATCTTGGCAATATCAAATGTCGGCCTGTGCAACTTGCTAAACTCGGCGCTCTAGCGCCACCGTGTGGCAATAGTGCACTACCGCTGTATGCCACTGAATATATTCCGTATTACAAGCTGCATGTAATTTGATACACTTTCGCCACCTCGTGGCACTAGGGCGCTACTACATTATTTGCACAACAGCGTTTTCCGTGCCTCGAGCAACGGTGTAAATAGGTCAATAGCCACCTTCTGACAGTAGTGAACTATATAAATACAACTATAAAGAGCTATCACTCAATTAAACAACGGTCGAAGTTCATTAAAAAATGTATGGGAACTGTGCTGCTGCGTGCAATGGGGGCGGGGTGAGTGAGCTTGGGGGCGTGGCCAAAGGCGTGGCTAAAAAAATATTCTGTAACTTTTTTCGGTCGTTCAGCTTCAGGTAACTACATATAAAATAACACGCAGCTTAAACAGCGTTGGAAGTGCATTAAAACTTTTGGGAACTGTGATGCTGCATGCAATATTCAGTACATTTTGGGGTATTTCTCCCTCCAGTAGCTACTTATAAAATAATGCACAGTTTAAATGAAAAATAAATTTGAAAAAGATGTTACTCATCGGGATATGCACTGTAGTACATTATGAAACCTTTATTAGTTAATGGATTGCAGAGGTCTGTGTGTAACCAGAGAGCCACAGAATTAAATGTTGGTGCAGTGGTGAATAGTGACTTGTGTATATATTTAGTGCCGTGAGGTCCCAGTCTATGACAGAAAGCACTGTGAATATGTAGGTCATTATTTTAAACTTGCATTGCACAGTATAAGATAGACTGCTACAAAATTCGCAAAAAGGTTTAAGATAAAATGGTGCTTCCAAAATATAGATTTTAGTAATACTCAGACTGTACGTAATGCAATTTTGTTTACATAACTGTCCCTTCAACTCCTCGCCAGGGGTAGTAAGCGCTATATAAATACAATTAGAATTAAAAGCTCGCACTTCACAGCTCATTTGTTAACTCTTTGCACTACCACTGAAAAAGAATAAGTCTTTGTCATCACAAAACCTTGAGTGATTCAATCAATTAAGCCAGTATTGGCTCCGAAGCATCCTATACATTTGCATATTACCATTAACTCACTGCGCACATTTGTATTTCTTTCAGGCATGTAGGCACCCTGGCAGGAAGGCTTGTTTAGCTGTCTTCCCGGCTCTGGTTTCACAGCACAGGAGACTCACTGAATGACACTTCAGCTGAAGCATTTAAAATGTCAGAATTACTGTCCCGGGACGGTTGTCTTTGTACATACAAGCATTGGCATAGCCAATAGGTCTCGCCTTTGGGGCCTTATAAGTGTTTAGGCAGAGCTATTGGTTTTGCCAATGTTTTTAAGAGCATTGTGGCAGCTGTGCAGCATGTTGAAAAGTTATAATAAAAAAGACTTATAAGCATTTTTGTTACTTTATATATAACTAAGACGACATTATGTACAACTGAATGACCCAATTAAAAAAGAATAAACATAAGAAAGGTCTTGTCGTTTATTTTGTCGTTGCAATGTTGGCAACTTCTTCCTGCCTATTCTAATGTTGCGGTGGTGCTTAGTGATGCTGAGGTGGTGTTGAGGTGGTGCTTAGTGATGCTGTGGTGGTGCTGAGAGGTGTTGAGGTGGTGCTTAGTGATGCTGAGGTGGTGCTGAGTGATGCTGTGGTGGTGCTGAGTGATGCTGGGGTGGTGCTGTGGTGGTGCTGAGTGGTGGTGTGGTGGTGCTGTGGTGGTGCGGAGTGATGCTGTGGTGGTGCTGAGTGGTGTTGAGGTGGTGCTGAGTGGTGCTGTGGTGGTGCTGAGTGGTGCTGTGGTGGTGCTGAGTGGTGCTGTGGTGGTGCTGAGTGGTGCTGTGGTGGTGCTGAGTGGTGTTGTGGTGGTGCTTAGTGATGCTGTTGTGGTGCTGAGTGGTGCTGTGGTGGTGCTGAGTGATGCTGTGGTAGTGCTGAGTGATGCTGTGGTGGGGCTGTGGTGATGCTGAGTGATGCTGTGGTGGTGCTGAGTGGTGCTGTGGTGGTGCTGTGGTGGTGCTGTGCTGGTGCTGAGTGATGCTGGGGTGGTGCTGAGTGGTGGTGTGGTGGTGCTGAGTGATGCTGTGGTGGTGCTGAGTGATGCTGTGGTGGTGCTGAGTGATGCTGTGGTGGTGCTGAGTGATGCTGTTGTGGTGCGGAGTGATGCTGTGGTGGTGCGGAGTGATGCTGTGGTTGTGCTGAGTGATGCTGTGGTGGTGCTGAGTGATGCTGTGGTGGTGCTGAGTGATGCTGTGGTGGTGCTGAGTGATGCTGTGGTGGTGCTGAGTGGTGGTGCTGAGTGGTGCTGTGGTGGTGCTGAGTGGTGGTGCTGTGGTGGTGCTGAGTGGTGGTGCTGAGTGATGCTGTGGTGGTGCTGAGTGATGCTGTGGTGGTGCTGAGTGATGCTGTGGTGGTGCTGAGTGATGCTGTGGTGGTGCTGAGTGATGCTGAGTGATGCTGTGGTGCTGCTGAGTGATGCTGTGGTGCTGCTGAGTGATGCTGTGGTGGTGCTGAGTGGTGCTGTGGTGGTGCTTAGTGATGCTGTTGTGGTGCTTAGTGATGCTGTGGTGGTGCTGAGTGATGCTGTGGTGCTGAGTGGTGCTGAGTGATGCTGTGGTGGTGCTGTGCTGAGTGATGCTGTGGTGGTGCTGAGTGGTGGTATGGTGGTGCTGAGTGGTGGTGTGGTGGTGCTGAGTGATGCTGTGGTGATGCTGAGTGATGCTGTGGTGATGCTGTGGTGGTGCTGAGTGGTGCTGTGGTGGTGCTGAGTGATGCTGTGGTGGTGCTGAGTGATGCTGTGGTGGTGCTGAGTGATGCTGTGGTGGTGCTGAGTGATGCTGTTGTGGTGCTGAGTGATGCTGTTGTGGTGCTGAGTGATGCTGTGGTGGTGCTGAGTGATGCTGTGGTGGTGCTGAGTGATGCTGTGGTGGTGCTGAGTGATGCTGTGGTGGTGCTGAGTGATGCTGTGGTGCTGCTGAGTGATGCTGTGGTGGTGCTGAGTGGTGTTGTGGTGGTGCTTAGTGATGCTGTTGTGGTGCTTAGTGATGCTGTTGTGGTGCTTAGTGATGCTGTGGTGGTGCTGAGTGATGTGGTGGTGCTGAGTGGTGGTGTTGTGGTGGTGCTGAGTGGTGGTGCTGAGTGATGCTGTGGTGATGCTGAGTGATGCTGTGGTGATGCTGAGTGATGCTGTGGTGATGCTGAGTGATGCTGTGGTGGTGCTGAGTGATGCTGTGGTGGTGCTGAGTGATGCTGTGGTGGTGCTGAGTGATGCTGAGTGGTGTTGTGGTGGTGCTTAGTGATGCTGTTGTGGTGCTTAGTGATGCTGTGGTGGTGCTGAGTGATGCTGTGGTGGTGCTGAGTGGGGCTGTGGTGATGCTGAGTGATGCTGTGGTGGTGCTGAGTGGTGCTGTGGTGGTGCTGAGTGATGCTGTGGTGGTGCTGAGTGGTGGTGCTGAGTGGTGGTGTGGTGGTGCTGAGTGATGCTGTGGTGATGCTGAGTGATGCTGTGGTCATGCTGTGGTGGTGCTGAGTGGTGCTGTTGTGGTGCTGTGGTGGTGTTGAGTGATGCTGTGGTGATGCTGAGTGGTGCTGAGTGATGCTGTGGTGGTGCTGAGTGATGCTGTGGTGGTGCTGAGTGATGCTGTGGTGGTGCTGAGTGATGCTGTGGTGGTGCTGAGTGATGCTGTGGTGGTGCTGAGTGATGCTGTGGTGGTGCTGAGTGATGCTGTGGTGGTGCTGAGTGATGCTGTGGTGATGCTGAGTGATGCTGTGGTGGTGCTGAGTGGTGGTGTGGTGGTGAGTGGTGCTGTGGTGGTGCTGAGAGATGCTGTGGTGGTGCTGAGTGATGCTGTGGTGGTGCTGAGTGGTGTTGTGGTGGTGCTGAGTGATGCTGTGGTGGTGCTGAGTGAAGCTGTGGTGGTGCTGTGGTGGTGCTGAGTGGTGCTGTGGTGGTGCTGAGTGGTGTTGTGGTGCTAAGTGATGCTGTGGTGGATCACCTGACCTAATGCAACAGGTCTCGCATTTGCTTGAGTTAGAGCTATTTGCGCTGCAAATGGCAATGTCTTGTATCAATGTGTTATGGAGTGTATGTATATGGTGTATAGTGGAGTTATGTGTGTTGGATTGGAATTGTTAGTTGTGGATTTGTGTGGCATGGGATTGTGTGATGTGGAGTGGATTTGTGTAGTGGAATTATGTGGTATGGTGTGCAGTGGAATTATGTGGATAGTAATTATGTGGTATTGAGTGTACTGGAATTAGGTGGAGTGGGATTGTGTTTTATGGAGTGTAATTATGTGGAATGGTATTTTGTATTGTGGAGCTGGGAAAAGGGTGAGGACAGATGAGGGAGAAAGAGGGAAATTAAGAGAATGGGACAAGTAATGAAATGAGGGAGAAAGGAATGAAGGGAAGGTGGAAGATTAAGGGAGATTAACGCAGGTGGAAAGGAGGAGGTAGGAGGGGAAAAACAGAGTGAAGAGAAAGAAGGAGAGTGAGAGAAAAGGGAAGTGACTGAAAAAGAGGTAGAAGAAGAGTGAGAGAAAAAACAGGAGAGAAGGCATTACGAAGGTAGAGAAGAATAATGGCGAATGGGATGAGCCCTCCCTTCCCTTCACACTGGTGGTTATTAAAAAAATTAGAGAAGGAGGTTCAGTTTGAACTTGCTTGAATGTTTATATCTAAATGAACTGGTTTTTTTCTCGTTTTTTTTGCAGTTTCTTATAGCGTGAATTTGACCTGAAGGCATAAGAGCGCTTTACATGAGCACAAGTTGCATTCATTTTTAGGCACGGGGAGATTACGTGATATGCCCAGAATCCCAGGATGCTTGAGTGTTTCCTGCCAGGATAGAACCTGGTTCCCCAGCTTCAAAGTCGGTCGCCCTAGCCGTTAAGCCACACCCTCTCCTGTGTCCGTGGCCAAATGCTGAGGCACGCTTTGCCAAAATGATCATGTTTTAGTCGCAGTGAGAAGAGCGGCGCGTATACAGTAAATGTTGCTGGCTCATATCTGAGGGTGTCACAGTTTTCACACTCGATGCACAAACGCTTCTAAAAACAGAAACAATGCAGAATGCGATTTGCAGAGCTTGAGTATGGCTTTATGTGCTCCAAAGATATAGCAGCCATCAGTATATGAGTGGTACATGAGGTTCAGAGTCTCCCGTTCCAAATCGGCAGAAAAAATGCCACTTTTCGTGATCACTTTGCAATACTTCTTAAGTTCAGGGTTTGTCTGCTCCATTCTAATCAGCGATCTGCTTCACCCGAGAATGTATGTTCAGCTTTTGTTTTCAAAGGAATCCACAGAGAATGTCGAGATCCATCTCAGAACGAAAAGGAGACACACAGGCCTGCCCGGCTCCTTCAGGGAAATTTCTCTGGTGGAACACAGACAGCTCGAGACAGGTCCGGGTTCTGAAATCAGCACTGCCACTGCACGCAGACATTCAAGCCGCGACCATCCTAATTAAATGCACGCTACCCAAAAAAAAACAGTTGCCTGGCGAAAAATGTCACGGACCTCGCCACGTTGTTTAGTGTCCTGACAAATTCCCTCCATGCGCAATGCAGCTGCCAGCAGCTTAGCACCCAGCAAAGGCAGAGCAAGAAAGTCAACACACCACTCCCCCCACACAAGCGTGAGGCCCAGTCTGAACTTGGGGGTGGGGGCGGGGTTGAGCAGCGGAGGGCGCCTTGCGCCCCTGACCTGCACAACATGTATGCCATATTTAAAATATTTAATTCTCCAACTCTAGAACAATGTACAGTACACAACCTCGCTGAGATGTCCTCTGGTCGGTGTGCCACAGGGTAACAGGAAAGCGGGCGGGCATTTGTATAGTACACACACTAAATCTGAAGAAATTGCACCAATACCATACCATACCATACCAAGACATTTATAAAGCGCACGGCTACCACCAACGGCGGTGTCCCGGCGCTACACAGAGACAAGGGAAGATAAAGAGTGGAAAGGCAGACTAAGGGAGATCAAAAAGCCAGGTTTTCAGAGCACTCCTAAAAGTGGTTTCAGATTCAGTTTTGCGCAAGTAGAGCGGCATCGCATTCCAAAGAGCGGCAGTTTTAACTGCAAAGGCGCGCCCTCCCATCCTGGCTTTGCAGTAGGAAGGGGAGCAGAGAAGAAACTGAGAGTTCGAGCGCAGAGTCCTATTTTGGTGGTATTTCCGAAGTCTGAGCCTCAGATAGTCAGGTCCACTATCTCTGGTAGCTCTAAAAGCGAGTAATAAGGCCTTAAATTCGATTCTTCTCTTCACTGGAAGCCAGTGAAGACTGCGCAAGTGGGGGAGATGTGATGCCGAAGAGGCACGTTTCTAAGAAACCTAGCTGCAGCATTCTGAACTGTCTGGAGCTTTTTAATCAGATAGGCAGGAGGCCTAGATACAAGCTATTGGCATAGTCCAGCTGGGATGTAACCAAAGCATGGACTATGGTGGCCCGACAGTTCATCGGTAATAAATACAGGAATCTACGCAAGCATTTGAGCTTCCAGAAACATGCTCTGGAAACTCGGCCAATCTGGGCTTTCACCGACAGGTCCGAGTCAAATCTAAAACCCAAGTTTCTAACAGATAGAACTGGGGTGGGAGGGGGATTCAGCTGTATTGGCCACCATAAATCAGCCGGAGGAGGTGATGGTTGATTAAAAAACATCACCTCAGTTTTCTCGGTATTCAATTTAAGACAGTTATCTGTCATCCATGAAACAATTTTATTTAGACATAGCCTAAAGCTGTCAAATGCGGCCATCTTGGAATCTTTAAAAGAAAACACCAATGATGCGTGCGCGGACTAAAAAACCTTGCCTTGCTTAGCAGCCAAGATCCGTCTAATGGAATGGCCTGCACGGACAGTTTCTTTTAGTGGAAAAGCATCCTTGAAAGTCTCATCAGAGGCTGCAGGGC
Organism: Calotriton arnoldi; assembly: GCA_963921515.1. Lineage (NCBI taxonomy): Eukaryota > Metazoa > Chordata > Amphibia > Caudata > Salamandridae > Calotriton > Calotriton arnoldi. The sequence goes on from CAWUFW010006295.1 coordinate 579,388, forward strand.
AGCAAAAGGCTGGGTTTACAGCACATGTAGAGCGACAGCAGGATGAATTTACAGAGAACCGAAAATCTGGGTGGGGAGGGGGCTTTGGGATCGAGCAGATCAGCAGCAGCTGGGGGGCTGCGAAAGGGGTGCGTGGCACACAAACAGCAGGCTAGGGGTTACTGCAGTGAATGGTGACGGAAAAAGACAGTGACAACCCGACAGCTGCTGCTGCTTCACGACTGACAAACCCACAAGATGCAAGGAAAACAAGCATTGGCCGCGCGGCCGCGTTTTCACGGCCGAAAGTGAAAGAAAACCAGCACGCGAGTGGTGCGTGCAGAGAAAGCCAGATGGCAGCTCTGGTGGGGGAGGGGCAAGCAAGACAGAGAGGCAGATCGAGGCGCGCGCGGGAGAAAAGCCCGATGGCGCTCGTGCCTGTGCGCGTAATCGCACGCAGAATGCCACACAAAAAGCTGTGGTCGCATTTCTGAAAGCCCACTGGCTAAATGTCTCGCCCAGACCAGCGCAAGCGCTGGCTCAGGGCGAGACCTAAAAATAGGGGAACTGTTTTTCATAAATCAAGAAAGTATGGGCATGTTGTGCCCCTCTGATCCCGCCCACTGCCACATCTGAGCTTAGATGAAGAATAAATGCAAGTTAAGTCGATCAGTGAAAAAATCACTATTGTACGTTATGAAACCACTATTAGTTAATGCACTGCAGAGGTCTGTGTCTGTAAACAAAGAGCCACAGAACTGAATCCTAGCTGGTGCAGTGGAGAATAGTGACTTGTGTATGTTTAGTGCTACAAGGTCCCAGTTTGTGATAGAAAGCACTGTGAACATGTAAGACATTATATTAAACTTGCATTGCACACACTTATAAGATATGCTCTATAAAATGCGCAAAAAGATTTAGGATAAAAAAAAGCGCTTCCAAAATATAGATTTAGTGATACCCAGACTGTACGCAGTGCCATTTCTTTTATAACTGTCATTTAAAAGCACACCCTTCACAGCTCAGCTGATCATTCCCTTGCAATACCACTTAAAAATAATAAATCTGTGTCATCAGGAAGCTTCAAATGACTCTATCAATTAAAGCCAATTCCGGCTCCCAAGCACCCTTTACATTTGCAGATTAACCATATGCGCACATTTACAATTCTATCAGGCAAGCAGGCACCCTGGCAAGAAGGCTTGTTTAGCTGCCTGCCCCACCCTCGGTTTCACAGCACAGGAGACTCCCTGCCTTACAGTTCAGCTGAAGCATTTAAACTGTGGGAATTAACCATCCTGGGACAGTTGTCTTTTCATAAAAAGTAGGGGAACTGTTTTTCTTGAGTATGGTCACGTCTTGCCCCTCACATCCTGCCTACTTCATCCATTGACTAAACACTACTTCTAACTCCAGTTAGAAACCGCAGTTTCGTTGATATATGTGCATGTATATATATATATATATATATATATATATATATATTTTTATTTATATATATATATATATATATATATATATATATATGTTCGAGGCATATGAGCTGCAGATTGTACACTTTTGCGTAGATCGCCATCTGGTGTTGGGCTCGGATGTTTGCATGTTGGTTTTGTCTTCGAAGAAGTCTTTGTAGTCACGAGGTTGGTGAATCCTCCTTCGGTCGACAGTGCGCATGGGCATCGGCTCCATCCTTAGATTGTTTTTTTCCGCCATCGGGTTCGGATGTGACTTGCTGCGCTCCGGGTCGGTGTCGTAATCGAACCCCCTTTCGACGCGCACTCACAGCTAACCGACGGTATTGTCTCGATCGCGTATCCTTCGACGCGCCCTCAATGAAAACTTCGAAAATCTTCGACATCGGCGAACTTCGACGCGGGCCGTTGGGACTACCCGCGCCGGTAGCAACGGACGTCGATGGAACGGACTCCCTTTAAAAAATGTCCCCAGTATGGTGCTAAATTCCCACACTCGGACCTCCATTCCGTTTGTAATCTGTGCCTCTCTCCAGAACATAGAGAGGTCGACTGTGAGGCTTGTCTTTCATTCAAATCCAAGAAGACTATCCGGGATCGACGAGCTCGACGCCACGAGATGTCCCGAGGCACAGGTTCCATTCCGGACATCTTCCATCCAGGTCCCGACAACCTTCCGGAACCAGAAGAGGAACAGGTCTCGGTCTCTGAAGCAGACGACTCCGACGCCGAAGATGACATCACCCCGGCGCAACGGGACGTGAGTACCGAGACCCCCGCCCCACCCAAGCCCATACCAAAGGCTCCCGTGACACCTTCGCCTCCGGGCTCAGGTCCACACCGAACGAAAACTTCGAGCGCCCCGCCTCCGGGCCCGGCTCCGAAGGATAGAGAAAAGCCTTCCGGCTCGAGCCAACCACCTGGTTCTGAAAAACCATCTTCGGCACCGAAAATTAAGTCACCCGAGATGCTGCGCCCTCCTCCGTCGGCACCGGAGAAACATTCAGCGCCGAAACCGGCAAAAGACCCCTCGGCACCGAAGCAACCGGATAAGAGCTCGGCACCGAAGCAGCCGGATAAGACCTCGGCACCGAAGCAGCTGGATAAGACCTCGGCACCGAAGCATACAGATAAGCCTTCGACACCGAAGACGTCGGAGCCGAAAACATCAAAGGAGAAGCCTCCCAAACAAACACATCCGGAGCCAAAACAACCCGCACCGAAGGTCTCGGAACCAGGAAAGGCTTCTATACCGGACATTGCCACTAAACAGCCAAGACCAGTTTCTAAGGAGAAATCTTCCACACCGAACAAAACCATCGATCCCGAAGAACTTTTTCTCCCCGATCCAAAGCAAACCACCATTTTGATTCACCCAAAGACTGGTCATATAGTTACCAAGCTACCTACAAAGAGGAAACCAGAACATTTATCACATGCACCAGTTCCTCTCAAGAAAATACACATAGCTACTAATATTTCACCACCACCTTCACCCCCCCCATCAATTAACCCTAATTTACTTATTTCTCCAGCACATTCTCCACAACCAGAGGATAGTGACGAGGAACATAGGGATGGACAAGAAGACGAAGACGTAGTGCCACTTGACACTGAGGATCCTAATGATCCACCACAGGATACAGACCCATGGCATGACTACAATACTGATCCTGATCTTAATAATGATCCAGACTACTACCCCTCAAAACCATCTCCACCAGATGACAATGTGGGTTTTGCCCAGTTAATTAATAGGGCCGCAACATACCATGGAGTCAAACTACATTCAGACCCTGTAGAAGAGGATTTTCTTTTAGAGACCTTCGATCAATCACAAAAATCTACCCATGTATTGCCAATGCTAAAAGGTCTTCTTACACACGCTCCTGAGGTGTTCAAAGACCCAGTTAGAGCTAGGGTTCTTAACCCCAGAATAGATAAAAAATACAAGGCAGCTCCTACCGACCCCATCTACATCAAGGGTCAACTCCCTTTAGATTCCCTAGTCGTAGCCAATGCCCGCAAACGAGCAAACTCTCAGGGATCAGGTGACACACCACCTCCTGACAAGGAATCTAAGTTATTAGACGCATCAGGCAAGCGTATGGCGTTTCAAGCTGCCAACTCCTGGAAAATAGCAAACGCACAAGCCCTTCTAGTAAGGTACGATAGGGCTCACTATGGATAAGTGCTATACAGCTGTTAATTAAAAAATTTCAGCCACAACACTCACTACCAGCAAGAGTGTTCATGCAACTAATAGGGATGATGGCCTCTTGCATTTTTCTCGTTCCTCATGCAAGACTACAAATGCGTCCATTACAAGAGTGCCTAGCACATCAGTGGAACCAGGCTCAAGGTCAGCTAACAGATCTGGTGTTGGTGGATGACCGCACCCACCGCACCTTTCCAAAGAGTGGTCGTTCCCCGAGCCACTTCCACAGATAGTGCTAACAACAGACGCATCGCTCACCGGCTGGGGAGCTCATCTTCAAACCCATACCATTCAAGGTATCTGGACCCCCCAACAAAAACAATTTCACATCAACTACCTGGAATTGTTAGCAATATTCCTAGCATTGAAATCTTTTCAACTGCACCTTCTAGGCAAAGCTGTCCTAATCCGCACAGACAACATGACAGCAATGTATTACATACAGAAGCAAGGGGGGGACACACTCCCTACAGCTATCACACTTAGCACAAAGCATATGGAGATGGGCCATTCCGCAAAACATATACCTCCTGGCAGAACACTTACCAGGGGTACACAATCACATTGCGGATCTGCTCAGCCGTCAAGCACAACAGATCCACGAATGGGAACTTCATCCTCAAGTTCTTCTCCCATTCTTTCGACTGTGGGGACACCCAGAGATAGATCTGTTTGCCACACACCAAAACGCAAAATGCCCAAACTTTGCATCCAGGCATCCACACCCATTGTCCAAAGGCAATGCGCTATGGATGAATTGGTCAAACAAATTTGCTTACACTTTTCCGCCTCTCCCACTCATTCCCTTAGTGGTGCGGAAACTCAAACAACATTCTCTCACAATGATCCTAGTTGCTCCAACATGGGCAAGGCATCCATGGTTCACAACTCTACTGGAACTATCAGTAGTACCGCATCAAAAGCTACACCTCTCACCCAAAGTTCTCACTCAGAACCATGGAGACATAAGACACCCAGATCCCAGTCAACTCAACCTTGCGATCTGGCTCCTGAGGTCTTAGAGTTTGGCTACCTCAATCTCCCGCCAGACTGTATGAATATTATCAAGGAAGCCAGACGCCCTACAACAAGGGCATGCTATGCGGCAAAATGGAAGAGATTCGTCATTTACTGCACGCACAACATCAATCCACTAGAGGCTTCCATTCAGAACATCATCTGTTATCTACTGCATCTACAACAATGTAACCTAGCGTATACATCTATTAGGTTACATCTAGCCGCCATAGCAGCCTACCTACAAAACAGACAACATTTGTCCTTGTTTAGAGTTCCTGCTATCAAAGCTTTCATGGAAGGACTTAAAACAATAATTCCACCAAGAGCTCCACCCTCTCCGGTGTGGAACCTTAATATAGTCCTTACCAGGCTAATGGGTCCTCCTTTTGAACCCCTCCACAAATGTGAGCTGCAGTTCCTCACCTGGAAAGTAGCCTTTTTGGTTGCTATCACATCTCTCAGAAGAGTAAGTGAAATCCAGGCATTAACCATACAAGAACCATTTTTACAAATCCATCATAACAAAGTGGTTCTTAGGACTTACCCAAAGTAGTTTCTGCCTTCCATCTCAACCAGTCTGTTGAACTCCCAGTATTTTTTCCTCAACCAGACTCAGTGGCAGAACGAGCTCTACACACGCTAGACGTTAAAAGAGCAATACTCTACTGCATTGAAAGAACAAAATCTTTTAGGAAAACTAAACAACTTTTTGTAGCTTTCTCCCCACCTCATAAAGGTAATCCTATATCCAAAACAGGAATTGCAAGGTGGATTGTAAAATGCATACAAATATGCTACATCAAAGCCAAACGCACATTAACCATTCCCCCTAGAGCTCACTCTAGACGCAAACTAGGGGCTTCTATATCATTCTTAGGGAACATTCCCCTAGATGCCATATGCAAAGCAGCAACTTGGGTTACACCACACACCTTCACAAAACACTATTGTGTAGATGTGCAAGCAAAACAACAAGCTAGTGTGGGCCAGGCTGTATTAAAAACACTATTTCAAACCACTGCAACAGATACAGGTAGCCACTGCTAAGGAGGTAACTGCTGTATAGTCTATGCAAAAGTGTACAATCTGCAGCTCATATGCCTCGAACGGAAAATGCTACTTACCAGTATGCATCTGTTCTTGGCATGTAGAGCTGCAGAGTTGTACACGCCCACCCGCCTGCCCGGATACCTCTATCTGTTCCACTGTTATCTTACTTAGATACATTACACATGGACATCTTTCTATTTCTCACTACTCCATCTAACCCTACGTGGCAAAAACAATCTAAGGATGGAGCCGATGCCCATGCGCACTGTCGACCGAAGGAGGAGTCACCAACCTCGTGACTACAAAGACTTCTTCGAAGACAAAAACAACATGCAAACATTCGAGCCCAACACCAGATGGCGATCTATGCAAAAGTGTACAACTCTGCAGCTCTACATGCCAAGAACAGATGCATACTGGTAAGTAGCATTTTCCGTTTGTGGTATGTGTAGCTGTAGATTCACATAGTGTGCATACTTCTGCCATCTACTTTTGGGCGTGCATATGGATAACTTATTTTTCTTTGAATCACAGGGACTCCACCTATTAGTGGTATTGCGCCTGGGCATAGGCTCCATTGTCAGATTGTGTTTTCTCCGCCATCTGGTTCAGACGTATCATCCACAGATCCTTGTCGACACCTCGTGGTGTTCTCTCTGGGCCCTCAGATCGGTCCTCCCATACAAACACTCCAGTGTTTCCCGCCTGTTTTTCACTGTCGCGTACCTTTGACTCCATGTTAACACCATCGACTCCCAACAGCTCAGGTCGAGAATGTTCCAGTGATAGAAAGGACTCAATTCCGATTTTATCCTAGTTTTGGGCCGTGTATTGGAGACCTAACCTCCATGAAGTCTGCGCCCTCTCGTTTGTCACCGGACCACCATGAAGATTCCTGTTCAGCCTGCCTTGCGTTCCGAAACAAGAAAACTCTTTGGAACCGACGTGCATGTCGGATCGCCTTTGCTGCCAGGACACAAAGGTAAGAGGAAGGGGAGACTCCAGACATCTTCAGAGAGCAGGGAGAGTTGGATGTCGAAGACTTGGATGCTCCAGGCGTAGTAATGGAAGCAACCTTTTCACCTGGAAGCATCGGTTCCACTGCAGATGTCTAGTGCGAAGACTGTCCGCCAGCCCCGTGCCCTCAGAAGGTCACAGTGAGTATGGATGTTCATATAACTCACCATTCAGAGGTGCAAGCATCTAGCTCCAAGGCTGCTTATGAGGCCTCTGGTGCACCACTGCCATCCGGCCATGGTCTACATCAACATTCTGAGATGGACCCAGCGCCCAAGACACATTAGGCGTCAAAGGTCCCTCAAAGCCTCGAGCGCAGCTTCGGCTCTTGACCCAAAGGAACATCCATGGCACCCATCGGACTCTAAAGCGCTGGAACCGAAATCTTCAGAGCTGAGGTATCGTGCCTCCAGACATTTGGAGCCGAGGCCAAGAACGGTACCGAGACCTGTCGACTCTGAGCAATTGGAGCCGAGATAGAGTTCAGCACCCTCCAGTCGGCGAACCTCTGCAGGCCCTTCAAGGCCGCCTTCAGAGGAATTTGAACAGAAACTTCTTGAGCGGCTGCAGGAACACTCGAATGCTCAACAACAGCGCATTCATATCCAACCAGGCATAGGTCGGATTCTGGCAAAGCCTCCACATGTGGCAAAGGCCTCTGCACCTCACAAAAGGAAGCTCACTTTTGAGGAGTCCATCAACCCTCCAGAACTTCCATCCCCCAAAAAGCAAAAGAGACCGGGCAACCTCCCCCCTGCCTCCTGCTTGTCACCCTCCTTCCCTGCCTCCTCCTTCTTCTTCACCTCCACCTGTATCGCCTGTCTTGCCTCTGGGGTCACCACATCATTCACTTACAGGTTCTTTACATTCAGGGTGGGGACAGTTCTATGCTCCCTTCTCACCCATATGACCACCCTCATGACTCACAGGGTCCGGACCCATGGCATGACTATAATGATGAACCCCCCTCGGACACCGACCCAGATCTGTACCATACTAACCTGTCACCTCCTGATGAGGTCTCTTCGTACCAAGAGGTCATAAGAGAGGTGTTTACACAGAACTTCATGTGCAGCAAGAGGAGGATGATTTCCTTGTGGAAACCCTCTTCTCCACCCAACACTCTCTTCAATATCGTCCCATGCTTAAGGGTGTCCTCAAGCCTGCCACCGAGATTTGTAAGGTCCCCGTCAAGATGAGATTGATCATGCCTAATGTGGATAGGAAGTATCAAGCTTCCCTTAATGACCCTCCATACATATGTAGCCAGCTACTTCCTGACTGTTTGGTTGTTCATACAGCCAGCAAGTGTGCCAACACTCAGGGAACAGGTGATGCACCTCCTCTCGACCGGGAGAGCAAGAAAACTGATGGGGGGAGGGGGGAGAGTGGCAGCGCAGTCGCGTCCCATTGGCAAATTGAGAATTCAATTGGCTTGTTCTCCCGGTAGCACCGTGCACACTGGGACCAAATGGTGGACCTGCTAGAGCGTCTCCCAGAGCAGGACCATAAGAAGGGGCAGCATTTAGCGGCAGAAGGGAAGATCATCTCCAACACTAACATCCGCTGCGCTCTAGATGTTGTGGATACAGTCGCTCGCAGCATTATTATTAGCATCCTGCAGCGACGCCATGCCTGGCTGCATCTTTCAGGCTTTGAGCCGGAAATGCAGCAGCACCTCGTCAATGGCCCTTTTGACGGTCAGCATCTCTGTGGCCCTCAAGTAGGTGAGATGCTTGAGAAAATAAAAAAAGACACCAAGACAGGTAAGGCCATGGGTGCCCTACAAACCCAGATCCCCAAGGGTTCCTTTTGGAGCACACAGTTTCATGGTGCATCCAAGACCACCACTCCAGAAGCCTCTTCCACCTTCACAAAGCCAACACAGCAGTCCTCTCACGGGGTTACTATAGAGGCGGGTATAGGGGCAATAACTAAAGAGGTCGAGGTAGGGTCGCTGTCTCTAAAGGGACCGTCCCCCAAAAAAGTGGCATCTTACAGCTGTCCCCCGATCACATAACACCTGTCGGGGGCGATTATCAGGGTTTCTGCCTTTCTGGGCAGAAATCACCACAGACCTTTTGGTTCTAGATAATATATAGGAGGGGTACTGACTAGAGGTCATGCAAACACCACCAAGTACCCCCCTCGTCAACACAGATTGTCCGAAGATTATGTGCGCCTCCTTCAATAGGAGGTACAAGCCCTGACAAGGGAGCCATAGAGCCTGTTCCACACCAACACCGTAGAAAGGGTGTATACTCCCTTTGCTTTCCTATCCCAAAGGAGGACGGCTCCCTCAGGCCCATCCTCAATTTCGGGCCTCTCAACAAATACATTCTGTCGGAGCAGTTCCATGTGGTGACTCAACAGGATGTTATACCACTCTTGCAGAAAGGCAACTTTATGACTCCCTACTTTCACATACCCATCCCCCAGCACATCGGTGATATCAGAGGTTTGTGGTAAGTTTACAATGTTATCTATTCAAAGTGCTCCCCTCCGGGGTTACCATTGCACCAAGAATATTCACCAAACATCTGGCAGTGGTGGTCGCTCATCTCAGGAGTAGCGGCATCCATGTGCTCCCTTTACTTAGAAGACTGGCTAATCAAGAGCGCCACGCAGCAACTCTGTCTAGAGCACACCCAGACCACAAGTCACTTCTTTCACAGTTTAGGTTTCACCATCAATCTGACCAAATCCCACCTTCAACCCAGTCAGGTACAGCTTTTCCTTGCTGCCGCCTTGGATGCACAGGTGAGAAAAGCTTACCCCAGCCCAGCCATAGAACAAGCCTTCCAAAACATGCTGCCTCTTTTTCAGCCATATCGGCAGGTAACAGTCAGAACTGTGATGCTTCTGCTAAGCATGATCTGTTGTAGGAATTCTTAGCGGCACAGTGGTCTCATGCGGAGGGCATCTTGAGGCTCTAGTGTTGATTTGGAGCCTCACACATTGCACTCTGCAGTGGTGGAACACAAACAATTTGTTACAGGGGCGGCCCTACCTCAACCCAGTTCCACTAGAGACCATCACAACAGATGCCACACTAACAGGTTGGGTAGCTCATCTCAAACATCTTACTGTTTGGGGTCATTGTTCCCTTACCCAGCAACTTCTTCACATCAATTACATGGAGCTTGCTCTCCGCGCTTTTCTCCTCATCATTCAGAACAAGACAGTCTTGATACGCACAGACAACACAACTGCCATGTTCTACCTACAGAAGCCGGGGGGCACACCTTCAACACAGCTATCCAGTGTAGCCCATAGGATCTGGTGGTGGGCAATACTTCAAAGAATACAGCTACTAAGGCAGCATATTCCGGGGTGGACAATGATAGCAGACATGCGCAGCAGGACCCATCAACAAGTACAAAAATGGGAAATCCTCCACCAGATCCTACTCCTGTACTTTCAGTGCTGGGGGCTCCCACAAATAGATCTGTTCGCTACCGCAGAAAACTCAAAGTGCCCACGCTTCGCCGCCAGACTACCACACCCACAGTCCATGGGCAACGCACTATGGATGAGTTGGTCAGGGATATTTGCCTACGTTTTTCTGCCTCTCCCACTCCTAACATTTGTGGTGAGGAGACTGAGACAGACATCCCTCATCCTCATTCTAGTGGCAAGAACCTGGTGCTTCACCAAGCTAGAACTCTCAATAGTCCCACACGAGCAGCTCCCCAACAGACCAGACCTTTTCACACACAACCACGGCTCTCCCAGGCATCCCAACCCTCAGAATCTCAATGTTGCGATCTTGCTCCTGAGGTTTTAGAATTTGGTTACCTCAACCTACCAAACAAGAGTAAATCTATTCTTAAAGAGGCACCCAGGCCCACCACCAGGGCTTGTTACGCACCCAAATGGAAACGTTTTGTACACTACTGCCTCCCAAAACACATTAATCCTCTCACAGCACCAGCACAGGATATTGTTTGTTACCTTCTGCACTTGCAGAAATCAGGCATAGCCTATACCTCAAACCAATTACATTTGGCTGCTGTACCTGCCTACCTACAGAATAGAAGATAGATTTTCTTATTCAGAATACCTGTTATGAAGGCATTAATCAAAGGCCTCAAAAGAGCTATTCCACTCAGGCCACGCCCAGCTCCGGTCTGGAACTTAAACATTGTCCTCACTAGGCTCATGAGTCCTCCCTTTGAACCCCTTCCCTCTTGCCCATTGCAATTCCTGTCTTGGAAGGTGGCCTTCCTTGTGGCCATCACTTCCTTAAGACCAGTCAGTGAGATACACACTTTTACCCTAGAAGAGCCCCTTTTCCAGGTACATCAAGATAGAGTAGTTCTCGGAACCAATCCAAAATTCCTTCCTAAGGTGGTCTCCAGTTTCCACCTTAATCAAACGATTGAATGCCAGTCTCTTTTCTGCATCCAGAAACTGAACCAGAATGCATGCTGCATACTCTTGTTTTCAAAATAGCACTCATTAACTATATTGATAGAATAAAACCATTTTGTAAGACCCAACACCTGTTTGTATCATACTCCAGGCCTCACAAGGGACGTGCTCTGTCCAAAGCAGGTGTAGCACATTCATAAGTCAAATGTATACAGACTTGTTACGCCAAAGCTAAGAGAACCCTTCCTGCCCCTCCTAGACATCATTCCACTCGTAAGAAAGGGGCTTTCTTGGGTAATATACCATTAGCTAACATCTGTAAAGCAGCTACCCTGCCTACCCCACATACCTTCACTAAACATTACTGTGTGGATGTTCTGGCCAGGCTAGAGTTGGCCAAGCTGTCCTACGTACACTTTTGCCGTCTACTGCAACATCCTCTGGCTAAGCCACCGCTTTTTAGGAGGTCTGCTTTACAGTCAATGGACAGCATTTGTATCTACAGCTACACATGCCACAAACGGAAAATGTTACATTCCTAGCATGTGTTAGCTGCAGATACATATGCTATGCATACTCATGCCATCTAGTGTTGGACCCGGACTTTGCAAGTTCTTTTTCTCAAGAAAGCTTTATGATCGGCGTTATGCATCGATTCTCCTCCCCCTCGAGCATTGCGCATGTCAAAGACTTTGATCCTCAGAAAGTTTTTTCCGCCATCGGGCTTGGATGGATTACATCATAGCTGGTCAAGATTCGACCCCACACAGCCTACGGGAAAAAAAGTAATCACCAGAATCAATTTCTACATCAGGGAAGGACTTTCCGGATTCTGAATATACTCAACCGACGAGAATGATCGTCTCCGAGTGATGGAGACGAAGAAAGAACTTTTCAGACGGTACCCTCAGCACGGAGCCAAGTACACTCACTCCAACACACACGACGTTTGTAACTTGTGCCTCTCTCCAGAGCACAAAGAAGAACAGTGCGCTGCCTGCATTGTTTACAAATAAAAGACTCTTTGATCACGATGACATCAACATCTCGTACACAATATGGAGTACACAGCTGAGGCAGAGTTCAACCACGTTAGCGATGCGGACAGCGATGCCAGCGCTCCAACAAGAGGCGGGATGGTAATAGCCAGCCCACACTACACCGCATCAGAAGTATCTTCTGGGGAAGAACTAGCTCTGGTACAACCCAAATCACCAGCGCCGACCACAGACTCTGGACCGTGGACCAAAATGACACCACGTACCGTGCGTTCTACTACCACCCATACAAAAAAGATTATACATTCGCCACCACCAATACCCCGACCTAATGTGCCATAACCTTTGGGTTCAGGCCAACACCGTGACCAAGCCTCGGAGCCAAGAAAGGATGCGAGTATTCTCGATCCTGATCGGGTGGCTAGGCATCAACATGGGACGGTTCCGAAACAATTACGGTACTAAAGAGTACATCGGCGCCGACCAAGCCTTCAACACCAAGGTTTCAATCTGAACCTATAAAAGCATCGGCACCAAAGAGCTCCAAGAAACACACATCAGAATCGAAAAAGCATTCAGAATTGAGTGCAACAAAGTCAAAAACTTCAGAACCGAGTTCTGATAAACACCACAAACACTCTTCTAAATAGAAGCAAATCCATGATTCCAGTAGTTCTAAGGCACAGACTGTTATTAGGAGCATAACAATAGCACACAAGAAACAAGACACAAAGTACTAAACCCACTGAACATCAAAGGGTAGTATGTGAGGAACTACAACAGTTCATGATTCACAAAACATTAATTTCTTCTTCTCTAACAAAACAGCAACTAATATGCTATCTGTTGCATTTACAAAAGTCACACTTAGCGTGTACCTCAATACAACTACATTTAGCAGCTATTGGAGCATATTTACAAAACGGAAAACACCAATCACTTTTCCGTATTCCTGTAATCAAAGCCTTAATGAAAGGATTAAAAAGAATTATTCCACCACATACACCACCAGTGCCAGCATGGAATTTAAACATTGTCCTAACACTTTTATTTGAGCCACTACACAATTGTCAAATACAATTCTTAACATGGAAAGTAGCTTTCCTAGGAGCAATAACTTCCTTAAGAAGGGTCAGTGAAATGCATGCTCTCACAATTGAAGAGCCTTATTTCCAAGTCTTCACAGACAAAGTGCGTTTGCGTACTTACTCAAGATTTGTATCCAAGGTTATTTCACCATTTCATTTGAACCAGACCTTGGAATTGCCAGTTTTCTTTCCAAAACCACAAACTGTTGCAGAACGTTCCTTACATACGTTAGATGTTAAAAGGGCACTTATGTACTATGTCGAACATACTAAACCCTTCAGGAAAACAAACCAACTTTTTGTCTCCTTTGCTAATCCAACAAAAGGAAATGCTATATCCAAAGCTGGTAAAGCAAGATGGATTGTAAAATACATTCAAATAGTTTATGCAAAAGCAAAAAAAACAAGGAAAAAGGAGCAACCATGGCTTTTTAGGAAATATCCCTCTTAATGATATTTGCAAAGCAACAACATGGATAAACCCACACACTTTTACAAGACATTGTGTGGATGTTCAAACAACTACACCATCTCATGCCTAAAGCCACCGCGTGGAGGGGTACTGATTTACAGCCTATGCATAGCATGTTTATCTACAGCCAACACATGCTACAAATGGATTATATTACTTACCCTGTAAGCATCTATTCGTAGCGTGTAGTCCTGCAGATTCACATGCACCCTCCCACCTCCCCAGCAGGTATTAGATGGTGACAAAACACCCACAAAGCAACATGTCTAACTCAGAACTCATACTAACCAGATATATCCTATCTCCTTTCATGGCAAAAACAAAACTTTCTGAGGAACAAAGTCTTCAACATGCGCAATGCCTCGAGGGAGGAGGAGAATTGACGCATGGTGCCGATCATAAAGCTTCCCTGAGAAAAACAACTTGCAAAGTCCAGGCCCCTCATTAGATGGCAGGAGTATGCATAGCATGTGAATCTACAGCACTACACGCTAAGAATAGATGCTTACAGGGTAAGTAACATAATCCTTAACCTGGAAGCATCTGTTTGTGGAATGTAGTGCTGTAGACTCACATGTGCCCACCCTCCTCTCCTGTCGCCCAGGTTTTATTCTTTTCCTGTCATTCACATTCTTTTTCCTTTGCATGGTCATTTTTACTGTGTTCTCTGCTCCATCTTCAGTCCTGCCCTTCATGCTGGGAAATAACAATCTAACGATGGAGCTGATGCCCATGCACAATACCACCAGCAGGTGACGTTACTAGACCCCGTGAGCCAGAAAGACTTCCTTTGAAGAAAAACAAGTTGTACACGTCCGCACCTAACACTAGATGGCGAAAGTATGCTCAGCATGTGAATCTACCCCTCTACACGCCATGAACGGATGCTTACAGGGAAATTAACATTTTCCTTTTGGCATGATTGTGCCCATGGTAGTGCATAAGGGGCACTGTTTGATTTGGGTCACATGTATATTTGTGGTACTCTTACATGCCAAAACTCCTGCTTTAGGAGGGAGACTGCTGATTTTTATAAGCAAAAACAGTTCTTTTTTTACTTTTTCCCCACTTGTAACTCACTTCACTCCAATGCTAGTTATCATGGAAATTCAAATCCCTTGTTGTTAAAAGTTGTCTTGTAACGGTAATCTCACTGGTCAGGACAAAGGTGGACTGGTGTTCTTGCACAAAATCAGTTGAGCATCTTTAGGTATTGAATTGTCTTATTGGGAGAACAAATACAGACAGGCCTAGAGAGGCAGCAAAGTTGTACAGTTACTGATGCAAAATGCTGGTGATTACTTGAGATAAGGACTTAAATAAATACCCACATTAGGAGGCACTAACCAGAATTTTACACTCATTAATAAAAAAAAAATTGATACGACCCTCCAATTTATTCCATCATTACAAAATATTTCAAGTCGTTTTGAGGAGCATTTTTATGGCAGTTAAACTGTCAAGTAAGATTTTAAATGTTATGACACTTTCAACCAGGAGTCAAAGTGGGCGGGGTGTGAGGGGCACGGCTTGCCCATACTTTTTTAGTTTAAGATAAACAGTTCCCCAACTTTTTGTTAAAAGACAACCATCCGGGGACGGTGAATTCTGAGAGCTGAAAAGCTTCAGCGGAAATGTACGGCAGGGAGATTCCTGTGAAACAAATGAGATGCAGACCGCTAAACGAGGAATAAGACTTCTTGCCAGGGTGCCTGTTTGCCCGAAAGAAATTAAATGTGCGCAACGGGTTAATCTGCAAATGAAAGGGTGCCTGGAAGCCGGTATTAGCTTTAATTGACGGAATCACCTGAAGCTTCCCGATGACACAGATTTATTCTTTTTGAGTGGTATTACAAGGAGTTACCAGCTGAGCTGTGAAGTGCGTGCTTTTAAAGGACAGTTATACAAATATCGAACTATGAACAGTCTGGGTATTGCTAAAATCTATATTTTAAAAGCACTTTTTTTATCTTAAACCTTTTTGTGCATTTTGTAGCAGCCTATCTTAAACTGTGTGTAATGCAAGTTAATAATAATGACTTACATATTCACAGTGCTTTCTGTCACAGACTGGGACCTTGTAACACTAAACATACACAAGTCACTATTCTCCACTGCACCAACCACGATTCAATTCTGTGGGGCTCTCTGCTTACAGACACAGGCCTCTGCAGTGTGTTAACTAAGAAGTTGCATCTATTTTTCAATTAAGCTATGAGTTATTGGTAAAAGTCCAAAATATATATATATATATTTTTTTTTCAACCTCATCTCTGTCCCCACCTCTATGCTCACTCATCCCACCCCCTTTGCACACAGCATCACAGTTCCCATACTTTTTTAATGCACTTCGACCACTACTTTCAATCAATTTGTTTTTTGCCGACAGTAATCTACTGTTTGCTTGGATTTTTAGGTCTAGCTTGAAAGTGCCACTGTTATAGACCTACTGTTGCTAATTCTTTAACATACACAGAGAGGGTTTTGGCTCCACCCAGAGTAGTATTTTTTTCTCTCCTCAGGCTATTGGCTCTTTGGTGTTTCATTCTGCCTCCTATGTATACGTGCCAGCCCTTCTGATTTAGGCGACCGGCTCCCGTATTTTCAGCAATCCTACCAGTTTTTATATGGCTCGGGTAAGAAGCATCAATTCACGAGCACAGAAAACACACAAACCAACCCCAATGCAGCCGAATAGAGATTGCCTCAATCTGAGCAGCCCAGCAGGCACCTGATGGCTGCTGCTTAATAGTGTGCCCGTCCAATAGGAGGCCATGAGGATATGTCTCGGTGTATAGCGCTGCAATTCTTCTTCCTCCACAGACCTGTGAGCTGCAGCTGTGTGGACTAATTAACAGGGTTGCTCATGGCTCCACGATCGAAACTAAGGCAGGGGCCCCTGAAAGTATGCAATTTTACAACTGTGGTGTTTTCTGCATATAGATTTGCCACATTTACCACATAATCCATCATCTGCTGTATAATCTGCAGATTTCAACTCAAAACTTGTTTCTAGCTCATATGGATCAAAAGTTCCTAAACACAGCGATGCGTGTTGCTGTACAGTGAAATGCCCATCGGAAAAGTTAACTACTTACCTTTCTGTCGCTTATCTCTTTATTTGGGTGTCAAAGTGGTACTGAAGAGGTGAAACCTTTGCCCAGATAGTGTTAACATGTGCAAAAAAATAAAAATAATGAGGTAATACTAACACAAAATGAGCCACATTACACCGCATCATTTGCCTTTTCTTGCTGCATAATTTAGCCAATTCTGCCGCATAATTTGGTGCTTCCCTGTTGCATAATTCCAGTGGCCTTGGGCTAAAGTAGGCCATGTGGAACCAGCATCAAGTCATCCTGCAGGAAATGCTGTACATGAAGGTGGACTCAAAAGTGTTCAACCAGTCTTTGCCATGGCTAGGTCTGCTTGCGGCTTCTTGAGGCCCATAGGTTACGCTTGTTCCTCCTCATAAAAGGCACTTGACAAGCAGGAAGTGCGGGAAAAAGGCTGACTTACACCATGAATGTCAGGTTGTTGGTGCCATCCAGTCTGTCAGTCCAGCCTGTACTGTCATGAATGCCGGTGGACCAGACGTGCAACCAGTGTTCTGTCACTGGAGAAGTCTGCAGATTGAATTAACTGGCTCCAGGTTCGCAGACAATGTTATGGGTTCAGGCCTGTGCATAAAACACATAACATGCATGTGGACCTCTCACAATGGCACTCGGAGAACAAGTAAGTGGTAGGTTTTGTGTGTTCTTTGAGGTTAGCAAGGAAGACAAGTACTACAGTTTGTAAAGATACACAGGGGACCTTCTCACTCAAGTGCACTTCCTTTTTCTCCTATAAGTAGGTCACACAAGTGAGACTGGAGAAATGAGGTGTGATTTAACAAAGTCAAGAAATGAATGGGCAAGGAGAAAATGTATGGCAGGTGGCAAGAGGAGGACCACAGTGAAAAGAGCCTTTCAGGGGGGCCCCCTGATATAGACAGCTCTGTTCTGCAGAGAGGCTTGCCCTAATGACCTTTAAAACAAATTCTTAAACAGGTGGTTTTAAACACAGTTTTCATTTGTTTTATTTTTTATGTGGGTGATGTGTGAAAATCTGTTACAGACATTTTGCAGACAAATGTGTTTTCGTTTCAAGCAACATACATAAAAAGTGTTTCTTTTAGTTCCAAACAGGATCTCAGATATGAGAAATGGGAGGATGTCACAGTCATTATTTGCAGTAGTATTAGTGAACTTCTACTGTGTTACAATATTGAAAACACATCACTATCCCTGAATATTAAATATAAACACATTTAGAATTTGAACGGGTGTGTCTGTGCACTGTTTGTGATCTGGCTAAAGATGACATGAGAGAGCTGAAACTGGATCATAAATTCAAAGGTGAGCCACACAGGGGCCCCCAAAATATGTTTGGCCCGGGGCCCTCAAACTCCTTAAGATGCCCTGAGCCGCTGCTGTGTAGTTAGTTAGGAGAGCAGAGGTTCACTGGCGCTGTGGAATGAGGCAGGTTGCCCTGGTGTCCTAATATATATTAGTGTAGCTTTGTCGTGGTTGCAGACGCTCTGCACTGCATCTCTTCATTACCAACATGACACAACCAGTGTACGCCAGTCACCAACACGAAGGCCTGCTGCCAGGGCTGGACTGGCCGTAGCGGGCATCGGGCATTTGCCCGGGAGGCTGGAAGGGTGGGGACTGGATTTACAGCAGTGGGGGCTGGTTTTGTTACTGGGGGGCAATTTTGCAGCGATGCTGCAATATCGGCCCCCATTAACAAAAGCAGCAGTGCTGGGGACCGGTTTTGTTAAGCAGTTGTGCTTGACACTTGCCCCCTCCCCCCCGGGGGGTAGGGACCGGTCCGACAAAATTGCCAGGGATGCTTTTTGTTCCCAGTCCGGCCCTGCCTGCCCCATCAAGCAGGCATCCTGATTTCCAGTCCCCGGGTCAGTTATCTGCACAATAAAGCAGCAACCCCCGTGTCAGAACCGCTGTGGCTGCACGCACACGTGCGGTCGGGTTCTTGGCACATAGCCTTGGCTGCAGCGCACGGAGGCCTTACACTGCCGTACACAGAGGAAAAAAAATCTGAGGGAACATTGGTGGCAGGTTGTTGTTCAATGGAGACCAAGAAGAAAATCCCAATTTGAGTCATCAAGGATGGTCCAGAAGCCAGTACATCACAGGGTCTCGGAGAGAATGAGCTAGACGCAGTGGCCGAAAGACTGCCACGCCCCACCTCAGTAAGGTCCACACTGGTCTACAATGCTGCTGCATTCTTAAAACTGCCATCATTTGATACTGCCAAAAAACACAATATTGGCAATGGATGGAGTGCTTGGATAGAGACTTTTGAGGATTTCATAGACGCAATAGAAGAAACAGATGGCAAAAAGATTATCAAGTATCTGAAGAACATGGCTGGTGAAGGTGAAAAAGAGACCATAAAAAAGATACCACAGGATGGTTGTAGTGAGCTGGCTCTGAATATACTATACCAAAGTAAGGTATGGTGTGCACAGAGTCCAGTGGATCCCCAGAGGTTTACAGAGCCTTAAGTAAATAATACTAAAAGCTCTCTTTTGTGGTAGTGTGGTTGAGCAGTAAGGCTT
This sequence comes from Calotriton arnoldi, assembly GCA_963921515.1. Taxonomy (NCBI): domain Eukaryota; kingdom Metazoa; phylum Chordata; class Amphibia; order Caudata; family Salamandridae; genus Calotriton; species Calotriton arnoldi. Next base: position 598,705 of record CAWUFW010006295.1, read on the forward strand.
TATCAGAGGGTAGTGTTAACCATTTATTGTACACACTCGGGCAAGAAATGATGTCACACATTCAAAGACTGAACTCAGACCAATTGTTTTCTATAAAAGTTATTACTTTATTTTATTCAAAAGGAACTCAGTTGCAGGTAAGTAACAGTTTAAAAGTAGCAATACTTTTCAAATGCAGTTTAAAATTGTTTTGCAAGGCAGTAAACAATGCTTCAAAGTAATAGAAATACTTGAGTCATACAGGTTTAGAACAGGTTTAGACTTTTGTATGCAATAGGATGAGAATACAATGCAATCCTATGTTATACTTTTAACAGGTAAATACTCGACTTACAATTCCAGTCTTTGGGGGTTTGGACTAACACTGGGCAAGGGTCAGTTCAAGTTAGGTACTGCACCACCAGCTGCACTTGAGCAGCCGGGTGCAGAGGTCACTGAGCCCAATGTTAGTCAATAGAGACTGGGGGTACCTCGAGGAGGCACGGTTTGCAGGTAGGTACCTGCAGTTTCAGGGCATAGGCCCCGGGGTGTTAAAATCAGCACGGGGGCACAAGGTAGCACCAAAGCTACACCACCAGCAGCACAGGGGCGGCTGGGTGCAGGGTGCAAGATCAGCATCGTGCGACCAATGCGTTTCAATAGGGAATCTTGGTCGCACAAAGAATCTGCAGGCTCGGGCCAGGCGGCTGGATGAAGGTGACCACCGGCTGGGCAGGAAAGTTGGAGAGTTGAGGGACACCTGGGCACCGTCGGATGGGCTCCCTCAAAGTCGGAGGACGAAGGATGCAGGGGTTGAGGTCGGATTGAGGCTGCAGGCGACTTTGTGGGGTCCAGGAGAGATCAGCCACCGATGGAGACGAGGTCAAGAATGCACGGAATCCTTGAAGATGTAGTTTTTCTGGACTGCGCTGCTGTCCTTGGGAGATCTGATCTTGGCTGAAGAGTGGCGGTCTTCCTGGGGTTCTTGGATGTCGCTGGGCACTGTATAGGCGTTGTCTTTATCGCAGGGTCTTTGAGCAGGAGACAGGTTGGTAGGGCTGGGGCCAAGGCAGTGGGTGTCTTTCTGCTTTGCTGCACAGCATCCTCTTCATCCCTCTTCTTCTTAGGTTGCAGGAATCTCAGGATCAAGGTTCTGAATTTAGGGGCATTACAGGGACTTGTTGCTGGTAGCCAATGGGCTACTTGCCTTTAGGGTGACTACACCATTTGAATGTCCCCTCCCTTTGGGGAGGGGGCAATCCTCTAACCTGATTGGGTCAAATCCTTCAATTCAGGATGGAGCATTTCCTATGGAGG